>CM062820.1:373706182-374906182 GCA_031772625.1 Pinus tabuliformis
TAGTACTAACCATACGCGAGGGAAGTGATGGTGGAGAAAAATTGTCCAAAAAGGACCCCAACCCATTAGTCATCATAGGAATATTGGATGTGGGTATTGATGAAGACATGATAGGTATAGGTGCTACCTGAACCAACATTGGTCCAAGAGGATAAGTGAGGGGAGGATTATAAGGAGTTATGAATCCTTTGTCAAAAAATTCCTCAGGAAATATGGTGTCTTGGGAAGTTTTATGTGATTTAGTGTTGGACACTGGAGACTGATTTCTCGAAGAGGGAGAATCTGGTTCACTAAGGCTTGACAAGTCCTCTAGAGTCAGTGGAGGAAGACCTCATGGTTGTCGAGATATACGATGAGGGTTGAATGTAGCCACAGTGACAGATATATTTTATCAAAAAAAATTTAAAGTGATATTTGTCACAGTCTCAGTGTCCACTATATAACACCTAAAAATAAAATAAACTCTAAAGGAAATTAGCAAGTAGCCAAGGAAAATAACTATTTCTAATAACCACTACTAACCAAATATGAAACCCAGTATAAAAGTGGCTAAAAGAGACAACCAACCAAATGTACAGTTCCAATTACTCCTAAGCTTCACTCGAAGCTCAGTGTGAAGATGATCACCCTCCCAACAGACCAAAGATAGAGTAGGTTCATCTGTTTAGGTACCAGGGCAGCTCATCTAGGTCACTTTGTGTTCATCCCTAAAAATTATGGCCACCAAGGTTACCTCAAATCATATAGACCACCAAGGGGGGTCATTGTTGTAGATAGTACGCTGTGTGGGCAAGATACCTGAGTCCCTAAGTCAGCTTCAATATCCCTGAGGGGATCCCCAGTAAATAGAATACCCACCAAAAATTTAATCCAAGGTGAGTTACCTTTTCTCATACTCTGATGTTGTCTTGCATTTAACTCCTTTATGAGGGGAGCAGTCCCGGGCAATATGAGTGCAGCAGGGTTTTACTCTCATTAATGACACTAGTCTTAATTTTGTGACCTTTGGTAGTTTACTCACCACTACCTAACCCAAGACCCTATCTTAAACTAATATTTGTGTAAGCTCAAAAGAGAGAGTTGATGATTACTTTTATTCAACATTGATTTTATGTGAACTTGTATTAGTGTCTCCAGAGGGGGCATTGACGTATGGTGTTCAATGAGACTCTGACTCAAACCATGCAAGAAAAATGATTCAAGTTTTTCATTTGAGAAAATAGAGCTTCTTACAAGGAGATATTATACATCATTTCATCAATACACATCCGAATGTAGTAAAAAACATGTGCACAAAATGCAGACATACAATGATCTAACAACTAACCCAATATAATCAGAAACAAACCAGCTAAAACAAAAATATAAAGTAATTCTTTCATTTTCCTTTTCTAGAAATCAAATGCAATTAAGATACTCTCTAAAATGAAAAATTACCATGAAAGTAGCCAACCAAGAAAACTTCACAGTTGTAGATCCCAAGGCTAGACAACATGCAAGCTCTCAACCCAAGAATCCACAGAACTAGGTGGATGTCAAGATAATGATTCAGTAACACTCCTCAAAAGGATAATCAGAGCATTAGCAGTAGGATTAATTCTTTATGCCATACATTAGGGAGTTTTATAGTGCTCTAGATTACAAAAGGAAGTGTGTTACAGAGAAACAAGGTGCAAAAAGGGTCCATTCAAGGTCTAATTAGAAGTTGTGAGTAGAAAAAAAGGTCAGGAAGCACACAGGGTGATCAGAATATGAATCCATATGAGTAGGAAGGCCTGGAGAGAAAGAGAGATTTGGGAATTAGGAGGTTAAAGTCGAGAACTAAGAGTGTTCCCCAGTGGAGTCGTCAATTCTATTATAGGGATTAATGCACAGGTGGTTGTAGAAAAAAAACCTTCTCGAGTCTCCCAAGACCCAATGCAGACAAAATTAGGTGACCTGCAACTGTTCAAAGATACATTCATTTATTCATGTTACTCTTATAATCAACAAAGTAAAAGAGAAGAGTTACCTCTCAATATCTAGTGTAGCTTCTTCGGAGATATCAGTGTGGCAAAGGGAGGACCACTTCTCTCACTCCTAGAAGAGAACTTGCACATAGACAAGACATGAAGTAACCTTTACAACATATACATCTTGATGATTAGAGACATTAATATATAGGAATATATAAAACTAGCATAAATATAAGAGAACCATCAATCTTGAATTCGCATCAACATATACAGAAAAGAGCTTTCAACATCATCAAGTAGACAAAATAGGAGAAGATCTATATTATCAGATGAGAGAAAAATAATTACAACCATGGTTTTTGAATCAAGTCTACCATTAGCTCATTGGATCCTTTCATTATCTCTCTTTTAACTCTTCGACAACATAAAAGTATTGATCTCAGAAATTTGGATCCTTGTTACAATGGCTAAGCCTCTAATTTACAGATGAGGAGAGCCTCTCTCCTTGCCAATTCCTTCATGAGTTTCATTGAGGAAAAATATTTGATTTTTCCTCACTTTATTTCTCTTTCCCTTCCCATGAATCTCTATTATGATTAGCAATGTCCTTATTTAGGACCAAGGTAGATGTTTCTTTCTTTTCGAGCTAACATTTGAGTGAAAAGCAGAGTCTCAATCAATCAACTCATGCTTTGACTTCCAAAATCTCATAAATATCCAATAATTCTTCCCTTTAGGAAAATTATATCATTAACGTAGGGACTAATGCCTTTTTCTGAGTCAAGAGAAGTGTTATAACTCCCTTTGTCTATTTCTTTGGTGTGTTACCTTGGAAAATGGGCTTGCAACATAGTGATTTCTTCTAGTCAAACTGTCATTTTCCTCTGCGTTGATGTGGAGGTCATTTTGTGTATAATAGGATTGAGGCTACCCACTACATAGTTATGGAGGGAGAGAATCCTAGCACTTGTGCAGTTGTGTAGTTCAAGAGGTTATGCTGGAAGCTTGATGGTTGAGATTGTGCAGTGCGTAGAAGGAGTTGGCTGGGAGGTTGGGCTATGCAGTTCTAGAGCTCAAGCATCAAGGATGAACACTGAGACTGCATAGTGTGTAATTATGGAAGGAAGGAACTATGCATTGTGTGGTTTGAAGAGGCAAGGTCTGAGATTGAGCGCTAAGACTGCATAGTGCAGTTTAAGAAGGCTAAGTGAAGCCAAGTTGCTTGGGAAAGAAGTTTTCAGAATTTAGCTAAGTGTGGGATTAGTGAAGTCAAAGTTGTTATCACTGAAAAATTTCTCTAGAAGTTATTAGAAGAAAGAAAATGACTGAGGTAACCAAAAACCAACTTTGGAGCATATGCTCTAGCCAACCTAGGCTCAGATAGGGCTCTCTCTATATGATTTAGCTTTGTTTGGTTGGATTTAAGGCTAGTTATGTATGTTCTGGGGGTTTTTTATTTCCATTCAAGATTGGATGGTGGGATCCTTGAAACAGATGGATAGAATGGTGTCTTTAGACCATTGGGCTATGGAGTCAGCAAAGGGCAATAGAACTAGATAAACTCACTAAAGGGAATGTTCAAAGGGCAAGCTAGCAGAGTAAAGTACAGGTCTTTGGAACATGGGGGTGAAATGGTTTTAATCAGGGTGAGAGAGAAATTAAGGGTTCTCAGACCAAGATATAAATGAGGAATAGAGGGTAATTGAAAGCAAAGGGCAATTAAGAATGCTTTGATCTAGATTAGCAAGAAACAACCTAAACTAAGGAGAAATTAAGAATTCCTTCACTTAGATATCAGTTGAAAACATTTATATGAATAATTGTTAAAACAGAGTGTAATTAAACAAATTCTAAGATATTGTTCCAGTTATAGCATTCAGATTCAGAAATACATTAAATATTGTGGAAAAAATTTAAGAAAGATAATGATAACAAATGAAAATACTTGTCTTCACTTTGCTCAACACATGAATCCTATGAACTATCTTTTCTTTATTCATCAATCCAACTTGCTGGCTCAATCAATGATATAATAGCTTTACAGTCTTTTGATCAAAATTGTATAGAAATGTCTAATAATCCACCCTACATACTTCGAATTGTGATGTATTTATACAAACATTATTACAAAATATGTCAAACTAACTTGAGATTTAATCTAGGAAATAAAAATATCTTCCTGCAAGAAGATAGAGACAGTTGTTGAACTACTTTCATGTTGTCCCTTTTATTTTGGTAATACTGGCCTTTATGGTTTGATTTTAGCCCATTATGTTGCTTTTCCATTTGATCTTTCATGCTAGAATCTTCATTTACTTTTGGCTTTTATCTGATACTCTTTGACTCTGCTGACCTGTCTTCATATTTTTACCTAGATGTTTTACTTTCACTGTACACTAACCTTTTTACTCCATATTTCTCACAGTAAATCAATCAATTTCTTCCATGTTTTAGCATCAGGTAACTGGATCTTCAGCATCCTTCTATATATTTCATCTACCTCGATGTACTTGGCAAAAGTAGGCTTATTGATAAACAAGTGTTTTACCTCATGCTAGAGCTAAAACAAGTTTTCAAATGTCTGATAAAGTACTTTGCCTGTTGGAAATTCCTTGACTGATGATGTAATAGCCTGTTCTTTTGCTAGCTCTCTAATTTTGTTGTTGTAATCTTGCTATGTCATGAGCTTGTCGTTTATTACTAAGGGGCTGGGTGATCCTTTCTCTCTCAAAATTTGAAACTTAGCCATAAATCTATCAATGGCTACTTGCATATTCTGGAACTTGTCCTCCAAGTTTAGCATTAAGTTCCTCTTGGAAAGGACTTTTCTCACTTCCAAAATTGTTTCAATTCTGTCTTCAACTTCCAATTCCTGAAGCTCATATTTTTTTTCACTGTTAAGGAATTGGATGATCCTGGTGGCATCTTCGGGCATCTCTCCTAATTCTTCTTTAAGCTTATGGATAGCTTATGTAGCCATCTTTATTAGATCTATCTACTCAAAAATTACCTTAGCTTGTCCAAGAGATTCTTTTAGTGTTAGTTCCTTTTCCATGGCTTTTATTCTTTCAGTCATTCTGGCATCTTTCTGCACTTCTTCTTTGTGCATGATTTTGGCAAGCTTGCAATTAGTTTCCAATCTTGTCACCTTTTCTTTCAACTTATTCATTTATGTAGCCTGTATAGACACTTCCTCCATAGCTCTAACTAATTTTGTTGCTTCATCTGATGTACATGCTGTTGATGTAGATTGTGTTGAAACATGTTATGTTTTGGCCATAGGGGCTGTGGGAGCCAATGAGGCTACCAATGTAGAAGGGACAGGTGTTGAGACTGTTGGGATGAAATTTACAGATGTAGTGGCAATATCACTTTGCTTCAATTGAATTAAAGTGTCCAATTCCTTCTCTATTTCCCTTAACTGATCATATAATTTTAGGACTAAGTCCATCAATTCTTCATGTTTGGCTTGGTTTTCCAAGACATCCTGTGTCTAGGGATGCTACAGCTGAGGTATCTTCAATTTATTTTTAAGTGTTGCAATGTCATCACTCTTCTTTTTGATCAGTTGTTCAGTGGCTTTGATGTCTTTGGGATCATGTCCCAATTGAATCACTAAGTCTTCCAAAGACTTGATTCTGGTATCCTTGGCTTGTGAGGAGGCATTCTCCAACTGATATTGTGTTGAGATATTGGCCAAAGAATTTTGCAGTTGATGTCAGCTATGGGTTTACCTGTAAGGTTGGATGAAATCATTTCTCTAGCTTGTTTGTGAAATTCAATTTGGTCAATGGGATGAATATCCCTTTCCAATACCTCAAAATCAATTTTCTTCTAATCTGGTGATGTCCTTGGTGGTTTCACAGTTGGCTTTATGAAAGACATTTGCATCTTTCCTTCCTTGATGTAAAACGCTGACATCAACCTGCTTTGATTGGTAGTTGTAATCTTGAGATACTATGCATAAGATTGTGCCTTTAGTTTCTCATTTCTCATTTTGATTTCTTTAAACATGTCCTTAATATCCTTATCTTTATTAGTAGGCCTACGAAATGAGGAAACTTCCACATTGAGCTGTCTTTCCAACATTTGAGTGTGTGAGGTATATGGCTCTTGTGTTTCTCTAGATGGAGTTGTGCCCCTGCTCATGTTAAATTCAGTATTGGTTACTTCTGCTGAGCCTTTTGTGTCTTCATGTTCTGAAACAGGATTGAGTCTTGGCCTTTTGCTCTAGCTACCTTCATACTGCACATTGGATGTGTCCATGCCTGAAGTGGAGGCTCCCTCCCTGTTCCTCTTGGGATTCCTTTCCTCATTCCTAGGAGTCTACAAAACTATAGGGGTAGTCATGGTGGCTTCTTGTTGTGGTGCCTGCAAGAATGAGTTTTCATCAAGCTATCTCACTGGATCAATCAAGGTGTTTTCAACATTTACCTTTGTACTATCCCTGCCTATGAGAGTGTTGTCCAACCACTCAGATTGATTGTAATATCTTTCTATCTCTGGAATGGGGTGGTGGATGTAAGGGCCCAATTTGACCTTTTGTCTAAGTTTGTTCATAAACCCTTGATGGTCATATCTCCACATAAAACTATTTTGGAACTTCATTTGTTGTAGAATCAAATTTGCCTCCTGCTGTGCTTCTCTAGAATTGCAAATGAGAGGGCCTAAGGGGTTTTTGACTCTGAACTGCGTTATTTTCTTGGCTGAGACAAAATTGACTTCATCGGAATTCATTATCTACATATAATACTCTAGAGCAAATAGCCTCATGGGGAGGTATTTGGGGAGTTTATATGGGGCTAGCTAGCCACCATATATTCGTATTTCATTGTGGTTTTAGTAAAGGTACCAATCTCCCACTTTACTTTGCTTGGACAACTGAAGGACTCTTTTGATATCTTGGCTTATTCTCGGTGGAGGACTTCTTGTTAGCATGGTTGTGACTGGATGGACAATTAATCAATGAAGTTTGTATAAGTGTAGGGTGAGGAATACTTATGGAACAATGGTGTCCAAAATGTTACAGACCTGGGTTGGCCTCTAGTATCAAGCTTCTCGAGGGTGAAAGGAAATTTGTCTGACTGATAATACAAAAACATATGGTATAGTACAGATGAGTATTTGAACACTCTATCATTATGCATTCTAGTGAACTATTCATGCATCCTTTCAACTATGAACTGGACATAATTATATATAGTAGCAAGAGGCTTTCCTGGGGTGACAATGGACACGAAGGCCAGGATGAGCTCATCAACAAATTCATCAGTGGTACAACCCAAAATACATGATATCATAGTGACAATATGCTTGCCGCTTTCAAAGAAAATGGAAAAAGCATATGTAGGGGCGTCTTTGGGAATGTGTTGCTCTTCTACAATGAAAGTTTGGAACAATTGGGCTAGTTTTGATGGACTCAACTTGGTGTACTGGTGTAACAAATCTCCAATTGAGAGTGGGGTCTAGTTTGGACCTAGTTGGACTTGTAACATCTCACTGATTGATTCATATGTGATGGTAAACATGACTTTCTAGTTAGGCGACATTATAGCTCTCTGGCTAGGAATGTAATAGGTGTGGCACATATGGACAATTTCGGGAAAATATGCACTTGGGGAAACTGGTATTGGGAAAAATGGGAGTCCCAAAGGCCAATGTAATCTAAATGGTTTAGGTATCTTTCTTTCCTCAAACAATGAAGTCTGAGCAGGACCTCATATACACTAGTATCTCTGATTTGAAAATCCCTGTCTGCGAGGGGGAGGTGTTCTAGGTCCAAACAAGGAGTAGTGATAGGTCTGACATCCATGGAGATAGGGGAAACCATAATTCAGTTCTTGTGGACTTGAATTTGGTAGTGTATGGTTGTATCAGAGGGTTGGAAGGCAATTTGGAAATTTTTGAGAAGGGCTTGGGTATGTGGTGTTAACTTGAAAGTATTTTTCAATTAATTTTACTTAATTAAAGCATTTTAAGAGTGAACATTTTCAAATTTTCAAAGGGCGTCTAGTAATTTGTTCACAAATACCTAGAGTTTAGGTGAATTGACTTCAAACTAGTGTTCTAGATGATGGCAGAATGTTGAAAGGGCTCTGAGAGCATTGAAGGTGGTCTCTGAAACTTCTTTGAGGACTGAAATGGGGTTAATTGGTTGTTTTCAGGTTTCCAAGTGTCGCACTAGTTTGCAGAGGTTTTCAAAGGGCTTGAGGGAAAAAAATGAAAAAGGGCTTCTCGGCCTTTTTATTAAGCAACAATCACTTTTTGGCGGGCAATTTTATGAATGAACAGTAGGTGGTTTATCAGGTTGAGCAGGGAGGCAGTTTCCCAGGCCATCGCACTGCTTTTGTGGAGGGAGTGGTATTTTGGAGGGGTCACCCAATCTACTCCATCAATCAACACACAGTAGTTGGGGGGCCAAGGAAAACCACCTTATCTAGCAGGTAAAGGTCGGTTGTTGGGTGTAGACGATATGGCTGTGGACCATCGAATGAGGGAGATGGTTATCAGACAACAGTCAGGCGAGGGAGGTGCGCGGGTGATAAGAGCATGGGCTTCGGGGGGGCCCAGGGCTTTAATCTTTAGTGGTTTGAGATTAATTAAGACTTAATCATGGGTTTAATCAATCATGTGGTGTTTAATTACGATATTTATCTATTCATCGGGATATGGGTTAAATGGTATAGTTTATAATTAAAATAAGGGTTGGGATATTTTTATCAGGGATTTATTAATATACGAGAAAAGGTATATGGGGATTTATATAATAAAGTTAAAAATTAATATGAAATGAGTGGAGTGAGAATACCCTTAGCATAAATGTGAAATTTGCGCATTTTATTCACATACGTTTGATACTTAGGATAAAACACTTTTGTGGGTTTTTTGAATGAAATAGAATTTAACATGGGGGGTTTTTTACTTTTCCTAGGCAAATGAAGTTTATCCTTAGGAAAATGGATTTTATTAGGGTAATGAAGGCAAAATGAATCTTATGAAGGGGATTCTAACACTTGATGTCCTTAAGTCATTAAGTCGATTGTCCGGTCCCACAAAAAGTCAGAGAAATGCTCTGAGCCTTATTGACTTGAAGGATTTAAAGTACTAGAACATACTTGTGGATACGAAATTAGTAAGTAAGGGGAAGAATGAATGAAGGGGAGTTAATCATATTAACTTGCAAACCTTTTTTTTTTCTTCCATAATTGATCATACATACAGAAATATGTGTCTGAGCATGATGCATATGTTTTGATCCAATCAACTTTATACTTCAGCAACCTTTCTTCTACTTACCTATTTACTTACCCTAACATTTTTCCTTCATTTATTTGGGTGCATTTAGACTAGCATACCCTAATCATTCATTTTTATTTGGAAAATCAAACTATCTACTTCTAACCTTATATCATCCAATGGTTCAGATTAAATTGATGAGCTTCTTTTATTTTCTCTACCTATCTACTGATCTGCAAAGATTAAACTGTTTTGTCAAATTTTATTCTCTAACTATAAACATAAAATTCAAAGCATGAAATAACCAAGATTAAACAGTTTGATTACCATGGATTGTGGCATGAATAACAAGCTACACACAATCATTATTATGCATAAAAGTAAATAGTAGTTTCATTTAAACTTGCACACTTTAATGTTCTCTTTTTTCTTTTGGGGTTCATATATTTTCATTTTTTGACCTTCTCTTATTCTTCTTGTCCTTTGATATTTCTTTTAGGACATACCCTCTTTACATTTTTTAATTTTTAATATGGAAAACATTTGTAGAAAGAAAAGGTATGTACAATATTACAAGGCTTAACCTTAGTCATTTAAAATTATGACTCCTATTGGTATAAGAACCTAACAGTGACTCCACTTGGGGATGGAATTTTCTAGTGAAATGTCAAAACTCTAAAGGTCAGTAGCCTTTGAATTGTTGTTGATGTTACCTTGCAAAGTGTCCTTCTGTGAATCTTCATTATTGATACTTATGACAGTAAATCTTTTTAAAGCTCAGGGCCTTCTCTTCGAGCTTCAACTTCAAAGATCACCATCCAAGGCTGAATATTTCTACATTAGTGACCAAGTGCTTAAGTGGGATTCAAGGAGGGAAGATAAAGGAAAACATGGGAAATTTGATTTCCTATGGAAAGGTCCCTATGTCATTTATTCTTATAGAGGAAATAATGCTTTCTTCTTGAAAGAAATTAATGGTGCAAATGCAAAAGGTGGGCCAGTGAATGGTCGAATGCTAAAACATTACTTTGAAACAAGTTACTAATTTTCATTTCCCATTTGTACATACTTTATTTACAAAGTCTAGTTTGGATTGGATAGTGATATTTGAAGTTGAAGCTCGAAGAGAAGGCCCTGAGCTTTAAAAAGATTTACTGTCATAAGTATCAATAATGCAGATTCGCAAAAGGACAATTTGCAAGGTAACATTAGCAACAATTCAAAGGCTACTGACCTTTAAAGTTCTTAACATTTCACTAGAAAATGCCATCCCCAAGTGGAGCAACTACTAGGTTCGTATACCATTAGGAGTCCTAATTTTGAGTGACTAAGGTTAAGCCTTGTAATATTGTACATACCTTTGCTTTCTGCAAATGTTTTCCATATTTTAAATTAGAAAATGTAAAGAGGGTGTGTCCTAAAAGAAATATCAAAGGACAAAAAGAATAAGAGAAAGTAAAAAAATGAAAATATATGAACCCCAAAAACAAAAAGAGACCATGAAAGCGTGCAAGTATAAATGCCACTACTATTTACTTTTATGCATAATAATTATTGTGTGCAGCTTGTTATTCATGCCACAATCCATGGTAATCAAACTGTTTAATCTTGGTTATTTCATGCTTTGAATTTTATGTTTTTAGTTAGAGAATAAATTCTGACCAAACAGTTTAATCTTGGCAGATCAGTAGATAGGTAGAAAAAATAAAAGGAGCTCATCAGTTTAATCTAAGCCCTTGGCTAATATAAGGTTAGAAGTAGATAGTTTACTTTTCAAAAGAAAAATGAATGATAAGGGTTTTCTAGTCTAAATGCACCCAAATAAATGAAGAAAAAATGTTAGGTTAAGTAAATGGGTAAGTAGAAGAAAGGTTGTTGAAGTATAATGTTGATTGGATCAAAACATATGCATCATTCTTAGATACATATTTCTGTATGTATGATCAATTATGGAAGCAAAAACAAATGTTTGCAAGTTAATATGGTTAACTCCCCCTCATTCATTTTTCCCCTTACTTACTAATTTCCTATCCACAAGTATGTTCTAGTACTTTAAATCCTTCAAGTCAATGAGGCTCAGAGCATTTATCTGACTTTTTGTGGGACAGAACCCTCAGCTTAATGACTTAAGGACATCAACTGTTAGAATCCCCTTCATAAGATTCATTTTCCCATCATTACCCTAATGAAATCCCTCTTCTAAGGACAAACTTCATTTGCCTAGTGTTAGTGCCTAAATCTGCCTTAGGCTGAATGAAGGAAAAATTCAGGGTAACCACAAACCACGCTCAGTCTCTTAGCTAGCCCTACGAGGACAGGAGGGGGCTCTCTCTAGGTCACACTCAGTAAAAAATAAACGAATAGGGTCAGAGAGTGACTTAAAATGGATACTAATTTTAGGCTAGGTAAATAAATATGAAAGAGGTATTTTGATAAATGACTGAGTTTCCTGGGATGTATGGGACCAAGGAACAACATGAGCAGAGAATTTAAATCAAAGACGCAGATTATTTCGTGAGGCAAGACAGGCAGAAAGTCTAGCAATTATATTTGAAATAATATGAAGTGGAGAGATTGTTTAAGAGGCTGAAAAGGGCATAAATACATGAATACTTTTCAACAGAAGAAAACATAGAACGTGAAAACTTTTCCAAGGCAGAGCAGTAAACTGAATTCTACCTCTTCTTACTTAGAAGCTTTCACTGGAAATGAATATGAATGAAGTGTGAAACATAACGAAATACATATGAAACAGAAAGAAAATACATTTTCTAAACTCATGCCATAGGAATCTCATGAACTAGAGCTGCAACCTTTCATTAATTCTCTGTCAAAATGTATAGTGAGTAACTGAGTTTCTCTCCCACCGTTTCCCAGAAATTCCCACCAACCCTTTGCAAATGGTTTTTCATACAATAAATAAGCTTCACTATCAGAAATTGGATCGACCCAAAGTTGGGGAGTTTTTTTTTTTTAAATCATTACAAACTGGAAATGAAAAGCCAACCATTAGTGACAGGTGCAGCGTTACAAAAAAACAAAAATGTAGCGTAGATTTTTGGGTGACTGCTCGCCTTCCTTTTGCCACTTGGATAGAAGCCAACCTTTAATGAAAATGTTTTTTAAACTTTTCCTTTGATGCCAAGAAAAATGTATTTTTAATGAATGGGCTCACTTGGAGAAAATTTCAAATCGAATTCTCGCGGAGCGGAAGTGATTTTGGCCTTTGGGTCTCTGTGCGCTGCATCGAGAGATGTATGCGTCGTGCCACTTTGGAGCGGGTTTTGAGGCACTTCCTAATGTCTAAATTGAGCCCAAGTGTGCTTTTTGGAAAGCCCTACCTGTCTAATTTCCAACCCAAGTAGAATTTCTGAATTTGGATACCATTTGCCCCTCCAAAACTGCAATCTCCCAAGACTACTTCCTGTGTGTCAAAATAGGGGCAGAGAGGTCATTTTTTGGGTGTTTTTGACCTCCTGAGGACTCAAAATTGGCTCAAAATTCTTGGCCATGCACTAGCAGTTGTAATTTTCCATGGAAAATCCAAAAATATAAAATTTTTGTCATTTGGAGCTCCCTAGCGAAAGCGCGCGCCAGGTGGCGCGACACACAAGGAGAAAAAACCTGTTTTTTGTGCACAAAATTTCAAAATGCAAAAATGTGCTCCAAATTTCTTAAAATTTGGGCTGTACCTTCTCTATCACATGTCATGCTAGACCAAAGAATCCTTGGCCAAGATTCGGAGCTGATCTTGCTCTTTTTGCCTCTTTTGTCTTTTTGTCACCTTCCTCAATTTTGCCTTTAGGCTCCTGATTCTCGCTTTGGAGCTCATGTTTCGGGCCATGTAATGGTGAGTCATGCACCTCAGCATTACTTTTTCCCTATTAGCCTTATCCAACAGCTACTCCAAGTGAACGTTCCCTTTCTCTAAATCACACTCCCGGTCCTCATCTCTTTGCTCCATAGGTCTACCTTGTGCTGCCATGATGTGTTGCCAGTTTTCCTTGATCAGTTGCAACTCTATCTCAGCTTGTCGATCCTCAAGTTGTTTGTTCCTCTGCTCCAGATATTTCATATTCCATTTGGCTCTCTCTAAGTCAAGGGATAAGGCTTGGATCTCTGTTTGCTACTCCTGGATGATCTCTTTAAGCTGTGCACTTTGCGGATCTGTATCTGTATCATCATCATGAAGGAGAACGAAGTCGGTCTCTCGTTCACCTGATGGCCCCTCATTATGCATTGGCTCCTTACCTCTGTCATGTATCTGTAGTGCTGATGTCAGAAGTGAGGCCCCTTCCATCCCGGGTGGAGATAACACTCGCTTTGCTGTTGCAAACAAATGCCTAGCTCCCCTCTGATATGTGATAAATATCAACACACTAGCAGTCTCATGGCGTTCATACTGATGAGAAGGTCCCCCTATCTCAAATCTAGTCTCTGAAGGTCTCTGTGAAGCTCGGAAGAAGTCACGAGAGATGAAATCATCCCAAGTGATACCCTGTAAATCAAGCTGATGCACCACCAAAATCTTGATGAGAGCAAAATGACAAATGTTGTTGAATTGCTGCTCAGGGGTCTTGTGTTGCACAATGGTGGTCATCCTCTCTATGTTTTGGCATATGAAATATGTGATGTTCATCATGCGTACCCGGGTGAAATGCATGAGAAACCTGATGTGATAAGCATATAACCGGGAGAAACAACCTTCACAACTGAAATACTTCATAATTAACTTCATTAAAGGGGCATATTCATCTTTAATATATCAGAAGGGAAATACCCTCTTAAGCTGCCTCAAGAAAGCAGGTTTAACATATGGCTCATAATGTTGTTGGTCAACATTTTGTCTCTTGTTCCATGGCTCTCCAATATTAGGCATGCCAGTAGCTAATGAAATAGAGTCCGGTGTAAGTGTGAAAGTAACACCGGCCAAAGTAACTTGAGCACCATGCAAATGTAGAAAAAATAGGTGAGCCAACTCATGGTGGAATTGAACATTTGCAACCTTTTCACAAAACTCATAACATGACTGAAACCGAAAACAAGAGATGGCAAAAGGGCAGGCTTGCAATTCTGTGAGGGTAATCGGTTCTTCTCTAACATGTCTGCCACTTTTGTGAGGCCTCCTCATAGTCGGATGAATAATTAGATGACATAACCGATGCTGTGAAAACTGCTTGGAGAAATGAATGTTGGTCGCAAGACTGTGTTGGACTGCTGTTGTGATATGTTTGAAATCTGTCACCAAGGGAGGAATGTAACAGGGACTATTAGGGAGGGAAAATATGAAGGGATTAGGAGTATTAGGGTAGATTTTATTTAGGTCAGTGTAGGAGGGTTTGGGAACTTTGCATAGGGTAGGGTTTGGGGTTTTACATTGGGCAATGGGTGAAAGGGAATTGGGGATAAGGGTTTAGTAAATTTAGGGGATGGGGGGCAATGACATTCAAAGGGATATGGTATAAGGAAAAAGGGAATGGAGGACAAAGGGATAGATGGGATGGAATGGGAAGCTTGGTGACAAAATGATGAATTTGCAACCCTTAATAGCAATTGAACTAAGGATTTTTAGAGGTAGGGTTTGGAAATTTTGTTTCAATATTTGGAACCATAAACCACCATCATATGACACACAAAAATGGATGAATCATGAGATGTCGACCCTACCTGGCACGTCCAAGCAATTCAATGGCGATTTGGAGGATTTTTGGGCGTTTTTGGGGTGTTATACTGTATGCGCCGCGCCGCTCTTTCTATGCACCGCGCCCATTGAAATTAGCACTGGAGGAACACGCCCAATGCGCCGCGCTGGCCTGGTGCACCGCACCACCTACTGTATGCGCCGTGCCTGTCAAGACACCTTCAACCTCACCCAAAACACGTGTTGGCTCACCAAATTCCTTTGAAATGCTTTCTCTCTGACCTTGGCATGTAAAATGACTTTGATTCTTATGAGAAAATCTATATAAAGGCATGGAGTCATGGTTTTGATTTTTGTTTCTTCAAAACCCACTTTGCAATATTTCATTTTGGCACTTTTTCCACCAGTTAATACAACTCTGTATTTCACATTCTCTTTTTGGATTTTTGACTAAAATGATGAAATTTTTGGCAATTTTTTGCAGGGGTAGCTGACATGGCATTTGGCAAAGGACGATCAGAACCAGCTTTTGAAGTACTTCATGTTGGAGAACTTTACATATGTATCATAAACATTAATTTGACGATTTCCTCTTCAAAATAGAGTTTTGAAGAGGAATCACCCTTGAGCATTATGGATGATGAAAATATGGAGATGAAACTTGTTAAACCTCCCTATGGCTTGCTGGCGTGTCTGGGTACTCTAAAAACACGACTTATGAAACCCTAGACCTATGATTGATATGATTTTTTTCCCATTAAAATACCAAATATTGACTATCATTTAATGAACTTTGATTAACAGACCTAAGCCAGCAGGTACAAAGCATGAGGGGTAAGGACTGGCAAGACCCTTCCGTCAGATTATGGCACGCCCCTAGCAGAATGCAGTTGAGCAAATGGAGCGAGACACCTAAAAATGAAATGCAGAAGGATTTTTGATCTCTGACGGAGGACTGACAAGACCGACTCTAACATTGGCTCCAATGGGGGATGGTAGCTCCTCAGAGGTGCCAAGAACAACAGATCTCTGGAGGAGTTAGACAGTGCCTTCATCCATTGGGCTATGGAGTCATTATTTCGACAAATGACACGAAACTCTTGACTCATTTATTGACTGAAACTTGACTCGAACTGACTAAAATTTGGACTTAAAATGACTCAAAGACTGACTAGACAAACTCAAACCAAAACTGAAATAAAATGGTATTTACAATGACAATGGAAACAGTAGAAAACTTTTCAGAAATGGTACCGCTTGAGCAGTTGACCATTGATCAGCCCTCCTGGACAATCTTCTTCGTTCATTTCCTTCAGAAGAAAGGCATTTTGACCCCGATATGCTGCAATCTTGAAGGGACCTTTCCAGAGATTCTCGAATTTACCGTGCTTACCCTTTTCCTCATTCCTTGCATCCCACTTCAGCACCACATCATCCAGCTGAAATTTGTCCGCCTTTGCTTTTCTGTCATAAATTTTCTTAATCTTCTCCTGCAACTTGGATGTGTTTTGGAAAACTTCTTCTCTTGTCTGCTGCAAATGGATCATTTGATTCAATCTTCTCTGCATAGGATCGTCTTCACTGTCAACTTCTTGAAGAAGTTTGACTACTGGGGCTGCGAGAGAGGTAGGAAACAATGTATCAACTCCGCACACAAGCTCAAAGGGGGACATACCAATGGATTTCTTCTGACTAAGCCGATCTTCCCAAAGTGCATTAAACAACTTCTTATGCCATCTCTTCTTGTTGATTTCCAGCAGCTTCTTAATATCGTTGACGAAAGATTTGTTAGAAGACTTTGCCAATCCATTGCCTTGCGGATGATAGGTAGTTGAGTGACCCAAAACAATGTGATATTTATGACAAAACTCTACCATCCTTTTTTATTTGAAAGTTGCTTCATTATCAATGATTAACTTATTCGGGCAACCAAAGCGAGACAAGATGTTATTTTCAAGGAATGAAATAATTACCGCATCTGTAGCTTGTTTGGTGGGAATTGCTTCGATCCTTTTCATGAAGTAATTTGTTGCCGTGAGAATCCACCGATGCCAACCAAAAGAAGCAGGATGAATTTCACCAATGAAATCCAACCCCCATTGCTGAAAAGGGGCACTCACCTCAATGGGCTTGAGTGGCAAAGGCTGTAATTTCTGCCTTCCTTCAAAAATATGGCATTTATGACAGCTCTTGACAACCTTATATACATCAGCAAACAATGTCAGCCAATAGTATCCTGCTCTCAGAACTTTATTTGCTGTTGTTTTCCAAAAAAGGTGACCACCACAATCTCCTTCATGGAAATCCTCCATGACCTGCTTTGCTTCTTCTTCCACCAAACAATTCAAAATAACGCCACCGGGATCTTTCCAATAAAGTGCAGAATTTAGAATGCAAAACTTGGCAGCCTTTAATTTGAGAGTTCTAGCTTTGTTTCTAGTCATGCCGGGTGGTGGTGACAAATTTTGAAGCACATATATGATATCTGAATACCACGGAGAAAGAGAAAACATTTCAGATACCTGAACTAACGAACCTTCCTCATTCTCATCGGACATAGCAGCGATTAGATTTATGTCTAAAGCGTGCAAGTTTGATTCGGCCATTAACTTTGCCAATCCCTGTCCTTTAACAAGCTTTGTGGGATTTATTTCCACATCATACTCCAAGAAAGCTGCAATCCACTTGCCTCGTCTTCCTTCCGGATCTTTCTACACTAAAACATCTTTGAAAACAGTGTTAGGAACATAAGCCAAAATATGAGAATGCAGAATGTATACCCGAAAATCTTTCAATGCTTTCACTAGTGCGAGGGCTTGTTTCTCAATGATGTTGTAATTTAAGGTTGCATCTCTTATAGTTTGGCTGAAGAAAGCAATTGGTCTTTCATGATCATCTCTTTTCTACATCAACACGGCTGCCATAGTATGCTCCGAAGCGAATGAAAACAATATAAAATCCTGAGTGTATTCCGGGCTTATTAGAACTAGGGATGAAGAAAGAGCCAATTTGACTAAATTGAATGATTTTACAACCTCTTCCATCCACTTCACTTGGCTATCTTTCTTAAGCATGTTTGTAATCTCTCTTAGGTGTTCAGCAAGATTAGGTACAAAGCGGCGTAAGAAATTCATTTTACCATTGAAAGATTGAATCTCCTTCTTATTCCGGGGCAGATCGATTCGCCAAATATCTTGTACACATGCTGGATCAATATGAATGCCATATTTTGAGATAATGTGCCCAAGTAGTTTTCCTTCCTCCATGGAAAACAAGATATTTTTCAGATTCAGCGATAGACCATATTTTCTGCACTTTTGAAAGACAATTTTCAGATGATACATGTTTTCTTCATCAGATTTGGAAAACACCGTTAGATCATCAAGGTATACAACCAAAAATATATCCTTCTCATTTGCGAAAGCCAAGTCCATTGCCCGCTGAAAGGTGGCACCCGCATTCTTCAAACCAAAAGGAATTTTAGTGTAATGAAAAGTTTCCCACAGAGTGGTGAATGCTATCTTGTCTCGGTCATCTTCATGGACAGAAATTTGGTTATATCCAGAATAACCATCAAGTAGTGACATACGAGATGCTCCAAATACTCGCTGAAGTATATGATCCATTTTGGGCACTGGATAGTTATCTTTCAATGAAAATTTATTGAGATTCCTAAAATCAATGCACAAGCGAATCTCACTTGTCTTCTTCCGTATGGGCACCAAATTAGAGATCCAATCCGAAAATCTGATGGGAATGATGATTCCTGATTTGCACAACCTATTTATCTCCTTTTCAATTGATGGCAGTAGTTTTGGATTTAGCCTTCTCAACTTCTGTCTGAAAGGTTTCTGATTAGGCTTAATGGGTATAGTGTGCTGAATTATATTGGTTTTGTATGTCTTCAAGTCAGAATAGTCCCAAGCAAACACATCAGCAAATGAAGATAGCAAACTGATATATTTGGCTTTCATCTTTTGTGGCAATGCTTTAGACATTTTTTCCATTTTAGGATTAGCAGTTGTTCCGATATTGACCTCTTCAACACCCTTCTCTATTGGCTGCAATGTTGGTTTGCGGGCTACGTCATCTTGATCAAAGAGTTCTTCTAAAGGTATCAAGCCTTTAGGAATAATGTTATCCTTTAGTTGCAACACGTCCATTTGATTGATCTGCACCTCATCTTTACCATCATCATTTTCTGCATCAATTGAGGTCTCTTTGAACTTACCTTTGTTTTGCAGAAAATCATCAATCTCCTCATCATCTTAGAAAACTTGCCAATATCTCTGATTTTTGGGGACAGTGGAACGATGCTTGACATGGATTTTTAATTTATTACTGGAGTTCATTGGAATCTTCAAACTACTGGCTGCCTTAGCAAGAGCATCAGCAATGCTATTTTGAACATGAGGCACACATTTCAAGGTATATTCTGAAAATAATTTCAGGATGTCTAGGACTACATTCCGGTAAGCCCGCATCCGAGGATGCTTTTCTTGATATTTGCCTCTGACCTGCTTAATCACCAATTCGGAGTCACCATATACTACAATCCTCTTAGCATTCATCTTTCTTAGAATTTTTAGGCCAGCAATTAGAGCTTCATACTCAGCCTCATTGTTCGAACAATCAAAAGCTAATTTGTAGGAGCATACCCGCACATTACTAGGCACCTTGTTCGGGGCGGAGAAAGGACTGCGTACCCAAATACCAATTCCAGCACCATCATTTCCCACTGCACCGTCGAAATCCATGGTCCACAAACCTTCTTCCTCTTCTTCCAAGTGCTGAAATTCTGCTGGCTCTGTTTTTCCTGCTTGTTGTCCGTTACCTTCAGCTGATTTCTCAATGGTGTTTTGTTGTTCTCATCCTTCTTTCTTCAAAACTTCTCTAAAATTTTCTACTATTTCTAGAATACTTTCTGCTTCTACTAATTGACTATCAATATCTTAAAACTATCTGAATACAAAACAAAAGACTCTAGATATGTATGTACATAATTAATTGGATGACTAATGGGCTTCTCCTTGCTTGTAATCATGTATTTCATTTTTTGTTCCTGATACAGTTTCCTCATTTGGCCAAACACGGGAATCGTTGCATAGGAGAAATCTATTTGTAGTGTCCCTTTCAATTTTGCTGCCCAAGACCTGGAAAGAGGCATGCCAAACCTAGGAGGAATATCCGCTACAACAATATCCATCAAAACATTCTTCATTGGGATTTGATCCAGACTCACAACCAAGTCTTTGATGAGCTCGATACATCTTACTCTGCTAGAATCAAACGAATAGAGATCATGGTATTTCTGGGTGACGTCCAAACCCATCTTATCCATGATAGCCTTGGGCATGAGATTGTGAGAAGCTCCGGAATCGAACATGGCATTATGTAACACAAAATCATGCAATCTTAAAATGATATAAAAATATGGAACATCACTATCTGGAGACTCACCATTCAACGCTGGCCCAAAAATAATTTCGGGTTAATCATCTTTGACATTCACCATATCAGACATTGGATCACAATTCAAAATTTTAGAAAATTGCCCTCTATAACTGTTGTTCTTCGTTATTTCAGTCAAGGGAATGAATACCTTCAATTTAGAAATTTCATTCTCTAAACTAAAAGTGGAAGTCTTTTCTACCTCTTTGAATGGGACTTCTTTATTTTCCTTTTCTCTCGATACAATTTGATGATTTGATTTTTCTACTGATGGTGATTTGCTGCTATCAGGATCGAGTGCCTCTTTGCCTTTCTTTTGTGTAACTGATGAATCATTCTTTGATGCCGAAACTTCCTTCCTCTTCTGAATTAGGTTAACTGGCACATCTCTGTTTCTAAGTGAATATTTCCGCTGCTGAGCAGACAAAGCATTCATATAGCCTCTTTGATACTCCTCTAATTCTTCTTCCAAAAATGTGTCATTTTCTAGAAGGAAATCTGCGTCTTTGTGTGCAGCTGAACTTTCTGCATACTCCTCTTCAGTAATGTAAATAGGCAAATCATCAGGAGTAAAGAAGTGGTTCTCTTCCCCTATTACCTTCCCTTCCTCATCAGACTCTAGTCCATGCACAAAATTTTGCTGCAGAGGTGGCTGTACTGGCTGCTGTGCTATTTGATCTTGGGCTCGCTGATCTCTTTACCTTATTCTATATTGTGGTTGCTGCTGGCCCCAGAAGTTAGGATTTCTAACTTGTGGCTTAGTTTTGTCGAGTTTCACCCTTTCAAGCATCTGATCTACCTTCCTGAGTAATTGATCCATCGAGGAAGACTCTTCTTTTACTGTGACCTTCTTTTCTGCTTTTGCTCTAGCCCTCTTGGTCAGCAGATTTGCTTCAACGTTGACCGCGATTTTCTGCATGTCTTCCATTGTGGCCGACTCTCTCTCTCTTAGTTGATAAGCCATGTCAGCATCAAAACCATCCGGAAACTTCATCATGGCTAGTCCCACAGGTGGCCTTAGATGATCGGGAATTTCGTTATAAACAACATTGAATCTAATGCAGTAGTCTTGGACCGACACACCAGCGTTTCGTTTTATTTGTTCATATTCAGCTAGAATTTGAAGAGGATTCTTTTTCACTTCCCAGCGGTCTAAAAATTGTCTTTGTAGGTCAGCCAAGGTAGCGATACGTGCAGCCGGTAAACCTCTGAACCATTTCCTAACTTCACCTGCAAATGTCTGTACGAAGAGTCTCGTTGTCACATTCTCTGCATCGATCTCATGAAGGTCACAGAAATCTGCCATTCTATCCACATGTTGCTGAGCGGTAATGTTGTTAGGAGCGCCATCAAACAAAGGGATTTTTCTTTGATAATCTGCGGGCATATCATCTAAAACTTGAGGCAGCACAAGAGGTGCAGAACGGGCAGCCATCACTCTTGGTGGGTTTGCTCTTGGAGTTGTTTGAGGAGTGTGTGCAGTTGGTAGGGGATTAACAATTGGAGTTTGAAGCTGTGTCGCAATATAATTATCAATTGACCGGTTAGCCCTTTCAGTTTCTAGGTCTAAAAGAAACTATGGATTGGGGACAGTAGAGTCAACAGCCCTTTCGAATTTGGTCTCAAACAATGATATTTCAAACCGCTCATTAAAATCAAGCTCTTCAAGATACTCAAAAATGTCATGACATGAATGGGATTTGAACACGGGAGTTATAGAGCTCTCTTGATGAAGAAGTCTTGGAATCAAATTGGGGTTTTTGTAGATATGACGAGGATCTGGATCTGGATTAGCTTTGGTATATCTTCTTGAAGCTAGTGTGCTATTTTCAAAAAATAAAAAGGACATGAACAACTTACTCAGCCTATCAAATCCTAAACTTATCATCCGAAAGCTTAGAATTATCAGAAGTATGGGGTGTTTGTAGGTTAAGCCTGTCGTTTACGCAACGAAGAAGACTAACAAAGAAAGAATTTTGTCCCTAGTATGGTCGCCACTATGGCGACTCCACGTACGGTCGCCACTATGTTAGTGCCTAAATCTGCCTTAGGTTGAAGGAAGGCAAAATTAAAGGTAACCACAAACCATGCTCAGCCTCGTAGCTAGCCCTACGAGGACAAGAGAGGGCTCTCTCCAGGTCACGCTCAGTAAAAAATAAACGAATAGGGTCAGAGAGTGACTTAAAATGGATACTGATTTTAGGCTAGGTAAATAAATAATAAAGAGGTATTTTGATGAATGACTGAGTTTTCTGGGATGTATGGGACCAAGGAACAAAATGAGTAGAGAATTTAACTCAAAGATGCAGATTATTTCGTGAGGCAAGACAGGCAGAAAGTCTAGCAATTATATTTGAAATAATATGAAGTGGAGAGATTGTTTAAGAGGGTGAAAAGGGCATAAATACATGAATCCTTTTCAACAGAAGAAAACATAGAACGTGAAAACTTTCCCAAGGGAGAGCAGTAAACTGAATTCTACCTTTTCTTACTTAGAAGCTTTCACTGGAAATGAATATGAATGAACCGTGAAACATAATGAAATACATATGAAATAGAAAGAAAATACATTTGCTAAACTCACGCCATAGGAATCTCATGAACCAGAGTTGCAACCTTTCATTAATTCTCTGTCAAAATGTACAGTGAGTAACTAAGTTTCTCTCCCACCGTTTCCCAGAAATTCCCACCAACCACTTGCAAATGGTTTTTCATACAATAAATAAGCTTCACTATCAGAAATTGGATCGACCCAAAGTTGGGGATTTTTTTTTAAATCATTACAAACTGGAAATGAAAAGCCAACCATTAGTGACAGGTGCAGCGTTACAAAAAACAAAAATGTAGCATAGATTTTTGGGTGACTGCGCGCCTTACTTTTGCCACTTGGATAGAAGCCAAACTTTAATGAAAATGTTTTTTAAACTTTGCATTTGATTTTGGGAAAAATGTATTTTTAATGAACGGGCTCACTTGGAGAAAATTGCAAATCGAATTCTCGCGGAGCGGAAGTGATTTTGGCCTTTGGGTCTCTGTGCGCCGCGCCGAAAGATGTATGCGTCGCGCCACTTTGGAGTGGGTTTTGAGGCACTTCCTGAAGTCCAAATTGAGCCCAAGTGTGATTGTTGGAAATCCCTACCTGTCTAATTTCCAACCCAAGTAGAATTTCTGAATTTGGATGCCATTTGCCCCTCCAAAACTGCAATCTCCCAAGACTGCTTCCTATGTGTCAAAATAGGGGCAGAGAGGTCATTTTTTGGGTGTTTTTGACCTCATGAGGACTCAAAATTGGCCCAAAATTCTTGGCCATGCACCAGCAGTCGTAATTTTCCATGGAAAATCCAAAAATATAAACTTTTTGTCATTTGGAGCTCCCTAGTGAAAGTGCGCACTAGGTGGCGCGACGCACAGGGAGAAAAAACTTGTTTTTTGTGCACAAAATTTCAAAATGCAAAAATTTGCTCCAAATTTCTTGAAATTTGGGCTGTACCTTCTCTATCACATGTCATGCTGGACCAAAGAAGCCTTGGCCAGGATTCAGAGCTGATCTTGCTCTTTTTGCCTCTTTTTTCTTTTTGTCACCTTCCTCAATTTCGCCTTTAGGCTCCTGATTCTCGCTTTGGAGCTCATGTTTTTGGCCATGTAATGGTGAGCCATGCGCCTCAGCATTGCTTTTTCCCTATTAGCCTTCTCCAACAGCTGCTCCAAGTGAATGTTCACTTTCTCTAAAACATACTCCCATTCCTCATCTCTTTGCTCCATAGGTCTACCTTGTGCTACCATGATGTGTTGCCGGTTTTCCTTGATCATTTACAACTCTATCTCAGCTTGCCAATCCTCAAGTTGTTTGTTGCTCTGCTCCAGATATTTCATATTCCATTTGGCTCTCTCCAAGTCAAGGGATAAGGCTTGAATCTCTGTTTGCTGCTCCTGGATGATCTCTTTAAGTTGTGCACTTTGCGGATTCGTATCTGTATCATCATCATGAAGGAGAACGAAGTCGGTCTCTCTTTCACCTGATGGAACCTCATCATGCATTGGCTCCTTACCTCTGTCATGTACCTGTAGTGCTGATGTCGGAAGCGAGGCCCCTTCCACCCTGGGTGGAGATAACACTCGCTTTGCTGCTGCAAACAAATGCCTAGCTCCCCTCTGATATGTGATAAATATCGGCACACTAGCGGTCTCATGGCGTTCATACTGATGAGAAGGTCCCCCTGTCTCAAATCTAGTCTCTGAAGGTCTCTATGAAGCTCGGAAGAAGTCACAAGACATGAAATCATCCCAAGTGATACCCTGTAAATCAAGCTAATGCACCACCAAAATCTTGATGAGAGCAAAATGAAAAATGTTGTTGAACTACTGCTCAGGGGTATTGTGTTGCACAAGGGCGGTCATCCTCTCTATGTTTCAGCATATGAAATATGGGATGTTCATCATGCGTACCCAAGTGAAATGCATGAGCAACCTGATGTGATAAGCATATAACCGGGAGAAACGGCCTTCACAACCGAAATGCTTCATAATTCACTTCATTAGAGGGGCATATTCATCTTTAAGATATCGGAAGGGAAATACCCTCTTAAGCTGCCTCAAGAAAGCAAGTTTAACATATGGCTCATAATGCTGTCGGTCAACTTTTTGTCTCTTGTTCCATGGCTCTCCAATATTAGGCATGCTGGTAGCTAATGAAATAGAGTCCGATGTAAGTGTGAAAGTAACACCAGCCAAAGTAACTTGAGCACCATGCAAATGTAGAACAAATAGGCGAGCCAACTCATGGTGGAATTGAACATTTGCAACCTTTTCAAAAAACTCATAGCACGACTGAAACAAAAAAGAAGAGACGGAAAAAGGGTAGGCTTGCGATTTTGTGAGGGTAGTCGGTTCTTCTCTAACATGTCTGCCACTTTTGTGAGGCCTCCGGGGTGCACGTTCTTCCGTGGGCGAGTCACTATGAGTTTCCACTTCATAGTCGGATGAATAATCAAATGACATAAGTGATCTTATGAAAACTGCTTGGATAAATGAATGTTGGTCGCAAGACTGTGTTGGGCTACTGTTGTGATATGTTTGAAATCTGCCACCAAGGGAGCAATGTAACAGGGACTATTAGGGAGGGAAAATATGAAGGGATTAGGAGTATTAGGGTAGATTTTATTTAGGGCAGTGTAGGAGGGTTTGGGAACTTTGCATAGGGTAGGGTTTGGGGTTTTTACATTGGGCAATGGGTGAAAGGGAATTGGGGATAAGAGTTTAGTAAATTTAGGGGATGGGGGGCAATGAAATTCAAAGGGATATGGTATAAGGAAAAAGGGAATGGAGGACAAAGGGACAGATGGGATGGAAGGGGAAGCTTGGTGACAAAATGATGAATTTGCAACCCTTAACAACAATTGACATAAGGATTTTTAGAGGTAGGGTTTGGAAATTTTGTTTCAATATTTGGAACCATAAACCACCATCATATGACAAAAAAAATGGATGAATCACGAGATGTCGAACCCACCTGGCACGTCGAAGAAATTCAATGCGATTTGGAGGATTTTCGGGTGTTTTTGGGGTGTTATATTGTATGCGTCATGCCGCTCTTTCTATGCGCCACGTGCTACTGGTGCACCGTGCCCATTGAAATTAGCACTGGAGGAATGCGCCCAATTCGCCGCACTGGCACAGTGCGCCACGCCACCTACTGTATATGCCGCGCCTGTCAAGACACCTTCGACCTCACCCAAAATGTGCGCTAGCTCACCAAATTCCTTTGAAATGCTTTCTCTCTGACCTTGGCATGTAAAATGACTTTGATTCTTATGAGAAAATATATATAAAGGCATGGAGTCATGGTTTTGATTTTTATTTCTTCAAAACCCACTTTGCAATGTTTCATTTTGGCACTTTTTCCACCACTTAATACAACTCTGTATTTCACATTCTCGTTTTGGATTTTTGACTAAAATGATGAAATTTTTGGCAATTTTTTGCAGGGGTAGCTGACATGGCATTTGGCAAAGGACGATCAGAACCAGCTTTTGAAGTACTTCATGTTGGATAACTTTACATATGTATCGTAAACATTAATTTGACGATTTCCTCTTCAAAACAGAGTTTTGAAGAGGAATCACCCTTGAGCATTATGGATGATGAAAGTAGATGAAACTTGTTGAACTCCCTTTGGCTTGCTGGCGTGTTTGGGTACTCTAAAAACATGACTTATGAAACCCTAGACCTATGAATGATATGATTTTTTGCCCATTAGAATACCAAATATTCACTGTCATTTAATGAACTTTAATGAACAGACCTGAGCCTGCAGGTACAAAGCATGAGGGGTAATGACTGGCAAGACCCTTCCGTCAGATTATGGCATGCCCCTAGTGGAATGCAGTTGAGCGAATGGAGCGAGACACCTAAAATTGAAATGCAGAAAGAGTTTTGCTCTCCGATGGAGGACTAACAAGACCGACTCTAACACCTAAGAAAAGTAGAAAACCCCCATGTTAAATTCTATTTCATTCAAAAAACCCACAAAAGTGTTTTATCCTAAGTATCAAATGTATGTGAATAAAATGTGAAAATGTTACATTTATGCTAAGGGTATGCTCACTCTACTCATTTCATATTATTTTTTAACGTTATTACATAAATCCCTATATACCTTTTCCCATATATTAATTAAATCCCCTATATAAATATCCCAACCCTTAGTTTAATTATAAATTATACCATTTATCCCATATCCCAACGGATAGATAAATCCTGTCATTAAACCCCGCCTAATTGGTTAAACCCATGATTAAGTCTTAATTAATTCCAAACCACTGAAGATTAAAGCCCTGCCCGCCCCCCCCCCGCAGCCCATGCTCTTATCACCCACGCACCTCCCTCGCCCGACTATCGTCTGAACATCATCTCCCTCATCCGACAGTCCATAGCCATATCGACTACACCCGACGGTCGACCTTTGCCCACCCGATAATGTGTTTCTCCCCATCCCCCCCGCTGCTACGTGTTGATCAATGAAGTAGATCAGGTGACCCCTCCGAAATACCACTCCGTCCAAAAAAGTAGTGCAATGGCCTGGGAAACCGCCTCCCCGATCAATCCGATAAACCACCTACTATTCATTCATAAAATTTCCCTGCGAAAATTGACCATTGCTTAATAAAGGGGCCGAAAAGCACTTTTTCGTTTTTTTCGCTCGAGCTCTTTGAAAACCTCTACAAACTAGTGCAACACCTACAAACCTGAAAACTACCAACTAACCCCATTTCAGTCCTCAAAGAAGCCGCAGAGACCACCTTCAAAACTCTCAAAGCCCTTTCAACCTTCTGTCATCATCCAGAACAAAAGTTTGAAGTCAATTCACGTAAACTCCAGGTATTTGTGAACAAATTACCAGATGCCCTTTCAAAATTTTAAGACGTTCACTCTTAAAGTGCTTTAATTAAGTAAAATTAATTGAAAAATACTTTCAATTTAACACCACATATCCAATCCCTTCTCAAAGTTTCCAAATTTACTTCCAACCCTCTGATACAACCCTACACCACCAAATTCAAATCCACAAGAACTGAATTATTGCTGCCCCTATCGCCATGGATGTCAGACCTATCACTACTCCTCATTTGGACCTAGACCACCTCCCATTGGCAGACAGGGATTTTCAAATCAGAGATACTAGTGCATATGAGGTCCTGCTCAAACTTTGTTGTTTGAGTAAAGACAAATACCTAAACCATTCAGATTAAATTGTCCTTTGGGACTCCAATTTTCCCAAATGTCAGTTTCCCCAAGTGCATATTTTTCCTGAAATTGTCCATATGTGCCATGCCTATTACATTCCTAGCCAGAGAACTATAATGTTCCCTAACCAGAAAGTCCTGTTTACCGTCATAGTTGAATCAATCAATGAGATGTTACAAGTCCAACCAGGTCCAAACCTAACCCCACTCTCAATTGGAGATTTTTTAGACCAGTACACCAAGTTGAGTCCATCCAAACTAGCCCAATTGTTCCCAACTTTCATTGTATAAGAGCAACACATTCCAAAGATTCCCCTCCATATGTTTTTTCCATTTTCTCTGAAAGAGGCAAGTATATTGTCATTATGATATCATGTATTTTGGGTTGTACCACTGATGAATTTGTTGATGAGCTCATCCTATCCTTCATGTCCATTTTCACCCCAGGAAAGCCTCCTGCTACTATATACAATTATGCCCAGTTCATAGCTAAAAGGATGCATGAACAATTTACTAGAATGCATAATGAGAGAGTGTTCAAATACTCATTTGTACTATACCATATTTTTTTCTATTATCATTCAAACAGATTTCCTTTCACCCTCCAGAAGTTTGATACCGTAGGCCAGCCCAGGTCTGTAGTATTTTGGACACCATTGTTCCATAAGTATTCCTCACCCTACACTTATATAGACTTCATTGATTCATTTGTCCATCCAGTCATGACCATGGTGACAAGAAGTCCTCCACCCAGAATAAGCCAAGATATCAAAAGATTCCTTCAGTTGTCTAAGCAAAGTAAAGTGGTAGATTGGTACCTTTACCAAAACCACACTGAAATAAGAATATATGGTTTCCATCTAGCCCCATACAAACTCCCCAAATACCTCCCAATGAGGTTATTTACTCTAGAGTATTATAGGTAGATAACAAATTCTGGTGAATTCAATTTTGTCTTAGCCAAGAAAAGAACATATTTCAGAGTCAAAAATCAGTTAGGCCCTTTCATTAGCAATTCTGGAGAAGCAATGCAGGAGGTAGATCTGATTGTGCAACAGATGAAGTTCCAAAACAGTTTTATGTGGAGATATGAACCTCAAGGGTTTATGACCAAACTTAGATAAAAGGTCAAATTGGGGCCTTACATCCACCACCCCATACCAGAGATAGAAATATATGCTAATCAATATGAGTGGTTGGAGAACACTCTCATAGATAGGGATAGTACAAAGGTCAATGTTGAAAACACCTTGATTGATCTAGAGAGAAATCTTGATGAAAACTCATTCTTGTAGGTACCACAACAAGAAGCCACAATGAGTACCCCTACAATTTTGTAGACTCCTCAGAATGAGGAAAGGAATCCCAAGAGGAACAGGGAGGGAGCCTCCACACATCCAATGTGCAGTATGAAGGTAGTTAGAGCAAAAGGCCAAGACTTGATCATGTTTTAGAACAAGAAGACACAGAAGGCTCAGTAGAAGTAACCAATTGATCCAAAATGGATCCTGGGTAGACTTCTAAGTCTCAATTGTTCCTCGGAGAGAAAAAATGTGTTTTTTTAACATAAAAACCCTTAGCACCCATGGCATCGCAATTCTTTATCACATCACAATAAATAAAGGGAAAGGACATAAAATAGGTGCAAAAGCCCTTTAGCAGACCTGACGGATTTATAAATCAAACAAGTAAAACTTTTGAATTCCGAAAGGAAGGCCGTAAGTGGTATTTCGGGCGGGCCTTGAGTAGTAAGCGGTATTGGACGGGCTCCACCTAATTCCATACACTGACTGATGCATGGCACAATGGAGGAAAGAGGAAACCACTCTTTTAGGTGGTTAAAACCCGTGTAAGTTATGCGCCCAAAATGGACTGTCATCCGTCAGATTAGCGGCCATGAATCAATGGTCAGGATCTGATCGGTGGATCGACGATTAGCATGACCAAAGGGAAGACCCCTGGGTCAATGCGATGGTGATGTGCGACGTGCAATATCAGCTGTCAGATAGGGAAAGGAATGGACGGTCTAGATTTAATCAGCGATTGGCGATCGACAATCCCTGATGCCAGGGCCAATACAATTGCAATTGCGATAAGCGATTAAGGGCCGAACACGATGGAAATTATAAGCCCGATTGCATAATATTTGAAATCCAGAAATTCAGATTTTCAATGTACTTCCCATGTAAATGGGTTTTTGGCCATTTGGCCATGCAACGATGCTATTGCGATATTGCGATGGATGGCAGACCTGAAAGGGATTATAGACCCGATTTCATAGATTTTGAAATCCAGGAATTTAGGATTTCTGTGTATTCCTGTGTATTGAGGTTTTTAGACCTCCCACCTAATCGATAGTGATAAGCAATATTTGGATTGACCCGATAGGTTTATAGGGCTAATTCCATAATATATGAAGTCTGGGCTAAAGGTCCATGATGTGTTTTACATGCATTTCCTGTGTATTTCTGTTATTTAGCTGACACAGCTAGAGGAAGGCAAAATGACCGAGTTTTCCTTCCTGCTTGTTCTTTTCCATTTGTAAATGGATTCTTGTGAGGAAACAATTGGGTTCTTCAATGATGGAGGACTGTAACCAATGCAAGATAAAAACACAAAGAGCATAATTGTGAAGGTTGCTGAAGGTTGCCGAGGGAACTGGAGGACTTAAAAAGGTCGCTAGAAGGTTGCTGAGAGTCGCTTATAGGTCAGGCGGACTACAAAGGTATGCACAGGCCGAGGGAGAGAGATTAGAGAAGCCAGATCTGAATAGACAGAGCCAGAGCTAGAGCCAAAGCCAGAGCCACGATCCAGAGCCAAGAGCCAGAGCCAGAGCCAGAGCCAGAAAGCTAGAGAGCTTCAGAGCTAGGTATAAGATGGTGTTCTAAGCCCATTGTGTTCAATGTAAACTAGTGGAGTTGAGTGTGGAGCTTGTAAAACGACTTTGCCATAATCCCAGAGAGACTAGTCGAATTGACTAGAGCTCAAGGAGACGTAGCCCAAGAGTTTTGGGTGAACTCCATATTATATTTTTGTTATGTGTGATTACTTGTTGCTACATTATATTTGCTACTTTATTTGTTGTTATATGTTTTTATATCAGTTCCAACAAATAAACTTAAAGCACATAACCAATTTTAAAAATAAACAGCGGCATACACCTTTTTTCAAGCATTATTAACTCCGCATTTGGTTAATCATAAGGTCTTGGGAATATATAAGCTTTAGAAGTGGGAGAGGTTTCTATAAGCCTGACAAGAAGCCTTTAGTGCCCCATTTTCAGATCAGGTGGTATCAGAGCTTAAGATTGGTTAACCCCACCTTCAAAGAAGGTTAAATTAGAATGCTTGATTGAAAGAGCAAAGATTGGTTGTCTGAAAGGTGTTTAAACAGTCAGAAGTTGATTGTATGCTTGTTTGCAGACTAACTATTGTTTGAGTTTGCAGAGGTGAAGAGAAAGCTATTGATAGCTCAGTCCAGGAAGGACAAGAAGGAAGAAGGGATGAAGGCATTATTCTATCCCAAAGGACCTCAAAGAAATCCTTGAAGCACAAGACGTTTGTTGCAAAAGGTTGCTTGAATAAGCTCTTTGTTGATCTTGTTTGAAGTTATGTTGTTCATTTTTCATAATGACAACTTCTACAAGTGAGTCCTCAAATTCCTCCTTCATCATAAGATTCTTTGTTGAAGACATGAAGAAAGACTTTTTCATCATGATGGACAAGGTGAGGGAAATGTATGAGGATGGAAGGAAGAGCAGAATACTTAGAGAGTAATTGAATTTCATGGAGGAAGAGAAGTAGTTGCTTTCTGACAAATTGCAGGAAATGGAGAGGCAACTTCATATTGCAAATATGAACCTGAAAAGGATGCATGAGTTGGAGTCACAGCTCTTTGTTGCCAAAGAAGCCTTAGTCAAGTATCAGCTTGAGGAAGAGGTAAATAATTCCTATTTGTCTTCAAATTCTTCTAAGAATTCTTATATTAGTTCTTTTGAAAAACATACCAAAGGCATAGGTTCCAAGCTAATGTCCAAGATGGGCTATGAGGGAAAAGGCTTGGGTAAACATGCACAAGGTATTGTTGAGCCAATAATGGTTGAGGAAAGGCCTAAGTATTTGGGTCTTGGATATGGACAATCTTATGGAGAAAGTTCCAAAGATGCCATGAAGGCCATTGAAATAGTTCCAAGAAGGAGTTTCATTTCAAGTCCTCTACCTCACGAGTGTGAAGATTGTATTCAGGAGGAATGCAATAGCTTGAAACATAATTTGCAAGATGTAGGTGTTCAGAAGCACACACTTGAACCAGAGAGTTGTGGAAACTCTAACAGCCTTGAAGAGATTGATGGTGTTCCAAAGGGAGCCACTTCTTCATTCAATTCACCTCCTCATGAAGGCAATACAGGTGAAAGAGAAAGGCATAAATCTGGTTCTAATCATCTTCCTTTTGATTTTGTAAAGCATGATAAATTTCCACATAGATATGGAAAAAGAATTGCATGTTCCTTTTGTGGATTTGATAACCATAATGTTTGTAGATGTTGGAAGAGGATAGCCAAATGCAAGAATCTTTTGAAGGAAAGGAAGCAAGAAGCCAAAGTTCCATTGGACAAGGCAAGTCATGTTGTGAAGAGGATGCACATGTGTTGCACTTACTGCCATAAGCAAGGGAATCTTGCTAAAAAGTGTTGGACTCTGAATCCAGCAATGCTTCAACAAAAGCTGAAGAAGGTGGAAAGAGAAAATGGTAGGAATAGAAAGGAAGATTCCATATATGATGTGTCTCAGGATGATTCACATGTTGATGCTGATGTGCAGACAAAGGAAAGACCTCTGAAATGGGTTGGTAATAAATGTCTAGAGTTCTTATCCAATTAAGATTGCATGTATATTGATGCATCTATTTGCATTTCTTTGTTAATGGAATGCAAGTTGCAGGATTTTACCAAGATGGTGAATGGAGAAGTTGAGTAGGAGACTCACTTTGTTGTTGCAACATTATATTTCATTTCAGCTTCGAAAGTACAGTGTGCTTAAGCAAAAGTTGAAGGATGAAATGCATGCATGAGAATGTTGTGCATGAACACAAGGATGTTGATGTTTCCTTGTTTTTGAACATGTGTGTGTGTGATTAACTTGAAGGGTTGATTGCTTTGACATGCATGTTATGCAATGTTGACTTGGGAGAAGTTAACTTGGTCTCCAAGATGGAGATAATGATGAAGTGTTTCATCTTTTGAAAAAGAGTCCTAATGGCCTTCTTCTACATGCTTGACTTGAAGGGTCATTTGTTTTAAAGGCATGTTTTGTGGGCTTGTTATCTAGTCCATCATTTGTATACAGAGGTAAGGCATGGAGGTGTTCACAAGATGTGAAATATGATTCTTTTGTTGAAGCAAGAGGTTAAGTGATCCAGTTGTTATCTATATTTCTGTTGTTGTTAGCAGTTGTTGTTGACAGCTTGTCAAACAGGGACAAATGAAAATTTTGTGAAGAAGATGTAACTTCACATTTATTTGAGCCACCTTGGATCAATGATCAAGGCAGAAAAGTTCAAACTACCTTCTGTGACCTTCTCAGCAGGAGTTCTGCAGGAAGGCAAGGAGGAAGGCAGTTCTTCCCAGGAAGACCAGCGCATCCAGGAAGGAATGTGGTTAGAGACTTTGGTTCAGAGGCACTATGTAAGGAAAGTGTGTGGAGGCTAAAAGAAGAGGGTGTTGTTACTCTCATTTATTGTTCAGATCAGTATATCAGTCTTTTGGAGACCAAAAGTTCTTTTTGTGGGAAGGCGTGATCTAAAATGGATCTTGGATAGACTTCTAAGTCTAATGTATTCCTCACACAGGAAAATGAAATTTCAAGGGTGCTCTTGAAAATAGCCCCATTGCGTAGATATGTTCATTCTAAATCTACTACAACTTGAATGGGCTAAAATGGACTTCGGGTGAAGAAGTTATCGCAAAAAGAATTTTACCTTTGTCCTTTGAAAAGGAAGCAAATTCTTATATAAATGGGACTTAAGGGAAAAATGTGTTTTTTAACATAAAAACCCTTAGAACCAATCACATTGCAATTCTTTATCGCATTGCAATAAACAAAGGGAAAGGACTTAAAATAGGCGCAAAGGCCCTTTAGTGGACCTGACGAATTTATAAATCAAACAAGTAAAATGTTTTAATTTTGAAAGGAAGGTTGTAAATGGTATTTTGGGTGGGCCTCGAGCAGTAAGTGGTATTGGATGAGCTCCACCCAATTCCATACACTGACTGATGCATGGCACGATGGAAGAAAGAGGAAACCATTCTTTTAGGTGGTTAAACCTCGTGTAAGTTATACACCCGAAATGGACTGTCAACCGTCAGATTAGCGGCCGTGGATCAACGATCACGATCTGATAAGCGAATCGGTGATCGGCATGATGAAAGGGAAAACCCTCGGGCTAATGCAATAGTAATATGCGACATGCGATATCAGACGTCAAATCGGGAAAGGAATGGACGGTCCAACTTTAATCAGCGATCGGCGATCCCCGATGCCAGGGCCAATACGATTGCGATTGCGATAAGCGATTAAGGGCTGGACCCGATGGGAATTCTAAGTCCGAATGCATAATATTTGAAATCCAGAAATTCAGATTTTCAATGTGCTTCCCGTGTAAATGGGTTTTTGGCCATTTGGCCATGCAAATATGTGATTGTGATATTGCAATGGATGGCGAACCCGAAAGGGATTATAGACCCGATTTCATATATTTTGAAATTTGGGAATTCGGGATTTCTGTGTACTCCCATGTATTGAGGTTTTTAGACCTCCCGCCTAAGCGATAGTGATAAGAGATATTTGGACGGATCCAATAGTTTTGTAGGGCCAATTCCATAATATTTGAAGTCCGGGCTAAAGGCTCATGATGTGTTTTGCGTGCGTTTCCTGTGTATTTCTGTTATTTGGCTGACACGGCTAGAGGAAGGAAAAACAATCGGGTTTTCCTTCCCACCTGTTCTTTTCTAGTTGTAAATGGATTCTTCTGAGGAAACAACCAAGTTCTTTAATGATGGAGGACTGTAATCGATGCATGATAAAAGCATAGAGAGAACAAGTGCAGAAGGTAGCTGAAGGTTGCCGAGGGAGCTAGACAACTGGAAATGGTCGCTAGAAGGTTGTTGAGAGTTTCTTGGAGGTCAGGCAGACTATAGAGGCACACAGAGGCAGAGAGAGAGAGCTCAGAGAAGCTAGAGCCGAAGAGCAAGAGCTAGAGCCAAAGCCACGAGCTAGAGCCAAGAGCCAAAGCCAGAGCTAAAGCCGAGAGTGAGAGCCAAAGCCAGAAAGTCTCTAGCTTCAAAGCCAGGAATAAGATGGTGTTCGAAGCCCATTATGTTAAGTGTAAACTAGTGGAGTTGAGCGTGGAGCTTGTAAAAGGACTTTTCCATAATCCCAGAGAGCCTAGTCGAGTTGACTAGAGCTCAAGGAGACGTAGCCCAAGAGTTTTGGGTGAACTTCATATTATATTGTTGTTATGTGTGATTTCTTGTTGCTACATTGTATTTTCTGCTTTATTTTTTGTTATATGTTTTTATATCAGTTCCAGCAAATGAACTTAAAGTACATATCCAACTTTAAAAATAAACACTAGCATACACCTATTTTCAAGCATTATTAATTCCGCATTTGGTTAATTATAAGGTCTTGGGAATATATAAGCTTTGGAAGTGGGAGAGGTTCTTGTAAGCCTGACAAGAAGCCTTTAGTGCCCCATTTTCAGATCACCAATACTGAATTTGACATGACCAGGGGCACAACTCCATCTGGAGAAACACAGGAGCCATCTACCTCACACACTCAAATATTGGAAAGACAGCTTATTGTATAAGTTTCCTCATTTGGTAGGCCTGCTGATAAAGATAAGGATATTAAGAACATGTTTAAAGAAATCAAAATGAGAAATGAGAAACTCAAGGCACAGTATTATGCATAGTATCTCAAGATTACACCTACCAAACAAACCAGGTTGATGTCATCTTTTGACATCAAGGAAGGAAAGATGTAAATGTCTTTCATAAAGCCAACTGTGCAAACACCAAGGACATCATTAGATTACAAGAAAATTCATTTTGAGCTATTGGCAAGGGATATTCATCCCATTGACCAAATTGAATTTCACAAACAGGATGGAGAAATGATTTACTCCACCCTTACAGGTAAATCCATAGCTGCCCATCAACTGCAGAATTCTTTCGCCAATATCTCAGCTCAATATCAGTTAGAGAAGGCCTCCTCACATGCCAAGGATACCAGAATCAAGTCTTTGGAAGACTTAGTGATTGAATTAGGACATGATCATAAAGACATCAAAGCCACTGAACAAATGATCAGAAAGAAGAATGATGGCATTGTAGCACTTAAAAAAAAATTGAAGATACCTCAGCTGCAGCATCCCCAGACATAAGAAGTCTTGGAAAACCAAACCAAACATGAAGAATTGATGGCCTTAGTCCTAAAATTAAATGATCAGTTAAGGGAAATAGAGAAGGAATTGGACACTTTAATTCAATTAAAGCAAAGTGATATTTCCACTACATCTGTAAATGTCATCCCAACAGTCTCAACGGTTGTCCCTTTTACATTGGCAGCCTCGTTAGTTCCCACAGCCCCTATGGCCATAGCAGAACAGGTTTCAATGCAGTCTAGATCAACAGAAGGTACATCAGATGAAGCAACAAAATTGGTTAGAGGTATGGAGGAAATATCCATACAGGCTACAGAAATGAATAAACTAAAAGAAAAGGTGACAAGCTTGGAAACTGATTGCAAGCTTGCCAAAATCATGCACAAAGAAGAAGTGTAGAAAGCTGCTAGAATGACTAAAAGAATAAAAGCCATGGAAAAGGACCTAACACTGAAAGAACCTCTTGGACAAGCTAAGGAACTATTATGGGCCAATATCATTGACTCTGTTAATGATATTTGGACATCTATTCAAGTAATTTTTTAGCAGATAGATCTAATAAAGATGGCTACAGCGGCCATCCAAAAGATGAAAGAAGAATTAAGAGAGATGCCTGAAGATGCCACCATGATCATCCAATTCCTTAACAGTAAAAACAAATATGAGCTTCAGGATTGCAAATTGAAAACATAACTAAAACAATTTTGGAAGTAAGAAAAGTCCTTTCCAAGAGGAACTTAATCCTAAACTTGGAGGACAAGTCCCAGAATATGTAGGTAGTCATTGATAGATTTATGGCTAAGTTTCAAATTTTGAGAGAGAAAGGGTTACCCAGTCCCTTAGTAATAAATGACAAGCTCATGACACAGCAGGATTACAACAACAAAATTGGAGAGCTAGCAGAAGAACAGGCTAGTACATCATCAGTCAAGGCATTGCCAACAGGCAAAGTATTTTATCAGACATTTGAAAACACATTTTAGCTCCAGCATGAGGTAAAACGTTTGTTTATCAATAAGCCTACTCTTTCCAAGTACACCGAGGTAGATGAAATATATAAAAGGATGTTGAAGATCCAGTTACCTAATGCTGAAACATGGGAAAAAATGATTGATTTACTGTGAGAAATATGCAGTAAAAAGGTTAGTGTACAATGAAAGTAAAATGGCCAAGTAAAAAGATGAAGACAGGTCAGCAGAGTCAAAGAGTATCAGTGTCAAAGAGTATCATATAAAGGCCAAAAGTAAATGAAGATTTGAGCGTGAAAGACCAAACAAAAAAGCAACACAAAGGGCTAAAATCAAACCATAAAGGCCAACAGTACAAAAATAAAAGGGACAGCATGAAAGCAGTTCAATAGGTGTCTCTATCTTCTTGCAAGAAGATATTTTTATTTCCTAGATTAAATCCCAAGTTATTTTGAGATATTTTGTAATAATTTTTGTATAAATACTTCACAATTCGAAGCATGTAGGGTGGATTCTTAGACATTTCTATAGAATTTTGATGAAAAGACTGTAAAGCTATTGTATCATTGACTGAGCCAGCAAGCTGGATTGATGAATAAAGACAAGATATTTGACATGATTCATGTGTTGAGTGAAGTGCAGACAAGTATTTTCATTTGTTATCGTTATCTTTCTTCAAGTTTTTCCACAAAATTTAATGTATTTCTGAATCTGAATTCTATAACTGGAACAATATCTCAGGATTTGTTTAATTACACTCTATTTTAATAGTTATGCATATAAATGTTTTCAATTGATATCTAAGTTAAGGAATTCTTAATTGCTCCTTATTTTAGGTTGTTTCTTGCTAATCTAGATCAAAGTATTCTTAATTTCCCTTTGCTTTCGATTACCCTCTATTCCTCATTTATATCTCAGTCTGAGAACCCTTAATTTCTCTCTCACCCTGATTAAAACCATTTCACCCCCTTGTTCCAAATACCTACACTTTACTCTGCTAGCTTTCCCTTTGAACATTCCCTTTAGTGAGTTGATCCAGTTTTGCTGCCCTTTTGTTGACTCCATAGCCCAATGGTCTAAAGACACCATTATATCCATCTGTTTCAAGGATCCCACCATCCAATCTTGAATACAAATCAAAAACCCCCAGAACATTCATAACTAGCCCGAAATGCAAGAAAACAAAGCTAAATCATATAGAGAGAAACCTCTCTAAGCCTAGGTTGGCTATAGCCTATGCTCCAAAGTCGATTTGTGGTTACCTTGGTCATTTTCTTTCTTCTAATAACTTCTAGAGAAATTTTTGAGTGATAACATAGTGGCGACCATACTGGGGACCAGCGAATCCTCAGTCCTAATAAAGCTTTACGAAAATTCTAAATCTACATTCTGAGCCTCTTAAAGTCATTTGTTAGAAGTTATTTTGAAAAAATATCACAAAAACAATTTAAAAATTTGAAATTCTGGCTTCTAGGGAGACTCATTTTACTAACGCTAATCCAAATCCAAATCCCGCCACAGTTGTTGATAATCCTAACCTAATTTCAAGAAAATATAAAAAATAAGAAAGTTTGGTTAGCCAAATACCACTATTTAAGCTAATTCATGTCTGGATGAGTGGTTATTTTTAGAAGAACTTCCCTTTGATGTTCCATTTCATCTTTCATTATTTAGAACAAAACCTGAAAATGAAATCGATGAAACTGTTCTAGATCCTGATTTTATTGCAGACCTTGAAATTCAACAGGCCAATAAATCAATTGATGAATACATTCTGAAATCTCCACAATCATCCATTAATACTACCACGACCCCTGAGCTTTCTGAACAATCGTCCATTACTTTGAGTTCACCATTGTTCCCTTCAACTTCAACAATAATACCTTCTGAAGTCCATTCTTCACCACCATTTATACCTACACTCCCTCACCAACCTATCGTTACTCATTCATCATCTACTAGTCCTAGTTCTTCATCCACTGCTGCATCATCTCCAAGTACCTCAACCCCACATCTCAGCCTCTCCCAACTCACAGCAATGAAAAACATATATGCTCCTCTCGTTTTACCTACCCAACTTCATGCCATGGCTACAGATTATCAAAGTAAGATTTTCCTATTTGATGCTATTGGTCATTACATTGCCCAACAACATGTAAACAAGATGTCTAAATTTTTTTAATTGTATGAAATAGATGAGGCAGATGTCCAAATGAGACTCTTTGCCCAAACTTTGACTGGTGATGTTAAGAAGAGGTTCAAAGCCTTTCTTGCCAAGCTTATTGCAGACTTGGAAAATTTTCAAAGGTTGTTTATTGATAGGTGGGAAAAGAAAAAGAACCCCCTAGAAATCCTTTCAGAATATGAGAATATTAGAAGGGGGCCTAATGGAACTGTTCAAGATTACTACACTAGATTCAATAATATATATAATGCAATCCCAGTTAACCTTAGACCCCCACCTGACTTACCATTAATAAAGTTCCTAGATGCTTCTGACACATGTATGGCATACCAAATTAGGGAAAGAAACACCCCAACATTAGAAGAAATGCAAAGTGTAGTTGTTAGTGTAGAAGCTAATTTGTTAGTTAAAAGGGCTAGTGTTAGAAATGAAAGGAGAGGAATTGCAAAGGATGAAACTTCACCATCTGACATTAAAATAGATAGTTTAGCCAAAAGTATGGAAAGAATAATGGATAGAATAGAGAACATAGAAAGGAAACCCCAATGGGATAACCAAGAAGCACCTCCAGTTAGAAACCCAAATTTTAGAAAAAACCAAAACATTGGGAAAAATGGACCAGATCAGAGCATTAGGCCTCCTTTTCAAGAAAATTATGTAGATAAATCCGATCCAGAAGATCCATAACAAGATACACAAATTAAACTGATGGGAATAAATGATGAGGACACTATTTTTTTAACTCAAGATGAGCAGGAACTGTATATGCTGCAACAATTACAATTACAGTCTAGGGAATCATTTGATTACAAACAGGGATATGATTTTGCCATCTTTGAAGTTCATAAATAGTATAACCTAAGAAGCAAAAAGAATGCTAATGTCCCTGACCAAACTAAGAAAACAGTACAAAATCAACCCAAGAAAATAAAATAATCCCCTGTTTCAAAAATCCTCCAAATTCTCCCTAGGGAAAACCCAAAACCTTCTATCCCCACAATTGTAGACATAACCTCTGATCAACCTTCTGTTGATCAACCATCCACTTTAATTCCACCTAAGGAACCAATGGACAAAGCTCAAAACATTAGATTTGAAAATTTACATAAGGAGGTCCCCGATAAAGGAAAAGAAGACAGGCTTACTCAAATCCCTGCTGCAAAAATTCAAAACCTTCAAACAAAAAAAGTCTCGTTGCCGTTCAATTTGGGAGCAGAGATAGCAAAGCTAAACATTTCAGTTCCTTTAATAGAACTAATGAAGAATGAAAATCATAAATCACAGATAACCGAGACCTTAAAAATTACTGAAAATGAGGATTCAGTCAACTTGTTTGATGACCAACTAGAACTCATATTTGGTCGAGATGTTAATAGAAAACCATTAGAAGGAGGAGTTCCACCTTTTTACATTAGCCTTAGTATCCATGACAAAATTCTACACAATGAAATGTTGGATTCTAGGGCCTCTCACAACTTAATGCCCAAATCATTGATGGAGAAATTAAACCTAGACATTACACGGCCTTATAAAGACTTATTCTCATTTGACTCCAGCTAGGTAAAGTGTCTAGGATTGATTAAAGACCTGTGTGTCACTTTAGTCCAATATCCTACCAAAAGTATCTATGGATATTGTAGTTGATGACATCCCACCAAAGTATGGCATGTTGTTATCTAGATCATTGGGAGCCAAACTTCAGGGATCCTTACAACTAGATATGTCATATGCAGCAATCTTTGTTTTTGGACAACCTAGGAAACTATACCGAGAAACCTTAATGAAATATATGGTAAGTAGCCAAGATCAGCCTAAAAACTTTCCCATATACTCCATACACTCAGATATCGATTCCTTTATCCTGTATAATGTTGATCAAACACAAGAAAAAATTTCAGACAGTACTAATACAGAACCAAAAGAAATTGCAGTTTCTACACAAAATGAAACAGACCAGACTACAAAACTATTTAATAAACAAGACGGTCAAATTGCTATAAATGATGAGAAGTTTGTTGCACCAGATAATGTAAATATAGATCATGAGATGTTATGGCATTTAGATTTTGATGGATCAATCAATAGGTTAGGAGTAGGAGTAGGAGTGTGGATATATACTTTGGAAAATAATTACTCAGAAGGCCGTGTGTTGGCATTATGACATAGGTTTGGTGCTATGACATAGGTGTTGTCCTTGATGGCAACTCACTCAGATGATAGATCACAGTTCAGGATCACAGAATGAAGGAAAAAGAGGTATACGCAGATTCCCCTTGACAAAACTGCGTATACACGCGGGTTCATAGACCAAAAGGCGTCTATGCATATACACGCACTTTCACGCAAGGAAAAGCGCGTACATGTTGGAAAACTTGGTTTTGGTCCGTGGTATTTGGTCCTTGGTATTCTGACCCATGGTATTGGTCCAAGGTATCTTGTCCGAAGTATTGACCCCAAGTATTTGGTCCAAGGTATTGATTCTAAAGTGGTTTTGGACCTTGGTATTGAGTAAGGCCTAAGAATATAAAAGGAGGAGGAGATCATTAGGAAAAAGAACTCAAGCGTTGAATATCTAATGAAGAGAAAGATCTAGAATACTAGTCATTGGGTTATGGTGCATAGCTGGATCTGAATCAAGGAGGAACTTGAGTGCTTGAAGAAGGATAAGTTCTATTGATGGGTCAAGATCTTAAGGCTTGAGGAGAAGTATCTTTGTGTGCTTTTGATCTTTTATAATTGGCGCATGTCGTAATCTATAAATCTAATGATTTGGGTATAACTGATGTCTGAATAGTTGTAAAGGTTAAATCATCTTTTATAGATCTGTACGCAGGTTCAGTATAGCAAAGGCACGTATACACACTGGTTCGGCATTTCTAAACAGTGTATACACAGGTTTGCCTTCATATAACAATGTATGAACACAGGTTTGACACATTAAAGTAGCGTATATTTCATAAAATATGTTTTAGCTACTTCTGTTTGTTATTGCAGTATTTTTGGTTCTGGCTTGGGTTCTAGTAATGTTACTGTAATCTAGTTACAGTGTTCAGAGAAGTGATTGTTTGATTCAGTTTTGGTTAGTGCAAAGGAGATTGATTGATGCAGATATATTTTGATGTTTGATTGATGTTATTGATGGATCTAGTCTGAAAATTTATGAAACATGGTCCCTGTAAGAAACGAGAAGGTTGTAGCCTTTTGTAGGTCAGCACCTACATACTAGTACATCAACTAGTACAAGAGCTAAGGGGGTTGTAGCTCCTTTCCAGGAGAAGCTGGAGAACGAGAGAAGGTTGTAGCCTTCTACAGGTAGAAGCCTACGTACTGGTATAAGACTGCACCAATACAAAAATATTGTAAAAAGAAGTTTCTTATTAAAAGAAGATAGAGATGAATTGCAGCAGGTGGTTTTCACCCACATTGGGTTTCCACCTTATATCTTGTGTTCTTGTGTGTGATTGTCTGCTCTATTTTTACTGTACCTGGTTACTGTTATATGGTTCTAATGCACATATTAAAGATCAACATCTGAAGAATTAACTAAATTATAAGTCTGCAGGATATATGCTAGTTTCCTTAACTACAGTTGCATATATACGCAAGTTTCATTAACTGAAGTAGCGTATACAAATCTGATTGTGAAAAGAAATATTATTGACTTGCTAATACTGATTCACCCCACCCCCTCAGTATTATTTCCAACATCGTGCATATAGATTGAATTTTAAATGTACCAATAATATGGCCGAGTATGAAGCATTAATTTTAGGTCTTAAGTTACTTAGGAATCTAAGAGCTAAAAGAGGTTCTGTCATGGGAGACTCAAAACTAATTGTAAAATAGAATGATGGTGTATATATGAAAAAGGACCCTAGATTAAGTTGTTATATGGGAACTATCATAGAAATACTTAACCCTTTCCTAGAATCAAGGCTTGCAGTAATTCCTGGAAAACATAACATGCAAGCCCATAGTTTAGAAATGTTTGCCAGCACCTGCAAATTACCCTTCCAACCCAACCATTAGTACACTATTGAAGTTAGGCATAGACTTGCAATTCTAGACAATTTGAAGAATTGGCAAACATTTTCTGATGATAGATAGATAAATAACGTTTTAATTTCAGAAGAAGAGTTTACCAATAACAATATAGATACTGATACATCAATAGATCCTGACACAAAAGATGAGATAGAAATAAATGAGATAGAAGGTGATGAAATAGATAGATTCAACCCAGCTAAATTTACCAAATTAGATGCAGATAACTTAGAGAAAATTTAGATTGATGAAATAATTAGTGAAGAAACCAAAGTAATTAATCTCAAAGATAACTTCTTACCAAAGGGATTAACCCCTCTGGAATATTTATTTGATTCAAATGATGTTCCTAGGAAACCTAAAATGGAACCTTCAAGGTCTAATATAGAGGAATGTAATATAGGCACCGATGAAAATCCTAAACTGATCAAACTTTCAAAATCATTACCCCCAACTGAGAAAGTGAAATACATTGAGTTATTTCAGGATGTCTTTGCTTGGAGTTATGAGGACCTCAAATCCTATGACACCAACATCATCCAGCACACAATTCCTATTAAATAAAATCAAAAGCCTTTCAAACAAAAACTTAGAAGGATTAATCATGTCTTATTACCTGCAATTGAAAAATAAATTCAGAGGATGTATGATGCCAAAATAATTGCACCAATCAGATTTTTTGATTGGATCTCAAACTTGGTGCCAACTAGAAAGAAAACTGGTGAGATCAGACTCTATGTGGATCTCAGAAACCTCAACAAAGTGTCACTAAAAGACAATTACCCTCTCCCCAAAATGGACCACATTTTACAAAGGGTAGTTGGATCAACCAGAATCTCATTATTGGATGGGTTTTCTAGTTACAATTAAATCTTGGTTCATCTAGATGACCAACCCAAAACTGCCTTTACTACTCCTTGGGGCACATTTATGTATGTGAAAATTCCTTTTGGGCTAATGAATGCAGGAGCCACTTTCCAGAGGGCTATGGATATAGCCTTTGCAAAAGAAATTCATGATTTCCTTGTGATATATCTAGATGATATCATTATATTTTCAAAATCTGACAATCAACATTTGGATCATCTAAGGCAAGTTTTTATTGAATGCAGTAAATCTGGAATCTCCTTAAACCCCAAAAAATCCTTGTTTGGGTTATAAAGTTGTTAGGTCACATAATTTAAAAAGATGGTATAAGAATAGACCCTGCTAGAATAGAAACCATCCTGCAAATAGAACACCCTAGGAACATTAAAGAGTTACAAGCTTTCTTAGGAAAAAAAAAAATTTAGAAGATTTATATCTAATCTAGAAGAGTTAATTAGATCACTAAACAACATGTTGAAAAAGGACTCCACCATAAATGGGTTGTTGAGGCTAAAAAATCCTTTGAAGACATTAAAATAGCCTTGACTAAAACACCTGTGTTAATCAGTCCTAAATTTGACAGAGATTTCATTTTGTTTTCCTTTGCTTCTAAGCACATAATTGTTGTAGTTCTATTGCAGAAAAATGACCAGGGCTATGAACAACCCATTGCTTTCTTCAACAAAGCCCAGAGAGATGTCATCTTGAAATATAATATAATGGAAAAACAAGCCTTAGCTTTAGTCAAATCCATTAAGGACTTTAGGGTATACATCTTATATTCTCATTTAGCAACCTATGTTCCTAATTCAATAGTTAAAGACATCCTAACTCAGGATGGTCTTGATGGAAAGAGGGGAAAGTGGATTGCTACTATTTTAGACTATGAAATATAAATCAAACCTACTGAGTTAATAAAGGGCCATGGTTTAGCCAAACTCATGGCTGAATCAAACTGTCAGGCCTTGGATATAAAATTTATTGCAGCAATAGATAATGAAGAGGAGATGGCGACTCCACTAAATAGCCAAGCCTTTATTGAATCACCTTGGTATGTTGATATTATTTATGTTCTACTGAATTTACAAGCTCCTCCTGAATTATCTAGGACTAAAAGCAGGTTTTTGAAGATGAAATCCTTGAAATTTTGTATATTAGACAATGCTCTATTTTGGAGAGATCATGAAGGTATTCTTCTCAATTGCTTATTAAAAGATGAGGCTGACAAGATCTTGCAAGAATTTCATGTAGGTGACTGTGGGGGACACCTTTACTAGAAGACCACTGCAGATAAAATCCTTAGAGCTAGTTTCTACTGGCCTACCTTGTTTGTTGATGTCAAAAAATATTTGACCTCCTATCAAAAATGCCAAATTTTTGAGGGGAAGAAAAATCTCTTACATTTACCCCTCAAGCCAATCTCTGCAAAAATACCTTTTCAACAATGGGGTTTAGACTTCATTGGCAAAATTCACCCACCCTCCTCTGCCCAACACAAATGGATCCTCACAGCCACAGACTAATTCACAAAATGGATAGAGGCCATACCTTCAAGGCAAGCCACAGATACCATTGTCATAACCTTCTTTGAAACCAATATTCTATCAAGATTTGGATGTCCAACTAAGCTCATTACGGATAATGCAACAGCCTTTAAATCCAAATGAATGATAGATTTTTCCAATAAATACCATATCAACCTTGGCCATTCCATGGCCTATAACCCTCAAGGTAATGGACTGGCAGAATCCTCAAACAAAAGCGTAGTAAACATCATCAAGAAGTTACTAGAGGATAGTAAGAAGACTTGGAATAAAAAGCTAGTCAATGCCTTAAGGGCAGACAAATTGACTATTAAGAAATCAATTGGTACTTCTCCCTATCAACTAGTTTATGGGATGGAAGTTGTCTTTCCATCCTCTTTGGGAGTACCAGTAATGAAGATACTTCAAGAATTGCAGGTTGAACCAAATAGTATCCAAAGAAGAATCAACCAAACTATTCATCTACAACAAACCAGAGAAGAGGTCTATGTTAGGTCTCAAGTTGTGCAGGAAAACATTAAAAAGATTTTTGATAAGAGAACCAAGGTTGAATATTTCTACATTGGTGACAAAGTTCTTAAGTGGGAATCAAGGAGGGAAAACATGGGAAATTTGATTTCCTATGGAAAGGTCCCTATGTCATTTATGCTTACAGAAGCAATAATGCTTTCTTCTTTAGAGAAATTAATGGTACAAATGCAGAAGGTGGGCCATTGAATGGTCGAATGCTAAAACATTACTTTGAACCAAGTTATTAATTTTAATTTCCCGTTTGTACATACTTTATTTTAAAAGTCTAGTTTGGATTCGATGGTGATATTTGAAGTTGAAGCCCAAAGAGAAGGCCCTGAGCTTTGAAAAGATTTATTGTCATAAGTATCAATAATGCAGATTCACAGAAGGACATTTTGCAAGGTAACATCAACAACAATTCAAAGGCTACTGATCTTTAGAGTTCTTGACATTTCACTAGAAAATTCCATCTCCAATTGGAGCCACTGTTAGGTTCCTATACCAATAGGAGTCATAATTTTGAATGACTAAGGTTAAGAGTTGTTATATTGTACATACCTTTGCTTTCTACAAATGTTTTCCATATTAAAAATTAAAAATGTAAAGAGGGTATGTCCTAAAAGAAATATCAAAGGACAAAAATAATAAGAGAAGGTCAAAAAATGAAAATATATGAACCCCAAAAGCAAAAGGAAACCTTGAAAGTGTGCAAGTCTAAATGCCACTACTATTTACTTTTATACATAATAATGATTGTGTGCAACTTGTTATTCATGCCACAATCCATGGTAATCAAAATTTTTAATCTTGGTTATTTCTTTCTTTGAATTTTATGTTTATAGTTAGAGAATAAAATCTAACCAAACAGTTTAATCTTGGCAGATCAGTAGATAGGTAGAGAAAATAAAAGGAGCTCATCAGTTTAATATAAGCCCTTGGATGATATAAGGTTAGAAGTAGATAGTTTACTTTTAAAAAGCAAAATGAATGATATGGGCTTGCTAGTCTAAATGCACCCAAATAAATGAAGAAAAAATGTTAGGGTAAGTAAATGGGTAAGTAGAAGAAAGGTTGCTGAAGTATAAAGTTGATAGTATCAAAACATATGCATCATGCTTAGACACATATTTTGATCAATTATGGAAGCAAAAATAAAGGTCTGTAGGTTAATATGATTAACTCCCCCTCATTCATTTTTCCCCTTACTTACTAATTTCCTATCCACAAGTATGTTCTAGTACTTTAAATCCTTCAAGTCAAAGAGGCTCAGAGCATTTCTCTGACTTTTGGTGGGACCAGACCCTCGGCTTAATGACTTAAGGACATCAAGTGTTAGAATCCCCTTCATAAGATTAATTTTCCCTTCATTACCCTAATAAAATCCCTTTTCCTAAGGATAAACTTCATTTGCCTAGGAAAAGTAAAAAACCCCCCATGTTAAATTTTATTTCATTCAAAAAACCCACAAAAGTGTTTTATCCTAAGTATCAAATGTATGTGAATAAAATGTGCAAATTTTAGATTTATGCTAAGGGTATTCTCACTCCGCTCATTTCATATTAATTTTTAACTTTATTATATAAATCCCCATATACCTTTTCCTGTATATTAATTAAATCCCCTATATAAATATCCCAACCCTTAGTTTAATTATAAACTATACCATTTATCGCATATCCCAACGAATAGATAAATCCTGTCATTAAACCCTGCCTAGTTGATTAAACTTGTGATTAAGTCTTAATTAATCCCAAACCACTGAAGATTAAAGTGATGGGCCCCCCCAAAGTCCATGCTCTTATCACCCGCACACCTCCCTCGCCTGACTGCCATCTGATCACCATCTCCCTCATCTGATGGTCCACATCCATATCGACTGCACCCGATGGCTGATCTTTACCCACTCGATAAGGTGGTTTTCCCTGGCCCCCAAACTTCTATGTTTCGATCGATGGAGTAGATCGGGTGACCACACTAAAATACCACTCCCTCCACAAAAGTGGTGCGATGGCCTGGGAAACCGCCTCCCCGCTCAACCACCTACTGTTCATTCATAAAATTGTCGGCCAAATAGTGACCATTGCTTAATAAAAAGGTTGAGAAGCCCTTTTTCATATTTTTTCACTTAAGCTCTTTGAAAACCTCTGCAAACTAGCGCGAGACCTGCAAACCTAAAAACTACCAATCAACCCATTGCAGTCCTCAAAGAAGTTTCAGAGGACCACCTTCAAATCTCTCAGAGTCCTTTCAACCTTCTGCCATCATCCAGAACACCAGTTTGAAGTCAATTCATCTAAACTCTAGGTATTTGTGAACAAATTACCAGACGCCCTTTCAAAATTTGAAAACGTTCACTCTTAAAGTGTTTTAATTAAGTAAAATTAATTGAACAATACTTTCAAGTTAACACCACATACCCAAGCCCTTCTCAAAGTTTCCAAATTGCCTTCTAACCCTTTGATACAACCCTACACTACCAAATTCGAAACATAAGAACAGAATTATGGTCGACCCTGTCTCCATGGATTTCAGACCTATCACTACTCCTCATTTGGACCTAGACCACCTCCCACTAGTAAACAAGAATTTTCAAATCAAAGATACTAGTGCGTATGAGGTCCTGCTCAAACTTCATTGTCTGAGTAAAGAAAAATACCTAAACCATTCAGATGACATTGGCCTTTCGGACTCCAATTTTCCCAAATACCAGTTTCCCCAAGTGCATATTTTTCCTGAAATTGTTCATATGTGACACGCCTGTTACATTCCCAGCCAGAGAGCTATAATGTCCCCTGACCAGAAAGTCTTGTTTACCATCACAACTGAATCAATCAATGAGATGTTACAAGTCCAACCAGGTAAAAACCTGACCCCACTCTCAATTGGAGATTTGTTAGACCAGTACACCAAGCTGAGTCCATCAAAACTGGACCAATTGTTCCAAACTTTCATTGTAGAAGAGCAACACATTCCCAACGATTCCTCTCCATATGCTTCTATCATTTTCTCTAAAAGAGGCAAGCATATTGTCACTATGATACCATGTATTTTGGGTTGTACCTGTTATCTCAAAAACAACCCCTGAAAGGCTACTGATCAGATAGACCTTGAGTAACTGTTTGAAACCTACTTTTCACTGAGGCTTAGCCTCTCAAACCTGAGAGGGCTCTCTCACAATGATTAAAGATTTCGATAATGAATAAGATGGCTAACTCTATGAAACAAATGAAGAAGTGTAAATGGTGGAAACATGATTAGAAAATATCCATTGGGCTTATGGAGTCAAAATCATTTTCAGTATAACAATAATGTTAACCTTACATAGAAGTCAGGGCATCCAAAAGTCAATACATTTAGAACACACCAGGAACATATAGGACAACATAGTTTATAAATGTATGAAGGAAATTAGATTATAATTAGTGATTTATAAGTAATCACACATTCATACCACTGCAAATACTGAGAAGAGGACAATAAAAGACATTCTAAACATTGAATTCCTTCTGATTCTTGAGAAGCAAAGCCAAATACTGTATTACTAAAACAGAGTCTTACACAAATCACAATATTCAAGTTTCTTTGAAATTTTCCAACCTTTTGTACATCAGATTTTCTGCTATATATAGAGCTCTTTACATAATTGAGATCCCTCCTCCATCATGAGGGGAACTCGAATTCTTCCTATTATGACACCTATTGACACTTTAAACTAACTATTAAATGCAACTGACAGCTGACTGGAAGTTCTAGAGACCAAAAAAAATTATGAGTATAACTCCACATTATCTTGGTAGTAGCATTTATTACAAATCCAAACTCGTTCTCTAACAAATGGCCTTCTTCAGTTTAGCTTTGGTGGAGGTTTGAAATTCCTTGCTGGCCCTTGATGTCTCATCCCTTTACTGCTCCTGGAAACTAGGAAACTACTCCTGTTTTTCTGCTTTTGGTCTCCACAAGGATCTTCGAAATCAATTATCCATGTTGTTCTTCTTTAATTACAAAAAAATGTATTGGACTGCCATGTTTTTCACGCACTGTAGACCTTTCCCATATACATGTGTGAAGACAAAACCTCTTTATTGTTGCCTGAAATATCATGAACAATACTAGCTGTGATCATTTTTATAACAGATAGCTTAGAGTTCATATATATCTTTCCTCTGCTTGTTTTTCCCTTGCTGGATGTTTTCACTTTGTAAATGATCCTTTTTAGAAATTCCCTTTCAAAAATATTTCCCCTTTGTCACTCAAAATTGATCAACCAAATTATAATATGCAACTACAGAAGTTTTGTAGCGTGCTATGATACTGCTGTGTAATTACAAAAACACAGTTTAAGTCCAAAACTTGACTTTCTTGAGCTTTCCTTTTCTTGAAATGACTTTTCCAACTGTCATGAAGTTGTTCAAAACTAAATAGGTAGGCACCATTCTTCAATGTAAGCTTTAAAAGGTAATCTATCAAAATTTGGGACTTAGTCTTACTTGCTATGGGATTTCCTTTAGCTAAGGATGTCCTTCACGCTGGCTTAGTTGTATTTTAAGATCTTCAATTTGGCTCTTCATAATTCTGATCCTAGCTCTTAGTTTTGTATTGACTTTCCTGATGTATTTTGCTTCCTTTATTGCAGGGACTAACCAGGTATAGTATTGATCATGACAGTTGACCACTTCGGGTATTGAGATAGTTTTGTCTTCCCACAGAGCCTCCATTTTATTAAAATAAGCTTCCTTGATTGCATGTTTCCTTGAGGTTTTTTTTAATTTGGCAATTTCAAGATTTTCTAACTTTAATTTCCTTTTTAACTCTTCAACACTACATTCCTCTTGAGAGATAACTGCCTTACCTCTATCATTTTTATGTAGCTGAGATGATGTTTCTGATGAAGTCACAGGTCCTTCATGAGATTTTTCCACCTCCTCCATTTCACTTGCTTCTGGCAGTGCCTCGTGTACTTCTTTTGAATGCATCGTCATAGGTCTTCTTGGTTTAAGAACAAATTTAGAAACCTGATGATCAAATTTGAGCTTTTTAGAGGCTTTGGCCCTTTAGGTTTTGTCTTTACCTAATTCTATAAAGTTTGCTCGAACCAGGGGATATTCTTCAATATCAATAGCTTGAAGCAAGTCATTCAAACTTCCCTTTGAAACTGGGCTTTCCTCAGTAACCACTGTCTTGCCTTTTTCTTTAGCTAATTGGCTCCTGGTTATTCTTCTCTGGACTGCTTCACCTGTAGATTTCTCATGTACACCCTCTTTGATCTGAGCTTTCTCTTTTTGTGACTGTTGGGGTGTGTCTTGGATTACTAGTGGTCTTGTGGGCTCCTTTACCTATTTCCTAGCCTTCAATTTCACAAATCTCCTTGATCTTGTTTCTGCACGATGACTAAGTGTTGGTGGAGAACTCTTCGTAGCCTGAGGACTGAGACCAATTTCATTCTTGAAGCCAGACATAAACATGAACATGGACCATTCCCTATCTATTTTCTGGAGCTCATGCAAAATGATCAATTTGACTAAGTCGTGATGAAACAAAAAGGTTTCACAGGCTTCCTTCTTCAACTGAACCTTGTCACACATTTTGCATAGGCTACGAAACAAATAGAAAGGTAGATCAAGAGATATCTTTCCAGTGAAATGAAGCAGAAGCTTGAAGTGATAGGAATACACCTTATGATACCTCCCTTCGTAGGTGAAGTACCTTTGTATGCAGGTAAGTAAATTAGCATATGAATCTTTGGCAAAACTCTTGGGAACTGACTTGTTTAAGTCTGAATCAATGAACTCCGGCTTCAGAAATTCCTTGCAGGGGGTCATATCAAACTTGAAATTTTTAAACCATCTTTCCGGTCCCCTTGGAATCTTGGTGACTGTAGATATAACCTCTGGAGAGATTGGCAATTCCAGTACCCCAACTTTCAAATTCAGTCCTGTGAAATTTAAAGCAAATTCCCTGGTGACTTGCATATGGCCTCCTTGAAGTTTTTCGCAAAACCTCCAACAGCCAACCTGTTTGAAGGCTTTTTCAACTTCATTATTCTTTAGGATGATATCTAAACCCTCAGGTTCATTCCTCAGACATCTACCTGACCTATGATCTTTTCTTTCTGCAAACCCCTCCATGAAATCCTAGAAAAATGGAAATTTGAAGAAACTTGCACTGTCTCAATCTTGATCACTACCTCGCTTGAAAGCTGCCTCGCTTGAAAACTGCCTCACTTGATCTTCAAGGAATTCTAATTGAATGCTTGCCAATTTTCTCCTCATGCATGAACCCAAACATAATTATGACTGTGATTACTTGGCTTCTTTTTGAAACTTGCAACCTGAGTGTACCAAGACATTTAACGACCCTAATGATGAGGATAAGTGGTTGAATGTGATAGGCAAAGTGTATGGACTGAAAACTGATGATGTAAAGATAACGTATTTTGATATATTTGATAGCTGGATGAGGTTTGCTATGGATCTGCATGAATCCCCAAGTTTGTAGCGCAGCCAGTGCAAATTCTAGGTTTTGCGCTACGAAAACACCTAGACTGGGTTTTGCACTACAAAAACTCCTAGACAGTTTCGTAGCGCATAAGAACCTTGAAACAAGTTTCGACATATGGAGTTTATGTGTGATATGAGACCAATGATAGACAAGTACAGAGAATTGACCCCTTTTGACCATACCAACAAGACTCTATTCAAAATCTTAGACTCTAAAACAACATGGAAAAACCAGACCAAGATTGACACCAATCTTTTGAAAAAAAATTGATGCTCAGAATTTGAAATTTTTCTTAAGTGATAACAGTGGCTCCACTTGGGATAGTGTGCCCTTGTGGTACACTAAGAACTTGCAGGTCCAGTGCTTTATCCTCTTATTGTAAACAAAAATTTATTTGACAAGCATTCCCTTTAGACTTTGTTAGCACCTAAATCTGCCCTAGGCTAAAGGAAGGCAAAATTCAGGGTAACCACAAACCATGCTCAGTCTGGTAGCTAGCCCTACCAGAATAAGAGAGGGCTCTCTCCGAGTCAGGCTCAGTGAATAGATAAGCAAAAAACGGTCTAAGATGACTTACAATGAAATATTGATCTTAGGATAGTAAGTGAATATGGATACAAGAAACAATTTTTATGAATGATCGAGCTTCTAGGATGGTATGGGACCAACGGTCAGCAAAGAACAGAGAATTTAATACAAAGGCACAGATTACTTCGTGAGGCAAGGCAGGCGGAAAGTGTAGCAATTTAGTTTGGAATAACACGGAACGGAGAGATTGCTGAGGAGTGTGAAAACGACATAGGAACATGAATCCTTTTCAACAGAAGAAGAACACTGAACATGAAATTTTCCCACAAGCAGAGCAATAAAATTGAATTCTACCTAATCTCACTTAGAAAATTTCACTGGAAATGAACATGAATTGAATTATGAAGCATAACGAAATACATCTAAAAACATAAGAGACACATTTGCTAAACTCACAACCACAAGAATCTCATGAAACAGAGCCGCTGCCTTTCATTAATTCTCTGTCAAAAATACACAGTGAAGAAACAGAGTTTCTTTCCCACAGTCTCCCAAAAGTTACAAACTAACCAACCCTTTGCAAATAACTTGCATACAATATATAGAATGTGTAAGGAAGAGATAGAATGCCCAAGGGTTGGGGAGTTACTCAAATCATTGCAAAATGGAGATGGAGAGCCAACCATTAGCTACAGGTGCAGTGCTACAAACATGACATTTGGCTTGGTTGACCGTTTGCCTTCCTTCGCCACTTGGATTGAAGCCAATTTGGAGAAAAAAAACTTTAAATTCTGCCTTTGGTGCCAAAAAACCGAAGTGTAGATGAGCGGGCCCACTTGGAGAATTCGCGAACCGAAATTTCATGAAACGGAAGCAAATTGGGCAATTTTTCCTCTGTGCGCCATGCTACTTTGGGGCCTGTTTTGGGGCACTTTCAGGTGTCCAAAATGTGCCCAAGTGGGATTTTCGGAAATCATGTCCTGTATACTTTCTAACCCCACTGGAATTTTTGAATTTGGTGCTCATTTTCTCCTCCAAATCTTCATTCTGCCAAGACTGCTTCCTGTGTGCCAAAAAAGTGGCAGAGAGGCCATTTTTGGGTGTTTTTTGACCTTTTGGAGACTCATACCTTGCCAAAATTTCTTGCCCGGACACCAGTAGTCATGATTTTCCATGCTGAATCCAAAAATGCAAGCCATTCCTCATTTGAAGCTCTAGAATTTTAGCGCCATGCCACAGGGAGAAAATCCCTGTTTTTTGCCCAAAAAATTACCATGTGACCAAAAATTCCCCAAATTCCTTAAAATTTGGGCTGGAAGTCCCCTATGGGGTGTTATGATTGGCCAAGGAAGCCTTAGCCAATATTTGAAGCCGATCTTGCTCTTTTGCCTCTTTTTCTTTTCTTGTTGCTTTCCTCAATTTCACCTTCAAACTCTTTATTCGGGCCTTTGCACTCATGTTTCGTGCCCTGTAATGAAAATCCATGTGTCTCAGTAAAGCAAGGTCCTTGTCGGCCTTGTCTAGCAGCCTCTCCAGGTGGATGTTGATCTGCTCTAGCCAGGACTCACGGTCATTGTTGATTTCTTGCTCCAAGGTAGTGAGCTCGATCCTCCTTTGTTGGGCAGCTTGTCGATTCTCACGGATGTTTTGCAGCTCCATGATCTCATGCTGGTCCTCAAGCTGCTTGTTTCTCTACTCCAAATACTTGATGATCCATTTGGCCCTCTCCACATTGAGTGACAAGTCTTGGATCTCCGTGTTATGCTCCTGAATAGTCATCCTAAGTCGGGCGCTCTCCACATCTGCATCATCATCCTGAATGAGGATGAAATCGGCCTCCTATTTCACCTGATGGCCTCTCATCATGCATAGGCTTTCTTGTCCTTGTCCTGTATTGCTCTGAGGGAAGCATCAACAAGCAAATCCAACTTAACCTTCTCTTTTTGCCTGATTAGGGTTTCCTGAAGTATTTTCTTCAACTGCTTGATTTTGACTTTGGAGACCTGATTCCTTGTGTAGCAATGAGTAGCCATGTGTCTTTGAAATTTTTTGTCTCTTTTGGCCCTCTTAAGAAGATTGTTTAAATGGAAATTTACTTTGTCAAGCCAAAACTCCCTATTTTCATTGATTTCTCCTGCAATTAGGTCAACTGAAGACATCTTCTCCCTTTGTTGTTGAAGTTCCCTTTTGAGTCCTCTAGTCTTTGGACTCTTCCTTGTCACTTGCTCTTGATGCTCATTTGAATCATCTATGTCAACTAATTATTTTCCATTTACATCTTCTTTGCTAACATCAACCTTATGATTATTCAAGAGTAGTCGATTTAACTTCAATTGCTCATTATCCTGCTCTAGGAATCAAACCATGAAATTAGCCTTAGAAAAATTGTCCCTAAGCTCTTTGATCTTAGAATCTTTCTCCATGATGACCTAATATACTATCTTATGCTATTCATTAACATTCAAGTTTACTATATCAGTGTAAAGATGGAATTGCTCCTCATCTTGCAAAGGTGCCTTATGTTGTGATGGTGATCCCTGTTCTGCTGATGTAGGCTTGGACCCTTCCACAATGTTTGGAGAAAACAATGAGTTTTTAAACCCTGGAAGAAATTTGCTTGAGGATCTTTAGAAGTAGGTTTTGATAATTTTTGTTGCAACCACTATCACCCATAAACCATCGTCTCTTATCATAAAATTTGATGCAACAGCAAGATAGCAAGCCTACCTAGCAAATCTACGCAAAGTATGAGCAATTTGGTGAAGTTTCCAGCAATTTTTAGGCTTGAGGCTATATGCACCTCTCTAAGAACCCAGTGCGCCGTGCTCTCCATGTGCATCACGCCCGTTCAAATTAACACTGGGCAATTCCTCCCAGTGTGCCGCGCTCCTCCTCCTGTGCATCGCACTTTTTCCGGAAGACATTTGGAGGCCTTCCCAGTATCCAAATTGGGCGCAGGATAGCTCGTTGGAAATTTATTTGAGTCTACGTTCCAAAACAATTTGAATTTTTCAATTTAGAGTTCATTTTCCCTATCAAAAATCAAATCTCCCAAGACTGGTCAAAATGTGCCAAATGAGGCTGCCTCAAGGCAGAGTGCTATTGAAGTCAACTTTTGAATGACTTCCTCAACCCCAAATTGATCTCATGATAGCTCATTAGAATTATATTTGTGTCTAGTTATCATGTGATTCATCAAGCAAGTCATTTGGCCAACTGAGCTAGGCGAAAACTTGATTTTCCCAAGGTCACTTCAGAGGTGCATCAATTCTCCCGAGGCAATTGTATTTTTGAAATTTCTCTAAAACCATGGCACCTGTGTAAGAAGTGAAGGAGGTTTTTCTTCCTTGGCATGTTGTGGACAAAAATATCTCTCCGTTTTCTCAAATTCATATTTTATTGCTTTGAAACCTCATTTGAGTGAAACATATCCCGATGTGTGGGACAAGGGATTTGCCGAAATGAAGCGAAATGAAGGGGATAGGGGGCTTCTAAATTCTTGAGAAAATTTTGGGAAGTGGGGAGGGATGTTAGAAGGTAGGGGAAGGTAAATATCAGAAATTGAGTGAGGGGAAGAGGTCCAAAAAGGCAAAACAAAGGTCCAACCTAGAAAATTGCCAGGTTGTAGCAAGAAACTAGGGTTTGTGTGAAAATGAGGAATTTGGGGGATCTTAGTGATGGGAAGTTTTTGATAAGGTATTTTAAGTATAGGGGAAGGTGTATGAACATCAGGATACAAGTTTTTCCAATGATTTGACCGTCCAAGAGAAATTGCCTTCAAAACCCTAGGAGAGGGAAATGACCTTACCTAGGTGCAACTGAAGCATGAACAAGGTGTAAAATGACCCATTGGAACCTAACATGATGATGGCAACCCTCTGAATGATGGTATAATCAGCTGAATAGTGACATAGACCAACATTTGGACAACTTTGAAAGGAGTGAAAGCAAACCCTAGATCTAATGCCTAGTGACCAAATTTTGCTTGAAGACTTACTGAAATGACAAAATTTGACCTTGATACTCTGAGACCACTTTGTAAGAGCATATTTGATCACTGGAGGAAGGCTACAAATATTGACACTAACATTGGCTCCAATGGGGGATGGTAGCTCCTTGGAGGTGCCAAGAACAGCAAATCTCTGGAAGAACTAGACAATGCCTTCCTCCATTGGGCTATGGATTCATTATTTCGACAAACAACACAAGACTTCGACTCATTTATTAACTGAAACTTGACTCAAACTGACTCAATAATGGAACCAACATGACTGAAAAACTAACTCAATGCAAAAGGAAATGACTCATCACTGACTTAACTAAAATAAGAAGTGACAAAACTTATTCAATGGCAGCAGTCCAACAAGATTCGAGGGTTTCAAATCATGATGACAGCCACCTGTGTACTAATGCAATATGTACAATCATGTGTAATGTGTCTTCCAATGTAACCAATCAAGTAGATGCCTCCTTGATTGCTTCTCCAGATCAGATCTTCTAGTCAACAACAGATACTAGTAACTGGGCCTCCAAAAACATAATTGACCATGATCCCCTTCATCACTGAATATTGCAATAATCACTTTCACTGCTGACTGCAACAAATCTGCCATTGGATCCTGAAAGATATGAAGTCTTTCCTCCTAAAAAATAAGGTATCCTTTTCTCTTGATTTTGTTCTTTCTTCATAAATAAGAGTATGCTCCTGGTCTTCAAAATTTTTTGAACAAATAGACGAGCGGATTTCCTCTTCAAAGAACATTTCAAACATGAGACATATGAGAAAGAGTCTGAAAGGGAATCCTGAATGGTCTGGTCTACTGAAGTCTGAATATATTGTAGGTCATCTTCATATGATATGACAACCAGATTGTCTTTGCATTCATCAATCATGAGAAAAGGAACCTCAAATGATCCTTGAAACCCAGCACAATCATTTATATCATCTACCATAAATTCACCCAGAGCTTTTTCACTTACTTGAACAAAGATCTCATCTCGCTATTCATAGAGGGAATGAGCTACCTCCTCATGAAGGTCTAGTTCCAGTGAGATAAGGTCATTTAGGTATGTACCTCTGTTTTCTTCATTTGAGGCAGCCTCAACCATACAACTCTCTTTTTCCTCCTCACCATCTGTCTCTTGATCTAATTTATCATCCCCATTATCTGAGATTGGAACATCATTTTCTTGCATATCATCTTTTATTTCCACCAGATCTGAAACAAAACTTCTTCTTTCATCATTTCCAGCCATATGGAAATCTTCAGCCTGCTGATATATAAAGCTGCCCCCAGGACTGTCGTCCTTTTCAGAAGAGGAAAAATTTCCACCATCACCTTCTTGACCAGGTGCACACTGCAGATCTATGTTAACTTGAGCTGGAACATGACTGTGCAAGAGGTGACCTATCTAATCTTTAGACAAAGGAGATAAGACCCTTTGTTTCCTTTCGCTCAAACAGTGATTGTCTTCATTAATTTCAAGTGAAGGTGTATTTAAATATTCCTCATACTGTTGATCCATTTCATGTAAATCCTGTTGACTGTCAAGATGCAAAATTCTTTCCTCTTCCACTGTACTACAATCTTGATCATGCTGCAAATTTTCATGATCATCTTTACGCTGCTAAAAGGGATTTTCATCTAGGGCTTCCATGATCTCATCATCCATAAAATTATCATCCTCATAGTATTTTTCAAGGCTTTCAATAAAAGTAGAAGCATGTTTGCAACAATCATGAACTAGATTTAATGATGGATAAGAGTCTTTATATATTTCAATGAACAAGGCATGAAAATCCTTAAGGCAGTAAATACAAGCAGCAGGAAAATTTTCATACCAAGATTGGGCTTCACCTTCCAGAGTGGCCATGAATATCTTCATTAAGCAATCTTCAGGAAAATCAACCTTCAACTTGCGAATATGCATGTGAAATCGAACTAGATGTAAAGCAGCGTCCTTCTTACCATCATCTTTAAACGTAGGAAAATTCCTTGACCAATCTACTTTCGGAATCTTATTTGGAAAGCCTGGAATGTGACCTCGGCTAATGGGAGCGTATCTTCTTGCAACCGGATCCATCTTGAAAACCTCAAAGCTACTGACCTCTCTGCAGTGGAGTCACCATGAAGCACCGGTTGCTGGATTCTTCAGTGAAAGGAGTCGCTAGGTGAATGATTTCAGCCGTCTTCTTATGTCTGATCGTTGTTCACCATCAACCATCAGATCTGAGCTTGATAGATGTACTGGGGCAAAACAATCTTCAAGCAAACCATTTTAGTCCCCAGTATGGTTGCCACTATGTTAGCACCTAAATCTACCCTAGGTTGAAGGAAGGCAAAATTCAGGGTAACCACAAACCACGCTCAGTTTGGTAGCTAGCCCTACCAGAATAGGAGAGGGCTCTCTCTGAGTCACGCTCAGTGAATAGATAAGCAAAAAACGGTCTGAGATTACTTACAATGAAATATTGATCTTAGGCTAGTAAGTGAATATGGATACAAGAAACAATTTTTATGAATGACCGAGCTTCTGGGATGGTATGGGACCAACGGTTAGCAAAGAACAGAGAATTTAATACAAAGGCACAGATTACTTCATGAGGCAAGGCAGGTGGAAAGTGTAGCAATTTAGTTTGGAATAACGTGGAAAGGTGAGATTGCTGAGGAGTGTGAAAAGTTCATAGGAACATGAATCCTTTTCAACAGAAGAAGAACACTGAACATGAAATTTTCCCACAGGCAGAGCAATAAAATTGAATTCTACCTAATCTCACTCAGAAAATTTCACTGGAAATGAACATGAATTGAATTATGAAACATAACGAAATACATATGAAAACATAAGAGACACATTTGCTACACTCACAACCACAAGAATCTCATGAAACAGAGCCGCTGCCTTTCATTAATTCTCTGTCAAAAATACATAGTGAAGAAAGAGAGTTTCTTTCCCACAGTCTCCCAGAAGTTACAAACTAACCAACCCTTTGCAAATAACTTGCATGAAATATATAGAATGTGTAAGGAAGAGATAGAACGCCCAAGGGTTGGGGAGTTACTCGAATCATTGCAAAATGGAGATGGAGAGCCAACCATCAGCTACAGGTGCAGCGCTACAAACATGACATTTGGCTTGGTGACCGTTTGCCTTCCTTCACCACTTGGATAGAAGCCAATCTAGAGAAAAAACACTTTAAATTCTGCCTTTGGTGCCAAAAAGCCGAAGTGTAGATGAGCAGGCCCACTTAGAGAAGTCGCAAACCGAAATTTTGCGAAACGGAAGCAAATTGGACAATTTTTCCTCTGTGCGCCACGTCATTTTCTCTGTGTGCCTCACTACTTTGGGGCTTGTTTTGGGGCACTTACAGGTGTCCAAAATGTGCCCAAGTGGGCTTGTTGGAAATCTTGTCCTGTCTACTTTCTAACCCCCAATGGAATTTTTGAATTTGGTGCTCATTTGCTCCTACAAATCTTCATTCTCCCAAGACTGCTTCTTGAGTGTCAAAAAAGTGGCAGAGAGGCCATTTTTGGGTTTTTTTGACCTTTTGGAGACTCATACCTTGCCAAAATTTCTTGCTCAAACACCAGTAGTCGTGATTTTCCATGTTGAATCTAAAAATGCAAGCCATTCCTCATTTGTAGCTCTAGAATTTTAGCACCACGCCGCACAGGGAGAAAATCCTTGTTTTTTGCCCAAAAAATTACCATGTGACCAAAAATTCCCCAAATTTCTGGAAATTTGGGATGGAGGTTCCCTATGGGGTGTTATGATGGGCCAAGGAAGCCTCAGCTAAGATTCGAAGCCGATCTTGCCCTTTTTCCTCTTTTGCCTTTCTTGTTGCTTTCCTCAATTTTGCCTTCAAACTCTTTATTCGAGCCTTTGCACTCATGTTTCGTGCCCTGTGATGAAAAGCCATGTGTCTCAGTAAAGAAAGGTCTTTGTCGGCCTTGTCCAGTAGCCTCTCTAGGTGAATGTTGACCCGCTCTAGCTAGGACTCACGGTCATTGTTGATTTCTTGCTCCAAGGTAGTGAGCTCGATCCTCCTTTGTTGGGCAGCTTGTCGATTATCACGGATGTTTCTTAGCTCCATGATCTCATGCTAGTCCTCAAGCTGCTTGTTTCTCTGCTCCAAATACTTGATGACCCATTTGGCCCTCTCCACATTGAGTGACAAGTCTTGGATCTCTATGTTATACTCCTGAATAGTCATCCTAAGTCGGGTGCTCTCCACATCTACATCCTCATCCTGAATGAGGATGAAATTGGCCTCCTGTTTCATCTGATGGCCTCTCATCATGCATAGGCTTTCTTGTCCTGGTCCTGTATTTCTCTAAGGGAAGCATCAGCAAGAAAATCCAACTTAACCTTCTCTTTTTTCCTGATTAGGGTTTCCTGGAGTATTTTCTTCAACTGCTTGATTTTGACTTTGGAGACCTGATTCCTTGTATAGCAATGAGTAGCCATGTGTCTTTGAAATTTGTTGTCTCTTTTAGCCCTCTTAAGAAGATTGTTTAAATGGAAATTTACTTTGTCAAGCCAAAACTCCCTATTTTCATTGATTTCTCCCGCAATTAGGTCAACTGAAGACATCTGCTCCCTTTGTTGTTGAAGTTCCCTTTTGAGTCCTCTAGTCTTTGGAGTCTTCCTTGTCACTTGCTCTTGATGCTCATCTGAATCATCTGTGTCAACTAATTATTTTCCCTTTACATCTTCATTGCTAACATCAACCTTATGCTTATTCAAGAGTAGTTGATTTACCTTCAATTGCTCATTATCCTGCTCTAGGAATCAAACCATGAAATTGGCCTTAGAAAAATTGTCCTAAGCTCTTTGATCTTAGCATCTTTCTCCATGACAACCTAATCTACTATCTTATGCTATTCATTAACATTCAAGTTTCTATATCAGTGTAAAGATGGAATTGCTCCTCATCTTGCAAAGGTGCCTTATGTTGTGATGGTGATCCCTATTCTGCTGATGTAGGCTTGAACCCTTCCACAATGTTTGGAGAAAACAATGAGTTTTTATACCCTGGCAGAAATTGGCTTGAGGATCTTTAGAAGTAGGTTTTGATAATTTTTGTTGCAACCACTATCACCCATAAACCATCGTCTCTTATCATAAAATTTGATGCAACAGCAAGATAGCAAGCCTACCTAGCAAATATACACAAAGTATGAGCAATTTGGTGAAGCTTCTAGCAATTTTTGGGCTTGAGGCTATATGTGCCGCGCTAAGAACCCAGTGCGCCGCGGTCTCCATGTGTGTCGCACCCGTTCAAATTAACACTGGGCAATTCCTCCCAGTGCGTCGCGCTATCTTTGTGTGTCGCGCTTTTTCCGGAAGACGTTTGGAGGCCTTCCAGGTGTCCAAATGGGGCGCGAGATAGCTCGTTGGAAAGGTATCTGAGTATGATTTCCAACCCAACTGGAATTTTTCAATTTGGAATTAATTTTCCTTGTCAAAAATAAAATGTCCCAAGACTGGTCAAAATGTTCCAAATGAGGCTCCCTCAACGTAGAGTGCTGTTGCAGTCAACTTGTGAATGCCTTCCTCAACCCCAAATTGAGCTCATGATAGCTCATTAGAAATAGATTTGTGTCTAGTTACCATTTGACTCATAAAACAAGTCATTTCACCAACTGATCTAGGAGAAAACTTGATTTTCCCAAGGTCACTTCAGAGGTGCATCAATTCTCCCGAGGCAATTATATTTTTGGCATTTATCTAAAACCATGGCATCTGTGTAAAAATTGAAGGAGGTTTTCCTTCCTTGGAATGTTTTGGACAAAAAATTCTCTCAGTTGTCCCAAATTCATCTTTTATTGCTCAGAAACCTCATTTGAGTGAAACCTATCTCGATGTGTGGGACAAGGGATTTGCCGAAATGAAGCGAAATGAAGGGGATAGGGTGCTTCTAAATTCTTGAGAAAATTTTTGGAAGTGGGGAGGGATGTTAGAAAGTAGGGGAAAGTGGAATCTCAGAAATTTAGTGAGGGGAAGGGGTTCAAAAAGTCAAAACACAGGTCCAACCTAAAAAATTGCCAGGTTGTAGCAAGAAACTAGGGTTTGTGCAAAAATGAGGAATTTGGGGGATCTCAGTGATGGGAAGTGTTTTATAAGGTATTTTAAGGATAGGGGAAGGTGTATGAACATCAGGATACGAGTTTTGCCAATGATTTGAGCATCCAAGAAAAATTGCCTTCAAAACCCTAGGAGAGGGAAATGACCTTACCTAGGTGCAACTGAAGCATGAACAAGGTGTAAAATGACCCATTGGAACCTGACATGATGATGGCAACCCTCTGAGTGATGGTAGACTCAGCTGAATAGTGACATAGACCAAAATTTGGACAACTTTGAAAGGAGTGAAAGCAAACCCTAGATCTAATGCCTAGTGACCAAATTTTGCTTGAAGACTTACTGAAATGACAAAATTTGACCTTAACACTCTGAGACTACTTTGTAAGAGGATATTTGATCACTGGAGGAAGGCTGCAAAGACTGACACTAACAGACTTCTTGGGCCTTTACCTCGGGCTTAAGCCTTCTGTTTCAGCTTGTCATTATTATCAAAAAGGAAATACTGATAAAACGGATATATACAATGTTATGAGAAACTGATAGTATTTTAACAATGATAATGCTTGAGGAACCTGCCATTAACAGGTCCCCCAACATATGATTCTCCATCAATTTCTTGCAAAATGTAAGTGTTGTTTCCATGGAAAGAAGCAATTTGATAAGGACCTTTCCACAAATTCTCAAACTTACCATGCTTACCCTTTTCTTCGATTTTTGCCTCCCATTTCAGCACTTTGTCATTGATCTAGAAACTAACTTCTTTGATATTTTTATCAAATGTATTCTTGATTCTATTATGACTGTGTTGATGACTATCATACACTTCATTTCTCTTCTCCTGTAGGGCTATCAGCTGATTGATTCTCCTTTGTATAGCATTTGGTTCCTCTTCTAATCCTTGAATTAGTTTCATTACAGGTACTCCAAGTGATGTTGGGAATATAGCTTCAACAACATACACTAATTCATATGGAAAAGTGTCAATAGATCTCTTTGTACAAATCCTATCAGCCCACAAAGCATACTTCAATTTCAAATGTCAAGCTTTCTTGTTTTCCTGCAACAGCTTCTTAACGATCCTTACAATGCTTTTGTTTGATGATTCAACAAGTCCATTTCCTTGTGGATAATAAGTAGTGGAATGTCCAATAGTGATGTGATATTGGTGACAAAAATTAATCATTTTCTTGGACTTAAAAGCTTGAGCATTGTCAGTTATAATCTTCATTGGGCAACCAAATCTAGACAATATATTATTTTCTAGGAAAGAGATAATCACTGAATCATTAGATTTCCTTGCTGGAACCACTTCTGTCCATTTGGTGAAATAATTGGTGGTTTTGAGAATGCAGCGATGTTGTCCTGATGAAGGAGGATGAATTTCCCCAATAAAATCCAATCCTGATTGTTGGAAAGGCGCTTCAACATATATAGGAACCAAAGGCAAAGGCACAAGCTTCCTCTTTCCTTCAAATATTTGACATTCATGACATGTAGCTACCCTTTTATAAATGTCTCTGAACATAGTTGGCCAAAAATATCCAGCCCTTAGGATCTTGTTTGCAGTAGCTTTCCAATAGTGGTGTCCTCCACAATCTCCTTTATGAAATTCTTCAATCACTTTATCAGCTTCTTCTTCAAGGAGACAGTTTAACAAAATCCCTCCTGCATCTTTCCAAAACAAATTTTGGTCATACACAAAATATCTTAAAGATTTCAGCTTGACAAACTGTGATTTGGACTTTGTTAAATTGGTAGAGGCCTTATTATGCTAAATAATAAAAGCCACATCCTTGTACCATTCTGAAACCAAGAACTTCTCATTGATTTGGACCAATTCCTCCTCATTTTCAGAAAATTATGCAATTTGGGCATCCAAATTAATGTCAAGATAGTCCAAATTTGATTGAGTCATCAGCTTTGCCAAACCTTGACCCTTTACCAATTTGGTAGGTTTAATGTAAATATCATACTCCAGCAACTTTGCTATCCATTTTCCTCTTTTTCCATCAAGATCTGCTTGTGTTAAGGTGTCTTTTATTACAACACTTGGAACATAAGCACAATATGAAAATGTAAAACATAGATTCTTAAATCTTTTATGGCTTTCACCAAGGCGTAAGCTTGATTTTCTAAATTGTTGTACTTCAGTTCAGCATTTGCTAATATCTTACTAAAGAAAGAAATATGTTGTTTTATACCTTGCTTTCCTTTTAGTAGCAACACTCCAACAATTGTTTCTTGAGACGCAAATGTAAAAATAAGAAATTCCTTGGTAAAATATGGGTTGATAAGTACCGGTGCTTGTGTAAGTCCCTTCTTGATTTCCTCAAAAGATTTCCTTGCTTCTAATGTCCACTTAAAGTCCACTCCTTTCTTCAACATCCTTGTTATATTCTTGACTATTTCAGCAAAATTTGGAATGAAGCGCCTAACAAAATTCACCTTTCCAAGAAAAGATTGAATCTCTTTCCTGCTTCTTGGCAGATCTAGCTTTAGAATTGCATTAACTCTATTAGGATCAATCTTAATTCCTTCTTCAGAAATAATATGACCAAGTAGCTTGCCTGATGTTAAAGCAAAAACACTTTTAGTGGGATTAAGAGAAATACCAAACCTTCTACATTTCAGCAGAATTTTTTCAAGGTGCTTCAAATGATCTTCTTCTCTCTTTGAAAAAATTGTGATGTCATCAAGATAAACCACCACTGATTTGTCCTTTTCTTCAGCAAAGGCAATATCCATTGCTCTTTGGAAAGTGGCCCCTGCATTCATGAGACCAAAAGGCATTTTGGCGTACATGAACGTTCCCCATGGCGTTGTGAAGGTTGTCTTCTCTTGATCATCTGGATGCACAAGAATCTGATTGTACCCTGAGAAACCATCAAGAATAGACATCCTTTATGAACCAACAATATTTTGCAGAATTAAATCCATCTTGGGAAGAGGATATTTATCTTTCAATGAATCCGTATTCAAATTTCTGAAGTCTATACAAATCCCAATCTCTCCATTCTTCTTTCTAACTGGAACTAAATTTGTAAGCCAATTTGAGAACCTGATTGGAACAATGATTTTAGCATCAAAGAGTTTCTTAATTTCGCTTTCAATCAATGGCATGAGAAGGGGGTTAACTCTTCTTAACTTCTTCTTGAAAGGTTTCTCATTCTCTTTAATAGAAATAGTATGCTAAATAATAGAAGAATCATATTGTTTTAAATCAGCATAGCTCCATGCAAAAACATCAACAAACCTTTTCATCATCTCAACAGATTTAGTTTTCATCTCAGCTGAAAGAAACTTTGAGATATTAACCATCTTAGGCACAACTGAATTTCCTAAATTGCAGCTCTCTATTTCCTCCTCATCAGCCTATAATTTTGGAGCTTTAAACACATCATTTTGATCAAACAGTTTCTCAAGAGGAATGAGACCCTTAGGTATTAAATTGTTTTTTAATTGTAAGACTTCAGACTTTTCCTTTGACTCCACAAACATATTTTGTTGATCCATTTGAGTGCTTTCAAATTCTTCTTTTAATTCAATGAAATTCTTCACTTGTTGATCATCTTCAAAGACCTGCCAATTAGTAATGTTATCTGGTATAGCTGGTCGATGACGAACCTCCACCTCATACTTTTCAGAAGAATGAATAGGAATAACAAATAGACTGGCAGAACAACAAGGGAATCTGCAATGGAGTTATGATCTCTAGTTTTGATAGTGAAAGAATATGCATGAAACTTTTCCAACATGTCTAACACTAAATTTCTGTATGCTCTCATCCTTACATCCTTTTTTTGATAAGCACCTTCCACTTGTCTGATCACCAATTCAGAATCTCCAAAAACAGAAATGTTTCTAGCTTTCAATTTTAACAAAACTTCTAAGCCCAAAATCAAAGATTCATATTCAGCCATATTATTGGTGCAATCAAAGTTTAGTTTGTAGGAGTAAAAATTACTGTCATCATTTGGACTTGTGATCCAAATTCCAGCTCCTGCCCCTTCTCTTCCTACCAATCCATCAAAGTACAATGACCACCAGCTAATTGTCTCTTTTTCATCTTCTTGCTGATTTCCTAGGTGCTGATTTTCTAAAAGCATCTCCTCCGATTCACCATCAACTGACTCATTGAAAAGGATGGCTGATCCAAGTCCAGTATCAAATGAATAAATGGGAAAATTTTCAGGTTTGTCTTTGTTGCTTACCATATAATCCATTTTGGTCTCCCGATACAATCTCCTTTGCTCACCAAAAACAGGGTTAGTAGAATAGGTAAGGTCCATCTGCATTGTGCCTTTGATTTTTGTTGCCCACGATCTTGACAACAGCATCCCAAACTTGGGTGGAATGCCAGCTACAACAATGTCCATGACAATTGTTTTTGCTGGAATTTGAGTTAGACCCACAACAACATCTTTAATTAAACCAATGCATTGAACTCTTTTCGAATCAAAAGAGAATAAATCTTTATATGGTCTTGTTACATGTAATCCTAACCTTTCCATGATTACCTTGGGCATGAGGTTATGAGAGGCCCCCGAATCTAGCATAGCATTATGTAAGGTCATATCATGAATACTAATTCTTACATAGAGAGGAGGAAATTCTTCATTCTGATAATCTTCAAGTCTTGGACCCAAGTATATAATAGGGTTATCTTTTCAAGTCTTGGACCCAAGTATATAATAGGATTATCTTCTTGTACATTTAAGATATCAGCCACTCCTAGTTGTGAATTAAGCATCTCTACAATATTACTTCTGTATTTATCTACCTTGAGAATTTTGCTAAAATGGACTGATATTTTGATTTTCGCAATTTCATTCTCAAGGTTGAAAACAGAAACAATTTTCTCAATTTCTTTAGTAGGAGATGGAGTTTGAATGTCCTTTTTTCCAAGTGGAGAATCATTTTTACCTTCAACAGTCTTTGGGTTGTCTTTCTTGTCTTCAACAGCCTTTGGATCATCCTTCTTGGGCTATGTCTTGTTTGTTGTAATTGGCACATTTCTATTCCTGAGATTGTATTGTTTTTGCATTTCAAAGATAGCATGTTGATAACCTTTTAAATAGTCTAAAGGCTCCTCTCCTTGTTTGGTCATACTGGACTCATCATGTTCTTCCTTAGTCAATAAAATCCCTGACACTTCTTCATCAAGACAATGGATGGACTCTTCAAGAATTTCAGGTTCATCTTCTTCATCAACCAAGTTCTGCTGAAAAGAAGGTCTTACTGGAGGATCAGGCTGTTGATTCCTATTTTCTCTTGGCCTTTGCTAGTTTTGAGGTCTTCTAAACTGAGGGTTTCTAAAATGAGGTTCTTTTTGCACAGGAGGAGCAGAAGTATTTCCAAGAGCTAACCGATCCATCAGCTTCTCCATGGTCTTCATCATTGAGTCAATCTTATCTTTTGGAGCTGACGAGGAAGGTTTCTCTTCTTCCTTCAATTTAGCTTTTTCCATCTTTGATTTTTTGGCAGCAACCATGTTTACTTCTACTTTAATTTCATCATTTTTCATATTAGCCAGTGTAGCAGAGTCTCTCTCTCTAAGCAACAGAGAGAAATCAGAATCAAAGGCTTCAGCATATCTCATTTGTGCCAAAGCTTCTGGAGGTTTCAAATGAGTTGGGATGGAATTAAACACTTTGTTAAACCTCTTTGAGAAGTTTTGAATGGTCTCATCAGGTGCCCTTCTAAGATTATTGTATTCAAAAGGAGCTTGAATAGGATTAGTTCTATTTCCCCACTTCCTTAGAAAGCTATCTTCAAACTCTGTCCAATTGTGAATGCTTCCAGCTGTAAGGGCTTTAAACCATTTTCTAACTTCTCCAATAAATGTTTGTGCGAATAATCTTAATTTCACATCCTCATCATCAACTTCCTCTCTGTCAAAAAAATCATTGAATCTATCTACATTTTCTTCTGCTTTGATTTATTCATCCCCACCGCGTGTTGGAATTCTTGCAGCATATTTGCTAGGAAGGTCATGCAAAATAGTAGGGAGTGCTAGTGGAGCATACCTAGCAGGTACGACCATGATTAATGGAGGAACAGTGATGGCAGGTACTGAAGGGACAGAGGAAACAGAACTGATATGAGGCGGATTTCTTGGTGTTTGAAAACCACTAGGACTAGTAGAAGCAGAGGATCAGGTGCTGATATGAAAAGGACTACTTTGGCTTTGCAAACCAGTGACAAATGTACTCCAATTTGGAAGGCATAGACCAACTTTCGATTTGAGTAAGACTTCAAAAGGATCAAGTTCTTTAATTTTATCTGAATCTTCCCTTTCTAACAATAATTCAGAAGTAACAACTTCCCAAAATTCCTCTTTATCTTTTTGTGGTACCAGAGACGAAGTATCAATCCCTCTTTTTTGCAAATCTAAAATAATTCCAATGAGTTTTTCTTCATTTTCTAATCTCAACAACACCTCATGAATCTTGTCATCAACTATTTTATCCTCAGGACTTCTTGAAAATTTAGAGAGCAAAGATTTTGAAAAAGATGAAGTACGTGGTGTTTCAGTAAATCTTTGTCTGCTCCTCGAAAGTGTGTTTGGATTGTCCACAGGAGTAGGTGGATTTGGTTCAGGGTTGCTCCATGTGTATCTCCTTCTCGAAGCCACCTTTTAAACTTTTTGAAAATGAATGGAGTCACCAAGGTAGATTGTAGCCTCGAAAAGTTTTCTGAGCTGCTGCTACCTTCAGAAGTTCAGCCTCTTGATTTTAGGAATGAATAATCTTCAGGCTCCCGATAGACGCACCAAAATGTTATCTCAAAATAAACCCCTAAAAGGCTGCTGATCAGGTAGACCTTGAGTAACTGTTTCAAACCTACTTTTGGCTGAGGCTTAGCCTCCCCAACCTAAGAGGGCTCTCTCACAATGATTAAAGATTTCGATAATGAATAAGATGGCTAACTTTATGAAACAAATGAAGAAGTGTAAATGGTGGAAACACGATTAGAAAATATTCATTGGGCTTATGGAGTCAAAATCATTTTCAGTATAACAATAATGTTAGCCTTACATAGAAGTCAGGGCATCCAAAATTCAATACATTTAGAACACAGCAGGAACATATAGGACAACACAGTTTATAAATGTACTAAGGAAATTAGAGCACAATCAGTGATTTCTAAGTAATCACACATTCTTACCATTGCAAATACTGAGAAGAGGACAATACAAGACATTCTAAACATTGAATTCCTTCTGATTCCTGAGAATCAAAGCCAAATACCGTATTACTAAAACAAAGTCTTACACAAAGCACAATATTCAAGTTTCTCTGAAATTTTCCAACCTTTTGTACATCAGATTTTCTGCTATATATAGAGCTCTTTACATAATTGAGATTCCTCCTCCAGCATGAGGGGAACTCGAATTCTTCCTATTATGACACCTATTGACACTTTAAACTAACTATTAAATGCAACTGACTGCTGACTGGAAGTTCTAGAGACCTAAAACAATTAGGAGTATAACTCCACATCATGTTGGTAGTAGCATTTATTACAATCCAAACTCATTCTCTGACAAATGGCCTTCTTCAGTTTAGCTTTGGTGGAGGTTTGAAATTCCTTGCTGGCCCTTGATGTCTCATCCCTTTACTGCTCCTGGAAACTAAGAAATTGCCCCTATTTTTCTGCTTTTGGTCTCCACAAGGAACTTTGAAATCAATTATCCCTGTTGTTCTTCTTTAATTACACAAAAATGTATTGGACTGCCATGTTTTTCACGCACTGTAGACCTTGCCCATATACATGTGTGAAGACAAAACCTCTTTAATGTTTCCTGAAATATCATGAACAATACTAGCTGTGATCATTTTTATAACAGATAGCTTAGAGTTCATATATATCTTTCCTTTGCTTGTTTTTCCCTTGTTGGATGCTTGCACTTTGTAAATGATCCTTTTTAGAAATTCCCTTTCAAAAAGATTTCCCCTTTGTCACTCAAAATTGATCAACCGAATTATAATATGCAGCTACAGAATTTTTGTAGCGTGCTACGATACTGCTGTGTAATTACAAAAACACAGTTTAAGTCCAAAACTTGACTTTCTTGAGCTTTCCTTTTCTTGAAATGACTTTTCCAACTGTCATGAAGTTGTTCAAAACTGAATAGGTAGGCACCATTCTTCAATGTAAGCTCTAAAAGGTAATCTATCAAAATTTGGGACTTAGTCTTACTTGCTATGGGATTTCCTTTAGATAAGGATGTCCTTCACGCTGGCTTAGTTGTATTTTCTGATATTCAGTTTGCCTCTTCATAATTCTGATGCCAACTCTCAGTTTTGTATTGACTTTCCTGATGTATTTTGCTTCCTTTATTGTAGGGACTGACCAGGTGTAGTATTAAGCATGATAGTTGACCACTTCGGGTATTGAAATAGTTTTGTCTTCCCACAGAGCCACCATTTTATTAAAATAAGCTCCCTTGATTGCATGTTTCCCTGAGGTTTTTCTTAATTTGGTAATTTCAAGATTTGCTAACTTCAATTTCTTTTTTAACTCTTCAACACTACATTCCTCTTGAGAGATAACTCCCTTACCTCTGTCTTTTTTATGTAGCTGAGATGATGTTTCTAATGAAGTCACAGGTCCTTCATGAGATTTTTCCACCTCCTCTATTTCACTCGCTTCTGGTAGCGCCTCTTATACTTCTTTTGAATGCCTCGTCACAGGTCTTCTTGGCTTAAAAACAAATTTTGAAACCTGATGATCAAATTTGAGCTTTTTAGAGGCTTTGGCCCTTTGGGTTTTGTCTTCACCTGATTCTATCAAGTCTGCTCGAACCAAAGGAGATTCTTCAATATCAATAGCTTGAATCAAGTCATTCATACTTCCCTTTGAAACTGGGCTTTCCTCAGTAACCAGTGTCTTGCCTTTTTCTTTAGCTAATTGGCTCCTGGTTATTCTTCTCTGGACTGCTTCACCTGTAGATTGCTCATGTACACCCTCTTTGATCTGAGCTTTCTCTTTCTATGACTGTTGGGGTGTGTCTTGGATTACTAGTGGTCTTGTGGGCTCCTTTACCTATTTCCTAGCCTTCAATTTCACAAATCTCCTCGATCTTTTTTCTGCACAATGACTAAGTGCTGGTGGAGAACTCTTCGTAGCCTGAGGACTGAGACCAGTTTCATTCTTGAAGCCAGACATAAACATGAACATGGAACATTCCCTATCTATTTTCTGGAGCTCATGAAAAACGATCAATTTGACTAAGCCATGATGAAAACAACAAGGTTTCACAGGCTTCCTTCTTCAACTGAACCTTGTCATACATTTTGCCTATGCTACGAAACAAATAGAGAGGCAGATCAAGAGATATATTTCCAGTGAAATGAAGCAGAAGCTTGAAGTGATAGGAATACACCTTATGATGCCTCCCTTCGCACGTGAAGTACCTTTGTATGTAGGTAAGTAAATTAGCATATGAATCTTTGATAAAACTCCTGGGCATTGACTTGTTTAAGTCTGAATCAATGAACTCTGGTTTCAGAAATTCCTTGCAGGGGTTCATATCAAACTTGAAATTTTTAAACCATCTTTCTTGTCCCCTTGGAATCTCGGTGACTGTAGATATAACCTTTGGAGAGATTGGCAATTCAAGCACCCCAACTTTCGAATTCAATCTTGTGAAATTTAAATCAAATTCTCTAGTGACTTGCATATGGCCTCCTTGAAGTTTCTCGCAAAACCTCCAATAGCCAAATTGTTTGAAGGCTTGTTCAACTTCATTATTCTTTAGGATGATATCTAAACCCTCAGGTTCATTCCTTAGACATCTACCTGACCTATGATATTTTCTTTCTGCATACCCCTCCATGAAATCCCAGCAAAATGGAAATTTGAAAAAACTTGCACTGTCTCAATCTCTATTATTGCCTCGCTTGAAAGCTTCCTCACTTGAAAATTACCTCGCTTGATCTTCAAGGAATTCTAATTGAACACTTGCCAATTTTCTCCTCATGCGTGAACCCAAACATAATTATGGCTGTGATTACTTGGCTTCTTTTTTAAACTTGCAACCTAAGCATACCAAGACATTTAACGACCCTAATGATGAGGATAAGCGGTTGAATGTGATAGGCAAAGTGTATGGACTGACAACTGATGATGTAAAGACAACAGATTTTGATAGATTTGATATCTGGATGAGATTTTTTACATATCTGCATGAATCCCCAATTTCGTAGCGCAGCCAGTGCAAATTCTAGGTTTTGCACTATGAAAACACCTAGACTGGGTTTTGCGCTACGAAAACTCCTAGATAGTTTCGTAGCGCATAAGAACCTTGAAACAAGTTTTGAAATATGGATTTTATGTGTGATATGAGACCAATGATAGAAAAGTATAGAGAATTTACCCATTTTTACCATACCAACAAGACTCTATTCAAAATCTTAGACTCTAAAACAACATGGAAAAACCAGACCAAGACTGACAGCAATCTTTTGAAAAAAAACTGATGCTCAGAATTTGAAATTTTTCTTAAGTGCTAACAGTACCATTGATGAATTTTTTGGTGAGCTCATCCTGGCCTTCATGTCCATTTTCACCCCAGGAAAGCCTCTTGCTACTATATACAATTATCCCCAATTCATAGTTGAAAGGATACTTGAACAGTTTACTAGAATGCATAATGAGAGAGTGTTCAAATACTCATCTGTACTATACCATATGTTTTTATTATTAGTCAAACATATTTCCTTTCACCCTCCAGAAGCTTGATACTAGAGGCCAACCCAGGTTTGTAATATTTTGGACACCATTGTTCCATAAGTATTCCTCAGCCTACACTTATACAGACTTCATTGATTCGTTTCTCCATCCAATCATGACCATGCTAATAGGAAGTCCTCCACCTAGAATAAGCCAAGATATCAAAAGAGTCATTCAGTTGTCCAAGAAAAGTAAAGTGGGAGATTGGTACCTTTACCAAAACCACACTGAAATAAGAATATATGGTTGCTAGCTAGGCCCATACAAACTCCCGAAATACCTCCCCATGAGTTTATTTGCTCTAGAATATTATAGGCAGATAATGAATTCTGATGAAGTCAATTTTGTCTCAGCCAAGAAAAGAATGCAGTTCAAAGTCAAAAACCAGTTAGGCCCTTTCATTTGCAATTCTAGAGAAGTAGGGCAGGAGGCAGATCTAATTGTGCAATAGATGAAGTTTCAAAACAGTTTTATGTGGAGATATGACCCTCAAGGGTTTATGACCAGACATAGACAAGAGGTCAAATTGGGGCCTTACATTTACCACCCCATACCAGATATAGAAAGATATGCCAATCAATCTGAGTGGTTGGAGAACACTCTCATAGACAGGGATAGTACAAAGGTAAATGTTGAAAACACATTGATTGATCTAGGGAGACAACTTGATGAAAACTCATTCCTGTAGGTACCACAGCAAGAAGCCGCCATGAGTACCCCTACATTTTTGCAGACTCCTCAGAATGAGGAAAGGAATCCCAAGAGGAACAGGGAGGGAGCCTCCACTTCAGGCATGGACACATCCAATGTGTAGTATGAAGGAAGCTAGAGAAAAAGGACAAGACTCAATCCTATTTCAGAACAGGAAGACACAGAAGGCTCAAAAGAAGTAACCAATATTTAATTTGACATGAGTAGGGGCACAACTCCATTTGGAGAAACACAGGAGCCATCTACCTCACACACTCAAATGCTGGAAAGAAAACTCAGTGTAGAAGTTTCCTCATTTGGTAAGCCTGCTGATAAAGATAAGGATATTATGGACAAGTTTAAAGAAATCAAAATGAGAAATGAGAAACTAAAGGCATAGTCTTATGCACAGTATCTCAAGATTACACCTACCAATTAAACCAAGTTGATGTCAGCTTTTTGACATCAAGGAAGGAAAGATGAAAATATCTTTCATAAGGCCATCTGTGCAACCATCAAGGACATAAGTAGATTACAAGAAAATTGATTTTGAGGTATTGGCAAGGGATATTCATCCCATTTGCCAAATTGAATTTCACAAAAACACTAGAGAAATGATTTACTTCACCCTTACAGGTAAAGCATAGTTTCCCATCAACTGCATAATTCTTTGGCCAATATCTCAGCTCAATATCAGTTAGAGAAGGCCTTCTCATAGACCAAGGATACTAGAATCAAGTCTTTGGAAGACTTAATGAATTAATTGGGACATGATCCCAAAGACATCAAAGACCCTGAACAACTGATCAAAAAGAAGAATGATGACATTGCAGCACTTAAAAATCAATTGAATATACCTCAGCCACAGCATCTCTAGACACAAGAAGTCTTGGAAAACCAAACCAAACATGAAGAATTGATGAACTTAGTCCTAAAATTAAATGATCAGTGAAGGGAAACAAAGAAGGAATTGGACACTTTAATTCAATTGAAGCAAAGTGATATTTCCACTACATCTGTAAATGTCATCCTAATAGTCTCAACAGCTGTCCCTTCTACATTGTTAGCCTTGTTTGCTCCCATAGCCCCTATGTCCATAGCAGAACAGGTTTCAACACAGTCTACATCAGCAGCAGGTACATCAGATGAAGCAGCAAAATTGGTTAGAGATATGGAGGAAATGTCCATATAGGCTACAAAAATGAATAAGCTGAAAGAAAAGGTGACAAGCTTGGAAACTGATTGCAAGCTTTCCAAAATCATGCACAAAGAAGAAGTACAGAAAATTGCCAGAATGATTGAAAGAATAAAAGCCATGGAAAAGGACCTAACACTGAAAGAACCTCTTGCACAAGCTAAGGAACTATTATGGGCCAATATCATTGACTCTATCAATGATATTTGGCCATCTATTCAGGTAATTTTTGAGCAGATAGAACTAATAAAGATGGCTATAGAAGCCATCCAAAAGGTGAAAGAAGAATTAAGAGAGATGCCCGAGGATGCCACCAGGATCATCCAATTCCTTAATAGTAAAAACAAATATGAACTTCAGGAATCGGAAATTGAAGACATAATTAAAATAATTTTGGAAGTGAGAAAGTCCTTTCCAAGAGGAGCTTAATGCTAAACTTGGAGGACAAGTGCCAGAATATGCAGGTAGCCGTTGATAGATTTATGGCTAAGTTTCAAATTTTGAGAGAAAAAGGGTTACCTAGTCCCTTAATAATAAATGACAAGATCATGACACAACAGGATTACAACAACAAATTCAGAGAGCTAGCAGAAAAATAGGCTAGTACATCATCAGTCAAGGCATTGCCAACATGCAAAGTACTTTATCAGACATTTGAAAACATGTTTTAGCTTGAGCATGAGGTAAACCACTTTTTTATCAATAAGCCTAGTTTTTCCAAGTACACTGAGGTAGATGAAATATATAGAAGGATGTTGAAGATCTAGTTACCTGATGCTGAAACATGGGAGAAATTGTCTGATTTACTATGAGAAATATGCAGTAAAATGGTTAGTGTACAGTGAAAGTAAAACAACCAGGTAAAAAGATGAAGACAGGTCAGTAGAGTCAAAGAGTATCAGTGTCAAAGTGTATCAGATAAAAGCCAAAAGTAAATGAAGATTCGAACATGAAAGATCAAACATCAAAGTAGCACAAATGGCTAAAGCCAAACCATAAAGGCCAATGGTACCAAAATAAAAGGGACAGCATGAAAGCAGTTCAATAGTTGTCTCTATCTTCTTGCAAGAAGATATTTTTATTTCCTAGATTAAATCTCAAGTTAGTTTGAGATATTTGTAATAATTTTTGTATAAATACTTCACAATTCGAAGTATGTAGGGTGCATTCTTAGACATTTCTATAGAATTTTGATCAAAAGACTATAAAGCTATTGTATCATTGACTGAGCCAGCAAGCTAGATTGATGAATAAAGACAAGATATTTCACAGGATTCATGTGTTGAGTTAAGTGCAGACAAGTATTTTCATTTGTTATCATTATCTTTCTTAAAGTTTTTGCACAATATTTAATGTATTTCTGAATCAAAATGCTATGACTGGAACAATATCTTAGAATTTGGTTAATTACACTCTGTTTTAACAGTTATGCATATAAATGTTTTCAATTGATATCTAAGTTAAGGAATTCTTAATTTCTCCTTAGTTTAGGTTGTTTCTTGCTAATCCAGATCAAAGGATTCTTAATTTCCCTTTGCTTTCGATTACCCTCTATTCCTCGTTTATATCTTGGTCTGAGAACCCTTAATTTCTCTCTCACCCTGATTAAAACCATTTCACCCCCCTATTCCAAAGACCTGCACTTTACTCTACTAGCTTGCCCTTTGAACATTCCCTTTAGTGAGTTGATCCAGTTTTGCTACCCTTCTATTGAATCCATAGCCGAATGGTCTAAAGATGACATTCTATCCATCTGTTTCAAGGATCCCACCATCCAATCTTGAATACAAATCAAAAACCCCCAGAACATTCATAACTAGCCTGAAATCCAATAAAACAAGGCTAAATCTGTTGTAGGGAAAAGTATCCGACTCGGATGACCCTATCCCACTCTAAGGGTGATAGTACCTCAGCAACAACTGTAAAGAAAACTACTTAAGGTTTACTTCTTTATGAAAGCAAAAGAGAGTGGATAAATGCACTAACCGTTGCCTTGCGCTTAATGTCGAATCCAAACTCTTCTCTATGGCCGCTTGCTCCCAGCTCTTTGCTCTTTTGCCGGCCCAGCTACAATGAGATCCTGCAAAATGACAAAGAAGGAGACTACAAGAGGCATGCAATCATAACTGATTCACGGATTAGCATAAACCAAATATACAATTATCACAAAACATCATTGGAACAAATGCATATAGAAGAACCTCAATAGCTTTTATTAATGAAGAAGTAAAGGTTCTGAGAGTGTTACAACCATTGAAGGTCCTAATCCAGCAACACCTCCCAGCAGAAAGAATTTCTCCTCTTCACCTCCCTCAAGCAATCACCCAATAGCTCTATAGTGAAACCAACAGCATAGCATTACTTTGCACAAAATTCCAGCCTCCAGAGCTCATAGGAGAGAGCTCAATATATAGATGAATTGAGAAAGGATGAGTCAGCTTGCAACTGATGTGTAGCTGCCTTGTGTCCTCTCTCTCTTCAGTTAATCTTTAGTTGATCTTCAGTTCTTGAGTCCACTTGGAGAACCTTGCTTCCACTTGGAGAAACAGAGCCTCTGACTCATCACAAGGCGAAATCCCTGATCCAAGTGTCATTTTTGGAGCAATGACTCAGTGTGCCACTTGTCCCATCTCGCTCAGCGCAGGTGGCCTTTGTTCCACTTGCTTTGCAATGCAGGTACACCATGGAGGATCTGAGTTTCAGCACAGAAGCCTAGTGGAGCACCTGCTTTGATTTCAGGATTGCTTGTTTTTGAGTGTTTTCAGGTGGAGAACTGATCTGAGAGCTGTTGGTTAGCTGACCTTGTTCCTCTAGGGGTAGGAACATCATGTTTAGGGAACTTTGGATCCCTTGGATTATTGACAATTCATGCCTGTTGCTGTAAGGCACAAAATTGTCTATAACAGATGCCCCCTAAAGTATGAGGTCGTTTATCGGGTGAAATGCTTTATTGAGAGGATCCGAAGTTCATTCAATCTGCTGAGAAGTGTCCTGTAATAAGATACAATACAATACATTATTTTTCATACATTTTCATTATCTAGCTGAGGCGGGCATTCCCATGCTCAGCTTTATAAATACATTTTCGTACATAGAACAGACGATCATCTGATTGTAGACCGATAATTCTCTGCTGAAATTATCATCCTTTGAGAAGGATGATCATCCGCTGTAATGATGTACATATCAAATGTCTTTATGTCCTGAATATATATCGCAGCCCAGATGGATGAAACTAGATCTGGGGTCTTCAATCTCTTCCGATCTTCACTCGATGTACAAGTCGATCCAGGTGAGAATTTCTTGAAGTCGAACATGGAAAGACATCGCTTGATTACCGGTCAATGATGTGAACCGTTAACAAGCGCGAGAGGAATCACCGATAAGGATGATGACCCTCAAGGTACGGCAGTACAATTCACATGGTGGGAATAAAGGACTTGGCGTCGACCACCATGCAAAATCTTCTGGTCGAAGGTCATTGATGTATACCTGTCGCCAGAAGTGAGAAACTTGCCATTGAGGCATGCAAGCTTCAAAGTACTGAAGGGGTTGTTCCTAGATCAACTCCTTGGATAATGAGCTGATGTCGACAAGGAGCGATCCGTCAAAGGAGGGCCTTAATGAATCCCACATCAGTGACACGGAACGGAGCTAGTGATTGTGATGAGGTGAAAACAAACTGTGATGTATGATTCAGGGTGGCGGCCATGAAGTGGATGAAGGATAATGTATGGCAGTGGATGGGACACGGTTGACTCTTTGCAGAACCACATCTCTTGAACATATAACGACACTGATGTGATGGATTGGTAGCATTACCCCAATTGTGGATGGTGTGGCGAGGACCATGGTTATGAGACCGGTGAATGAAACAACCCAACCCGATGTGATACGGAGGACAAAGTGTCATGTTCAAGAGCGACTTGCTACCATTAATGCTGTGAGGTTCTCCCAATTTTTCCCCAGTCATTGCTGACCAGTACCTCTTTATTTTTGTCAAGCTTGAGGAGGATAACATATGCTTGTTCTATAACCTGCCCTTCGGGCAAGCCCATCGCTATGTTTTAACGAGCCTAGCGATAGGGAAACTCGTTCTCGTCTAAAGACAAGTTTGTCGCTATTTAATCATTTTAACGAGTCTAACGACAAGGAAAACTCGGTCCTTTTCATTTTTAGAGAGTCTGAAAAGGTACGGAAAGTTAACTCCAAAATTCCTTTTTCGTCATCTAATCCCTTAAGTCCGAAAAAGTATAAAACAATACAGAAGGGATGAATTTTCGATTTCTTTAACGAGCCGAACAAAACAAGCGCTCGGTCTTTTTGTGCAATAATCCCTCCGGTCCAAAAAGATTAAAATCTAGAGGAGGGATAGCTCTTCCGGTCCTTTTAACGAGCTGGAAGGCCAAAACTCGGCAAACTTTTCATATTTTACGAGTCAGTGAAAAGAGCTCAAAAAAGACTCGTCTTTTGAGGAACGAGTGATAAACAGGGATAGCAGCAGATTCCAGGTACAGGTTGGAATTTTCCAATCATGGCAGTGTCACAAGGATGGCTAAGTGAAATCACTCTTCGCAGCTGTTTCTCAAAATGGGTAAACAAACATATGGAGATGAACGATTGGCCAAATGAACGGATGGAGGTGATGGCATATAAACATGACCAAGGGCTTTTAACATGGCAGTCAAAGGTTACATTTCTCAAGGTTATTTACCGGTTCATTTTTTCTGGATGAGCTTGAACTATAGGGAAAGATTGCTCACAATTTATGTTTATTTTTTAACAAGCATGAACTCTGTACAAAAACTGCTCGAATTCTTGCGTTTATTTTTTAACGAGCATGAACATTGCTAAAACTGCTCGATGATATGGTTTACTTTTGATTTTTTACCATAACTAGCTTCTCTCTTTCACTGATAGCACTGCATTTTCAAATTGCTGCAACAAACTAGTTAGAAATGAGTAATATTTACTTGAAAATGAGATTAACACATTAATATTTACCTTGAATTACGTAAGAAAGCAAATAAAAAGGGTTTTTACCTCTCACTTTACCATTTCATTTGCATTTTGCTTGTTGGAGCTTTGGAGGAGCCTCTTTCCCCTCGATTTTCATCAGCTGATTCCGGGAGATTCTGCAGACGATTTTCGGCGCCGTTTGGACCAGGTAGGAGCTAAACCTTAGCTCTTCATTTTCCTGTTTTATGCCTGTTTTGCTGTTCTATTGAGCCTCTGGGGTTTTTCCAGGGCGCCCTCTGATCAACGCAGGTTCCCCATTCGAAAACTGCGTTGGGATCCAAGCTGCTTGAAGGTAGCTTGTCTCCCAACGCAGGTAGTACACTGGGCACCTGCTTTGGGGCATAAAAGCAACAATTTTTTACAGATTTTGATGAAATTTTCGCCAGTTTTTCATCAATTTCAGGAGCTGACTCATTCTCTTGTTTGTTTTGCAGGGATTCTTGATCAAGATGGCCCTAACATGGCGAGAACGAGAACATGAAGAAGAAGATATGATTGCCCTTCATGATCCTGTTACGGTGGGCGCATTACGAGACTGTGGTTTACTGAAGTTTTTCCGTATCTCTAGTATGAGAGCACAGATTTCTCTATTGCAGTATATGCTTGATGCTTGGGATATTTACTTTCTGTATCATTTAAGTTTTTACTTAAATAATATACAGGATGTTCAACTCCATCGACTTCTTGAACTAAAACCATCGCAATGGTTGTATCTGCTGCAGCTAGATACAGGTTAAAATCCCTAAGATAATCTGGGGCGTACATTAATGATGCTTTTATTAGAGATTCTTTCAAAGCGTCAAAGGAAGCTTGCGCAACCTGGTCCCAATCGAAGGGTACATCTTTTTTCAAAAGACGTGTATAACCTTTAGCAAGTTCTGCGTAATTTGGAATGAACCTTCTCAGAAAGTTTGCTTTCCCTTGGAGTTTCTGAATCTGAAGCAAATTCGAAGGTGGAGGCAAATTGATGATTGCCTGAACCTTACAAGGGTCGAGATGAATCCCATCTTTAGAGACTACAAAGCTAAGTAAACGACCAGAACTGACACAGAACACACATTTGTGTGGATTGAGTCTTATCTTGTAGTGTCGGCAACGTAGAAATATCGCTTTTAGATGCTGCGGATGATCAGTCCGCTTTCGCGAATGAGCCGGAAGATCATCGAGATATGGTTGAACAACGCTCTTGATGTCGTGGAAGGCATAATTCATAGCCCTCTGAAAAGTCGCCCCTGCGTTCTTCAAACCAAAGGGTAATTTTCGATAAGCGAATGTGCCCCACGGACATATAAATGCAGTCTTAGACTGGTCCTGTGGGCGGATATTAATTTGATTATATCCGGAGAATCCGTCCATAAAGGAAAAGATTTCACATCCGGCACATTCATCAATTATCTGGTCGATGAAAGGTGTAGGGTAGTTGTCCTTTGGACAAGCTTGGTTTACATCCCTATAATCGATGCACACTCGTATTGTTCCTTGTTTTTTCATAACAGGAACAATGTTCGATACCCAATCGGTTAGAGGAACCGGGTAGATGAATCCAGCATGGAGAAGTTTCTCAACTTTTGCCTTAATGGCAGCGGCTTTCTTAGGGTGAACCTGTCGAAGCCGTTGCCTTACTGGTTTGACATCAGGATACATTTTAATTTCATGTTCAACGATACTCGAGTTGATGCCTGGCATTTCATCATATGACCAAGCAAAGACATCTCTAAATTCGCGAAAAAGAGCGTTATATATTTCCAGTTCTGAAGGGGAACAACCTTTGCCAACATGAATATTCTCTACAACACCTGTTTTGGTCGAGATATTTATGGCTATAGTCTCTTCAATATTGGATAAGTTTCACTCGGAATCCACCGTGTTTACAGTATTTGTTAGGAATTCAAAGACTGAAGGGTGGTAAAGATCTTTTTGAGTATCTTCTTCGTATTCCGGAAGAAGGGAACGATGGTGGTGGTCATTCCATGGTGCCCCCTCAATCATCATTGATTGTAAGATCCATTCATCAGTCCCATGTACTTTTGACCAAGGATCTAATGGGGTACCATATTCTCTAGATCTATCTACCCAAACGCTCGATGAGCGCTGATTGGGGTTCGCCTCCCAGGCCTGAAACATTGATTGCTACAATATTTCAATGGGGCTTGGTGGCAAAACCATCGAATGATCCATAGCGACTCTGCCTTCTGTGACTTTCAAGGTGGATACCATATTGCATGTTGCTACAAATGGTACATTTCCTATGCAAATAGGAGGTGGTAGCACGAATGTTCCCATCATAGTGGGATCTTTCAACAGACCTACTCCAATATCTTGAATCGACCGGTCGCTGCCATGGATCATGGGAATGCTTCCTGTAACTTGTGAACCATTAGGGAGGAAGTTTTGTTGATCGACGACCGTAATCCCTCCTTCAAAGGGGAATGCGATCTTCCTAAAATAAGTCGACACAACAGCTTGCATGGCATAAATCCATGGTCTTCCCAGTAGGATGTTATAGTCAAGATTACCATCAATGACTTCAACATCTATTTCTACTGTTTTGCCCCCTAGTTCAACTTTCAGGTTACTAAGGATACCGTAAGGGGTATATATCCTTCTGTCGAATGCTTTTAATGTTGTCGATGATCGCGACAAGGTTGGAGATCCTAAAGTTTTCCAGCAACTCATCGACATAATACATGTCGATGCCCCCTCATCAATAATCGTTCTATGAACTGTTTTGTTGAGGGCTTTCACTTAGACAAGGAAAGCTAGTTGAGCTGGTAACTGAGGATCATACCCTTTGTGATCAAAGGATACCAGATTGGAATCTTTAGGATCCACCCCACCAATTGTTGATAACAACGCCTGCCTTTGGGATGGGCAATGTTGTAGTACCTCAAGAGTCGACATAGCAGATGGCGATTGCGCCAAATCTTCCACTATGTTATAATGCTGTGTCGCTCTGGCACGAGGATTAAAGGTCGACTTGTGTACTACTCCCTTTGGCGGTTTTATTGTTAATTCATGCGTGATGGGGGGTACAACTTCTGCCGAAGTTGTTGTCGAACTGCTAGGTTGATCTTTACCTTTATCGTTCGACACCTGTGGATTCTCGTAATCTTTGTTCCTTGTCGAAATCAAAGCATCATTTTGCTGTTTTGAAACCGACAACATAAGCACTTGAGATGGGGAAGCGTTTCCACTATCAACTAGATTTTGACCTGGGTTAGGAAATTGATCACTTGACACAGTTGAGGTATGAGGACTTTTAAAGAACCTCTTTAGCTCAGCTTTGAATGGGCAATCCTTAGTGTTGTGATCTTTGTCATCGCATATTTGACATGGATACCGTTTCCTATTCCCAGGAGGGTTCGAAGAATTTTTCTTAGGGGATGACTCACCTTGTTTATTCTTCTTCCCTTTGTTTTGTTTCTTCTTGCTTCCTGGTTGATTGGTTTCTTTGCCTTTATCGGTCGATATGGCATTTACTTCCGAAGAAAGAAATTCTTCATGCGCATTTTGATTCGAATCCTTACGGGCCTTCTTTTGATGGGTCCTTTTCGGATTTGTGTTTGCCGTGCCAATCACGCCATCGCCGGCATGAGAGTCACTATTTGATTTAGGAGGAGGAGGGATTGAAAACTCTGGTCTAGGGGCGTCTGGTATTTTGTCATAGAGCGTGCCGGACTGAGTATATACTAAGTCCAAATATTGTGCACGAGCGATAACCTGCTCTTCTGTTACGACTCCCCCCTTTGCCACATCTTCCGTTATGGCCGGAAGTAACGACTTTATAAACCACTCAGCTAAAAGCTGATTAGGGACGTATGTTTTAACCATTCTTCGTCGACGTCGCCACTCATGTATATGATCTGATATATGAGTTGCGGTTGTCTGTTTGAAATTGGTCAATATCTCTGTTCCCATTTCGTACCTTATTGGTAATTGAAAGTGGGTTAAGAATGTCGTGGCAAGGGAGCTAAAATTGTCGAATGAAGCTCTTGGCAATTCTATATACCATTTTGCCGCTGGACCTGTCAATGTCCTCTGAAAGAGGCGAAGCCGTATCGAATCCTCATTTAAAGTGTTCGACGAACACCATAGATGAAATTTCATCACATGATTCGACGGGTCTTCACCTGGATTTCCATTGAATTTAGGAATGTCAGATGGAAGTTTGTGCGGAATCACTGGCCACCATGGGGCGTAAGCAATTGGATCATTAGTTAACCGATGTAAATCAGGCAACTCTAAAGTCGCCACGAATGGTAACTGTTGATTCAAGTTAGGTGAAGCGTAACCAGGATACGATGGAATCGCCTAAACAGTCGGTCTTTGCATACCAGCATAATGGAGTTGATGCTGGTATGATTGATACGGTTGATGGACTTGACCACTATAAAGTGGTTGATTTTGACCATTTTGGATATATGGTTGTCCAGTATTCGCAAAGATTTGCTGTTCAGAACCTTGGTACACTTGTTGGAATTGTGGTTGTTGGTATTGCACTATCCACGGTTGTGATACCATGGGTTGTTGCGCTACACTAACCATTGGACCAAGATGTGGGGTAGTTGTACCCGATTGTACTTGTGTCGCCCCACCAGTAGGCGATTGTGGTTGGGTCGCCGAGTCAAGGGGCTGTTGCATGAGAACCTGAGAAATCTGAGGTTGACATACAACAGGCATCGTTTGAACTTGCGACACGGTTACAATAGCCGGTGTAGTTGGGATGTTCGTCACAGGTACACACTGTTGCATGGAATATACAACTCTTGGTGGCTGGGATAGCATAGGTACCTAGCTACTCGTTGCAATTCCACCATAACTTGAATAAGGTTGAGAACTCCCGTATGGGTACCCTCCCGGAGGGGGTAATGAAAGGGCATACTGCCCCCCATACGGTGGTAATCCAGAACTCAAGGCAATTGATTGTCCTGGAGGACTGGATGGCCTAATTAGATTCCCAAAAGGGTCAATTTGATGAGTCTCACCATAAGAGTTACCAGACATTACTCCGGAACAAACAGGAACAGACCATACTGTCGAGATAGTCTCTTGGTGGACTCCTTCTAGCGATTGAGAGCTAGTTGGGACAGATGGTATGCCGGCGAACATTGTTGGATTTGCAGCAGGTAATTCTGTCGTCGCCGTGTCATTTGACACAGTCCTAGATGTCGACGGTTGTTCAGACATTTTAAGTCTATCCAATTGATCGCCTAGTGATTCTACAGGAACTTCCACTGGTGATGGACAAACTTCTGTTGTAGCAGGAAATAGAGTGACCCCTACTCCAAAATGAGTTGGAGTGGATACTTGGAGTTGGAGGGAAAAGTATCCGACTCGGATGACCCTATCCCACTCTAAGGGTGATAGTACCTCAGCAACAACTGTAAAGAAAACTACTTAAGGTTTACTTCTTTATGAAAGCAAAAGAGAGTGGATAAATGCACTAACCGTTGCCTTGCGCTTAATGTCGAATCCAAACTCTTCTCTATGGCCGCTTGCTCCCAGCTCTTTGCTCTTTTGCCGACCCAGCTACAATGAGATCCTGCAAAATGACAAAGAAGGAGACTACAAGAGGCATGCAATCATAACTGATTCACGGATTAGCATAAACCAAATATACAATTATCACAAAACATCATTGGAACAAATGCATATAGAAGAACCTCAATAGCTTTTATTAATGAAGAAGTAAAGGTTCTGAGAGTGTTACAACCATTGAAGGTCCTAATCCAGCAACACCTCCCAGCAGAAAGAATTTCTCCTCTTCACCTCCCTCAAGCAATCACCCAATAGCTCTATAGTGAAACCAACAGCATAGCATTACTTTGCACAAAATTCCAGCCTCCAGAGCTCATAGGAGAGAGCTCAATATATAGATGAATTGAGAAAGGATGAGTCAGCTTGCAACTGATGTGTAGCTGCCTTGTGTCCTCTCTCTCTTCAGTTAATCTTTAGTTGATCTTCAGTTCTTGAGTCCACTTGGAGAACCTTGCTTCCACTTGGAGAAACAGAGCCTCTGACTCATCACAAGGCGAAATCCCTGATCCAAGTGTCATTTTTGGAGCAATGACTCAGTGTGCCACTTGTCCCATCTCGCTCAGCGCAGGTGGCCTTTGTTCCACTTGCTTTGCAACGCAGGTACACCATGGAGGATCTGAGTTTCAGCGCAGAAGCCTAGTGGAGCACCTGCTTTGATTTCAGGATTGCTTGTTTTTGAGTGTTTTCAGGTGGAGAACTGATCTGAGAGCTGTTGGTTAGCTGACCTTGTTCCTCTAGGGGTAGGAACATCATGTTTAGGGAACTTTGGATCCCTTGGATTATTGACAATTCATGCCTGTTGCTGTAAGGCACAAAATTGTCTATAACAAAATCATATAGAGAGCCCTCTCTGAGCCTAGGTTGGCTAGAGCCTATGCTCCAAAGTTGGTTTGTGGTTACCTCGGTCATTTTCTTTCTTGTAATAACTTCTAGAGAAATTTCTGAGTGATAACAAAAGTGAACAAGGAAAATACTTGAGCATGATCACACACTTAGAGAAATTGACGATATGACATTGATCACTCAGAATGCATGAACAACATAATCCCCTCAATATGACGACAATGTGACACATTCCCCCAAATGTGACACATAAGGTACACTTTGTGAAAATAGTGATGGCACATGTGCGACCATGCATAAAACTTTGGGAATGAGTGTAATACATGTCTAGATGATAAATAGGACTCATTAACACCAATGTTACCCCTTGAAATGAACCATAACTATATTTATTCAATATGTCACACTTTCCATGCCAAAAGACAAAACTTCAGTTTTCTTATAAATGGGACTGGAACACTTAGAGAAAATACATGGACATAATATCACTACTAAAAATGATAGCATGTAAGGTCAAAATAGGCTCCGAAGTTCAATGCGGACCAAAATTTTGGAGAATATTGTAGTAAAAACAACACTTGGTGACACATTGGTTGAATTCCAACTTCTCTTCCTTCGTCTAATCTTTCGTGTAGGATCTATTTTTTCATGAATTATTGATTCATCATGCAGATCACTCTGAATTCCCCACTTAAATCATTTATAAATATGGTCCCTTTCATCTCTTCCTTGGTTGAACACAATCATAAGTCTAGACATATCATAATGTTTCGATTTAGGAGAAGGGTAATGTGATTCACAAGGTTAAGATATTCAGAGTATGAGTTTTCACCTCTAGTGTTGCTCCACCACCAACAAGCCTAGATAGTACCCCACCAGAATCACTAGAGGAACACCAGCATTTCTTTGCTACCAACAAGTCTTGACAATACACCAACGGAGTTACTTGCTTCACCTCCTTGCGCAGGAAACCTTTCTCTTATTTCACCCTTTATTTATTTATTTTAATAGGATTGTGTTTCAAAACTTATTTATTTCATGGGGGGAAGAGGGATCCCAACTTATTCAGAGCAGAAAAGTTTGTTCCTTCAGAGAAGGATATTTGAAACCTTTCATATGAGTTTTTTCATTAAGATTTTCCTTTGTCCTTCTCTACTTGATTGGATTAGTGTGTAAAACAAGGAAACATAAGGAAACACGCATATAAATGAGGTTCCTATAATAGATACAGGTGTCATGGTTACACACAAAGATATCTTTATGCCAGTATCATATTTTCCTTCAAAACATGATCAACCAAAGGTATGAACCAAGATAAATAAGAAGGTCTAAATATTAGCTAAAATTTTCAGTGTCACAAGGCCCTTTTCAACTTTTCCACATACATTGGAACCAAAAACACACTTACACATGAAGCTTATACATAAAAACAAAATGCAAACATAAAAGATTGAACATAACAAACAACCAATCAAAGATGATAGACTATGTACATAGGATAGGGCACAATCCTATATTGTCATTGAAAATATTGTTCAAATATTATCCATTTAGAAGAAGAGAGTCAGCCTTCCCTTCCAAATTGTTGTATACTTTTCTATCTATTATGAAACCAGCTCACAAAATGATAGAAAAGATAGATCAACGACATAGAAATCTAGATAGAAGGGCATATCAAGAAGAAAAAGGTAATAGTGTTGATTGATTCAGGAAATACCCATAATTTTATTCATTGTAATATAGCAAAGGAATTGAATTGCTTCCTATATCCAACACCGGAGTGTCAAGTGATGTTTGCCTCTGGCTGAATGGTGGTATAACACTTCCTTCCATACTACAGCAAAAATGACCCCATTTATGCCACTTTATGGATATCATCCACCATCCATCACATCATATTTAAGAGAAAATTTTAAGGTTCAAGGAGTGGAATATCACATCGAGCATCAACGACAAGTTCTCCAACTCTTAAAGGATAACCTCACTTTGGCGTAGAATAGAATGAAAAAATAATCACACAAGTGCTTTAGAAGATATAGAAGCCTCCTACAGACAACCCTTGGGTTGAAATAAAAGGGTCAGTGCCTATCAAATTTGAGAGGAGTGATTTTAAATATTATCTAAAGGCTTGTTGCTATAGTCCATATGTCATGTAATTTGAATAAAGATAATTCATAGCTTGGTTCAATAGCCCTTCGCCAAGGTAAACTCAAGCAACACATAGATCAAAATACACACTGGTAGATATGGCTAATCTCAAAGAGAAATGACTTGGTTCTGGTGGCCGACACACAGAAATACACAAATTCACATTGTTATTGTAGTATAGATGAATAGGAGGAAGGAAAGGAGCGAAATTGATGCAGAGAGTTGGACATAACACAGAATCCTAAGAAACAATCTCCAGCAGAAATATGGAAGAGTGAGGAGGTGAAAATGCAGAAAACGTGGAGAGAGAATTAAGGTGTCAATCTCTATGCCTCATGAAAACATTTTCACCAACTACCATAAGTAAATATGTGCTTACATACATATATAGGTGAACATGCAGAGAAAATGGAGAGTGAATTATGATCTCATGCTCTATGCCTCATGAAAACATTTGTCACCAATTAGCATAAGTAAATATGTGCTTACATACAAGTACACTAGGCTATCAAATAACACAAGTAAATTTATGTTTACATAGGTACTTCTCACTACTTAGCAGCATACATACAACCATGAGAGTGTGAAACCCACAACTTCATTACACAATTTCAGAAGAGGAAAGTTATACATGAAAAGATATACAAAGGGGAAAACATATTGTGCATTTCTCCGACTAGAATCAATAAAACTGCTTCATTAGTCTTTGAAGATGGATTCCAAATCACTAGTCCATCAAATTTAACAATTGTATATGCCCAAGCACCAGGGAAAATTTTAAGGATGGAAGTTTATCTTAAATTTTAGAAATTTTGGCGAACCTTACTTGTTCCTAATATGCAAATTGTAAATTTTTTGTTGATATTTTTGTAGAAATATTTAGATTTCCAATGATTTTATATTAGTCGATATAATATTTTGGTGATTTTTAGGGTGAAATAATGGTGTACAATAAAATTTGGGTGAATCATTTTATAAAAAAATTGAGATTGGTGAATCTTTCTTTTTGGAAACACAATGCGAACTTATCCCACCTGCGAATATTATCCCCTAAAATTTTCCGTATCGAGTACCCATGAACAAGAAAATTGAACCAAAGTGGAACCACTTTCTCTAAACATAGAGCTCAAAACTTGCAAAAGCACAATTTGGGCCTCTAGAATGCAGAATTTGGGAACCTTTGTTAAGTGTTTCTTCCCTCTTTTTATAACGAGAGGAAGAGCTTGAAAAACAATTACAAAATATCTCAGCCAAGCTCCAGTTTTCTGATCGAATAGTTGTCTTGGCGTGTGAAGGCTCTGATGCTTAAAGGATTACAACAGATTTAATTCCTCTCTTGAAAATGAAAAAATATAGAATAATAGATATATTAAAAATTGAATGATGGCTGAGAAAAATATCTCCACACCATTCCTGTGATTGCCTATGATTAGGCCATGTCTTTTCCATGGTGTTCCTCTTCAGTCACTTCGCTGGTTCGCATGTCGCTTTCCCCTTAACCACTTGAATTCTCCATTCTCTGGAGTTGGGAATGATCACCTGTGGTGGCCTTATTAGTGTTCTCAAATCATAGCTATCGACTCATCCATCTTTTAACTCTTTGTACTATGCTATCGGAGAAATTCCACATTGTTACTCCATAGTGGCACTATGTTCCAATATTCTAATTCTTCGATATTCCGAGCTCCTTTTGCTTAGCCCCTAGGGTGCCTATAATCATAGGACCGATTCCTTTGACCTACCACATAGAAGTAAGGTTCTAGGGCATTTTTCTCCTGCCGGAGGCCATTTTCCTTTGTTAAGTACTTAGTTCCCTTACTTCTTTAAGTTATTCCTAACCATGTGCCAACCCAATATTAGAGCCCCCTTATCATAAGTTTCCCATTGCCAACTATTATAAAGTGTTGACATCCTCAAATCTGATATGTTGACCTCTTATATGATGTCATCACTCCACATGGAACCTAATGAGTGGTGACATGTGTCACCCAAATTTGTCCCCTTAGCCCCCCTCAAAATGAAAAAACTGCCTGCCACATGTCCTTGCATACTACCATGTCATGTTGACGTCAAATTCCACTATAGTTAGCTTATTGGGACCAATCATATGCCACCATGTGTCCTGCTAGAGGAGAGAGAAAATGACCTACCCACCTTTGGTTTTGCGATGAAATCCTTTGTTAATCCTTTATTAGCATTCCCAACAGTTTTTAACACTATCGACGCTTCACCCATATCACAAATTTTGAAAAGGTTCTCATGTTCAAAAGTTCTGATTCTTTAATCATCGATATGCCTAACTATGATGTTGTGATGCACCAATATCTCTGGACATCCAATATGCGATCATCGATATTTGTGGACCTCCAATATGTGATGCATCGATATGCCTGATGCTCTGATGTTGTGATCACCGATATGGTTGATGCTTTGATGTTTCAATCGCTGATATCTCTGGACCTCTGATATGCGATCATCGATATATCAGACCTCTGATATTCCTTCCTAAGGCTTCAATCATTGAACTTTAGTAAACCATATCTTTTGATCCAGGAGTCCATTGTTGGACTTCCACATATCATTGTAAAGCTTGTTTAGATAAATTTCCAATGGAGAGGTTCCAATTTAGGCTTTGAGTCCTTCTGCTGCTTGGAAAATGACTGCAAAATTCTATGCTCATTTACTCTTTGGATGACTGAAAACACATTTTGCAGTAAGTGACAACATTGGCTCCAATTGGAAACAATGCCTTGTTAGCAAGGTGCTGAGAACCTGTAGAATAGTAGCCTTCACCATTGGGCATGGGGTCAAAAATATAATGACCCTATAAAACTATAAAATATCCATGGAACCTCATTTGTTGGGAGTCCTTTCCTCATAAAATTGAAATGCAGAACTACAAACTCTAAAAATTAGAAATTAAACACTAACATAGTGAGCTTATTTATATACAAGTCCTGCTTATGCAAAGGGATAAATTCACTCAAGTGAGGTCAAGATTCTAATGATACCAACCCAACATCTAAGTACTAGAACTTATTCCATTGTTCTCTTCGAAGTCAACAACTAAGACAGGCATGCACCATTTTAAATCTTGAGGTAAAACATTTAATACATACCCCATAAGTGAGATGTGTTGTTGACCAAAGAAATATGCCATATAGTCCTCTACTAGATCATAGAACTAATGAGAGAAGTTTATGGTTGTGTCCCTCTCTTGAAAAATTTCCCAGTAGGAATCTTTTTGCAATAGGCAACAATCAACATTGCTTGGATCTTCAATTATGGGCTCCTCTCGAAGGCTTTGTTCTTGGTAATCTTATCCCCACTTGTTTTTAAGCAGGTTTCCTTCAAAGCCTACAACAATCTCATCCTCCTCTGAATCATATATCAGACAATCTTTATCAATTTTTATATCAGCTTCTTGAAATCATTCTCAATTTGAAGGATGTGGATCGTAAACTGGAGCCTCTTTATTAACCTCCTTGTGGGGCTCCTCTTTTTTTTCATCTTCCCATAACTGGGACTATTGTATTCCTACATTGCTCAACATCCCATTGGATTCATACGAATCATAAGAAGGAGAATCATCAAATTCAACAGAATAATATCTCTAAGGGTTTATTTTCATCTTGATAATGTCTCCTTCTTCCCTTTCTTGATCGATGGGTGATACTTCTTGATGCAAGCATATGTTTTCTTGGAGTTGAGCCCCACAAGCATCTTCAACAGGATCATTAATCTTCAAACAGAGCACCCAGTGGATATAATATTTTGCAAAAAACATTAAATGCTATGTGAAATCTCTTTAAGGAAGATATGTTGACATGAGGTATGGTTTTGTACCAACTCTAGCATATTCATCTAAAGAGTACACGAAAAATTTCATTTTGACATCTTCAAAAATAATACCCTAGCTTTCCATGCATTCATGAAAATCCTTGAGGTGTTGGTCCGACATTCTATCTTTGTTTCCACTGAATCTTGGAAAATAGGTATACCATTCATGAACTGAAGGGACATGATGGGGATAACCAACAATAGAAGAAAAATCTAGTGGGACAAATTTGTTGGACAAGAATGCAGGAAGGGCCATTTTGAAAACCCCTTTAGGTGAGTGATCTCAAGTTCAAAGGTAGCGGAAATTTCCAGATGTTTAGCTTCAAAGCGAGTATGAGTCTCCTCGAAATCTAGAATGACCATAGAAATATATAGATAGTATAGTCACCACAGTGTTTACAATAAGATTCAAACAATGGAGTTGCCAAGATGTTTACAATAAGATTCAAATAGTGGAGTCACCAAGGTGAGAGATCCTCAACCCACACTTCCCTTAATAACCTGATAGAGGGAATGTAAAACTTGTCATACCCAGGGAAACATATCTTGATTAGTTCCCCAGAAACAGTGCCAAGAAGATGTTGTAGCTTTTTATATCTCCTGCCACACAAGTGCTTCAGAAGATATAGAAGCCTCCTAGAGACAACCCACAGGTTTAAAGAAAAGGGTCAGTGCCTAGGGAATCCAAGAGGATTTCTTTTGAATATTATCTAAAGGCTTGCTGACGCACTCAATATGTCACGTAATTTGAATAAAGATAATTTAGGTCTTGGTTCAATAGCCCTCAACCAAGGTAAACTCAAGAAACACATAGATCAAAATACACACTGGTAGATATGACTAATTATTGGGCGCAGAATCCTCCAAGGGCATTTTTGGGGCTAAAAGCCCATATTTTGGTCCAATTTCGTAATCCAAGTGTAAAGACTCCGCATTTTGTGGTCGCATAGCGCGTAGATGTTAAAGAGTCATAGGCTTGTCTGCCCTTATTTTGGTAATGTAATGTCGCCTGTAAAATATCTACCCATGGTCCGCAGACGATGGGATTGTATAAATGGAGCTAAGCTCTAAGTAGTTAAAAGGAATCAACAAGCATGAAGGATTGAGTCATAGCTTTAGAGTAGAAGTCTAAGTTTGGGGCATAGCGTAGGTAGAGGCTCTGCAGTTAAGTGCGCAGAGGCCTAGAAGTCCGTAGTTGAGTGTGCAGGCCCCTGCAGCTGAGTGCGCAGGGCGGGTCGAGTCTGTAATTGTCCAAAATTATCAATAAAGAGAAGGATTCTATAATTTATGCGTCTTTATTTCCTGTTTATGCACATGTTATATTGAGTATGAATTTCACTTATAATGCTTATATGATGCGTGAATGTATGTAAATGTGTTGGTTAAGTGAATGCAAGTAGGAACATATGTTTACGCGAAGCTAACTAAGATCGGTTAATAAGATAAGTAAGACACTTAGCCTAGTTTGGGAGATATCACAGTTCACTGCCCTAGTAGCACGAAAGTCCCTAGGTCGCAGGTTAGGGCTGCGTGAAATCCAATTGTACCCTTTTGCGAAGGTACTGAAGGGTGGAATAGAGAGCTACGCAACCTGTGTGAAGGAAGGTATAGCCGGAATAAAACCGACATCACAACCATCTCAAGGGTGAAAAAACTTGGTTCTGGCATCCCCCCATACTGATTCGGGTGAGAATTTAGTCCGCGCTCTGTGGGCTGATGCCGAAAGGGCTAGTAGTGTAGGGATTTGTTTGGCTAACTAACACTGAACCTGGGTCAGGCCCCCTAATTCCAACAAATGGTTCTGTTGCCGGGACCCAGAATCTGTATAGGAGATGTGTGATGTCGTATCACTAGAATCCAACTAAGAAAGAAATCAAAGGCTGGTTGGATAGAAGGATACACAATTTCGCGGCACAGGAAAACAGAAACCCACTTCTATCAAAGAACAGTGGCTATACAGGTACCTATATACAGAGATCCACGAAATCTTTTTCGCCTCCTTTCCTACTAAGCTATATGAGTAGATCGTGAAGCTAACAGATAGCCAAGGAAGGTGGAAACTTGATGGTCCTATTGTGTGGACCCCAGAGTTAGTGTGAAGGTTAGAAGCATTAGAGGATAATATCAGCCACACTATTGATCATTGGCTTGATCACATCATAGGAGGATTTGTGACTGAATTCGCGATCGACACCTCAGTTAGCTATAGCGAGGCAGAGCGACGCTTTTTCAAAGGATCACGAGGTAAGTACGTAAAATCTTTGAATACTTGGATTAAGATGTTGTTGTGTGAAAAACATGTTATGAAGCTACCTTGATGTTCGGGACTACATGAAGCGGAAGATTTTACATAAACGAAGGAAATAAGGGTCCAGAGAATATCCCCTTGATTTCACCTCCGCGAGGAGATGAAGAAAGGATTGTGAAGGTCTCTCCGCAAAGTGATATTCAGTTGATAAGACAGGGATTCCCGAAAATACCACCTCCGTCCATGCCACCACCAGCTTCACTGCCATCACCTCCAACTTCACCCGTACCACCTCCACCTCCACCTCCACTGCGATTCAGTATGGTGGATACAATGAAGTTTTCGTTGTTCAAAGGCTTGGGAAATGAGGACCCAGACCAATTCTGGTTCATTGTGAGGATTGTATGGGAAGCTCAAGGTGTTACAAATGACCATATAAAGAAAGTGACACTGGTTAGCACTCTACAAGATCACACGCTAACCTGGTATATTAAGTACTCCAATGATAACCCAAATTCTAGAGTAGCAGACATCCAAGTAGCACTAAATAGGGAATTTATTAGGCCTAAATTTGAAGCACAGTTGATTGTGGGATTCAAAGAGATCATGATGAAACTAGGCGAGATGCCTTGGGAACTGGATCAGAGGCTGAAATGTACAATTCATGAAGCCAACATGAATTTGACAAATGGACAACATCACAAGTGGTTTGTGGCTTCACTACTACTACACTTAAGGAGTGCAATGTCGCAGTAGAAGATAACAACTTAGGCAGAGGCCTTGGAGATTTCCATGAGAGTACATGAGACTCTGATGCAGGATCCTAATCTAGGAATCCAACAAATCCATGCGTAGTTGAAGAATCTGTGCCTTGAGATGAAAAGTCTGAAGCAGGACAGAACGGTTCAATCAGAGGTACGTGAAGAGGTATGGTGTTTGAAATGCAAGAGTCAGGGTCATGACAAAGACCATTGCCCATTGTTTACAAATTACCTTGCAGGAGGAGGATCGATGCCTTTAAGCCTACAAGCTCAAGAAGGACCTAGCACGGTGCGTGGTTTATGATGTGTTATCTGTCAGGTAGCTGGAAAATATGCCACGGATAACTGTCAATTGCTACAGAAGTATGTGCAAGCACCACAACAACTTTTTTGCAACTTTTGTATGTTGGTATGACATGATGAGTGGACTTGCAGGAGCTATGAATTGATGATGGATAGAACTCCCACCTACAGGGTTTAGGCCGAAATGCAGCCACTTGACCAGAATGCAGGGATGGCGTGGACAAGATTTCAAGGGTGCATACGAGGCCGAGGTAGAGGAGGACCTTGTAGAGGTCAAGAACAATTTATTTGCTACAATTGTAGGGGGTAGGACACTATTCTTGTGATTGCGCTAATCCAACATGCCCGTCGTGCAAGTATTGCACATTGTTTGATCATGGAACAGAAGATTGTCCTACGCTGATAGCTAGGATATGTGACAAATGGGTACTACCACCTCCCTCGACTCAAAACCTGCAAATGATGAGGTCTAAGCCATGCAAGGAATATCTGAACGTAAACATAGTGCTCCGAAGTGGAATCGCGACAAGAGATTACAAGGGGAAACTACCGGAAGACAATACATGGGTTCACAAAGCCTCGATAAAAGAAGATAAGTTTGATTTGGAGCATCCTCATGAAGCATTCATGGAAGCTAAGAAGAGCTTCATTGAGGTCTCCACTTCAGGAAGCAAGGATAAGCTGGAGTCGAAGATGGACCCCTCTATTCTCACAACTTTCCTGGAAACCTTTATGAAGATACTGTGCGATAGTAAGGCTGTGAAAGGGTTACAACAACTCATCAATAGATGTGTTGGGACTACGCCAGGTGAACCGTGCATAGTCCGAAAGACCGGTAAGCATAAGACAAGTACTGGGCGTGAAATGAGACTCACCATGCAAATTGGAGAATACGAAATGGATCAACTCATTCTGGATTTGGGATCAGATGTGAATGTTCTACTGAAACATACATGGGAGTGAATGGGGAGACCTATTGTTATCACAAAATCCAACCCTGATAGGCTGCTGATTAGGAAGGCTTTGAGTAACTATTTCATACCTACTTTTGGCTGAGTCTTAGCCTCCTCAACCTGAGAGGGCTCTCTCAAATGATTAATGATATTGATAATGGATTAGATGGCTAACTCTATTGAAAAAATGAAGAAATGTAGGTGGTTGAAACACAATCAACAAACATCCATTGGGCTTATGGAGTCAGAAAAGCTTACTATGATAGCAGTATCAGCTAAACATAGAAGTCAGGGCATTAAAGTTCAATATATCAGTTAACACATAGAGACATGTAGGAAAACACAGTCCATGAATGTATGAATGAAGTTAGAGCATGTCAATGAGTTCTAAGTATCATACATTCATACTACTACACATAAGGAAATAAGGAAAAACATAAACAAGCCACCATTGAACTCCTTCTAAATCGTGAGAAGTAAAGCCAAAGCCTGCATTCATAAAAACATAATCTTCTATAATGGCACAATATGAGTCTTTCTCTGAAAATTTCCAACCTTTTGTATAGAGCTCTATATATGAGTACTATGTATAGAGCTCTTTACATGACTTATATTCCTCCTCTAGGATGAGGAAAATCTGAATTCTACCTGACTTGACACCTATTGACACTTAAAACTAACTATTAAATGCAAATGACAGCTAACTAGTAGTCCTAGAGACCTAAAACAATTAGGAATGTAACTCCTCATTATGATTAAAACAACCTTATCTAGTAATTAAACACTCCTTTTGATGCCTATAAATCCATGAATTCGAATTTGATGGCACTCATAACCCTCCAACCGGCCCTTGATGACTCATCCTTTTATTGTTCTTAGAAACTAGGAGACTATTCCTTGCTCTGTTCTGGCTGAAAAATAGGTCTTGGGACAGAGCTCATATCTTTTCATAAAAAATGTATTTGGAAAACCTGAAGGAGGCTTTTGTGAAAAAATATGTGCTCAACAAAAACCTCTCTTGGGTTTTGGAAACACCTTTCCTACCACCCAGAATGTGTCTTTGAAAAACAGGTGTAAAACATAGAAATATGCTTGTGAAAAACTGCACCTATAGCAGTTTCGTAGCGCAAGTTTGGTCCTTCATTTCTCCAAGATCATAATGGATTTGAAGAAAGTAGAAGAGGTTTTTGTACTTAAGTATCTTAGGAATTGAAACCTCTTTCACTTTTCAGAGAGGAGTTTTCAACTGCTCATAAAGTCTTCTAGAAGTTAACTGGTAGAAACAAGAAGACAGTTTGACTGATAAGTTGACTGATAAAGTTTGGAGTTTAAAAATGTCTCTCCTCTACTTGTTTTGCCCTTTCTGAATGTTGACACCTTCTAAATGATCCTTTGTAGAGATTCCCCTTTAAGAATATTTTCTTTTGTCTTTCAACATTGGTCCATGAAATCATAATGTGCAGCTACAGCAGTTTCATAGCGCGCTACGACATTGCTGTGTAATTTTAAAAACACAGCTTGAGGCCAAAAATTCAACTCTCTTGATCTTTCCTTTGCTTGAAATGGCCTTTCCATCTGCCATGAAGTTTTTCAAAACTAAAAACAAGACACCATTCTTTTAAGGTAAGCATCAAAAGGTAATTTGACAAAAATTAGGACTTAGCCTTACTTGCTGTGTGATTTCTTTTAGCTAACTTGCTCCTGGTTATTCTTCTTTGTACCGTTTCACCTGTGAATTGTTCTTGTATCTTTTCTTTGATCTGACCTTTCCCTTTTTTAGCCTGCTGGGGTGTGTCTTGAATTACTAATGGTCTTGTGGGCTCCTTTCTTTCTATAGAACCCTCCATGGAATTCCCGCAACGTGGATATTAAAGAAGCCAGCACCGTCTCAATTTCGATCACTGCCTTGCTTGCAATGGATAAGGAAAGTTGCCTCACTTGATCTTCAAAGAATTCAAATTGAACACCTGTCAATGTGTTCCTCATACATGAACCCAAACCTAAATCATAACTGTGAATACTTGGCTCTTTTTGAAACTTTCAACCTAAGCATACCAAGACACCTAACGACTCTAACAATGAGAATGAATGGCTGCATGTGATAGGCATGGTTCAAGGACGTACACATGGTGATGAAAAATTAATGAATTTTGATGGAAAATATAGTTAGACCAGATCTGGAACAAATCCCTGATTTCGTAGCGCAACCAGTGTAAATTCTGTGTTTTGCGCTACGAAATCTCCCAATTATGAAACTGTCTAAGTGTTTTCGTAGCGCACATAGTGTATTTTTGTGAGTTTGCGCTACGAAAACTCCTAGTTGATTTCGAAATGCATGTAATTTTTGAAATAGCCTTAACACATGACACTTTGAATAAATGTGGGACCAATGCTGGGTAAAACAAGATTGTTGACCATATTTAACAAAGGGAACAAGACTCCTAGGACTTAGATACTAAAGCAAACACGGAAAAACTAAACCCGGACTAACACCTAACCTTTACAATCAAACTAATGTGAACAATTTAGAAATTGCTTCTTAAGTGACAACACCTGTGTTGAAATGGTCTCCAATTCAACTGAGGATGGTGAATCAATAGAACATCATACACATGGGGCGGTTGCAAGGAGTGACCGTGGATATTGAGGGAGAGAGTGCGCTGGCAAATTTTAAAGTAATAGAGATTGTGGATGATAGCAATCCCTACCCTGCGCTCCTAGGAATTGACTGGGCTACTGATATGAATGGGGTAATCAATCTCAAGAAGCGAAAGATGATCTTTGAGAAGAAATCGGTGTGTATAATAATACCCCTGGATCCTGTTGAAGGATCGCACTATACAGAACCAATCTGTGATTATGAGAGTGATGATTATCTGGACTGCATCTATAAGATAACAACGTGAGACCAAGACTGGGTGAATCCCACCACGGATGGGCAGATTACATGGGAGCACGAGAGTTCCTACATTTCGGACTCCGACGAAGAAATAGAACACTGGAAGTATCGATTACATGAAGTAACTACACTGAATTGCAACATGATGACCCAGTCGTTGCACTGTGTCGTCAAAGGTAAGAAATCTGCCTATTTATGATGGTCTGAATGAGGTAGATACCTTTTTGGATGCATTTGAAAGGGAGGTTCTAGAAAAGCAACGCTTCCAAGCCTTGGACTGGGCACTACGGGCTATGCCTGCAAGATGATGGGGTACAAACAAGGGAAGCTCTGATGATTGGTGCGAATGTAGGAGAATGATGAGAGCACGATTTGGGAAACCTAAGATGCAATTGACAGACAAGTACGATGGGCAGAATGATCCACGTGCACATATAGCCAAATGGACATAGGCTTATGGAGAAAAGCCAAAACCTGAGTGGGTGCACTTATTCTGTCATACCCTGGATGTTATCCCAATGAATTGGTATATAGAAACAGAGCTCAGCCATGGGACAGGTGAATGGGATATCCTGCAAAGGATTCATGATGACATTCAGTTTTGACGATGGGTTTGACAGTATTGATGAAGCGCTACAAGATGTGAAAGCAACCATATTTAGGATACCGGAGGATCCTTTAGACCTGATTCAGCCTAAATGGGCTACTCAACTGAGTCGCGTGCTGGAATGTTATAATGTAACTACTGAAGAGGAGGACAAGGATCCATAGAAAATTAACATTCCAGAGACAAAAGGCCACCGCAAGGTTTAAGGACCATAGATTGAGAACCTTGATATAACCACGTCGGTGAAAACTAAACAGGTGAACATTGGTATGGAGGCAGAACCCAAATTCACAAATATTGGAGACTACTGGGATGACACGATGGTGGATAAGGTCACTCATTTAATTCATGAATATCAAGACTTATTCCCTACCAAGTTTACAGATTTGAAAGGGATAATTGGAGATCTAGGAGTGATGAAGATCATGTTAAAGCCCGACGCAAAGCCAGTTAAGCAGAGGCCTTACCGCCTAAATCTGAAATACAAGGAAAAGGTCCGCTTAGAGCTAGACAAAATGTTAGCAACATGCATCATTGAGCCTATGTAGGAATATGATTGGGTAAGCCCAATGGTGGTGCAAGAGAAGAAGCAGAAGGATGAGATAAGGATATGCATGGATCTTAGAAAATTGAATGACGCTTGTGTGCATGATCCTTTCCCAAATCCATTCACAGATGAAGTATTGGACAATGTAGATGGCCAGGAAGCATACTCCTTCATTGATGGGTTCTTTGGGTACCACCAAATCAAAATCACGCTGGAGGATAGGAGTAATACAACCTTCATGACTAAGTGGGGTTGCTTTCAATATACTGTAATGTCGTTTGGGTTGAATAATGCGATTGCTATCTTTTCGCGCGTGGTTGTTGCGGCATTCAAGGAATTTATTCATAAGTTCCTGGAGGTATATTTTGATGACTCGACTGTATTTGCATTGGTTAAGCACCATGTAGCGAGCTTGCGCTTGATGCTGGATACTTGTTGAAGATACCAGATCGCGCTCAACCTCAAAAAGTGTTTGTTTTTCATTCCTTTTGGGAACCTACTAGGGCATGTGGTTTGCAGACAAGGACTGATGGTAGACCCCATGAAGATCGCAGTGATAATGAACTTGGAAGTGCCAAGGAGTGTGAAACAATTGCGTGCTACTCTGGGACATACGAGATATTATAGAAAGTTTATCAAAGGCTATGCCTAGATCACCATGCCAATGGGACAATTGTTGAAGAAGGATGTCTCGTTCTACTGGAACGATGACTGTAAGAAAAGCCTGGATATATTGAAAGAAAAGATGGTTACCGTGCCAATTCTAGTCTTCCTGAACTAGAAGAAAGAGTTTCATGTACATGTTGACATGTCATGTATAGCATTGGGGGTAGTACTAATGTAGGATGGCGAAGAAGGCTTGAACCACCCTATCATGTTCGCAAGCCATAGATTATCCAAAGTAAAGAATAACTATTCTACCACTGAATGTGAGGGGATAGCTATGGTGTATGCGCTCCAAAAGTACTGACACTAATTTCTAGGAGGCCACTTTAAGATGTATACGGATCACTCCACCTTGAAGTACCTGGTCAATAAGCCTGTGTTGGGGGGGTGAATTTGCAGATGGCTCTTATTGTTCCAAGAATACGATTTTGAAGTTTTAGTGAAACCTGGAGGATTGAATGTGGGACTAGAGCATCTGTCGCACATCGAAACAGGGGAGGAACCTACTAACTTGGAGGAAGGATTGCCTGAGACACAACTATTTTCAATGTGTGTCACAGATGGCCATTTCAAGGATATAATACATTTCCTAAGAACAATAACTGCACCAGAAGGATACTTTGTCCAGTAAAAGAAGGAATTAGTGGTGCGTGTGATATATTTCTTTGTCATTGCTGGGCATATATATAAGATGGGGACTGGTGAGATATTGTGAAGGTATGTACTTGAGTTTGAATGAAGCAGCATCCTCGCGGACACTCATGGGGGCAACGTGGGAGGAAATTATGCAGGGAGAGAAACTGCACAAAAGATTCTACGCTTCGGGTTGTGGTGGCCCACCCTTCATTAGGATTCAAAAGCATATTTCAAGGTGTGTGATCTATGTCGAAGAACAGGCAGGCCATTATGGAGGGATGAAATGCCCTTGAATCCACAAATAACGATGCAACCCTTCAAAAAGTGGGCAATAGATTTTGTAGGACCTATTCAGCCCCAAGGAAAGACAGGCACAAGGTACATTATCATTGTGATGGAGTACTTGACTCATTGGGCAGAAGCACAGACGGTGAAGGATTGCATGGGCGCAATGGCCACGTTGTTCCTATTTGAGCATGTATTAACGTGATTTGGATGTCCAAATATTTTGATGAGTGATCAGGGTACGCACTTCCTGAATGAGATGATCAACGCACTAACAGAGGAATTTCAGGTGTATCACCAAAAGAGCACACATTATCACCCACAGGCTAATAGGAAAGTCGAGGCATTCAACAAAGTACTAGAGACTGCACTAACCAAGGTTTTAAATGCTCAGCGAAACGATTGGGACCTACACATACCTGTAGTATTATGGGCTTATCAGAAAACATGCAAAAAGATGATGGGAAAAACACCCTTTAGGTTGGTAAACGGGGTTGAAGTCGTAATGCCTATGGAATACATCGTGCCTAGTCTACACATAGTAGCACTTACAGGTATGACAGATCACGGAGCCCTGGAAGAAAGGCTCGCGCAGTTGGATGAGGTTGAAGAAGAGAGATTTTGGTTGGATTTTATCAACAGGTCCAAAAGCAGCGTGAAAAAGTGTGGCATGGCCGACATATTAAGTTGTGCACCTTTAAGGTGAATGACTTGGTGTTGTTGTATGGAAGTAAGTTTGATAAATTTCTAGGGAAATTCAAAATGAATTGGCTAGGGCCCTATGTTATTAAGGAGATTACCGGCAGTGGCGCGGTCTAGCTTATTAAGTTAAATGGAGATCCCTTCCTAGGAAAGGTGAATGGCAGTCGATTGAAGCCATAGAAAGGTCGCCCGACCATCTGACTATGCAACAAAAGCATAATCTTAGCACTCCAGGTAGCTGAAAGGAGGCACGGGACTATAAACTACACTGCCCGGGTTGGGGAGTTGCGCAATTTCAAGACTGTGCAAAGTAGTGAAGTGTCACAAGGTCCATGACAATGCGAAGACAACTATGCTAGTGTGTAGGTCTATCGAAAAGTGACTGTTAAAGTCATGATTCATGATTTGATGGTCGGTCTGATGCCAAATGGAGCGGGCAGTAGGAATTTAAGGCAAAATTTATGGGTTAGATACTTGAAAATTTTTCGCCAATATAGCATTAATGGGTTGAATGTGGGGGGAATGGTCGAATTTGAATTCAAAAGGCTCTATAAATTACAATTGGTTGTCCAGCAAAAAACACTTGGAACTTTGAAAATTCAGTTGTTGCGCTATTAGCTATGTATGGACCTTGCGAATTTTGAGGCTTTGAGAGCAAGTTCAGTGTTTGAGACATTGTCCAAGGAGACGCAGGACCTCCTCACTAGAATGATGTTGACACCCAAGGAAGCCGCACAGGAAATTTTGGTAGTAGAAGCCCCAGAGAGTGTCGGAGTGATAATTGAGGTCCCTAAATCACCCAGAACACAGAGACCTAAGAAGGATAAGCAGGCTATGATCTCGGTGCATGTCTCACCAAGAAACCCACAGAGGACCAAGCTAACTTTGCAGGAAAAGGGGAAGGCCATTAATTTGGAGGCCAATGAGGAAGAATTTGAAGAAATCCTAGTGGATGAGGAGGACATGGAAATGGAAGTTGAAACCCAGGGTGTGAACCCTATTACCAGGTTACTTGAATATGTTCCTCCGCGCAAGGGAAAATCCAAGGTGCCGAAGGGCATATACGAGAGTAAGAGCTCCCTGCAAACTTCGCTACTCCCAGATGATATTTTTTTTGAGGGACTACACTTCGGACGGGTTCCTATGCTAAAGTTTGAAGATTAAGACCTCGCAAATCATGATAAATTCTCGCATTTAGCGACTGAGCAGCTAATGCGCCGACAGATTGATGTGACTATTGGAATGATTGAATTGGAGCCATGGACCTGGCTCAAGGGTGTAGAGAAAGCCGATTTTCTTAACCTACCCTGGGTGCCACATTATCAGTGCACCCAGTGATCGTCTTCGTCATCAGGTAGTTGCTCTGCATGGTGCATGATGGTTGTTTGTGGCTGGAGGAGCCCATTCCCATCACAGACTAATTGATTCATCGGACCACATGGCTGCCTTACTCAGGGGAGGATCCAACCAACATATTAGAAGGAAAAGATGGTGAGTTGGCCCTCACAAAACCTATGAAGAATAAATTCAAGTTAGAGAAGAAGAAGCGGGGATATGCCATCTCCAGCATTAATAACCCTGTAGTCAAGGTCGCAACACAAATACTAGCAGCGAAGGTGATGCAGAAGTTCCACGCAGATGAGGTGCCCACACTTGTGATTGCACTAGCAACCCAATGTGCTGAAGGAGTCCAGTTCAGCTGGGCACAGGAGCAAGGCAAGATGTTCCCTACACGTGGCTCTTGCTCTCGATTATACTGGTGGCATGGGAGATTCTAGAAGACAGTCAATTCCCTTCAGTCACATCAAACCTCCCAGAGGCAGCGATGTATGCTTCACTGTGGGCGACAAAGGACATGCAACGTATAAAAGAAAGCTAGATCTTTTGGGTCTTAATGGAGATGAGTATCTGGGTGGGGATCAATCACAAGCTGCAGTTGTTGCCCATGGTATATGTTAGTTTGCAGATCTTTGCAGAGTTCAAAGTAGATTTCCACCATGTCTTTATTAGGGCGTGAAGGGACCCCACGAAGACATGGCATAACTTACCATATCTGGCAACTAATGATGTTATGTTTGCAGTCCTCAAGTCTTGGCTGCTAGAGTGGCACGCTCTAGCATGCTCTGCGGTGGAAACAGACAAGTCGACCACGTAGTGTAAGAAGGAAGAAACAAAGCTCAAAATAGTGTCCCTGGCTGAGAAGTGAAGGAAAGAGGAAGGGGAGGCTAAGGCCCAGGCAGCACGTGATGCCACGAAATTGGCTGAACAACATAAGACAGGAGGAGAAGAGTGTGAAGGACAGAAGTCACCTTCGCTTGAGACTGAATCAGAAACAGAGGAGCCAACAGAACAAAGTGGTGTGTAACTACAGATGACATCCACCCAACTCAAGCATCCACGACCACGAGAGAAGGCAGTGCCACGAAAGAAAACCAAGGCATCAAAGACATCCTTCAACCCAATCATCCTCACTGAGGGGGATTTGCACGATATCGGAGAAACAGTGAGGGATGTCACCACAGAGGCCCTCCAATAGTTTGAAGAACAACAACAGTTGGTATTGGGGGCTCTCCAGACAGAGCTATAGGAGTTGCAGGCTCGCACTCCACAGGTTAGCATAGTGTCCACCAGCCTCATGATCGGCACTTCAACTATCGAGGATATGTTGCACACAAGGGTGACCAATGCAGTACTGCTACCTGATGGGGCACTCACTACATAAAATGAGGCTGACAAGCCCATGGTTAGTAGTCTGAAAGGGGTAGGATTGAATATGGAAGTAGCTCCCTCAAGAGACGCTCTACCTCTTGTAGGATGGAGTCACCGCAGAACTTAGGGCCCAGGAGAGTCGCACTCTGCAAGTGATGAGCGAGCAACACATCAACATCAAGCAGTTGGGCCTACAACACAATGAGGCAGTGGAGTAGAATAAGAAAATCATGCAGGTAGTGGAGGAAGCCTGCCGAATGGTCCCAGAGTTGGACATTTAGGTAGAAGAACCGATGGAGGTGCGCATCCGCAAGTTAGCCACAGGGGTGTGTGATGCTCGAGAAGAGATGGACTGGATTCAGTTGGAGCTGAACCTACAAATCACATAATTGCAGTTGAGGGCTCAACCTTCAACCCCACTGGAAGTTAGGGAACATTGTACCACCGTTGTTATAACAGCAATAACGGTGGTCGATAGTGCAGTACCAGACTACATGCAGCTTTTTGAACAGTCATTCGAGGTCCTAACCACCCTATAAGAGGACCTGAATGTAGAGCACCTAGAGACAGAGGCATGTGAGCTACAACAAAAATATGATGAGGTCAAAGGGACTGCGCAGATGGTCACCCTTACACAGAGGCTCGTACAGATGCAAGAGGAAAAGGCGCTTAAGGAATATGTGGATGTCGCTCGACACAAAGAAGTGGTCCTAAAAGTGCGCCTATAGCCATGGATATATGAAGCATATATGATCACAACTTCCATTGAAGGGAAGCTCACGACACTACAAGCCACTAAGAAGAAGACTTAGGGCAGCAGTTCAACGGTAGTCACTGAGCAGCGAGTAGAAGAAGTCTAGTAGGCGGCCGCTCAATGCATTGTCGAGGTTGTGGTTATCCAAATGGATCTAGGAGGTCTTCGCGCTAAGATCCCCACACCTACAGAGTGGCTCGAGGGAAAGTCACAATGTTTGTGTTGGGGACATGTTGGGTGCGGGATCCCCTAAGGGCAGTTTTGGGGCTAAAAAGCTAATATTTTGGTCCAATTTTGTAATACAAGTGTAAAGACTCCACATTTCTGGTCGCAAAGCATGTAGATGTTAAGGATTCATAGGGTTGTCCGCCCTTATTTTGGTAATGTAATGTCGGCTATAAAATATTTACCCATGGTCCGCGGACCATGGGATTGTATAAATAGAGCTAAGCTCTAAGTAGTTAAAAGGAATCAATAAGCATGAAGGGTTGAGTCATAGCTTTAGAGCATAAGTCTAAGTTTGGGTCGTAGCGTAGGTAGAGGCTCTACAGTTGAGTGCACAGATGCCTAGAAGTCTACAGCTGAGTGCGCGGATCCCTACAACTGAGTGCCCAAGGCAGGTCGAGTCTGTAACTGTGCAGAATTATCAATAAAGAGGGATTCTATAATTTCTTTGTCTTTATTTCCTATTTATGAATATGTTATATTGGGTATTAATTTCACTTATAATGCTTATATGATGCGTGAATGTATGTAAATGTGTTGGTTAAGTGAACGCAAGTAGGAAAATCAGTTTACGCAAAGCTAAATAAGATCGGTTAATAAGATAAGTAAGACACTTAGCCTAGTTTGGGAGATATCGCAGTTCGCTGACCTAGAAGAGAAAAAGTCCCTAAGCTGTAGGTTAGGGCTGTGCGAAAGCCAATTCTACCCTTTCTTGAAGGTACTGAAGGGTGGAACAGAGGGCTACACAACCTATGCGAAGGTAGGTATAGCCGGAATAAAACTAACATCACAACCATCTCAAGGGTGCGGAAACTTGGTTCCAGCATTCCCCCCATACTGCTTCGGGTGAGACTTCAGTCCATGCTCCACGGGTTGATGCCGAAAGGGCTAGTAGTGTAGGGATTTGTTTGGCTAATTAACACTGAACCTGGGTCAGGCCCCCTTAGGCCAACCATAATCGTAAAGAGAAATGTGTTGGTTCTGGTCACCGACACACAACAATACATAGTTTCACATTTTTATTCAAGTATAGATGAACACGAGGAAGCAAATGAGGGAAATCTATGCATAGGGCTGGAAATAACACATAATCCTAAGCAACAATATCCAACAGAAGTATGGAAGAGTGAGGAGGTTAAAATGAAGAGAAGGTGCAGTGCGAATTAAGGTCTCAAGCTCTATGCCTCGTGAATACATTTTTCACCAATAAGCATAAGTAAATATGTGCTTACATATAGGTATTGTAGGCTATCAAATAATGAAAGTAAATTTTTGTTTACACATGTACTTCTCACTACTTAGCAGCATAAATACAACCATGAGAGAGTGGAACCGACACTTTCATTACACAATTTCAGAAGAGGAAATACATACAAGAAATCATATACAAAAGGGAAAACATATTGCGCATTGCTCTGATTGGAATCAACAAAATTGCTTCATTAATCCTTGAAGACGGAGTCCAAATCACCATTCCATCACATTTAACAATTGTTTATGCCTGAGCACCTCATGAACAAGAAAACTAAACCAAAGTGGAACCACTTTCTCTGCAAACAAAGCTCAAAACTTGCAAAAGAATAATTTGGGCCTCTAGAATGCAGAATTTGGGAACCTTTGTTAAGTGTTTCTTCCCTCTTTTTATAAGGAGAGGGAGAGCTTGAAAAATAGTTACAAATTATCTCAGCTGAGCTCCAGCTGTCTGATCGACTAGTTGTGTCGGCGTGCGAAGGTTCTGCTACCTAAATGATTACAAAGGATTTGATTCCTTTCTTGGAAATGCAAAAAATAGAGAATAATAGAAATAAGAAAAACTGAATTGTGGTTGAGGAAGTATCTCCATGCTATTCCTGTGATTTCCTCCAGTCAGGCCACATCCTTTCCATGATCTTCCTCTTCAATCACTTGGTTGGTTTTCCTTTCACTTTCCCCTTAAATTCTTGAATTCCCTACTCTCTTGAGCTAGGAAGGATCACCTGTGGTGGCCTTAGTGGTGTTCTAGAATCATAGCTATCGACTCATCCATATTTTAACTCTCTGTACTATGCTATCATAGAAATTCCAAATTTTTACTCCACAGTGGTGCTATGTTCTGATATTCTAATTCTCTGATATGTCAAACTCCTTATACTTAGCTCTTAAGGTGCTTCTCATTATAGGATTGCTTCCTACGACCTACTGCTTAGCAATAAGGTGCTAGGAAGTTTTTCTCCTGTCTGGGGCAATTTTTCCTTTGTTAAGTGCTTAGTTCCCTTATTTCTTTAAGTTCTTCTTGGCCATGTGTCAGCCCAATATCGGAGCCCCCTTCTCAGAATTTTCCAATTGCCAATATTATTAAGTGTCGACATCCTCAAACTTCGATATGCCAACCTCCAATATGATGTCATCAATCCACATGGCACCTCATGAGTGGTGACACATGTCACCCATATTTGTCCACTTAGACTCCCTCAAAACACCAAAATTTCCTACCATGTTTCCTTCCATACAGCCACGTCAATTCTAACGTCATATGCCACTATAGCTTATTAAGACCAATCATATTCACCATGTGTCTTGCTAGAGGAGAGAGGAAAGGGCCCACCCACCTTTGGTTTTGCGATGAAATCCTTTGTTAATCCTTTATCGATGTTCCTGGAAGTTTTTAACACTATCGACACTTCACCCATAACGCAACTTTTTAAAAGGTTATCATGTTCAGAAGTTTTGATTCTTCGATCGCTAATATGCCTGACTACGATGTTGTGATGAGCCGATATCTATGGAGCTCTGATACGCAATCTTCGATATCTCTGGACCTTCAATATTGTTGGGTGTGGAGCCTAATTATCTTCTTTATTCAGAGGTATCACTGCATTGGACCCCAGTTCGTAATGTGGCAAGAATGTTGCCCGTAATATTTGCACTACAAGGGGGGTGCATGGGGGGGTGGCCGCTCATCATGACATCTTCTTGCTAAGACATCAACATCCTGCATATACATTGACACATCCCTAAGATATTCATTTTTTAAGGGTCTTCTCTCTTTTCATACTTTTCCAAGGTCTTCATATACTTCCCATGGAGATATCACAGTCAATCCTTCTAGTCATAGGATGTTGATTTCCTTCTCCATAGTTGCATCCCTTACAATCTCTTCTTTTCTCTTTATTCACATATTACTTCCTAGGAACAATCAATCATATTTCATTTAATTTTTGTCAACTAATTAATATTCCATATGAGGACATATTATGTTGATTTCATCTAGTTAATATGTGAACCGTGCCTTCATGCATCCTTTTAATGAAAGAGATTCATTTCCCTTGGTCATGCTCATGAGATAGAGCATGCATCCTTACTATATGCAACTATATGATGACATGACTCAATTAAATACATGCATACATACTTATTTTTAGGAGTGGAGCCTGATTATCCTCTTTATTTAGAGGTATCGCCACATTGGACCCTAGTTCGTAATCTGGTGGCAACACCACCCGTAAAATGTACGCTGCAAAGGGGGTCCAAGGGGGGGCTGCAACCTTTGGGAGCCCCCCCCCCCCCCCCCCCCCCGGTGGGGGATTCATGACAACGCCCTCAAAGCTAAAAATAGATGTAAAATTTCCTTGTAAAATGTTCTAATTTTGTAGTCAATCTGGGCCATTCATTAGGCAGATATCTGATGGTACAAGCTATGTTTAATTTAGGGTTTTCTTCCCTAGAAGGCAACCCCTTGCTATATATGAGGGATTTTATTGTGTGTATGTAGATCTGTATTCTGAGAGATAAAGAGAGAGGAGATTGAGTGAGGGAGAAGAGGGAATTACAATGGATTTGTTGTAGGTTGTATCTCTTCAGTTTGCTGGATAATATAAAAGGAAGGATTGGTTGTTTCTCTGTGGACGTAGCCCAAATTGGGTGAACCACGTATATCTATGTCTCTCTTGTTTTATGTGTTTTCTGTGTTTATATTTCTACAATATATTTTATGTGTTCCATTTCTCTGTAATATATAATTTTCTAACAACTGGTATTACAGCCAAAGGTCTATTTGGCTGATAAACTCCCAGGAGAGAAGGGTTCCTGGTTCGAGTCGAAGCAATGGTGAAAGAGGGTAGGTTTAGGGTCTAAATATTTAACGACCAAAACTACCAATTATGGAAGATGCAGATAGAAGATTATTTGTACCAGAAATATCTATACCAACCATTGAGTGGAAAGACAAAGAAGCTGACGAGTATGACAAACACAGAATGGGATATTCTTGACAAAAAGGCACTTGGAACAACACGACTGTGCCTAGTGGCGTCGGTGGCCTTTAATATTACAAAGGAAATGACAATAGAGGGTTTAATGAATCCATTGGCCAAACTATATGAAAAGCCCTCAGCCTCAAATAAGGTATTTCTTATGAAGCGTTTATTTAATATGAAGATGTCAGAAGGTGGATCTATTGCTGATCATTTAAATGAATTTAATACAGTTACTAGTCAGTTAAGTTTTGTAGGGGTAACTTTTGATGATGAAGTCAAGGCTCTATTATTTCTGTGCTCATTTCTAGAAAGTTGGAATGGTTTAGTTATGGCCATTAGTAACTCTGTCTCTGGATCTAGTACTTTAAAGTTTGATGATGTTGTCAGTGCAATCCTTTGCGAGGAAATGTGACAGAAAAGCTCCGGTGAGACATCAAGTAATACTTTGACTGCAGAGACAAGGGGAAGAAAAATGGAAAGAGGAAAGAGACCAAGATATCATAATAAGTCAAGGAAAGGAAGATCCAAGTCCAGATCGGGGATAGTGTGCTAGAAATGCGGGAAGAAAGGACACCTAAAGAAAGATTGCAAGTCTCGGAAGGGAAAAGAAGGAGACGCACAACAAGAAAACAATCATGAAGTGAATGTGATAGGTGATGTGTTGCAATATGCTTTAATTATTTCATTAGAAAATACTATTGATGTCTGGGTGGTATGTTAGAAAATTATATATTACAGAGGAATGGAACACATAAAATATTGAATATATATAAACATAGAAAATGCATAAAACAAGAGAGACATAGATATACGTGGTTCACCCAGTTTGGGCTACATCCATGGAGAAATAGCCAGTCCTTCCTAGTATATTATCCAACAAACTGATGAGATACAACCTATAGCAGATCCAGCGTAATTCCCTCTTCACTATCAATATCCTCTCTCTTCCTCACTAAAAATACAGATCTACATAGATGCAATACAATTCCCTCATATATAGCGAGGGGTTGCCTTCTAGGGCAAAAAAACCTAAATTAAACATAACTTCTATCGTCAAATCTCTGCATAATGAACAACCCAGATTGAATACGAAATTACAACATTTTACAAGTCAATTTTACATCTATTTTTAGCTCCAGGGGTGCTACCCCTGATCCCCCTACCAGGGGGGGGGGGCTCCCAAAGGTTGTAGCCAGCCCCCCTGGACCCCCCTTGCAGCGAATATTTTATGGGTAGTGTTGCTGCCCCATTACGAACTGGGGTCCAATGATGCAATACTTTTGAATACAGAAGATAATCAGGCTCCACACCCAACAACCTCCAACCTGGAGACTGATTATAGCAACTCCACCACTACTTCATTTGCTGGACAATGACTCCACTTTGTACCTGACTATTTCTCATCTTCTTCATCATACTTGAAGATCGATTGAAAGTGAGAAAATTCTCAGTTTCTCCCTGGTTACAACTTTTGTTAACATATCTGCAGGATTCTGGCTAGTGTGTATCTTTTCCAGCTTCAACTGTCCATCTTCCAACGCTAACTGTATGAAATGGTACTTGAGCTGTATATGTTTAGTCTTGGAATGAAATGCAGAGTTCTTTGTAAGATGTATGGTGTTAGCACTCAGAATGTACCTCAAGGCTGAGAAAAGGCAATTTCGAGGTAACCACAGACCAAGATTTTGATCTGACATCTAACCTTACCAGACTAGAGAGGGCTCTCTCTTTGCCAACACAATGTGGCTGCAATAAGTGAATCTTAGGCTAGTTATGGAGTGCAGGGATTCTTTTGAAAGTTTGTTGGGTCGAAAACAACAAGAGAAGGGACTATTGGGCTATGGATTTGGGGCTAGTTTCTGCTGGCAAACTTGGGGCAAAGTAAGCGCAATGTACAGCCAGATAAAAGATTTTAAATGTGAGAAGAATAGGAGAGAAATCCCTTTGCCCTGAAAGCATCAAACAGGGGATGGATCTACAGTAGCAGTGTTGGACGAAAGAGAAACATAGGGTTACTCAATAGAGCATCTAATAGAGGATGGATTCTGCAAAGACAACCACTACATTTAACAATAAAATCATTGTGAAAGGAGCATCACAGGTTGATGGATTCCTAACACTTCTCTTAGATAATGTTGTAACAAAAAATAGTAGAAAAGACAAAATATGTAAGTGAATTTATGAGAAGAACATACTGTACATTAAACACCATGATGGATCCTAGGTCTAAAGGGCAGTTTAACACCATGATGGATCCTAGGTCTAAAGGGTAGAAACTGCTTTATTAAAATAATATTCAAGTAAACTTTACATAGTCCAAATGCCTCTTCCTGTTGCAAAAATCGAACCTCTACATCTTTAAACTAATCCTATTTATATAATATTACAATCATTTTAATTTCCTCAACATAGGAAATAAAAAACAAAAATAAAATTAATAATAAAATCCTATATTAAAACAATATTATAAACTAAACAATATGACCAATTAATTTGCAACTAAAACCCCAAACTATCTCGAGAACCATGAGAAATATTTTTTGAAAACCCAAATTAGGTGAAGGTTTTCCAAGTGGATTAATATCACTGTATCTGCTCCTTTAAGTGTGGAACCATATTCCACAAAATCTTCCCTTTGACTGCCACCTCGCACCTGCCTGCACCAATCCTGGATTTGGTTGATCAACCTGTTGTTCTTGTTGTTCTTTGGATGTTCTTTGACTGCCATTTGTACCCAGAATTATGTGAGCTATTAATTTGTACAACAATAACTGTAATTTCATCAATACAAATGTCATACTCCAACCATAACTGATATAATTCATTAACAACTTCGGCACAAGCATCACAAGGATCATTGAATTTGGCAACATCAACCACCGCTTGACTGGACTCAAAGACTCTATCACGAGAAATAGAAAGGTGTAGGGTCACTAGAGAAGTCCACTGCAACAAGATCCTTTAATAACCTCATATTTGCTACAAATTTCTGACCATTTCCATAGATTTAAAACACTACAATCATTTTGTGTCACCTCTGAAGACAAATTTTACAAACTCAAAAAATCTTCAAGCGTAGTTCAACAAACCTTGTTTAATAAGCATTAATTTAGAGAATCCAATAAAACATTCGTATAGATAAGATCCATCAGTTTCATTTTTTCTCGTTGCAATTCCACAAAAAGCTAAATGGAATCCTCCTCATACCCATGCATACATACCAACAATAACTGCGTTCAAAAATTACACACCACCTTGCCTATTGGGGAACCAAACCAAGCTCTTTTACATTAACCTTTGTTGAACACAATCCAGCTTATTTCCCTATCTCTTAAGGTTTTTTTTGAACACGATCCAGCTTTCATTGAATTATATACTAGACCATGAAAATTTTAAAATGATTAGCCCTACGCACAGTGCCAAAGGACTACGCATAGCGCATAACATGTCCATCCAATTCTTGGATGAGATTCAACTGCTTGTCAGCATCCACAACCTCAACAGCTTTTTGGAATGGTTCTTCCGTCATAGATCAATCCTCCAGTTGATCCAACGACCGATAGTAGTTTCGAGCACACAAATTGCATGACCCTTAATCAATTTCCAGACCCAATGGAAATTATAAATCACCAATGTATAAAAGTTTGGGTCCGACCTCTCAGTTAACACCCGTTCACTTTTGAAACCCGAAATCCATTGGATGATGAGGCCCAAGTGATCTACGGCTTGCGGGATTACACTAGCACGCATATTAGTCAATGAAATCAATGGTGTAGCAATGACTGTGGTAAGTCACTCTTGATTTAGGAGCTAATTATTCCAACCCTGTTGCTGACTGCATCAAATACACAGTGTGTTGGACCAATAGTTCTACAAAATCAATGTTTTCACTATTCATGTATACTTCAGTGTCTGGCCACGCTAAAATTTCCTTATTTCCTGGATTTTCTTTCTCATTCTTTAAGAAATCTCTCATGATAGTGGCCTGCTCTTGCATTACTTTCTTTTTCAAGTAAACCTGTCCTATCAGAAAAAACTTCCTGAATCAGAATTGGTGACAAATTGCATGACCTTTAAGCTTCGCAATTACTTGAAAGTGATGCTCTTGTGTGAGAGTAACACCAAGAGGCATATGAAATCCATGATTTAGGCATATTTAGACACATAAGTGTAGTTGCTTTAATGGAAGCACCAACCACTACACATTTGTTGCCTGTCGATTTTGGAAGCTGCATAGGGATTTGGAGCTGAACTGGGCCTTCTCAATCTCTTCCTTCACCTTCTTAAGATTCTCAATAAGATGAGAAGCACTCTTGCAAACCTTAGGCTCTGAACTTTTTACTAAATTGACTTCATTTTGCAAGTTCTCTACTGCTACTTTACTCTTTGAACCTATACTTACTGCTTTCATGTCACATTCCATCATGGCATGAAGGTATGGCTTCCAGAGTTCATATCCCATTAAAATTCATTTCTTGATTGAAAACATTGTTGCTATAGAGATTCCAAACTGATCCTTTTGTTTTCGCAATATCACCAACAAAACTATAATTATGACCAAGGAATCTTGCAGGTGCTTTTCTTTAATTTTCTTTGACACTTTTGCCCTTGTGAGATTTCCATACTTCTCTTTCTTTCACTATAAGTAAAGGTGCTATGAGTTGAAGTGAAATTCTGATAACAATAATATCATGATTAAATAGGACAATTTGATATTCCCCTGAATTTCAATTTTGTCAGATGCTAGGAGAGTATCAGTGCTAGTGCCATCATTCACACCAAAATATTCATGGTTGCCTACTGCAATATTTTCAACATCTAAACATACTGATGCCATAATAAAAGCCTCCAAATTTGAAACTTTATCTTGTTCTAGTATCATGGATTTCATGGAAGAAAGATTTTTAGGGTTTCAATAGGCATAGAGCCATCTCACCAAAGGCTTTTGAATGTATCCATGTTAGAAGAAAGGGGCAATGACATCATCCCATACAACCCTTCCTAGGTAGGCTCTGCAACATCCTTATCTAATGCAGGCTCAAAATTATGTTTCCTCTTGGTCTTATCTATTCAATTAATTTTTCATAAACAAAATTCAATCATTCATTTGATCATATCTTTTGATCCGGGAGTCGGTTTTGGGAGTATGATATACTGTTGGAAAGCTTATTCCGAGCTTCTTCTGATGGACACACTGAATATCATGTGCAAAACATCTTTGAAAACCAGACATAATAAGAGCCCATTTTGATCCCTGGTGACAGGCTGCAAAGACTGGAGCTAACATCGGCCTTATTGGGGATGGCAGCTCCTTGGAGGTGTCAGGAACACTGTAGATCAAGTGCCTTATCCATTGGGAAATAAGGTCACAAATAGCTGCAAACTTGAACAACTTATACCAACCCAAAAACATACAGGTATTGGATCCTGTCCATAAGGAAACTTAAAACAAATGTAGAAAACTAAAATGTTGCTTTGGGCAGTTTATTTATGTACAACCCTACCCTACTTTGTTGCAAATCACTAGATCAAGTGATTTTGTAATGCCAGATTAACCAATCAAGAAACTATAGCAATGATGTTGCTTGGAAGTGCTTGAAACAGAACATAAATGTAAATGCTGACAGGCATACATGCACAAAATGAGTGTGGTTGTGTAAAAGGAAATCTAGCTTGTTATTCAAACTGAAATTTTTGTCAATATATGCTACAACAGGATCAAAGAAACCAAACTCTATTTGTTGCCCCAACTCCTCAATACATGCTTCCAGCTGCAAATTATTAATGCAAACATCCAAGGGAGGCCATACCTTTCCTTCCTTCTGCTGGAAAAGGTCCCCATAGAATGGGACTTGACAGTCTAGATACTGGGACTGTATTTGGGTCTCCAATTCAATTAGATCTTCTTCAATTTTGATGTCAAACTCTTGCAAAAAATTGAGCTTAACTTCATGGCTACATGGACAAGACTTCAAATAAGAAGAAAGAGATGATGCAAATTTCTCATCTACCTCATCATTTGTGCACATATCTTCCCATTCTCTAAAGCCTTGAATAGAGGGCACCTCTATTTTGAATTCTTCCTCTTTCTCCATCCATGTTTTAAGAAAGATACGCCAAAAATCTGCAAATGACTCAATAGATCTGATAGGAAAACCTTTAATCCATCTTCTACATTTTCCTTGAAACGAATCAAAGAACAATCTAATGAAGACATCTACCTTTTTTACTCTAAGAATTTTCACAAATGTTTTAAAATTTTCTATATGTTCTAATGTCAAAGTCAGATCTTCCCCACTGAATTTAGGGCCATTACTCAAAATATATTCATCCTTTGGTAATTGATTAGGAAAACCAAGAATATTAGAAAAAGTGATACATGAATACCTTGAACAAATAGAAGCAACATCTAAGTCCTTCATTTAGCCAGTGGAGCCACCATCAATACTTTGAAACTCGGGATTTCAAATAGTGGAGTCGCCAAGCGAATGTTTTAGCCTTCATATGTGTCTGACTAGTGTCCACCATTAGCAATCAGATCTGCAACTTGAATGATCTTTCCCGGAGAAGATCTGTCACCTCGTCCCCGGCAATGGCGCTAATATGTTAGCACTCAGAATGTACCTCAAGGCTGAGAAAAGGAAATTCTGAGGTAACCACAGGCCAAGCGTTCGATCTAGCATCTAGCCCTGCCAGACCAGAGAGGGCTTTCTCTTTGCCAACACAACATGGCTGCAATAAGTGAATCTTAGAATAGTTATGGAGTGCAAGGATTTTTTTGAAAGTTTGTTGGGTCAAAAACAACAAGAGAAGGGACTATTGGGCTATGGATTTTGGGCTAGTTTCTGTCGAAAAACGTGGGGCAAAGTAAGCGCAAAGTATAGCCAGATAAAAGATTGCAAATGTGAGACGAATAGGGGAGAAAGCCTACTGTCGTGCAGGCATCAAACAGGGGATGGATCTACAGTACCAGCGTTAGACAAAAGAGAAACATAGGGTCACTCAATAGATCATCTAATAGAGGATGGATTCTGTAAAGACAACCACTACATTTAATAACAAAATCATTGTGAAAGGAGCATCTTAGGTTGATGGACTCCTAACACTTCTCTTAGATAATGTTGTAACAAAAAATAATAGAAAAGACAAAATATGTAAGTGAATTTACAAGAAAAACGTATTGTACATTAAACACCATAATGGATCCTAGGTCTAAAGGGCAAAAACTGATTTATTAAAATAATATTCAAGTAAACTTTACACAGTCCAAATGCCTCCCTATTTCAAAAATCGAACCTCTTTAAACTAATCCTATTTATATAATATTACAATCATTTTAATTTCCTCAACATAGGAAATAAAAAATAAAATTAAAATTAATAATAAAATCCTATATTAACACAATATTATAAACTAAACAACATGACCGATTAATTTGCAACTAAAACCCCGAACTATCTCGAGAACCATGAGAAATAGTTTTTGAAAACCTAATTAGGTGAAGGTTTTCCAAGTGGATTAATATCACTGTATCTACTCCTTCAAATGTGGAACCATATTCCACAAAATCTTCCCTTTGACTGCCACCTTGCACCTTGTTTAGTCAATTTAGTGTTTCTAAATTGATGTCATTAATTGTCAACCCGGGGCTCGTAAGTTGATGAAGTGAAGGTGTACTATATGTACTTAAGCAACCTCTTAGATATTTTTGTCGTTTGGGGGTGTTGTTTGTGGTCAATTTATCTTCCTAAGATGGAATGGAGTTTTTATAAACAGATGAGTGAGTGTGTGTGTAAGGTGATTTCTAGATGAGTGAGTGTGTGTTACAGGTGATTTCTACCTATCTTCTAAATTTGCAAAGAAAAAGCTTGAAAGTAACAAATAACTTGAAATGAACTGAAAGCAAAGAACCACTTTCTAATGGCACTAGACACCATTCATGCTGCTGCAAATAAAAAGGTAAGAAAACCACTTTAAAAACCAATGATGATGTTTATCTCTTCCTAACTCTCTGCTTCCAACATATGGTACTATGTAAAACACGATTAGGAAGTAGCTAGAGATGAGTTTAAAAAGTGATCAAAAATGAGAAAAATCTACTTTAAAGACTAGTTATAATGTTCAGCTCTTCCTAACTCTCTGCTTCCAACATATGGTACTATGTAAAGCACGATTAGAAAGTAGTTAAAGATTAGTCTAAAAAGTACTCAAAGCCAGCTGTAATTTATTAGTATTCTGATCTCTAAAAGATGAACAATTTATGATAAAGAGACCATCAATATGTTAGCATATAACTTTGAGAAACTAAACTAGAAATCAGCTATGAAAATAAAGTAAAGGCAGCAACTTTGAATCTGTCAACTGAAAATACCATCAGATATAAAGCAAATACACAAAGACAAAACAATCCCGGGTTAAAAACCTGCAAAAAGAATACTGATCAGTTTAAAATGAATGCTGGAGATAAAATGACATGAAATCAAACTATTATACATGATAAAAGAAATAAAGATTTCTGAAAGCATGAAAATGAAACCAAACACTATGTACACGGGTTGTCACAGATGGGGGCCCTCCATCCACGCAGCCAACTTAGAAGATCAGCTACGAAAAGGTGAACAGAACAGTCTTCTTTTTATAAAAACAACATGTCAAAAATACAGTGGAAAGTGCTGTAGGAACAGCCTTTTAAAACAGAGTTTTTATACAAAACCAGCGCAGCAATTACAATAATCCAAAAGCTAATCTACAAGCGTTGGCACACGCTTATTTATAAGCACAGAGGCAACTACTCTCTGCGTGTATTAAGCAACTACAGCTTAACCTATTAACTACGCAACAACACGCAGTCATAGCTAATTAACTTGTGCAGCAAACACGTAGGTAAATCCGTGCACTTTTAAGGGAAACGGTCATCATGGGAGACAAATCTATGCTTGGATCCTGTCTTTAGCTGTCCTCGTGGCAAGGAGGAGGTGCCAGCTACAGTTCCATGTCCCAACTGCTCACGGCTCCCGTGCCACCGTTCAGAACTTGACCGTTTGACCGAGGGAATACCTGCATTGACCAAGGGCATCCGTGACTGGTTTGGCTCAACCAATAGCATACAATCCATGTGTACATCCAACCCAACATGCCCATGTGGCTCGTTCCTTGAGAAGACACGTGGAGCATATCAAACAACAAAAAACTGCGGAATCTCTGAACAGCTGCGGAATTGCTGAACAGCTGCGGAATCGCTGAACAGCTGCGGAAACTCTGTTTTTATGTCAAAAATCTAAACCAACAGTAAAAAATAAGCAAATTTAACTAATTATGCTTGAAGACATCAAATGTAATGATCTGGGTAAGTTTATGCGGAAAATAGAGCAAAAGAGAGGGATAAGTGAGGAAAAGCTGTGGGTAATGATGGATACTCAAGTGCAAGTTAGAGGCTCTACATACCCCCACTACGAGGGTGTTGCATGTCCTCATGCAACAAAAACATTGTTTAGTCCACCTGCTGAGATGCCTCTTCTAAGACATCCAATCTTCTCCTCTTCCTCTGTGTGGCCACATTGACTCTTGGTCTTTTCATCAAACATCTGAATTTTAAATTGATCAAAGCTCTATTTAACTTCCTGCATTTCTTCTTGAGCTTTTTGTTTTCCTTTTGCCAAAGGCCCATATGAAGCATGGTATTATCTTGGACCATCTTGTCCACATTGCTCTGTTCCTTCAGTCTTTCATTTTCTTGTTTGATGTGGCGATTTAGTACCTCTAGCTCAAATACTTCTTGCTTCAGTGATTGAACTTGTTGTTCAAGAGGTAGAACAGTGCTTGGACCAGCAACAGCTTGTTCTAATGTTTCCAGGTAGTTATATACTCTTTGTTGGTCTGGGTCAATCTCTGGTGACCTCTTTGGGCTAGGCTCATGCTCAAATTCAGGTTCATGTTCAAATTCAGGCTCATGCTCAAAAGGACTTTCCTCACGTGGAGGGCTAGTCTCAACCTGCTCAACATGTGGGGAGCTTTTCTCAAAGTCAAGTCTTGTAGCAACCTTTTGAGGTGTGCTCAAGTCAATAAAGAATGACTTTTTGTTCTCTGTGGCCCCCTTTTTGCTTTGTAACCTGCTGCTCCTTCTCACGGTGGTGATGCTCTGTTTTTCTTTTTGTTGCTTCTGTTTTTGTTTTTGCATCTTTTTGGAAAGGGCAGCCTCATGAAGTTGGGCCAACCTATGTGCCAATGGCTGAGTGTCCTCCTCACTAGAATTCTCAGGAGTAAAGTAGGTTTCTTGGGCTATGGATTTTCCTTTATCTTTCTTTTGTTTCTTCCTACTCTCCTTTTTCTTTTGAGCAGCTTCTTGTACAATTTCTTGCAGGGTTTCTGTGATAATTCCTTGGGCTGTTTGATCAATGTCTTCAGCAGGTTCAGGGTCAATTTCATGTTCAGAATGATGGGCAGCATTTCCTTCTTCAACAAGGTCTTGGACAGTTTCTTCTTGGACAACAGTTTCAGGGGTACCCTCTTCTCTTTTTCTTCTACTCTTTCTAGGCACTGAGGCTTCTCCTGTCTCTTCGAAGTGGTTTCTCACAAGGAATTTTTCCCAGGTATCCCTTTTGGCCTTTAATTGTTCTTCAACTAGTATTTTGACAAGCCGATGATGGTATAAATGTGGCTCAATGTTTCTTGGATTTATTTGGACTATTGAGCACATTTTTCTAAGGCTTGAGAGTAAAAAGTATGGAAGGTTAATGTCATGCTCTCCTAAGAAATGCATCATAATTTTGGCATGATAGACATATAGAACTCCAAACCTTCCCTCACATGTAAAGAATTTTTGTACTAGTAGAAGCAGAGCTGTCCATTCTTCTTTAACAAGATTAACAGGGATTCCTTTTGTAAAGATGCTAGTGTCCATACCTGGATTCTTCAGAATTTGCTTCCATTGCTGGTCTTGTACTAATCGGTTTTTGAACCATCTCTCCCCAGTTTGTGGTAGTGAAGTGGCCTGTGCCAAACTGCTCTCGGTGACTGTGAATTTCAGATCTCCTATCTCCACTTGGTTGTCTTTCTCTTTGAAAGAATGTGCAAAAGTCTTTGTGACCTCTCTATGATAACCCTTGAATTTTTTAATGCATTTGAGCCAATTTGCCTTTTGCAAAGGGTCTTTGACTTGGGGATATCCTTCCAGAAATTTGGAGCCCTCTGGCTCTGCCCTCAGAAGTTTACCCATTGATTCTCTGGCTCTGTTTTAATACTCTTTGAGAAAGGGTTATACGGTTTCAACAGTGGCTTTAACTCAACAGCTTTACGGCTTTAACAGTGGTTTCCACACAGTAGACTTACGGCTTCAACAGTGGTTTCCACACAGTAGACTTACGGCTTCAACACAACAGCCGTAATACATTCACAACAGTGGTCAAAGTTTAGCAGAGGAGAGAAACGAAACAGAGTATGGTTACGATGACAGAGTGGTGAATAAGGCAGAGCAGTGGAAAGCAAGGAAAATGCGGAAGTGAAACAACTGCGGGAATGAGATAATACATGCGTAGGAGGGTTATGAATGATGGGAATAAACGGTTAAGTCCTTCAACTTCGGTCATGAGTGTACATTTGGCTGCGGAATCATAACGCAGAGAGTCGTAGTACAATTGTCTACGTCACTTAGGTACAAAAATTTGAATGGAAACGCAGCCGTGTGTGGGCTTTTAAATCGTGATGAATGGTGGCTGTTAAGATTGAGAGATACGGGGATTTCGGTCGGGTAATGGAGAGGATTGGCAATCATTACATTGAATGGCAAAAAACGCAACCCGTAAACTATGCAAAATGTTTAACCATAGGTTTAGAAGTTAGATCATACCTTTAGGTGTCCGCGTTTTGATTCCTTTTGCTGATCTGACATTACCCTTTTATTATTTGTTGCTGCTACATGACCTTTCAATTTTTGCTGATGACCTTTAGACTGCAGATTCCTTCTTTAAACAGACTCTGTTTTTTTTATGCAGGTACAGGAAGTGTATTGGCTGCAGAATTGGGATATTGGCTACGGAATTGCTCCTCAGCTGCAGAAACTGCAGAAATACCCTTCTGACTGCACAAAACAACTTTAGCTGTGTAAAAATAAATCTGAGAATGACTTTATTGATGGAATGGAATGTAATGGATGGATGAATGAAAAGAAATGAGGTGGAGTGAGAGTGGTTGAATGAATAAGATGGTGAATGAAGTGGATGAAATGGCGAAATGAGATGGAAGAGAGAGAGATTTTTTTTATTTTTTATTTTTGGAAAACATGAGGTGTTAGGTGACCCTGATTTTCACCTCAGGTTTTCTGCATAAGACTGCCAATCAGAGATTGGTTTTCAGGCTTATACACTTATTCTTTTTTTTCTTTTTTTTCAAAAACCAAAGATTAGGCTGATGGAGGAGAAGAATCCTTCTCCACCAACCTGATTGCAAAATCTTCTTTAAACAACTTGACAAATTCCTCTTTTGAGCGTGGCTTCTGGTAGACTTTCAGGCGATGGCCATTCACAATAAGAGGAGTATGAAATTCATCAATAGTTTTCACTCGAACTGCTCCATTACTAAAGACTTCATCAACCTCATATGGCCCAAGCCAATGAGTTTGAAATTTTCCTTTGAAGTCCTTAAACTTTGAATCAAACAATAGAGCCCAATCTCCTTTTTGAAACTTTCTTTCTTTGATATGACGATCATGCCATTTAGATCTTTGGTGCTGAACTAGATCGGTCCTTAGAATTGCATCTTGTCTTATTTCATCTAGCTCATTTAGCTGGTCCATTCTATGTTTTTGGGCTTCTGAGAGGCTCATTCCCAATTGGACTGCCATCTTGAAGGTCTTGATTTGGAACTCAATGGGGAGCAGGACTTCCTTCCCATAAACAAGTTCATAGGGAGAATGTCCTGTTGTGTTCCTCCATGTGGTTCGATAGGCCCATAAGGCTTCAGGAAGCCTTTCTGCCCAATCTCTTCTATGAAGATGAACAGTCTTGGTGACAATGCCTTCAAGAACTTTATTGGTAGATTCCACTTGGCCATTGGATTGCGGATGGTAGGGAGTAGATGTTCTGTGTTTGATCTTATATTCCTCCATCAGCTTCTCCATCAATTTAGATGTAAATTGGCTGCCCTGATCTGTTACAATTTCCCTTGGGACACCAAAACGAGTGAAAATATCCTCAAAAAGAAATTGAACAATTGAATTTTCAGTGGCAGAAGGCAAGGCCTTGGCTTCTACCCACTTAGTAACATAATCAGTACAAACCAGTATATACTTCTTTTGCTTTGATGGTGGATTAATTGGTCCAACGAAATCTAGAGCCCATTTCTCAAAGGGTTCGATGCATACCTGAGGTTGTAGTGGCATTTCATTTGAAGGAGTTGGTCTCCCAACTCTTTGGCAGTCGTCACACCTTCTAACATACTGCTTTGCATCTTTAAAGAGAGAAGGCCAATAATATCCTAGAGAAAGGATTTTATAGGTTGTCCTCTTGTCAGCAAAGTGCCCGCCACATGGTTCATCATGACATGCCTTAAGGATGTCAGGCATTTCATCTTCCCGAACACACCTTCTGATTATACAATCTGGCCCTGTTTTGAACAATTCATTAGAAATCCAAGAATAATGTGAACTCTCCTGAATGATTTTCCTTTTTTCATTAGGAAATAAGTGTAGAGGAAGCTTCCCTGTAACTAGATAATTAGCCATATCTGCATACCAAGGAGTCTTGGTAGTTACTGCAAACAAGTATTCATCTGGAAACCTATCTTCTACTGGAGAATCCTCATTAGTGTTTTGGATTCTAGACAAGAAATCAGCTACTGTGTTTTGTTTTCCAGGTCTATCTAACACAGTAATGTTGAATTCTTGTAAGAGTAAAAGCCATCTTGTAACTCTACCATTAGTAACAGGTTTGTTCATTAAATATCTTATGGCAGAGTGATCAGTATGGACAAAGGTTTCATAGCCGGTTATGTAGTGTCTAAATTTATTGATCGCATGTACCACAGCTAAGAACTCTTTTTCTGTAACAGTATAATTTAACTCAGTGGGAGTCAAATTTTTACTGGTGTAATAGATGGCATAAGGGATCAAATCCTTTTGTCCCAAAACAGCTCCTAGAGCTGTATCTGAAGCATCAGTAGAAATGTGGAAAGGGAGTTTCCAATTTGGCCCCCTTAAGATAGGTGCTTCAGATATTCTAGTTTTTAAAGCTTCAAAGGCAGATTGACACTCAAGATCCCATTTGAACTCACAGTCTTTGGTAAGCAATTTGAAAAGAGGAGATGCTATCTTAGTGAAGTTTTCAATAAATCTTTTGTAATATCCAGTAAACCCAAGAAAACTTCTAACATCTTTCTGGCAATTTGGAACAGGTAACTTAGAGATGACTTCTACTTTGGATCTATCAACCTTAATCCCATCTCCTGAAATATGATGTCTTAAAACAATCCCTTCAGTAAACATCATAAAACACTTTTCATGACTTAAAGAAAGATTTGTTTCCTTACATCTTATCAGTACTTTTTCCAAATTTTCCAAAGCTTCTTCAAATGTATTACCATAAACTGTGAAATCGTCCATGTATACCTCTACACAATCATGAATCAGATCTGGAAAGATTCCTAGGACAACCCTTTGAAATGTAGCGGGTGCATTGCACAATCCAAAAGGGAGTACTCGGTAGGCAAAAGTTCCCCAAGGACAAGTGAATGTGGTTTTGTCTTGATCTTCAGGTGCTACCTGAATTTGATTATACCCACTAAAACCATCTAGGAATGAGAAATACTTTTTACCTGCTAAAGTGTCTAGTACCTGATCAATAAAAGGTAGAGGGAAATGATCCTTTAAGGTTGCCTTGTTCAATTCTCGATAATCAATGCAAACTCTCCATTTACCATTCTTTTTGGGCACTATAACCAAGGGAGAAACCCATTGGCTATCTGAAATGGGGTAAATGAAGTTTACCTTGAGCAATTTCTGGAGTTCTTCTTTCACGATTTCCCTAAGGTTTGGATTCATCCTTCTTTGTGGTTGCCTAATAGGTCTGTTGTTTTCTTCAATATAGATGTGATGAATACAAGTCTTAGGATCGATTCCTTTCATGTTAGTGTATTCCCATGCAAATGCAGTGGAATGTTTTTGCAACAGTTTAGTTAATTCTTCTTGTTGTGGTCTTTCCAAGTTTTTGTTAATGTTCAATGGTTTTCCTGGAAGGATTTCAACTGTAGAACTACCAAACTCTTCCATTGAGAAGAGAGACATCTGTCTAGAGGAGAGATATTCAATGTCTGCATCTAACCGAAACTATGTAGAGTCATATTCTAAAGGTATTTCAAAATTTTCTAATGTATTTAGAATTTGACTATCCTCACTGATCTCGGAGATGGTTAGAACAGGTTGAATAGTATCCTCATCATAAACCCACTCATCTTCTCCTATTTCTGTTATTGCCTTTGCTGGAGGATACAAGTTGAATTTCTTGGTGGAATTACCATCTGATATATACATGTCCCCAGACCTACAACTTATGAAAGCATCAGCTGTGGCCAGCCAAGGTCTTCCTAAAATAAGAGGATGTCCTCCTAGATTGTTCTTGGGAGTTAAAATCATAAAATCAACTGGATATTCCCAAGAATCTAGGGAGACTGGAATGTCTTCCAATACACCATCAGGTTTAATGATTGATCTATCTGTAAGTTGCAGTAAAGTAGGTGTAAAGAGAAGGTTAGGAAGCTTTAACTGATCCATGGTCTGTCTAATCATGATGTTGATAGCGGCTCCTAAGTCAATCAAAGTATTTGGGATTTCAACCCCATTAATATGAGTTTTGACAATAGGGCTACCGGGGTCCACATATTTTTGCATGGTAATCTTACCCATCATAATGTCTGCAATTTTTCCAACTAGATGTATCCTTTTGGTATCTCTGGTTCTCTTTCCTGTTTTCTTCAAACTCAACTCTTTTATTGTCTTCGCTAGAATTGGAATTTCCTTAATGGCTTGTAACAAGGGGATCTTGATACAGACATTCTTCAATTCATCTAGAAAACTATAGTCACGCACCCATATTTGCTTTTCCACTCCTTTGTCAATTTGCAATCTTTCAGGAAAAGGAGGTGTAGCTAAAGGTGTAGGTTGCTCAACTATGGGAGTTGTGGAGGTTGATTCTTTTTCTTTTTCTTTTTGGATATTTTGGTTTTTAAGTGATACTTCAGAACCTTTATTGACTTTGAGAGATTCTTCCTCAGAAATGCTTGGTTGTTGAACACTTGTAGAAGGTTGATCTAAGATTCTACCTGATCTGAGTTGTACTTCATTGAGAGGAACAACCATATAGGTAGGGAATGGTTGACCTTCCATCATGTAAGCATTTTGAGGGTTCCTATTATTTGGATTTGGTAATGGCTGAGAGGGAAGTTGATTTGATTTCTGCTGGGATTGAAGCGAGAGTTGAGAATTTTGATTTTGTGGAGGAGGTTGTTGTTGTTGAGGGTATGGCAATGATAGTTGTTGACCTTGGTTTGGAAGTTGTGGAGCCTGCTGATTCTGAAATGATGGAGGATATTGATATAATTGAGCAAATATCCCATAAGGATTTTTCATGCTTTGCATCCATGCTTGAAAAGCATTTTGAGGTTGAGGCCAAGGTTGTTGCCAAGGATTCCAATTTGGTTGGGATTGAGAATTCATAGAGTTGTTAAACCCTTGATTCTGTTGCCCTTGCCAAGGTCTCCTTGCAATAAAACAGAGAGATTCAAGTGTACTTGGATCCTCTTGAAAGACTGCTTTGAGGCCAGGTATTGAAGGATAATCCTTAGTCTCATGAGTTTCTGAGCAAATTACACATGTTTCTACAACGTGTGTGTCCAAGGGACATTCCCTTAAAGCATGTTTCTTTCTACATTTCGGGCAAAAAATGGCCAAAGCCTCAGCTTCTGCTTTTTGTTTATTGTGAATCTTAAGGGTATCTAGTTGTTCACTAAGACTCCCTAAGATGTCAGTTTTGAATTCATCAAGCATATTGCCGATTTCAGCCCTACTTACTGATCCTGTTGCAGATTTATTTGCTCTAAGGAGAGAAGGATCTCTAGGCCCTTTCTGAGTTTTTGATTTGCCTCTTGAGAGATGGATACAAAGTTCTTCTATATCTTTGAGTGAAAGTTGAGAAATATCCCCTTTCCCCATCATGTTTAAGATATCTATCCATTCATCCCTAATGGCTTTTAATAAGAGGGCTTTTAAGGTCTCTTCATCCAAGCTACTCATTTTTGCTCTTTTAAAGTTATATTGAAATCTTTCAAGTAAATCTTCTAAGCTCTCATCTTCTCTTTGTATCATTTTAAAAACCTCGTCCTTGTGATTAGTAGGCATACAATAGTCCAAATACCTATCCAAAAATGTCTGTTTCATTTCATCCCAAGACCTAACGGATTGATTGAGTAACCCCATGAACCATTTCAAGGCTTGATCCTTCAGTGTTGAAGGGAACAATTTGAGTTTCTGAGAGTCATCCAGGTAGTCATAAGTTCGACACACCACTTCAAACTCAAATAAAAATGTTTCAGGGTCCTCTGTCCTTAACCCATGGAAATTTGGGAGGACAGATGGTGATATGTTTTTCATAGTGGCTCGGGAATCCTCATTAACAATGGGAAACCCAAATGAATTATCCCCATCTCTATTTCCTCCTCCAAGGGGACCTCTACCTCCATTATTGTTGTTATTTCCTCCTCCTCCTCTACCTCTACCTCTACCACCTCCTTCTTCCTCTGCCATGATGGTTCTCCTAGGGATTTCAAAATCTTTTGGTTCCTCTACAAAAGGTGAATGAGAAGAGATTTCTCCTTCTTCTTCAGATGATTCCACTTCCTCAATTACAATTGGTCTTTCTGTAGGAGAAAGAGAAGAGTCTCTTCCTGGTTCAAATTCAATAGAAGGTGTAGGAGAGTCAACTCTTGGCTCTTGAATTCCAGGAATTCTAGGACTAGGAGTGTCGGTTGGAGATAAGGGAGGTGTCTCTTTTCTATCCCTTGAAGCAGATGGACTTGTAAAAATTGAACTTCGAGCTCTAGCTAAAAACCTTCCCCTAGAATCTCTAGCTCTATGCATGTCATTTTTTATTATTTTTCTTCAAGTCAAGTTAATAGTTCTTTTTCTGATCTTCCAGTTCACTCTAGGTGCAAGAAGAGAGCATACTCAAGAAACTACCAAATCAATAACTTTCTCTTTTCTGATCCTCCAGATCACCTTGCAGTGCAAGAGGAGAGCATACTTTGATAGGTTATCAACTTCTTTCCTTGAAATTTTTATGTTTTTTTTTTCTAAGAATATGGCTACTTAATTTCACTTCCCCGGCAACGGCGCCAAAATGTTTAGTCAATTTAGTGTTTCTAAATTGATGTCATTAATTGTCAACCCGGGGCTCGTAAGCTGATGAAGTGAAGGTGTACTATATGTACTTAAGCAACCTCTTAGATATTTTTGTCGTTTGGGGGTGTTGTTTGTGGTCAATTTATCTTCCTAAGATGGAATGGAGTTTTTATAAACAGATGAGTGAGTGTGTGTGTAAGGTGATTTCTAGATGAGTGAGTGTGTGTTACAGGTGATTTCTAACTATCTTCTAAATTTGCAAAGAAAAAGCTTGAAAGAAAATAAATAACTTGAAATGAACTGAAAGCAAAGAACCACTTTCTAATGGCACTAGACACCATTCATGCTGCTGCAAATAAAAAGGTAAGAAAACCACTTTAAAAACCAATGATGATGTTTATCTCTTCCTAACTCTCTGCTTCCAACATATGGTACTATGTAAAACACGATTAGGAAGTAGCTAGAGATGAGTTTAAAAAGTGATCAAAAATGAGAAAAATCTACTTTAAAGACTAGTTATAATGTTCAGCTCTTCCTAACTCTTTGCTTCCAACATGTGGTACTATGTAAAGCACGATTAGAAAGTAGTTAAAGATTATTCTAAAAAGTACTCAAAGCCAGCTGTAATTTATTAGTATTCTGATCTCTAAAAGATGAACAATTTATGATAAAGAGACCATCAATATGTTAGCATATAACTTTGAGAAACTAAACTAGAAATCAGCTATGAAAATAAAGTAAAGGCAGCAACTTTGAATCTGTCAACTGAAAATACCATCAGATATAAAGCAAATACACAAAGACAAAACAATCCCGGGTTAAAAACCTGCAAAAAGAATACTGATCAGTTTAAAATGAATGCTAGAAATAAAATGACATGAAATCAAACTATTATACATGATAAAAGAAATAAAGATTGCTGAAAGCATGAAAATGAAACCAAACACTATGTACACGGGTTGTCACAGATGGGGGCCCTCCATCCACGCAGCCAACTTAGAAGATCAGCTACGAAAAGGTGAACAGAACAGTCTTCTTTTTATAAAAACAGCATGTCAAAAATATAGTGGAAAGTGCTGTAGGAACAGCCTTTTAAAACAGAGTTTTTATACAAAATCAGCGCAGCAATTACAATAATCCAAAAGCTAATCTACAAGCGTTGGCACACGCTTATTTATAAGCACAGAGGCAACTACTCTCTGCGTGTATTAAGCAACTACAGCTTAACCTATTAACTACGCAGCAACACACAGTCATAGCTAATTAACTTGTGCAGCAAACACGTAGGTAAATCCGTGCACTTTTAAGGGAAACGGTCATCATGGGAGACAAATCTATGCTTGGATCCTGTCTTTAGCTGTCCTCGTGGCAAGGAGGAGGTGCCAGCTACAGTTCCGTGTCCCAACTGCTCACGGCTCCCGTGCCACCGTTCAGAACTTGACCGTTTGACCGAGGGAATACCTGCGTTGACCAAGGGCATCCGTGACTGGTTTGGCTCAACCAATAGCATACAATCCATGTGTACATCCAACCCAACATGCCCATGTGGCTCGTTCCTTGAGAAGAAACATGGAGCATATCAAACAACAAAAAGGCTGCGGAATCTCTGAACAGCTGCGGAATTGCTGAACAACTGCGGAATCGCTGAACAGCTGCGGAAACTCTGTTTTTATGTCAAAAATCTAAACCAACAGTAAAACATAAGCAAAGTTAACTAATTATGCTTGAAGACATCAATGTAATGATCTGGGTAAGTTTATGCGGAAAATAGAGCAAAAGAGAGGGATAAGTGAGGAAAAGTTGTAGGTAATGATGGATAATCAAGTGCAAGTTAGAGGCTCTACACCAATCCTGGAGTTGGTTGATCAACCTATTGTTCTTGTTTTTCTTTGGATGTTTTTTCTGGGAAATCTAGTATTTCTAAGAAATGCTAACCCTCTAGGTTTGGTAGCTAACGTAGAAACAACAGTTAAAGAAATTCACTATCTTTCCTATGAGTGATAGATAAGAAAGAGATTATGAAAGACCAACTTGTAACTTCCACATGAATCCTCGCTTGATCTCCCTCTCCTTTGGCTCATCCCATAACTCCTCCCCGTACCTAACACACTTGGAGAGTACCTACGTAGCTACAGAAACAAAGACCTGTCAAAGCATAATGATCCATCACAGCATAAATATCATAGAATCAGAAATATGATAAACAAATGAATGCATTTACATTTAACACAATCAATTGGGAAAAATCTTGAAGAATTTTATTGATAACAAGGAGAAGTACAACCCATAAAAAGTCTGATCCAGTGCCATCCTCCCAGATTCAAGCCTTCCGTTAGCACCCAAATCTGCCTTAGGTTGAAGAAGGAAAAAATTAGGGTAACCACAAACCACGCTCAGTCTGGTAGCTAGCCCTACCAAAGTAGGAGAGGGCTCTCTCCGAGTCACGCTCAGCGAATGGATAGGAAAAATGGATCTGAGATGACTTATAATGCGATATTTACCTTAGGCTAGTAAGTTAAAAAGGATTTGGAAAATATTTTTGAAAGTGCCCGAGCTTCTGGGATGTATATGGGACTGGCGCTTAGCAAAGAACAAAGAATTGAGAATGAACGCACAGATTATTCCGTGAGGCAAGGTAGGCAGGAAGCGTAGAAATTTCAACTTAAGGTGATGCGGAATGGAAAGATTTCCGAAGATAGTGTAAAGGGCATGGTCACATGAATCCTTTTCAACAAAATAATAACACTGCACATGAAATTTTCCCACAGGCAGAGCAATATAAATTGAATTCTACCTAATCTCACTTAGAAAATTTCATTGAAATGAAAAATGAAATGAATTATGAAACATAAAAAGATACATATGGAACATAATAACACATTTGCTACACTCAAAACCACAAGAATATCATGAAACAGAGTTGTTGCCTTTCATTAACTCTCTGTCAAAATATACACAGTGCAGAAACAGAGTTTCTTTCCCACAGTCTCCCAGAAGTTACAAGCCAGCCAACCCTTTGCAAATAACTTGCATACAATATATAGAAAGTGTAGAGAAGAGATGGAACGCCCAGCGGTTGGGAAGTTACTCAAATCATTTTGAAAAGGAGATGGAGAGCCAACCATCAGCTACAGGTGTAGCGCTCTCAAGCATGACATTTGGCTGGGGTGACCCTTTGCATTCTTTTGCCAATTGGATAGATGCCCACCTGGAGATAAAATTCTTTAAAATCCATCCTTGGTGCCAAAAAACTGAAGAGTAGATGACCGGGCCCACTTGGAGAAGTCATGACCCGAAATTTCGTGAAACAGGAGCAATTTGGCAGTTTTTCCCCTGTGCGCCGCGCCAAATTCCCTGTGCGTCGTGCCAATTTGGAGCCTATTTTGAGGCACGTTTAGGTGTCCAAAATGTGCCCAAGTGAGCTTGCTGGAAAGCCTGTCCTGTCTACTTTCTAACCCAGCTGGAATTTCTAAATTTGAAGCTCATTTGCCCCTCCAAAACTTCATTCTCCCAAGACTGCTTTCTGTGTGTCCAAAACGTGGTAGAGAGGCTATTTTTGAGTGTTTTTTGACCTTTAGGAGACACAAAACTTGTCAAAATTTCTTGCCCAAACACCAGTAGACGTATTTTTCGATGTTGAATCTGAATATGCAAGCCATTCCTCAATTAGAGTGCTATAATTTTAGCGTCGTGCCAGTGGCGCGGCGCACAGGGAGGAATTTCCTGTTTTGTGCCCAAAAATTTTGCCTGTGACCAAAATTTGGCCAAATTTTTTGGAATTTGGGCTGGAGGTTTCCTATGAAGTGATTTGCTATGCCAAGGAAGCCTCAGCCAAGATTTGAAGCCGATCTTGCTCCTTTGCCTCCTTTGCCTCTTTTTCCTCTTTTCTCGCTTTGCTCAATTTTGCCTTTAAGCTCCTGATTCTTGCCTTGGAACTCATGTTGCGGGCCTGGTAGTGATAATTCATGCACCTCAGCATGTCTTTTTCCCTATTTTCTTTGTCCAACAATCTCTCCAAATGCATGTTGACCCTCTCAAGGTTGGACTCCCGGTCTTCATTAATTTCTTGCTCCAAAGATGTGAGCCGGAACCCTTCTTCTTTGAGCAACTTGGCGCTGCTCACGGATGTTCAGCAGCTCCATGATCATCTATTGGTGCTCAAGCTATTTGTTTCTCCGCTCCAGGTAGTTCATGTTCCACTTGGCCCTTTCTAGATCAATGGTCAAGTCTTCAATCTCTGATTGTTGCTCCTTGATGAACTCTATAAGCTCCTCATTGGTGGGTTCTGCATCTGGCTCATCATCCTGGAGGAGAACAAACTCGGTCTCTTGCTCACCTGATGGCCCCTCCTCCTGCACTGGCTCCTTGCCCTTACCCTGCTCCTATGATGCTGATGGCGGAAGTGAGGCCCCTTCCAGCTCGGGTGGAGATAACACTCGCTTTGCCATTGCAAACAACGGTCTGGTGCCTTTCGGATAGCCTCTCTGATATGTGATGAAAACTGGCATGGTGGCAGTCTCATGGCTCTCAAAATGATGTGCAGGACTTCCCATCTTAGGCTCAAACTGATGTGAAGGACCTCCCAGCTCATGCTCAACCTGATGTGAAGTACCTCCCACCTCATGTTCTGCCTCTGATATCACTGGTGGAGCGCTGAAGAAATCACGGGAAATGAAGTCCTCCCAATCAATACCCTGCAATCCCAACTGATGGTCCACTAAAATCCAGATGAGAGCAAAATGATAGACATTGTTTAGCTACTGTCAAGGGGTCTTGCGCTGCATGAAGTTTTTAATCTTCTCAATGTTGTTGCAGATGAAAAATGGGAGGTTCATCATCTTCACCCTGGTGAAGTGCATGAGCAAGCGGATGTGATAGGCATAAAGGCAAGAAAACCTCCCCTTGCAACTGAAATACTTCATGATCAATCTCATGAGTGGGGCATATTCTTCCCTCAAAAATCTAAATGGAAAAACTCTAGTGAGCTGGCTCAAGCAACTGTTCTTGATATAAGGCTCATAGTGATGCCTCTCCACTTTCTTCTTCTTATGCCACTGTTCTCCGACGTTAGGTATCCCTGTTGCCACCGATATAGCCTCCGGTTTCAAGGTGAAAGTGACCCCAGCCAGGACAGATTGGCCTCCCTGTAGATCAAGTGCAAAAAGGCAGGCCAACTCATGATGTACTCTAACATTGGCACCCTTTGGAAAAATTCATAACATGCCAAGTGCTGGAAACAAGACATGGCAAGTGGGCATGCATGTAGCTCTGTGAGGGTGTTGGGCTCATCTCTAGGATATATGCCACTCCGGTGATGTCTCCTATGGGCCCTCTCTCCTGAAGATGTGTCACTGTGTGCATCCCCCTCATAATCTGATGAATTTTCTGATGCCATCACTGTTGCTTGTACTCTGAGTTTAATGGTGCCCTTTGAATTCAATGACACTGATGAATGTTCTGAAAATCTGTCACCAAGGGGACAATAAAATAGGGGAGTGTTAGGAGGGGAATGATGAAAAGGGGAATAGGGGTTTAAAGGAGAAATTTATCAGGGATTTGGGAGTGTTTGGGGTATGGTTTTGATGTGGTAGGGTTTGGGATTTTTTGGGCTATAGGGATAAAAGGGATGAATGGATATGATTACAATATAGCTAGGGTGATGGTAAGGGGAAAATGCTACAGGGAAATTAGCTGATCAAGGTAGGATAGGAGCTTATTTAGCAATTGTATTACTGTAGCAAAAACCCTAGCTTTTTTGCCATTCTTTGTGCCATTTTTGTGTTTGCTTAATAAAAATTTGCCTTTGATTTCATGGCCACCAAAACATATTTTTCTTTGAGTTAAGGATCAATGGTTAAAAGATCCATGGCCACCTTTGCAAATTTGAGAGTCATTTACGAAAATTTGGGTGACTTCGGTGCTTTTTTAGGCTCACAGGCCTGTGCACCGCGCGCTTTTCCCAGTGCGCCATGTGTTGGGTATGCGTCGCGCCAGTGCAGTGTTAACACTGTGGCCGGGCTCCTAGTGCGCCGCGCCACATTTTGTGTGTGCCGCGCGCTTTTAAACGACACTCATTTGCTTGGAAAAACATGGGAGAGGGTTTTAGGGTGATTTAGGGTGGTTTCTTAAGGAGACAAGGTGGAATGGAGGTGACTATGATGAGGAGTGAGGGGACAAGGGGAGGGGAAACAAAACCTTGGTGGTGTCTTCGAATTTACAAACCCCGTTTATCATTTTGTTTTGGTGATTACTTGCATGGATGGCCAATATGCTTTGGATCTTCACTCGACGTCTTAGAAACACTGCTATTGACCAAATTGATAGAGAAGAGGTTTCATTCGGGCCTACCTCTTGTTTACTAGACTTCAACCGGGATATAGAACGAGTTTTCAAGTGTTTTTGAGCTCCCTGGCCCAGTGCATCGTGTGCCAAGCACAGTGCGCCACGCGCCTTGAGTGCGCCGCGCCCTTATCAGTTTTTCACTGTGGGTTGGCTGATGATGTGTCGTGCCCTCCGTGTGCGTCACGTGCCCTGTTGTATGTGCCGCACCACCTATAAATCTGCCCTCCTTACTCGAATTCCTCCTCCTTAGCTCTCTTTTCTTCAACAATGCCTCTCTCAAGCTTTTCCTTATCACAATGACTTAGTTTTGGGTCAAAACAAATATATATAGGATTTTAGAGAGTTGGGTTCAATTTTTTCTTCTTTGAAAACCCACTTTATAATGTTTATGTTTTACCCTTTCTATTGACTTTAAAACACTCTGCTTTTTCCCTTTTTCTTTGAAATTTTGGCTCTCATGATAAAATTTTCGGCCTTTCTTTGTGGGGACTGTGACTGGGCCTCTGGCTTTGAAATCCATGACTGCATCTAAAAATGTCAACTGTTGATTTTTGGAAAATTTTGTCATAGTTGACCTTGTTTGACTTTTCTTCAAAACAGAGTTTTGAAGAAGAGTCGGTGTCTCTTTAGGTGATGATGAAGCTTTCTGAACTATAGTTGTATAAGTTCTCCTTCTGGCCTGCATGACTTTGTTCTGGAAATGTTTTTTTTTTAAACCACATTGATGATTTCCTAGACCCAGCAATAAAAAGGACTTTGACCTGTAATATGACCAGACTTTGGCTATCATGAATTTCAGTGATTGTGGATCAAGACCTGAACCAGCAGGGGCCAGACATGAGGGAAAATGAGTAGCATGACTTTCTCTGTCACATCATGATATGTCCCTAGCAAAATGCAGCTGAGTGGATGGAGCGGGACACCTAAAATTGAAATGCAGAAAGAGCTTTGATCTCTGACGGAGGGCTGAACAGACCGACTCTAACATTGGCTCCAATGGGGGATGGTAGCTCCTTGGAGGTGCCAAGAACAGCAGATCTCTGGAGGAGCTAGACAGTGCCTCTTGATCCATTGGGCTATGGAGTCATCATTTTGATAAACAGCACAAGACTCTGACTTATTTACAAAACTGGAATAACCAAGAAATTGACTCAAACTTGACAATTGGAATAACTCAAAAACTGACTTTACATACTGAAACCAAACTGAAATAAAAATGGTATTTACAATGACAGTGGAAGCAGCGTTAATAAATCAGCAATGATACCACTTGAGCAGCCGACCATTGATCGGCCCTCCAGGATAGTCTTCCCCATTCATTTCTTTAAGAAGAAAGGCATTTTGTTCCCTGTATGTTACGATCTTGAAAGGACCTTTCCATAGATTTTTGAACTTTCCGTGCTTGCCTTTCTCTTCATTCCTTGCATACCACTTCAACACCACATCATCCAACTGAAATTTATCTGCTTTAGCTTTTCTATCATAAATTTTCTTTATCTTCTCCTGTAACTTGGATGTGTTTTTGAAAACTTCCTCTCTTTTTTGCTGCAAGTGGATCATTTGATTCAGCCTTCTCTGCATGGGATCTTCCTCATTGTCAGCCTCCTGAAGAAGTTTGACCACCAGGGTAGCAAGGGAAGTGGGAAATATTATGTCCACACCATAAACCAGCTCAAACAGTGACATACCAATAGACTTTTTCTGACTGATTCGATCTTCCCAAAGTGCATGGACCAGCCTCTTGTTCCAGCTCTTTTTATTTATTTCCAGCAGCTTCTTGATGATGTTGACCAAAGATTTATTCGAAAATTCCGCCAATCTGTTGCCTTGCGGATGATAGGCAGTTGAATGACCCAAAATTATGTGATATCTGTGACAAAATTCTACCATCCTTTTCGATTTAAAGGCTGCTACATTATCAGTGATTAGTTTGTTTGAACAACCAAATCAAGACAAGATGTTATTTTCGAGAACTGAGATGATTACCATGTTCATCGCTTGTCTGGTAGGTGCTGCCTCAACCCACTTTGTGAAGTAGTCCGTCGCTGTAAGGATCCACCTATGCTGTCCAGAAGATGCGGGATGAATTTCCCCAATGAAATCCAACCCCCACTGCTGGAATGGAGCGCTCACTTCTATAGGCTTGAGTGGCAAACGCTGTAGTTTATGTTTTCCTTCAAAAATTTGACACTTACAACAACACTTTACCATCTTATGCACATCAACAAACAAAGTAGGCCAGTAGTACCCCGCTCTCAAGATTGTGTTCGCTGTTGACTTCCAAAAAAGATGTCCACCACACTCTCCTCCATGGAAGTCCTCCATGACTTTCTTTGCCTCCTCTTCCACCGAACAATTTAGCAAAATGCCACCAGGATCTTTCCATACAGTGCCGAATTCAAGATACAAAACTTGGCAGCTTTCAATTTGAGTGTTCTCGCTTTGTTTCTAGCCATGCTGGGCGGTGGTGATAGATTTTTCAGCACATAGATTATATCAGAATACCATGGGGACAAAGCAAACATTTCGGATAGCTGAAATGACGTTCCTTCATCACTCTCATCGGACATGGCAGCGATCAGATTTATGTCCAATGCATGCAAATTTGACTCAGCCATTAGCTTCGCCAACCCCTGTCCTTTGACTAGCTTTGTAGGCTTTATCTCCACATCATATTCTAGCAAGGCTGCAATCCATTTTCCCCTTCTCCCTTCCGGATCGGTCTGCACTAAAACATATTTTGCAGAAGTATTAGGAACATAGGCCAGAATGTGAGAATGTAAGATATACACCCGGAAATCCTTCAGTGCCTTCACTAGTGCCAGAGCTTGCTTCTCAACAATGTTGTACTTCAAAGCTACATCCCTTATTGCCCTGCTGAAGAATGCAATGGGTCTTTCATGATCATCCCTTTTCTGCAAAAATACCGCTGCCATAGTGTGCTCAGAAGCAAATGAAAACAATATGAAATCTTGAGTGTAATCCGGGCTGACTAGAACTGGAGCTGAAGAGAGGGCCAATTTGACCAAGTTGAAAGATTTTATAGCCTCATCCGTCCATTTCACCTGGCTGTCCTTCTTAAGCATGTTGTTCATTTGTTTCAAGTGTTCCACAATATTAGGCACAAAGCGATGCAGAAAATTCATCTTACCATTAAATGACTGTATCTCCTTTTTGTTCCTAGGCAGATCAATTTGCTGAATTTCTTGGACATGTGCTGGGTCTATGCGGATGCCATCCTTTGAAATGATATGCCCAAGTAATTTTCCTTCCTCCATGGTGAACAAGCTCTTCTTAGGATTCAGCGATAAACCATATTTCCTGCATTTTTGAAAGACAATTTTTAGGTGATGCATGTGCTCTTCATCAGATTTTGAAAACACCGTCAAGTCATCCAAGTACACCACCAAAAACACATCCTTCTCATTTGCAAACACCAAGTCCATTTCCCGCTAAAATGTGGCACCTGCATTCTTCAAACCGAATGGAATTTTGGCATAGTGAAATGTTCCCCATGGAGTTGTGAATGTTGTCTTATCCCTATCATCTTCATGGACTGAAATTTGGTTATATCCGGAATAACCATCGAGCAGCGACATACGAGATGCCCCCACTACTCGCTGAAGTATATGGTCCATCTTGGGCAGCGGATAGTTGTCCTTCAATGAGACCTTGTTTAGATTTCTGAAATCGATGCATAGGCGGATCTCACCGGTCTTCTTTCGTACAGGCACTAAGTTAGATATCCAATCTGAAAATCTGATAGGCATAATGATACCTGACTTGTACAACCTATTTACCTCTTTTTCGATGGATGGTAGCAACTTTGGATTGATCCTTCTCAGCTTTTGTCTAAATGGTTTCTGATTGGGCTTGATAGGTATGGTGTGCTGAATGATATTCGTATCATAGGTCTTTAAATCAGAATAATCCCAAGCAAATACATTTGCAAATGAAGCTATCAAACTGATATATTTGTCCTTGATCTTTGGCGGTAGTGTCTTGGACAATTTTACCAATTTTGGATTTGCTGTTGTACCAATGTTGACTTCTTCTACACCTTTCTCCGTGGGCTGCAAAGTTGGCTTGCGGGCTACATCATCCTGATCGAAAAGTTCTTCTAGGGGTATCAAGCCTTTAGGAATGATGTTGTTCTTCAGCTGCAATACGTCCATTTGATTGATTTGTACTTCTTCTATACCATTCCCTTTGTTCTCATCATTTTCCACATCGATTAAGGTTTCTTTGAACTTGCCTTTGTTGAGCAGAAAATCCTTAATCTCCTCATCATCTTGGAACACTTGCCAATGTCGCTGATTGTCTGGAATGGTTGGACGGTGCTTGACATGGATTTCAAATTTGTTGTTAGAGTTCATGGGGATCTTCAAGCTGCTCGCTGCCTTGGCAAGAGTATCAGAAATACTATTTTGTATGCGTGGCACACATGTCAAGGTGTATTCGGAAAATAGCTTCAAGATGTCCAAAACTGCATTACAATAGGCCCGCATCCTAGGATGTTTTTCTTGATACTCACCTCTGACCTGTTTTATCACCAACTCGGAGTCGCCATATACTGAAATCCTCTTTTCATTCAGCTTTCTAAGAATCTTCAGGCCAGCAATCAGAGCTTCGTATTCAGCTTCATTATTGGAACATTCGAAGGCCGGCTTGTAGGAGCAAACTCTCACACTGCTAGGTACTTTGTTTGGGGCGGAGAAAGGACTGCGTACCCAAATACCAATACCAGCTCCATCATTCCCTACTGCTCCATCAAAATCCATGGTCCATAAGCCTTCTTCTTCCTCTTGCAAGTGTTGAAAATCTTTTTTCTGTCCATTGTTTGTTTGTTGTCCATTGTTTGTTTGTTGTCCATCATTTTCAACTGATTGCCCAATCTTTTGTTGCTTTTCTTGTATTTCTTTGTTAAAAATCTCTCTAAAATTTTATGTTATCTCTGGAATGTCGTCTGCTTCTACTATCTGACTATCTATTTCATTTAAACTATCTGAAAACAAAACAAAAGACTCTAAATCGGTATGTACATATTTTATAGGATGATTTATCGATTTCTCCTTGCTTGTGATCATATACTTCATCTTTTGTTCCCGATATAATTTCCTCATCTGTCCAAACACCAGGATTGTCGCATAGGAGAAATCCAACTGTAGTGTCCCCTTCAATTTTGCCACCCAAGACCTGGAAAGAAGCATACCAAACCTTGGAGGAATGTCAGCTACCACTACATCCATCAGAACATTTTTCATAGGAAGCTGATCCAAACTCACAACTATGTCTTTGATGAGCCCAATGCACCTTACTCTACTGGAGTCAAATGAATACAGATCATGATATTGGCGGGTGATGTCCAGACCAGGCTTGTCCATGATATCCTTGGGAATGAGATTATGAGAGGCTCCGGAATTGAACATGGCATTGTGTAGCACAAAGTCATGCAATCGTAAACTGATATAGAAGGGTGGCACCTCACTCTCAGGAGACTCACCATTTGTCGCTGGCCCAAAAATCATTTCAGGCTGATCATCTTCCACGTTTACCATGTCGGACATTGGGTACAAATTCAACATTTTAGAAATCTGTCCTCTATAGTTGTTGTTCTTCATGATTTCAGTCAAAGGGATGGATACCTTTAGCTTAGAAATCTCGTTCTCTAGGCTGAAAGCGGGAGTTCTTTCTACCTCTTTGACTGGGATCTCTTTCCTTTCCTTGTCTTTTGAGGTGGCCAATTGCTGTGATTGTTATGCTAATTTCGATTTGCTACTCTCTAGAACAACCACCTCCTTTCCCTTTCTTTGTGTAGCTGATAGATCCTTCTTTTTTGTTTCATCCTCCTTCTTTTTCTGAATTGGTTTAGCCGGTACATCTCTGTTTCGAAGGGAATATCATTGTTGTTGTGTGGACAAAGCATTCATATACCCCCTTTTATATTCTTGTGACTCTTCTTCCAACACGATTTCGTTAGCTAGGATAAAATCGGTGTCTTGGTGTGTAGTTGAATTCACTGCACATTCTTCTTCTTCGGTGATGTAAGTAGGCAGCTCATCTGGAGTAAAGGGATGGTTTTCTTTGCCTATTACATTCCCGTCCTCATCTGATTCCAGTCCATGTACAAAATTCTGCTGCAAAGGTGTTTGTACCGGCTGTTGTGCTGTCTACTCTTGAGTCCACTGATCTCTTTGTCTTATCCTATATTGTGGCTGCTGTTGGCCATGAAAGTTAGGATTCCTAACTTGTGGATCTGGCTTGTTAAGTTTCACCCTTTCAAGCATCTATTCTACCTTATTGAGCAGCTGATCCATTGAAGAAGATTCTTCTTTCACCGTAGTTTTCTTCTCGGCTCTTGCTCTTTTGGACAGCAAGTTAGCCTCAATGCTGAGCGCGATTTTTTGCATGTCTTCCATTGTAGTCGGTTCTCTCTCTCTCAATTGGTACGCCATGTCAGCATCAAAACCAACCGGAAACTTCATCATTGCTAGTCCCACAAGTGGCTTTAGATGGTCTGGGATGTCGTTGTAGACTGCATTAAATCTAACACAATAATCTTGGACCAACTCCCCAGCATTCCATTTGATTTGCTCGTATTCGGCAAGAATTTGAAGGGGATTCTTTTTGACTTCCCACCTGTTCAAAAATTATCTTTGTAGCTCAGCCAAAGTGATGATGCTTGCAGCTGTCAAACCTCTGAACCATTTCCTCACATCACCTGCAAATGTTTGTACAAAGAGCCTCATTGCCACGTTCTCCGCATCGATCTCATGAAGTTCATAGAAATCTGCCATTTTATCCACATGTTGTTGAGCTGTAATACTATTAGGAGTGCCATCAAAAATTGGGATTTTACTTTGATAGTCATTTGGCATGTCATCTAGGACTTGGGGCAGAACAAGGGGTGCGAAACGGGTAGCCATCATTCTCGGTGGATTTGGCCTTGGAGACGTTGGAAGAGTGTGCACAGTTTGCAAGGGGCTTGCACTTGGAGTTTTGGGCTCTGTGGCAATGTAGTTATCGATTAATCTATTAGCTCTTTCTGTCTCAAGGTCTACAAGAAATTGCGGATCGGGGACGGTGTAATCAATAGCCTTTTCAGATTTAGATTCAAACAGTGATATCTCAAACCGTTCGTCAAACTCAAGCTCCTCAAGATACTCAAAAATGTCGGGACATGAAGGGGATTTTAACACGGGGGTTATGGTGCTTTCTTGACGAAGGAGTCTTGGGATCAAATTTGGATTTTCGTAAATGTGAGGAGGGTTCGGGTCTAGATTCGCTTTGGTATATCGTCTTGAAGCTAGTGTGCTATTGGGATGAATTACGGGACACAACCAACTTACTCAGCCTTTCCAATCCTAAGCTCATCATCCGGGAGCCTAGAATTTCTTATGAAACAAGGGGATTTGATTTTCAACTTAGCTCCCCAGTATGGTCGCCACTACGTTAGCACCTAAATCTGCCTTAGGCTGAAGAAGGCAAAAATTAGGGTAACCACAAACCACGCTCAGTCTGGTAGCTAGCCCTACCAGAGCAGGAGAGGGCTCTCTCCGAGTCACGCTCAGTGAATGGATAGGAAAAATGGGTCTAAGATGACTTATAATGCGATATTTACCTTAGGCCAGTAAGTGAAAAAGGATTTTGGAAAATATTTTTGAAAGTGACCGAGCTTCTGGGATGTATATGGGACTGGCACTTAGCAAAGAACAGAGAATTGAGAATGAAGGCACAGATTATTCCGTGAGGCAAGGTAGGCGGGAAGCATGGCAATTTCAACTTAAGGTGACGCGGAACGGAAAGATTGCTGAAGATAGTGAAAAGGGCATGGTCACATGGATCCTTTACAACAGAAGAATAACACTGCACATGAAATTTTCCCACAGGCAGAGCAATATAATTTGAATTCTACCTAATCTCACTTAGAAAATTTCACTGAAATGAAACATGAAATGAATTATGAAACATAACAAGATACATATGGAACATAAGAACACATTTTCTACACTCACAACCACAAGAATCTCATGAAACAGAGCCGCTGCCTTTCATTAACTCTCTGTCAAAATATACACAGTGCAGAAACAGAGTTTCTTTCCCACAGTCTCCCAAAAGCTACAAGCCAGCCAACCCTTTGCAAATAACTTGCATACAATATATAGAAAGTGTAGAGAAGAGATGGAACACCCAGGGGTTGGGAAGTTACTCAAATCATTTTGGAAAGGAGATGGAGAGCCAACCATCAGCTATAGGCGCAGCGCTCTCAAGCATGACATTTGGCTGGGGTGACCCTTTTCATTCTTTTTCCACTTGGATAGATGCCCACCTGGAGAGAAAATTATTTAAAAGCCATCCTTGGTGCCAAAAAACTGAAGAGTAGATGACCGGGCCCACTTGGAGAAGTCGCGACCCGAAATTTCGCGAAACGGGAGCAATTTGGCAATTTTTTCCCCTGTGCATTGTGCCACTTTGGAGCCTCTTTTGGGGCACTTGCAGGTGTCCAAAATGTGCCCAAGTGGGCTTGTTGGAAATCTTGTCCTGTCTACTTTCCAACCCAACTAGAATTTCTGAATTTGAAGCTCATTTGCCCCTCCAAAACTTCATTCTCCCAAGACTGCTTTCTGTGTGTCCAAAACGTGGCAGAGAGGCCATTTTTGAGTGTTTTTTGACCTTTAGGAGACCCAAAACTTGTCAAAATTTCTTGCCTGGAAACCAGTAGACGTATTTTTCGATGTTTAATCTGAATATGCAAGCCATTCCTCGATTAGAGTGCTAGAATTTTAGCGTCGCGCCAGTGGCACAACGCACATGGAGGAATTTCCTGTTTTGTGCCCAAAAATTTTTCCTATGACCAAAATTTGCCCAAATTTTTTGGAATTTGGGCTGGAGGTTCCCTATGAAGTTCTTTGCCGTGCCAAGGAAGCCTCAACCAAGATTCAAAGCTGATCTTTCTCCTTTGCCTCCTTTGCCTCTTTTTCCTACTTTCTCGCTTTGCTCAATTTTGCCTTTGGGCTCCTAATTCTTGCCTTGGAACTCATGTTGCGGGTCTGGTAGTGATAATTCATGCACCTCAGCACGTCTTTATCCATATTTTCTTTGTCCAACAACCTCTCCAAATGCATGTTGACCCTCTCAAGGTTGGACTCCCGGTCTTCATTGATTTCTTGCTCCAAAGATGTGAGCGAAACCCTTCTTCTTTGAGCAACTTGGCGCTGCTCACGGATGTTCTGCAGCTCCATGATCATCTGTTGGTCCTCAAGATGTTTGTTTCTCTGCTCTAGGTATTTCATGTTCCACTTGACCCTTTCTAGATCAATGGTCAAGTCTTCAATCTCTCATTGCTGCTCCTTGATGATCTCTATAAGCTCCTCATTGGTGGGTTCTGCATCTGGCTCATCATCCTGGAGGGGAACAAACTCAGTCTCTTGCTCACCTAATGGCCCTGCTCCTACACTGGCTCCTTGCCCTTACCCTGCTCCTGTGATGCTGATGGTGGAAGCGAGGCCCCTTCCACCCCGGGTGGAGATAACACTCGCTTTGCTGCTGCAAACAATGGTCTGGTGCCTTTTGGATAACCTCTCTGATATGTGATGAAAACTGGCATGGTGGCAGTCTCATGGCTCTCAAACTGATGTGCAAGACTTCCCATCTTAGGCTCAAACTGATGTGAAGGACCTCCCAGCTCATGCTCAACCTGATGTGAAGGACCTCCCACCTCATGTTCTGCCTCTGATATCACTGGTGGAGCGCTGAAGAAATCACGGGAAATGAAGTCCTCCCAATCAATACCCTGCAATCCCAACTGATGGTCCACTAAAATCCAAATGAGAGAAAAATGATAGACACTGTTTAGCTTCTGTCGTGGGGTCTTGTGCTGCATGAAGTTTTTAATCTTCTCAATGTTGTTGCATATGAAAAATGGGAGGCTCATCATCTTCACCCTGGTGAAGTGCACGAGCAAGCGGATGTGATAGGAATAAAGGTGAGAAAACCTCCCCTTACAACTAAAATACTTCATGATCAATCTCATGAGTGGGGAATATTCTTCCCTCAAAAATCTAAATGGAAAAACTCTAGTGAGCTGGCTCAAGCAGCTATTCTTTATATAAGGCTCATAGTGATGCCTCTCCACTTTCTTCTTCTTATGCCACTGCTCTCCAACGTTAGGTATCCCTGTTGCCACTGATATAGCCTCCTGTGTCAAGGTGAAAGTGACCCCAGCCAGGACAGATTGGCCTCCCTGTAGATGAAGTGCAAAAAGGCGGGCCAACTCATGATGTACTCTGACATTGGCACCCTTTGGCAAAATTCATAACATGCCAAGTGCTAGAAACAAGACATGGCAAGTGGGCATGCCTGTAGCTCTGTGAGGGTGTTGGGCTCGTCTCTGAGATGTCTGCCACTCTGGTGATGTCTCCTATGGGCCCTCCCTCCTGAAGATGTGTCACTGTGTGTATCCCCCTCATAATTTGATGAATTTTCTGATGCCATCACTGCTGCTTGTACTCTGAGTTTAATGCTGCCCTTTGAATCCAATGACACTGATGAATGTTCTGAAAATCTGTCACCAAGGGGACAATAAAATAGGGGAGTGTTAGGAGGGGAATGATGAAAAGGGGAATATGGGTTTAAAGGAGAAATTTATCAGGGATTTGGGAGTGTTTGGGGTATGGTTTGGGATTTTCTGGGCTATAGGGATAAAAGGGATGAATGGATATGATTACAATATAGCTAGGGTGATGGTAAGGGGAAAATGCTACAGGGAAATTAGCTGATCAAGGTAGGATAGGAGCTTATTTAGCAATTGTATTACTGTAGCAAAAACCCTAGCTTTTTTGCCATTCTTTGTGCCATTTTAGTGTTTGCTTAATAAAAATTTTCCTTTGATTTCATGGCCACCAAAACATATTTTTCTTTGAGTTAAGGATCAATGGTTAAAAGATCCATAGCCACCTTTGCAAATTTGAGAGTCATTTATGAAAATTTGGGTGACTTCGATGCTTTTTTAGTCTCACAGGCCTATGCGCCGCGTGCTTTGTCCAGCGCGCCGCTCGCCGGGTATGCGCCGTGCCAGTGCAGTGTTAACACTGTGGCCGGGTTCCCAGTGCGCCGCGCGCCCTGAGTGCATCGCGCCACATTGTGTGTGCGGCGCACGCTTTCAAACGGCACTCATTTGCTTGGAAAAATAGGGGAGAGGGTTTTAGGGTGATTTAGGGTGGTTTCTTAAGGAGACAAGGTGGAATGGAGGTGACTATGACGAGGAGTGAGGGAACAAGGGGAGGGGAAACAAAACCTTGGTGGTGTCTTCGAATTTACAAACCCCGTTTATCATTTTGTTTTGGTGATTATTTGCATGGATGGCCAATATGCTTTGGATCTTCACTCGACGTCTTAGAAACACTGCTATTGACCAAATTAATAGAGAAGAGGTTTCATTTGGGCCTACCTCTTGTTTGCTAGACTTCAACTGGGATATAGAACGAGTTTGCAAGTGTTTTTGAGCTCCTTGGCCCTGTGCGTCGTGCGCCAAGCCTAGTGCGCCGCGCACCCTGAGTGCGTCGCGCCCTTGTCGTTTTTTCACTATGGGTTGGTTGCCGATGCGTCGCGCCTTCTGTGTGCGTCGCGCACCCTGTTGTATGCGTCGCGCCACCTAGAAATATGCCCTCCTTACTCGAATTCCTCCTCCTTAGCTCTCTTTTCTTCAACAATGCCTCTCTCAAGCTTTTCCTTATCATAATGACTTAGTTTTGGGTCAAAACAAATATATATGGGCTTTGAGAGAGTTGGGTTCAATTTTTTCTTCCTTGAAAACCTGCTTTATAATATTTATGTTTTGCACTTTTTATTGACTTTAAAACACTCTGCTTTTTCCCTTTTTCTTTGAAATTTTGGCTCTCATGATAAAATTTTCGACCTTTCTTTGTGGGGACTGTGTGACTAGGCCTCTGGCTTTGAAATCCATGACTGCATCTAAAAATGTCAATTGTCGATTTTTGGAAAATTTTGTCATAGTTGACCTTGTTTGACTTTTCTTCAAAACAGAGTTTTGAAGAAGAGTCAGTGTCTCTTCAGGTGATGATGAAGCTTTCTGAATTGTAGCTGTATAAGGTCTCCTTCTGGCCTGCATGACTTTGTTCTGGACAGGTTTTTTTTTAAAACCACATTGATCATTTCCTAGACCCAGCAATAAAAAGGACTTTGACCTGTAATATGACCAGACCTTGGCTATCATGAATTTCAGTGATTGTGGATCAAGACCTGAACCAGTAGGGGCCAGAAATGAGGGAAATGAGTAGCATGACTTTCTCCGTCATATCATGACATGTCCCTAGCGAAATGCAGCTGAGTGGATGGAGCGGGACACCTAAAATTGAAATGCAGAAAGAGCTTTGATCTCTGACGGATGGTTGAACAGACCGACTCTAACACCTTCTTCACCTCATAAATCAGCAAGAACATACCAACAATAACACAATTCTCTCACCTCAATACTGAAACTAGCAACACTTCCTTACAACTCAGAATAATTCAGCCCCTATATCTCTTGGATGAGGGATCCATTTATAGATGAGTGAAGGAAGTTGAGTCATCAATGATGATAATGAATGCCGTTCTATTCTTAGGAATTGGTTCCATGAGAGAGGGGAATAGGTGGATGTTTCCTAGTTCCTTTAGTCATCCTTGGACGAACTCAGAGGGACAAGTGGCACAGGAGAATCATCTATAGGTTTCCATGAGTATCTAATTCCTCAAACTGTCCTGGAATTTTGTTTAAGCTCGACCATCGCACCCTAAAGAGGGCCAAACTGTGATGCATAGCATTTTTACAGTGTGGAACTTGTTATGCATAGCACCCTAACACAGGGCTTTCTGCAATGATCCCTTTTAGGCACTTTTTGGATGAATTTTGTGATGAAACTTTTGGGGAATGAGGCATTCAGAGGACTAAGTTTCTTTAGGGCATAAAACAGCTATATTAGGAGTTGATGAACCTTAATATAATTGACATGTGAGTTGGGATTGATGTGCCCAAATATGTCTATAATAGTTGCCCCCTAAAGGATGAGGTCGTAAATATCTATGTCGGGTGAAATGCTTTATCATGAGGATCAGAAGTTTCGAACTAGAAGGTGACCTGCATTAATTACAATACAATACATCATGATAATATGATTTTCTCATGAATTAGCTGAGGGAGGCATTCCCATGCTCAGCTTATAAACTTTCATTACATGTACATAGTTCAAATAGTCATCTATAGATATAGACTTGTGATTCTACAAATATAGTTTTGTGATCCATGATTAGGATGACCATCTGTGTAAAGCCTTTGTACATTTGATTTGGTACTCTTGAATATATCACAACCTGGATGGATGAAACTAGATCCGGGGTCTTCAAACTCGTTCAACCTTGACTCAATGTACAAGTCTAACCATGTGAAAAGATGTTCAGAGGTCAAACATGGAGAAACATCACCTGATTACCAACCAATGATGTGAGTTGTTAGCAGGCGTGAGAGGGATCACCTATAATGATGATGATCCTGAACGTACTAAAGTACATTTTTTGTGGTGTGAATAGATGATTTGATGTTGAACACCATGCAAATTCTTTTGGTCGAAGGCCATTGATGTCAACCGGTCGCCAGAAGAGAGAATCTTGTCATTGATGTATGCAAGCTTCAAAGCACTGAAAGAGCATTTCTAAGTCAACTTCTTGGATGATGAGATGATGTCGACAAGAAGAGAATCATCATAGGAGGGCTTTGATGTATCCCACATCTATGACACAAAACGAAGTAAATGATTTTTTGGAGATGAAAACAAACTGACGACACAAGGTTCAGGAATGGCGGTCATGAAAATGAAGGTTTGTCGTATTGTAATGGATGAGACTTTAACTGGATGACTTCTTAACTGGATGACTTCTCTTGAACATATTGGCGACACTGAGATGAATTGGTAATGTTAACCCAAAGAGATGGATGGTGTGATAGACCAATGGTATGATGACCAACAAATGGAATAACCCAACCCAACTCAAACACAGAGATGAAGTGAAAGTGTCATGTTCAAGAGCAACTTGCTACCATTAATTTTCAAGATTTTTTCCCTTTTTCCCCAGTCATTGCTGACCAGTACCTCTTTATTTTTTATCAAGATTGAGGAGGATAACATATGCTTCTTCTATAATTCACCCTTCGGGAAACCCCATCGCTATTTGATATTTTAACGAGTCTAGCGACGGTGAAACTCGGTCTCTTCTAGATGGACAAGTTTGTCGCTATTATTTTAACGAGTTTAATGACAAGGATAACTCGGTCCTTTTCATGTTTATAGAGTTTGGAAAGGGACAAAAAAAACTCTATAAGTTCTTTTCTGTAAAAATAATCCCTCAAGTCCAAAAAAGCATAAAATGATACAAGAGAGATGTTGTTTCCAATACTTTAACAAGTTGGAACGGACAAGCACTCGACTATATTTTCTTGTTTAGAGAGTCTAAAAAGAGTTTAAAGAGGACTTTATTTTGAGGAATGAGTGGTGTCTAGGATAGCAACTGGTTCCGGTGATGTTGGAACTTCTCAAACATGTTGATTTATGTGAAGAGGTTGGCTAATAAGACCACTCATTGCAACTGTTCCTCAAAAATGGTAAAACAACCAAGTGAAAGCATATGATAGGCCAAAGAGATGGCAGTGATGGAATGATACCAAGGCTCATCTGATAAAAGAGGCTGATAGAATGGCAATCACAAGGGTTAAAAATTGAAAATGTGTTCATTTTTAGACAAGCTTGAACCATAGGGAACTATGCTTGGAACTCGTTTCATTTTTACAAAAACTTGAAATGAGAAAAAACTTTGCTTGATACTAGTTTCATTTTTACACAAGCTCGAAACGAGGAAAAACTACGCTTGAAATTGGTTTACATGCCCCCAACATTATGAAAGGGAGAGTCTCTTGTAACCAGATGGAAGTCGCTGCAGTGAAGCGGGATGGTTATCCAACACCTCTTTGGCTTTTTCCAAATAGGGACAAAGGTGAATGGGGTGATTCCCTTAACATAGCCTACAAGCTCGAAACAAGGAACTTAACTTTACCATTAGGTGCATGCCCCCTAAGATTCATTACATTCACCTAAGTAGACTACTCGTGGCTATCAAGTGGATGGAATGAAGGTTCATATACGAGATCAAGTGAAAGACTCGACTGGGATTTTACGAGATCTAATCAAAGACTCGACTTGGAACTTTGCTCCAAGGGTCCTTGTTTCATTTTTTAATGAGCTTGAGACAAGACAAGGAACTTTTCTCATGCCCTTTTATTTCATTTTTTAATGAGGTTGACACAAGATAAGGAACTATCCCCATATCCTTAGTTTCATTTTTTTAACGAGGTTGACACAAGACCAGGGACTATCGTCATACTCCTTGTTTCATTTTTTAATGAGGTTGATACAAGAAAAAGAACTATCCTCAGATTCAATCGCAACTCATAAGAGGTCATGAAAGACAGAGTTGGTTCCAATGCCCCCAGTACATGATGTACAACATCACTGAATTTATCGTCAGTTGATGTAGGTATGGAACTGGTTGCCACATAATTAACCCGTGGCGGGGATGATACCATTGGTAAAAAAGGACCATTTAGGGAAGATGGTTGACTAGGAGCTATATTTGGATCGGGAAATGAAAGCTGGTAAACGATGACAATCCTGCCTTCATGCAGGAAACAAATCACTCGAAAGAGTGTTGAAAAAATAGCTCCCATGTCATAAACATAGTTGTGCCCAAGAAGTAAATTGTAATATAAAGGTCCTGGGACTACCATGATGTTGAGATAAATGGTTTTCCCTCCCAAAGTAATAGGTAACTGAGGAAGGATCCCTAACGATTGACTGGTTCCTCTATTAAAGCCCAACAGATTCTATGTAACAGGTACAAGAAGTGGTGAACCAAGTGCTTTCCAAGTAGTTGAGGAAAGGATACTCACTGATGCACCTTCGTCTATAATAGTGCCAGATACAATCATTTTACAAACTTGTACTATGATCTGGAAAGGCACATAAGAAGGAAGGCGGAATCCTACCAGTTGATTCCAATCAAAGGAAGTGACTAGACTACTTGGAGGGGGTACCGTAGAAACGGGAGAATTAACCCCTTGAGTTACGAGAACTGGAGGATTTTCCTCCTGTCTTGATGAAATAGGTGGACTGCCCCCAAGCTCATTTGAATCTGAGGAAACAAAAATAACTTGAGAGCTATGATTTTCACTCTCTTCGGGAAAGGTACGATTAACTGAAGGTGAAATTAGGTCAACTGTTACCTCAACCTGTTGATTTGGATCGGGTATAGACTCATAGGATTCACTTTTAGAGAGAGTGGTTTCAACCGACGGTTGATTTTGGTCAGTCAATTCATCAACTAGTGAAGGATTTAGGGAGAGTTTCCTATAACCAGATGGAAGTCACTGCGGTGAAGCAGGACGATTATCCAATACTTTCTTGGCTTCATCTAGATAGGGACAAAGGTGAATGGGGTGATTCCCTTCACATAACCTACATGGAAACTTGACTTTTCCCTTCTTTCCATGAACTTTACTATCACTATTTGATGGTGTGTCACCAACATGATCTCTAGAGGTTGATGACACAGGATGATGTGAACAGGAAGACCATTCTTCTAAGATCTGAGGAATATCAGGACAATTTTGAAGAAGATGGTCTCCTGCACAAAGTTTTCATGGATATCGAACTTTGTGATGCTTGACGGATGGTTTCTCATTAGATGTTTCATTCAAAGCAATGGTTGCTTGGTTGCCCTTCTATTGAATTTTTTTCTTCTTCTTCTTCTTCCCTTTCTTCTTCTTCTGAGCCACCTGGTTACTAGTACCAATACTTTAATCAAGTGAAGCGGAAGAAAGGGAGGAAGAAACAACTGAGGAAGAAGGCAAAGGGTCAACTTTAGGATCAACTAGAGGTTGATTTTGTCCAGTTGGAGGAGTACTTTATTGCGGAGAAATCACAACATTTTGAACCAAGGAGGTTGAAAATAACCATACTGGCAAGCCAATGGTAAATCCCGTAAGGGACAATGTATCTATAAAAGGAGCACCAATATTTCTGAAAGGAGGAAAAGGACTAGGATTCCCATCAAAAGGAATTCCTTGATCGGTGGACTCTGGATTTGTCGCCATATGTTTCAAACTAAGATCAACTAAGTAGCAAGCATGGAGGATGTTATCCTTGGTCAATTAATTTTTACGACACTGGAACACAACTTCACTTTTTCAGTTTTAAAGAGTCAAGAAAAAGAAAAAGATGACTTTAGTCACTTTCGATGTTTAATGAGCTTGAAAGGACAAGTGCTTAGATGATCCTTTTACTTTTAAAGAGTCGAATAGGAATGAAAGTGACTACTCTGGAGACTCTAGACAAGAGGGCTTACCAAACAAATCGCAAAACTGCAATATACACCTTGGTGATAAATGAAAGAGGAATTACCAAGGACTTTACATACGGCGGTCAATCTTACTAAATGTTGTGTTCAGTGCATTGCGATCGGTAAGGTAGCAGACTCTGCTTCCTAGGGATAAAGGATTTCAACCTATTGGGGTCTCCCACTATATATGCAATGGTACAAGGAGCACAAGTTTGTACTAGCACTTATCGAATCAAAGAGGAAGAATCATCCAAGCTTCAGTGAAAACGACAGCCACTAGGTTTAAAGATGTTGGAACACGTCTCTAGCCTAGACCTCTAGATGTGTTGTGTTAAGTTCCAAAGTGTTGTCAAATTAATTGAGGTTCATTTTAAGTTGATATTGCTTAAAGATTTTCCTTTGAAGGTTCACCACGTGATTTATGTTCACAATTCCTAAAATGCAACTATCATGATAAACAAACTTTTGATTTAGTTTGAACGATTGAAACCTTAGCTACTAAAGGAGAGAGCAATCAAATCTTTGACAAAGAGAAAAGAGCACATCTAATGCAATTTCCCTAGTTATTCCTATCAAGCATTCACAAACCTTAATATGCACAATGCAAAATGCATGTATTTGTTTTCAACTTCCCTTAATGTGAATGAGACAACAAGGAAAACTAAATGCAGAAATGATTCAGAATACTTCACACAAAATGGCGATTTTCGACAATTTTTCTTCAAAGAGAGAAAGGAGGACTAAACGACACTTTCAAGTTTAAAGAAACAAAACTTTTTGACACTTTGAATGAAATCAAATCAAATGCACAAAATAGTTTAATCAATTAGCTATGAAGGAATATTTTTACGACACTTCACTTTTTCGACGAAATTGAAGACTTTACGACACTTTTCTATCGAAATGACAATCGATCAACACTAATTTTTGACAATAGATTGTAAATGAAAAAACAAATACATAAAAACATTCACCAATCCTAATCTAAATAGGGTTGAATTAAGTGATGAAAGTTGGTTTCAGTGATGAGACATCATTCATGTTCAACAAGCAATCAAACAAAGATGAAAACTGGTCAAAAACCTCAATTCCTAGATGGGAAAATTGAGCTTCAGTCAATCATCGCACTTGCTCTTTGAAGACAGTGCTATGCATAGCACTTTGTCCATTCGGGAACTACTATGCATAGCAAGTCACAGTTCAGGACAGTGCGATGGTCACAGGGAGCGATTCTGAAGTTGTTTTTGGCTCAAATTTGATGCAATTTTCAGTGGATTAAGCTTGATTTCAATGAACAATAGCAAGTAAAGTGTAGTGGAATGTTATAAGAGGCTACTAAGCTACCAAAAAGGGCATTCATTCACCAATGGAGTCACCAATTTGTTTCTGGGAAAACTATTATTTCTAAGAAATGCTAGACCTCTAGGTTTGGTAGCTAACCTAGAAACAATAGTCAAAGCAATTCACTATCTTTCCTATGAGTGTGTTGTGCCCTACAACAACCCCCCATTTCATATCATTCTTATTTTCAAAAAATTAACATATGGAATGGGTCCCTTTTAATAATTTTGGCATCAATGCTTGTATGTTCAAAATAGGCCGCATAATCAAATGAGTTGTCATATATTTAAGCCTTTTTGAGGACATCAATGTTTCAAATAATAAATAATCTTTTATTATTGCGATAAAGCGATCGCAAGATCGCATATCGCAATAACATAAGAGATGCATTTAAATGGCATATTGGTTTCCGCCGATGCGATATCGCTATCGGCGATCGGCAATGTTACATGCACACCACTAACGCCACATAACTCATGTCCCGACGCGACGCGACGTTGGCGATCGGCTATCGGTGATACCTCATGCGAAACCGCTTCACGATTTAAATCCCAACCCGACGCGATATCGCTATCGGCCGTCGGCAGAATTCCACATACTTCAGTAAGGTACCCGGTTCCTACCCCCGATGCGATGCGATATCGCAATCGGTAGCCCCAAACCATTGTGTATGCACCTACCTTTGTTTCCATGCGCTAGCCCGATGCGATATCGCTTATCGGCTGTCGGCACCACCTTTTGGTAATAATTGTGCAGCACCTATTCCCCGAAGCGATGCGATATCGCTCATCGGTGATCGGCAGTTTTTAAAAAGCCATCTCTCAAAGCTTTAATTTTATATTCATATCCGGTTGATAAAGTGCGAATCCCAAAATGCCGTTAATGCAAGGGATAAGGTAATGCATGTGTATTTAAATGATTTTACCCCTTCGATTAATGAACACCTGCGTTTAACCGTCAGAATATCTGTTGCACGCTTAAGTGAGTCATTCACCCAGATAACGGTATAATCATCACATTTAATGGGTAGCAGACCTCAAATCACCATTAATTGCATCTGCAATATCCTCTCAGCAATTGGATCCGCAGCCACTTTTGGAAATTAATCTTGGCACGCTTCAAATGATATATCTATCCCTCTGTGTAGCGTCATTGTTATTATGTTGTTACGATTTCTCTTGCAATTGTGTAGAATTCGTCTTTTGAGAGAAGCTCAAGTATGATGGGAAAAAGATCCAAGAGGGCTACGGGCTCTACAGTTACACCTGTAGCAGGTCAAACTGCTGCAAATAGCAAGAAAGGCCTCGTTTCAGACACTACATGCACTGGTCTTAACAAGACTACATGGCAAGGCACATATAATTTGCTAGAAGCTGAGCAACCAAAAGTTTCAGGGATAGTGGCTACTGCTGACCCATTCAAAAAGTCTGATGCAACTCTTAAAGAGTTGGCTGATTCCTTTCTTCACAGAATAGCGGCCAGAGAACAAGTCCTTCCCTACACTGATGTAGTGCGATGGGCAATTGAGGAAATTCCAATCGTTGACAGAACGTTCCACACAAGAGATGGAAGGATTTTCGGGTCTTTCAAGTCAGAGCACCTGAGGGAAATGTATCATTTGCCCGAGCCAGAGAAAATCTACAACAAAGACTTCGTGGAGAAGTTTGCAGCTGAAAATGAAGTGCCATCCGAGCCCATTCGGGATTGGAGGCAGAACCCGGCCAAACACAAGCACGAAAGCTCGGGTAAGTACTCTGTCGATTCCTTGGCTTCTCCCTATTGCTATGCGGGAATTATGATGTGTAGGCTATGGGGATTACATGATTCTGCCAATTTTGATATAGAGATGGTTCCCCTAATGGAAGCAGCCGTTAATGGTTTTATCATGGATTGGGCCACCATTCTTTCTGATAAATTGACTATAGCTGTTCGGGATTTTAGAGCTAAATCTGTGGTCACCGAAAGGAAAATCCCTCCATTTTATTATAGTGCCTACATTATGGACACATTGTGCTTTAACTCTGAGTTTCCCATTCTCGGTTGGAGATGGACCAGCCAAGACCCTTTGCCCATTCATTTGTATCATCGGAAATTGTGGAAGTCCTCTTACAAGGACCATTTGTATCAAATTTGCAATGGTTTTATGCTTCCCGTTCATTATTCCATTTTTGATCGGCCTATTCCTAAAATCTCCTATCTCGCTTCCTTCGACTTACCAGCTGTAGCAGGTTGGTTTGGAGAAGAGCATTTTACCTATATTAGGGTTTATGGAAGCCAAGCCAAACCGCATGTTCTCCCTCTATATGTTCCAGACAAACTGTTAGCCCGAGAAATCTCCTACCAGATCATGGCCGAAAGTGTCACTCAAACTCTCAAGAAAGAGAAAAAGAGGGGCTGGCCCCCTTTTCCCTTGAGGATGGGTGTTTTTACTCTGCATAATATTCAGCATGCAGAAAAGGAGGCAGCAAAGATGCAAGCTTTATCCCTGCCCACTATGCCAGCCAGACTCTATGATCCTAAGAAGACTGCTTTCATTGCCCTAGAACAGGCCAAACTGACTAAGATTGACCATCAAGAGGATGAGTTTGATGACCTGTTCGCAGCTGCCGATTCAATAAGCCAAACCAAGCAGCTTGCCAAGATGAGATACAATGATGAGAATTTAACTGAGTTCAATAAACTTAGAGAGCAGAGGTTGCAAACTCTGCCTCTGGATTTATTGTCATTAACCACAGCATCCTCCTCAAGCGAGCCAGGTCAGAAACAGACGAGCCAACCTCCTGTTATAAATAAAGAACAAAAGAAACAACAGGAGGAAAGGCAAGAGAAGCAGCAGGCAGAGAAGAAGAAGGAACAAGAACAGAGAAAGCAGAAGCAGATGGAGGAACAGCGGAAGAAAGACGAAGAAGAGAAACAAAGGAAGGAGTCAGAAGAACAACGACAGAAAGAGTTGGAGGAGCAAAAGAGGTTGGAACAAGAAAAGGAGAAGAGTAAATCCCAGACCTCCATAGATCCTGAATTGCTGAAACAATGGAATCAATTCGATTCCATTATCAGTGGAAAGGAAGGCTCCAAAGACACTCCGGACACCACTTCTTCTCAGGTTCCAAGCGGAACCAGCGGCCCACCCATTTCAAAGGAGCTCGAAGTAATCACCAAAGACCCTTCCAATCAGATTGTGCTCCAGGTGGAAGATATTCCTCCCCTGGACGTTTTCTACAGCCCTAGGCACAAAGCGGTTGTTAAGCGCTCAAGGAAGAGACGAAGGCTTGATCAACCTTCCATCTTTCCTGAGCAGACAGTTACGGGGAATGTAGTCTGGAAGGAAGAATTGGACCCCTCCGATGATCTAACCAAGCTATCGCAGTATGCGGGAGCTTATTCTGCAGCTACTATTGATAAAGCATCGGAGGTAAGTCTTTTGTTAAAGACTAAGGACCAGGAAATTTGTGCATTGCAAGCAGAGGTAGCTGAAGCACAAAACAAGGCAGCACAGGTAAAAGAGCAGTTGCTAGCACAACAGCAAGCAAACAGTGTTTTAACCCAGCAACTACAGACTGAAAAACAGAGGATTGATCAGAGCGCAATCCAGAAGCAGGAGGAGCTAACAGAGGCATTGGCACAATTGAGAGCGGCAAACGAGCTAATGACAAAGTCAAAAGATGAGCAAATCGCTCGACTATTAGCACAGCTTGAAGATATCAAGGGCACTAAGAAAATCGAAGATTTCAGAGCAGAGGCAGCTCGAATAAACAATGCATTAATCTCTCAGGTTAGACTCTTGTGCCAACAACTAACTGAGGCTGAGCCATTATGTGAAGCATCTGCAGCAGTATGTCAGCAAATTGACAAAGTCAGAAATGAGCTAGATCAGGCCGAAGAAACCATAACCTCATATCTTGAGTGGCAAGATACTGATGAGGGAAAAGAAGCAAACTTGCCTAGGATCTATGAGCCATTCAAAGACATACTCTTCATGGAATGGAATACTCAGGTCATGAAAGCAGAAAGAGCAGCTTCGAGATCTAAAATAATTTCTACCAATATGATTGATTTGGTCAACAACACACTCTATTGGACCAACATAATCTCTCAGTGTACACCTGGAAGCATAACCACGGCAAACATGATTGAACAAACAAGTTATCATGGTCTGGAGGAAAAGAGGAAGTTAATCGCTGGAGTAAAAACTTTAACCTCCGATGCATATTGGCTCTTTTTAATCAAACCGCACACTCAAAGGTCGGCTCTTAAATGTTTAACAGATGCTCTCAAGTGGCTAATCCCCGACTTTCAGGATGCCACATATGATGCCCAGCTCACGTCGCATCTCAACACTCCACCGGAAGTACAACCCATGCTTGCGATATGTCAGTTGAGGTTTAAAGGCAAAGAGCCCACCGAATGAAGCATTGCTGCCGACTGCCAGATTGCCAAGAAAAAGGGAGAAATATTTATTGATGCCAATTTCATAGTTTTTTAGTTTTTCTTAGATATTTAGATTAGATATTTAGATTAGATATTTAGATTAGATATTTAGATTAGAATAGTATTTATAGACCCTTTCATTGTTTTGGAAAGGGTCGTAAAATTTTGTAATAGACTTAAAGGCTGAAGTTTGCACTACTGTGCTTCAGCCTATATTCTTTTGTGAAATTCGACCAATAGTCCTTAATTTGATGAGAAGGTTGTTTTATGCATTTGTGCACTATTGTCTCTTGTTTGGAATACTTTCTGGTTTGAAGGAAGGACTGCGACATAGTGATTAATATACTGGATTGATCGAGCAGCTTACATGGTACTATTATCTGTATCTGTGTTCTTTCTTATTATATGAATTACTGTGTTATTATCTTTGCTATTGTTGAATGCATGTATGCGATATAACAGCGAATCTTCATTTCGTTTCACTATTGAATGTTTTGGTGATTTGTTATCTCTTTCACCCATGCATGTATCAATGATATAAATGATTAAGTGTAGTAATTCGCTATAATCACTCTGCATAACTAATTATGCAGAGCAATTTTAAATGGTTTAAACATCTATGCTTTAATGCTAGAGTCATCTATATGCCTGCTTTAAAGCACAGATTATCAAACGCTATGCTTTGAAAGATTGATAAGTCCCGGGATTAGATTATTAGATTATATATTTTGCTGATAGTCTTAGTTATTTGCTTATCACTATCCTACCGCATAAGCTACTCATCCATCCCACTTTTATCTATTATTGGGAAACTGGTCCCATTATCCCCAGTCGGAGCCACTATTCCAAACGGAAAAGGAACTGCTTTCAAGGTTCCGGACCGGGTGGTTTCCCCTTTGTTGTGGCAGCGATTTTCGAGGCCTCAACGGAGTGATAGATAAGAAAGAGATTATGAAAGATCAACTTGTAAATTCTGCTTGAATCCTCGCTTGATCTCCCTCTCCTTTGGTTGATCCCATAACTCTTCCCTGTACTTAACACGCTTGGAGAGTACCTGTATAGCTATAGAAACAAAGACCTATCCAAGCATAATGATCCATCATAGCATAATTATCATAGAATCAGAAATATGATAGACAAATGAATGCATTTACATTTAACACAATCAATTGGGAAAAATATTGAAGAACTTTATTAATAACAAGGAGAATTACAACCCATAAGAAGTTTGATCCAACACCATCCTCCCACCTTCAAGCCTTCTTCACCTCATAAATTAGCAAGAACATACCAACAATAACACAATGCTCTCACCTCAATACTAAAACTAGCAACACTTCATTACAACTCAGAATAATTTAGCCCCTAGATCTCTTGGATGAGGGATCCATTTATAGATGAGTGAAGGAGGTTGAGTCATCAATGATGATGATGAATGCCTTTCTATTTTTAGGAATTGGTTCCATGAAAGAGGGGAATAGGTGGATGTTTCCTAGTTCCTTTAGTCATCCTTGGGCAAACTCAGAGGGGCAGGTGGCACAGGAGAAGCTTCTAGAGGTTTCCATGAGTAACTGATTCCTCAAACTGTCCCGGAATTTTGTCTAAGCTCGACCATCGCACCCTAAAGAAGGCCAAACTATGATGCATAGCACTTTGACAGTGTGGCACCTGCTATGCATAGCACCCTAACACAGGGCTTTTTGTAATGATTACTTTTAGGCACTTTTTGGATGAATTTTGTGATGAAACTTTTGGGGAATGAGGCATTCAGAGGACTAAGTTTCTTTAGGGCATAAAAAAACTATATTAGGGGTTGATGAACCCTAATATCATCGACATGTGAGTTGGGATTTATGTGCCCAAATATGTCTATAAAAGATGTTCTTTGACTGCCATTTGTACCCAGAATTTTGTGAGCTATTAATTTGTACAACAATAACTATAATGTCATCAATAAAAATGTCATACTCCAGCCATTACCAATATAATTCATTAAAAATTTGGTACAAGAATTGCAAGGATAATTGAATTTGGCAACATCAACCATTGCTTGACTGGAGATAAACTCAAAGACTCAAAGACTCCATCACAAGCAATAGAAAGGTGTAGGATCACTAGAGAAGTCCATTGCAACAAGATCCTTTCCATAACCTTGGATTTGCTACAATTTTCTGACCATTTCCATAGGTTTAAAATGCTACAAGCATTCTGTATCACCTCTGAAGACAAATTTTACAAACTCAACAAACCTTCAAGTGCAGTTCAACAAACCTTGTTTAATAATCATTAATTTAGAGAATCTAGTAAAACATTCGCATAGATAAGATCCATCAGTTTCATTTCTTCTCGCTGCAATTCCACAAAAAGCTAAATGGAATCCTCCTCATACCCATGCATACATACCAACAATAACTGTGTTCTAAAAATTATGCACTACCTTGCCTACTGGGGCACCAGACCAAGCTCTCTTACATTAACCTTTATTGAACACGATCCAGCTTATTTCCCTGTCTCTTAACCTTTTTTTTTAACACGATCCAACTTTCATTGGATTATACACTAGACCAGGAAAATTTTAAAATGATTAGCCCTACACTCAGCGCCAAAGGACTATGCGTAGCACATAACATGTCCATCCAATTCTTGGACAAGCTTCAACTGCTTGTCAACATCCACAACCTCAACAACTTTCTGGAATGGTTCCTCCATCATAGATCAAACCTCCAGTTGATCTGATGACTGATAGCGATTTCGAGCGCACAAACTGAATGACCTTTAATCAATTTCCGGACCCGATGGAAATTATAAATTTCCAATGTAGAAAAGTTCGGGTCTGACCTCTCGCTTAACACCCGTTCACTTTTTAAACCTGAAATCCATCGGATGATGAGGCCCAAGTGATCTACGACTTGCGGGATTACACTAGTGTGCAGATTAGTCAATGAATTCAATGGTGTAGGGATGATTGTGGTAAGTCGCTCTTGCTTTAGGAGCTAACCCTTCCAACCCTGCTACTAACTTCAGTGTCTAGCCATGCTAAAATTTCCTTACTTCCTAGATTTTCTTTCTCATTCTTTAAGAAATCTCTCATGATAGTGGCCCACTCTTCCATTACTTTTTTTTTTCAAGTAAACTTGTCCTATCAAAAAAAAACTTCCTGAATCAGAATTGGTGACAAATTGCATGACCTTTAAGCCGCACAATTACCTGAAAGTGATGCTTTTGCTTGATAGTAACACCAAGAGGCATATGAAAGCCATGCTTTAGGCATATTTAGACATAGAAGTGTAGTTTCTTTAATGGAAGCACCAACCACTACACATTTGCTGCTTGTAAATTTTGGAAGCTGCATAGGGATTTGGAGCTACACTAGGCCTTCTCAATCTCTTCGTTCACCTTCTTAAGATTCTCAATAAGATGAGAAACACTCTTACAAACCTTAGACTCTAAACTCTTTACTAAATTGACTTCATTTTGCAAGTTCTCCACTGCTGCTTTACTCTTTGAACCTATACTAACTGCTTTCATGTCACATTCCATCATGGCATGAAGGTATGGCTTCCAGAGTTCATATCCCATTAAAATTCATTTCTTGATTGAAAACATTACTACTACAAAGATTCCATACTGACCCTTTTGTTTTCACAAGATCACCAACAAAACTATAATTATGACCGAGGAATCTTGTAGGTGCTTTTCTTTAATGTTCTCCAACACTTTTGCCCTTGTGAGATTGCCATACTTCTCTTTCTTTCACTGTAAGTGAAGGTGCTATGAGCTGAAGCGAAATTCTGATAACAACAATATCTTGATTAAATAGGACCATTTGATATTCCCCTGAATTTCAATTTTGTCAGATGCTGGGAGAGTATCAGTTCTAGTGCCATCATTCAGACAAAAACATTAATGGTTGTCTACTGCAATATTTTCAACATCTGAGCATACTGATGCCATTATAGAAGCCTCTAAATTCGCAACTTTATCTTTTTCTAGTATCATGGATTTCATGGAAGAATGATTTTTAGGGTTTCAATAGGCATAGAGCCATCTTGCCAAAATCTTTTGAAAGTATCCATGTTAGAAGAAAGGGGCAATGAAATCATCCCAGACAAGCCTTCCTAGGTAGGCTCTGCAACATCCTTATCTAATGCAGGCTCAAAATTCTGTTTCCTCTTGGTCTTATCTATTCAATGAATTTTTCATAAACAGAAGTCAATCATTCATTTGATCATATCTTCTGATCCCAGAGCCGGTTTTGGGAGTATGATATACCATTGGAAAGCTTATTCCGAGCTTCTTCTGATGGACACACTTATGACATGTTTTACACTAAATATCATGTGCAAAACATCTTTGAAAACCAGACATATTAAGAGCCCATTTTGATCCCTGATGATGGGCTACGAAGACTAGAACTAACATATGGAACTCCCGCTGTCATTGTATAACCTGCCCAAATCCTACTTCCTACCCAATTCATCCAAAAACCTTTGCAACCAAATCATTTCTTTACTAGCCTCTGTAGTAGCAACATACTCTACTTCTATTATTGAGAGTGCAACAACAATTTGTAGTTTTGAGACCCAACTGACAGCTGTTCCACCTACAGTAAACACATACCTTGTTGTGCTCCTCCTGCTATCTCTATCACTCACCATATCTGCATCAACATATCCTTTTAGAGCAATGTTTGAACCACCAAAGCATAATGATTGATTTATGGTACCTCTCAAATACCTGAGAATCCACTTCACCACCATCCAATGTTCTTTTCCTGGATTGTTCATGTACCTGCTTACAACTCCCACTACATGTGCAATATCAGGCCTTATGCAGACATTGCATACATTAAGATTCCGACTTCTTATGCATATGGGACTTTAGACATATGAGCCATTTCTTCCTGAGCCTTGGGACACTCCTCCTTACTTAATTTGAAATGGCTAGACAAAGGTATACTAAATGGTTTTGTATTCTGCATATTAAACCTTTTCAACACCTTTTCTATGTCCTCACTTTGAGACAATGTTAATTTGCGATTCTTCATATCTCTAGTTATTCTCATACCAAGGATTTATTTTGCAGCACCCAAATCCTTCATTGCAAATAAGTTCACTAATTTTCTTTTGAGCACATTTATTTCCTGCATGTTAGAACCTACAACAAGCATGTCATCTACATACAATAACAATATAATATAGTTGCCATCATTTTTCCTTTTGAGATAAACACAATGATCAAAGTGACATCTAGTATAACCTTTTTCAAACATAAACCTGTCAAATTTTAGATACCACTGCCTTGGAGCTTGTTTTAAGCCATACAAGCTCTTCTTCAACCTGCACACTAGTTTCTCCTTCCCTTTTACCTCATATCCTTGTGGCTGCTGCATATATATCTCTTCCTCCAAATCCCCATGGAGAAAGGTTGTCTTTACATCTAACTGCTCAAGATGCAAATCTTTAGTTGCTACTAGACTTAAAATAGTTCTGATTGAAGTCATTTTAACAACAGGAGAAAATATCTCATGAATGTCTATACCCTTTTTCTTTGCAAACCCTTTCACCACAAATCTAGCTTTATACCTTTTTCTACCTCCATCTTCTTCCTTCAACTTGTAAACCCATTTATTATGCAATGTTTTTTTACCTATAGGCAACCTGACTAAGTCCCAAGTATGTTTATGTGCTAAGGAGTCCATCTCTTCTTTCATGGCTTACTCCCACTTCTTCCTGGTTTCTACTATACTGCTTCTTCATAACATTCTGGTTCACTAGAATCAGTCAAGAATACATAATATAATGAAGGAGAGTATCGTTTAGGGGGTCTACTTATCCTGGTAGATCTTCTAACACCACTTTGAGGTGTTTGAGGTGCTTGTTGCTATTGTGGTTATTGTTCTGGATGTTGATCATTATGATTTTTAGGCACCATCACTTTTTCTATAATCTCGTCAAGCACTGCGTATTCTCTGTTTTCTTTTTCCTGTTTCTTTTCCTACAGTTGATCCTTATACAACCTTTTCATTGAATATGACATCTTTGCTCCTAATGATTTTGTGTTTTTCATAATCATAAAAGAGATAACCAAAATCATTAACACCATATCTAATAAAGGTACATTTCTTTGATTTTTCCTCAAGATTTGTTCTATTTTCTTTATTAATGTGGACAAAGGCTTCAAAACCAAAAGTATTTAAAATGAGTAGTTTACCTTTTTACATGTCCATGCCTCCTCTGGAATACCACCAGGAATACCACCACCCAAGGAACTTTAAGGCCCTCTGTTTATTAGATAAACAGTTGTATCTACATCATCTGCCCAAAACTGTAAAAGAAATCCTTCATGCAATCTCATGCACCTTGCACGCTCCATGATTGTCCTGTTCATCCTTTCTAACACACCATTTTCTTGTGGTGTTCCTGGAACTATCTTCTCTCTACAAATTCCATTCTCTGAACAGTACCTATCAAACTCTTTGCTACAATATTCACGTCCATTGTCTGATCTGAGATAGTTCAACCTTTTTCCTGTCTCATTTTCAACCAAAGCTTTCCATTTCTTGAAAGTATCAAATACATCAGATTTTTTTCGAATACAACAAATCCAGGTTTTTTTGGTTGCATCATCAATAAAAGTAACATAATAATGAGATCCACCAAGATATAATACCCGAGCAGGTCCCCATAGATCTGTATGCACAAGTTCTAATTTTTCACTCTTATTTTCTTTCCCAACTCTGAGGAATCTGACTCTCTTCTGTTTTCCATAAACATAATTCTCACAGAATTTTAAATCAACATGCTTCAAACTAGCAAAAAATTTCTTGAGTGAAGGATCTACATCCCCTTCTCACTCATGTTCTCAAGCCTATGATGCCACAATGATGTATCTTCTCCTGTAGAGGTTAAAGCATTAAAAATATTAGAAATACCATTGCATAAATACAATGTACCAACCTTTTCTCCTTTTTCTATTACCAGGGCTCCTTTCGTGACCTTCCAGGTTTTATCTGTAAAATTTGTTACACAAACTTCACCTCCCAACTACCATATTGAAATTAGATTTTTCTTCAGATCTGGAACACGCCTTACCTCCTTCAATAACCATTGGTTTCCATTCTGCTGTTTTATGAAAATGGTACCCATTCCAATGCTTTTACAGGGTTTATCATCTCCCAATCAAACCTGTCCAAAATCTCATTGAACATAATCATGAAAATGTTTTCTATCAGGAATTGCATGGAATGAGGCCCCTGAATCTACCATGTTGGGTTTGGAGCCTGATTATCTTCTATATTCAAAGGTATCGCCATATTGGACCCCAATTCGTAATGGGGTGGCAACGCTGCCTGTAAAATATTCGTTGCAAGGGAATATACGCGGGAAACCTAGTTGGATGGCGTGTGCCCTCGGTTTCTTTCTCCATGTCTTTATCCTCATCCTCTTCGATCAAGATGTCCTCAAGGTCTTCCTCCTCCTCATCGATTTCCAAATTAACTGCTTTCCCTTTTTCCTCCATGGTCAATTTTGTTCTCAACGAGTTTAGAGGGGACATGCACACCAGAATCATAGGCTGCTTATCTTTCTTGGGCCTCAGTGTGTGCGGAAATTTAGGGATTTGCACAACTATCCCAACACTCTCAGGGGCATCCTCTATTGTCATAGCCTACGCGGCCTCTTCGGCAGTCATTTCTCCAATTTCCCTGGCTTCCTCAAACGCTGCCATTTTGTTTGTTGAGAAATCTCTCAACTGCTCAACTGGGTGCTCAAAAAATGCTCTCCACAGGTTAAATAGGTCTCAGTTCAGAATACTCTGGGTGCTCGACAACTCAATTCTCAAATGACCAAGTGTTGTTTGTTGGGTATCCCTTTGCAATATATAGCGTCTTTCGAATTCAAATTCGATCATTCCCCCCAAATCCGATCCATTAATGCTCCCTTGGTGGCAAATTTTCCCAAATCTTGCCCTTAAAGCTCACTTTAAATGCTTGCCACCCACTCCATTTGGTATCAAAACAAGCATCACATCGTGAATAGTGACTATAATAGTTACTTTCCATCCAACTCGCGTGGCAGTGCAGCTACCCTTGCACTATCGTGGACCCTGTGACACTTTGGTCCTACGCACAACCTTGACATCGCACAGCTCTCGGGAAGAGTATTTTATGGTCCTGCACCTCCTTTCAACTGCTTGGAGTGATGAGATTGTGCTACCCATGGCTAGTCAGGTGGTCGGGCCACCTGTATATGGCTTCAATCGACCATCAATCAATTTTCCTGAAAAAAAATTTTCCTTTTATCTTTACTGTCTGCGTCACACACTTCAGCATCTACATTGTGCCACCATTGGTGCCTCCTTTAGTAATATACGGTCCAATCCAAGGCATCAAGCTGATCAACTCTCGATGGTAGTCCCCAAATTTTTCAACGTAATCGTGCACATCCTGTTTTATTGCCACAATTTTCTTATCGAGAAAATCCTTCCTTATTCCTTCCTCAAGCTTCTTGACTTCTGCTTCCACCAGAGTGCTTTTCTCCCTTAACCAAGCTCTTTCATTCATGAGTTCTTGGAGCCTAAGATTACCTAGTTGGATATTTTCATCAGGTCCCAAGCTTTCTTCTTCATTTAGTTGCGTGATCCCTTCTTCCAAGGCTTTGTTAACCGTCATATCCACGGGAAATCCTATGCGCAGACTATGCATAATATGCTCCATCCGTATTACAACGTTTGCTCCATAGGCCAGCCTAGAAGGCATCTATCCCATTAGTTTCTTGCACATTATCTGATAAGTGCACAAAACTACTGGTACATGCAGGTCCCAATCACTTCGCTGCACATTATATACCTTGTTCAGTGCTTCGCACAATTCGTTAAATGCTTCTGCATGGGTAACCTTTTGCACGCTCGTTCTTTCCACACTCTGTCATTCCAACTGGAGGGACCATTCGTGTAATGGCCTCCCCAACACATGCTTATTGATCGTGTTCCCCAATGCAAATTCCATGGGCATCCGTGAAGGTTTTTTACCATATGCTTGTACCCACCTGGACAAATGCGCGCGTGGACCATCCCGTACATTTTATTTATCTATTAGTTTCATATTAGGCTTCCAAAAATGCATATGCATCATCCTCCTACATTCACGCCAGTCCTCATAGTTTCCTTTGTGCGTATGCCACCACCTCATAGGCGTAGCGCGCAGTACCCACTTCAAAGCTTGTAAACATTGCTTTTCCGGCACCTCCCTTTCAAATCTGTCCAAGAAAGAATCTACCTCACCTAATCCATCATAAGTAGGAAAATCTCTCACTTTTGTTGATATGTAGCAGAATGATCTTGTCATCATGTTACAGTTTAGTGTGGTTACCTCGTGTAACCGGTTCTACCATTTCTCTATCTCTTCATCTAAATCTAATGTACACGAGCTTTTGCGCTCCCATGAGATTCGTCCATCCGCGGTGGGATTTACCCAGTCTTGCTCTCGCACGGTTATCTTGTAGATTCAGTCCAAATCATCATCGCTTTCATAGTCGTGCATCGGCTCAGTATAGCATGATCCTTTTGCAGGGTCCAAAGGTATGACTACGTGCAGAGACTTTTTCTCAAAAATCATCTTGCGCTTCTTCAGATTAATCACCCCGTTCATGTCAGTGGCCCAATCGATTCTTAAGAGTGCAGGGTAGGGATTATTGTCATCAACAATCTCTATCACTTCAAAGTCTGCTAGCATGCTTGCCCCTTCAATATCCATGGTGATTCCTTGCAATCTCCCCATAGGTATTATCTTTTGTTGGTTCGCCATTCGCAGCTGGATAGGAGACCATTGTAGCGTAGGCCTTCCCATGCGCTCCCATGTCTTCTTCGGCAAAATGTTAGCGTCCGACCCTAGGTCCAGAATTACCTGGTCCATCTCATATTCTCCAATCTGTGTAGTCAACCTCATTTCTCTTCCCGTCCTCGTCGCATGCTTTCCAATCTTTTGGACTACACACGGCTCTCTTGGTGCAGTCCCAGTGCATATTTTAACGAGTTCCTGCAATCCCTTTACAGCCTTACTGTCACGAAATAGCTTGATGCATGTTTCTAGGAATGTCGTAAGCATAGATGGGTCCATTTTTGGCTTCGATCTATCTTTTTTTCCTTAAGTGGAGGCATCAGCGAAGCTCTTCTTAGCTTCCATGAAGGTTTCCTTAGCGTGCTCCAAATCAAACTCTGCTTCTTTCGTCGGAGCCTTGCGAACCCAATTACTATTGATCCAGATTTAAACAGGAATGCAACAAATTACAAAGATAACCATAAACATAGAGATGCAATATAAATAATACTTCATTTCATTAATGTAAGATACTGAAATATCCTTACAAGCAGCAATGGAAATAAACCATCTAGGGCAATGGTATCTTATCTCTAAGAAGAGATGTGGCAGCTACATGCCTTTGAACTGTGTTACAATGAGGCTCGAAGGTCTATTTATTGTTGAGAAATAATGGAAAACCCTAAACATCCAAAAACCTAACCCTAGAAGATGAAATGCCAAAGTGTGGGTCGTGTTTGAGTAAATTGGTACATCAACTTCCCGGGGTTGTAACTTTGGCATATGATCTCCATTTGACGCGCACAATATCTCGTTAGAAAGATCTATCTAAGAACTAGAACTTTGGGAAGACCAACATTGGTCCATGGACTGATGTTGCTCCCAATTTTCCCAAAACACGTTGTTTAGTGCCTCAAAATGGCTCCGGAAGTTCAGGACCCGAAAAACTGCTAAAAATAGTAAATTGTGCTACAATTAAGGAAACTGAAAAGCTGAAAGAAACAATGGTGGGGGTCAAAGTGGACTTAGCAGGTGGCCACCAATATCCACCTGGATTTTTCCTCCCCCCTTAGGGAGCAATGGTCCCCATTACGTTGAGTTCCTCCATGATATGAGGAAACTTCTGTTGAACTTGGTCCCTGGTCAGCCACTTGCCTTGTGAAGGAGTTGGCCTGCTTTGACAACTCGATACAATTGGATATTCTGTTGGCAAGTGTGCTTGATCTTTATGTCCATGATCCGATCAGTTGATCTTGTTCCATGCAATATGGATTAAACTTTGTGGGTGTGAGTTGTTATGCAATGTCAGATGTGTCTAGTAATGGTGGAAAGTATGGCCGAAGGTGGTCCACATTGAACACTCGGTGTAGGCCAAGGAATGGGGGAATGTTGAGCTCAAATGCATTGTCTCCCATAGCCTTGGTAATGGTGTAAGGACTATATTGTAGTGGTTTAAGTTTCCGATAGGCTCCGGTAAGGCGTTCCTTTTGCAAATGCAACCAGACATTATCGCCCACCTGAAACTTGTGTGGCACCCAATGTTGATCATGTTGTGGCTTGTACTTGGCATTTGATTTCTCCAACATGTCATGGACCTACTGGTGAATATGTTGGATGTGCTCAATGAAGCTAGTTGCCTTATCTGTTTCGTACTGGACATGAGAAAAATCTGCGTGAGTAGCTGCAAATGGCATGGCCACATCAATGGGACATAGTGGCTGGAATCCTAAGCCCACCTGAAAAGGGTTGTGGCCAGTCGAGCTGTGAAGAGCCCAGTTGTAGCTGTGTTGAGCATAGGGGAGGCTCTCGTCCCATGTACGTGGATGATTTGAGTTGTACATGTGCAGAATGTGTACGATCATCCTGTTGACAACCTCTGGCTAGCCATCAGTTTGAGGATGGAAGGTTGTGGACTTAGTGAGTTTGGTGTCCAGGATTGACCAGAGACTGGACCAAAATGTACTGAGGAACCTACTATCCCAATCTAACATGATAGATTTTGGGATCCCAAAGTGTACCCACACTCATTCAAATAAGAGTTTAGCAGTGGCTTCTGCTATGATATTCTTCTTGCAGGCCACCATAATGGCCATCTTTGAGAACTTGTCAATGACCACAAAAACACAGTCATTTCCATGCTTAGTGGAAGGAAGGACTAACATGTAATCCATGGAGATGGATTCCCAAGGTCGACTACTGGTAGGCAGCGGGGTATAGAGGCCTTGCTTCTTGATGGTCGATTTTGCAATGGCACAGGTAGTGCATGATCTAATGTACTTCCCGACATCTTATCAAAGATTCGACCAATAGAAATACTTATACAGTACTACCACCATTTTCTCAACCGTGAAATGCCCAGTAGCTTGACTGTAGTGTGCTTCCCAAATCATCTTGGCACGCTCGCTTGAAGGAACAAAAAGGTGACCCGGGTGGCATAACAGGGTATCCTGGAGGTGAAAATCTAGAACATGCTAACCCTTTAAGAGTGTCTAGTATGTGTGGTTGAATTCTAGGTCGCTTTTGTAGAGAAGTGGCCAATTAGAAGTCTCATGCCCACAAGAGTTGAGCATAGTGATTAATGCCATGATCGGTGGTCGACTGAGGCAATCTTCAACATTATTGGTGTTGCCCTTCTTATACTTGATATTCAAATGGAACTGTTGCAGGTATGTGGACCACTTCTGATGGCGATCATTTTGCAATTTCCCTTGGGTCTGTATGAACTGCAGGGGTCAGTGGTCTGTGTGGATGACTGTTTCCTTCCCCAAAATGTAATGCTTCCATTGTCGGTAAGCCTGCACAATGGAATACATCTCTTTGTCATAAGTGGGATACTTCTGGACTGTGTTTGAAAATGTCTCATTGTGATCTTGCCACTGGATGCCCATGTTGAGTAAGGACTGCCCCAATAACATAGTCAGAGGCATCTGTCTCAACCTCAAATGGTTGTTGCAAGTCTGGTAATACGATCACTAGTGTCTTTTAGAGGTGATCTTTCAACTCTGTGAACGCCTTCTATTGAGACTCATACCAAAAGAATTTTGCTTTCGCTCCTCCCTTGGTGACTCGACTCAAGCGCCAAGTCATATGAGAAAATCCCAACACGAACCTACGGTAGAAGTTGGCAAGACCTAGAAAGTTGCGAAGCTCTATCAAAGTGGTTGGACATGGCCAATCCCGAATGACTTGGATATTGGTTGGATCCACATGCACCCCCTGTTCATCAATAATGTATCCCAGATACTAAACCCGACTCATGCCAAAAGTGCATTTCTCCAAATTGGAACATAACTTGTGTTGCCGCAGTGTTTGGAAAACCTGTCGGATGTGGTGGAGGTGCTCTTCCCAACTCTGGCTAAAGATTAGGATGTCATCCAAGTATACCACTAAAAATGAGTTGGTGAATGGCTGCAAGATGTCATCCATTAGCCTCATGAAGGTTGCAGGAGAATTCTTCAATCCAAAAGGCATAACCAACCATTCGAAAAGGCCCTCCTTGGCTTTGAAGGCAGCCTTCCACACATTGGAGGGTTTGATTGGTACCTAGTGATATCCTGACTTTAAATCGATCATGTTGGTCTAGGAGGTCATTAATCTGTGGGATCAGGTACTTATTACAGACAGTGATCTTGTTTAGCACCCAATAGTCAATATAGAGTCTCCAAGTCCCATCCTTCTTCTATACCAACATGATCGAGCTCCCACAGGGCTATGAACTCAGACAGATGTGACCTTTCTACAGCAACTCCTGAATCTGCCTCTTGATTTCATCATTCTCCAGAACAGAGCACCGATAGATTGGTCCATTGGGTAGCGATGCGCCTGGGGTCATATCGATGGAGTGCTTGACCTGAAAGTGCAGAGGAATACCTGCAGGGGAGGTGAAGATGTCCTCGTACTCCTCCACGACCTTGTCCATTTGTAGTTGTCGTGTAGAGGGTCCCTGTCTGGAGGTCGTGGCCACCTTCTTCTTATTTCCTTGAGGGCATATCATCAGGAAAACAAATTTCCCGATTTTGGAAATGAGCTTACTGCATTGTTTTGCAGTAACCAAAGAGATGGCGGTAGGCGGTGCTACCCCCGGTATCCTGTACCACTTATTTACCAAAGTAACAATAACAACACGGGGCCTTGATTCATACACAACATGTCGCTTCCACAAGTATGGTTGTCCTAATAATACATCACAAACTTCAAGGGGAGAAATGTCACACAATACCTCATCCATGAAGGGCTTGATGTTATATGGAAGGTGACACTGCTGGCTCACACAAAGATCTCGTCCTTGGTGAAGCCACCCGATGGTGTATGGTTGTGGATGTGATGTGGTTAGTAAGCCCAGCCGCTTCACAACCTTTGCCAAAATGAGGTTCTTTTGGCTCCCGCTGTCGACAATGAACTATAGCGGGGAGCCCTTTACCCACATCTGGGAGTGGAAGAGATGCTCCTCCTCCTCTAGATCTTCGAGTTCCTCCTTCTGTATCTTCGTGGTGGCAACGGTGGCATTGGGCTCTGCATCGATAAGCTGCCTCCCTTTGTCATTCCCCTTGTCGAGTTCTGACTTAGAGTCAGAACATGCATATGATTTTGAAACCTTTAGTTTGGTCACCAGTGACTACCTGGCCCGACACTCACTTGTGTTGTGAGTGGAGCTCTTATGGAACTCACAGCGCTTTCCTGTGTCCTTTCTCGGCTTCACGGTGCTATTCTTTGCTTGCAGCTTTGGCGGGTTTTCTTGCGCCACCCCACCTTGGCTTTGTCCTTTGTTCTGCAGTTTGAGGGAAACTTTCCCTTGCTTCAGATTCATAGATTCAAAGTCTCACTTCTTCTGTTTAAACTTTTTCTCAACCTTGATGTCATATCGGTATGCCGTGCTGAGCGAGGGGATGTTTAGGAATTCTATTTCTTCTTGGATGTACTTGTGCAGGAAGCCATGGTATTTGAGTACCAAATGCTGCTTTGAATCCTTGATACCCAACTTTGTGTGAAGGATATGGAAAATATTGGTAAACTCTGGCACGTCTTGGTCCCTCCCTTGCTGTGACGTGGTCCACTTTATGTATTGATCCTCATAGCTTCCGAAAAGGTAGTATTGCTCCTTGATGGCATCCCAAAATGAATCCCAAATGGCTATAGCTGAAAATGGTGAGATTTTACTTTCATCCTTCTGCTTGCAGTAGATTTCCCACCAGTCCTTGACGTGGGGGTCTGCTTTGAGAATAGCAAAAATAATCTTTTCCCGACTGGAAAAATCATGAACAAAAAATAACCCTCTAGTAGATTTAACCATTTATTGACAACATTTGTGTCTATCTAACCCTCGAATATGGGGATTCACAATTAACTTGTACTTTAAACAGTGTGGCATTTGCATTGTAGCTGTTGGAAGCCGATGCGTTGCCCCTGGGTAGCCGCTAAAGGATCTGGGCAAAGTTGTCCATCATCGCGTTTCTTTGTCGCTCGAGGGCTTCTTCGAGCAAGATTTTGATAGGATTTCCCTACCCCTCATATTTCTTTTCATTCGCCATGGGAGGTCGTCGGGATTTGCGAGGCTGGTATTGCAAAGGTTCAACCAGTTAAAGCCCTAACTCCTTATATCCCGACCTCATTGGGGACATGCAAAGAAAAACTGAGAAAAACCAGACCGCTCTGATACCACTGATCCAGATTTAAACAAGAATGAAACAAATTACAAAGATAACCATAAACACAGAGATGCAGTAGAAATAATACTTCATTTCATTAATGTAAAATATTGAAATATGCTTACAAACAGCAATGGAAATAAACCAGCTAGGGCGATGGTAGCTTATCTCTGAGAAGAGATGTGGCGGCTACATGCTTCTGAACTGTGTTACAATGAGGCTCAAAGGCCTATTTATTGTTGAGAAACAATGGAAAACCCTAAACATCCAAAAACTTAACCCTAGAAGATGAAATGCCAAACTGTGGGCCCCATTTGGGTAAATTGGTACATCAACTTCCCAGGGTCGTAACTTTGGCATATGATCTTTGTTTGACGCACACAGTATCTCATTAGAAATATCTTTCTAAGAACTACAACTTTGGGAAGAGAAACATCAATCTATGGACCCATGTTGCTCCCAGTTTTCCCAAAAAATGTCGTTTAGGGCCTCAAAACAGCTCTGGAAGTTCAGGACTCGAAAAACTGCTAAAAATTGTAAATTATGCTACAATTAAGGAAACTGAAAAGCTGAAAGAAACAATGGTGGGGGTCAAAGTGGACTTGGTAGGTGGCCACCAATATCCACCTGGATCAACTATCTTCGAGTTGTTTGCCTTTATCATCTCCCATCATAATTCCACTTCGGAGCACAATGTTCACATTTGGATCTTCCTCGCGTGGCTCAGACCTCATCATCCGTAGGTTCTGAGTTAGGGGAGGTTGTAGTGCTCCCTTTTCATGCAGCCTAGCTATCAGCATAGGACAATCCTACGTCTCATGATCAAACAAGGTACAATACAGACATGATGGACGTGTTGGATTCGTACATTCACAGACATAATGTCCTTGCCCTCCGCAATTGTAGCATATCATTGTCCGTGACCTCTTCCAGGTCCTCCTCCACCTTGGCCTCATCTGCACCCATGAAATCCAGTTCGCTCCACTCTTGCGTTCTGGTCAAGGGGCCGTGTTTCGGCCTGAACTCTGTAGGTGGGAATCCTATCCATATTCAACTCATAGCTTCTACAAGTGCACTCATCATGTCCAACTAATCTACAAAAATTAGAGAACAACTGTTGTGAATTCTGTGTGTACTTCTGTAAGAAATGGCAATTGTCCGTAGCATTCTTTCCTCCTATTTGAAAAATCGTGCACCACAAAGTAGGAGTCGTGCTAGTTCTTTCTTGTGCCTCCGGTCTTAACGACATATGCCCTCCTCTTGCGAGGTAATTCGCGAACACTGCGTAGTGGTCCTTGTCACGACCCTGACCCTTACATTTAATACCTATTCACACACTTCTGGTCAGGCTTTCCTGTCTTGTTTCAAACTCTGCATCTCAAGGCATAAGTTTTTCAACTACGTGTGGATCTACTGAAATCCAAAGTTAGGATCCTATATCAGGGTATCATGTAGCCTCATCGTGATCTCCAAGGCCTCTACCTGAGTCGTTAACCTATGTTGTGACAAAGCGTTCCTCAAATGCAACATCAGCGATGCTACAAACCATTCGTGGTGTTATCCATCCATCAAAGTCATATTAGCTTCGCGAATTGTGCACTTCAGTCTCTAATCCAACTCCCAAGGAGTCTCACCTGGTCACACTGTGATCTCTTTCAATCCAATGATCGACTGTGCCTCTAACTTTGTCCTGCTAAATTCTCTATTTAGTGTAATTTGGATATCCACAATCCCCACATTCGAATTGTCATCAGAATGCTTATTATACTAGGTCGGCGTGCAATCCTGAAGAGCGCTAACCAATGTCACTTTCTTTATATTATCATCTGTCACTCTCTGCGCTTCCCATATGGCTCTTATCACGAACCAAAACTGGTTTGGATCTTCATTTCCTACTCCCTTGAACACAGGAAACTTTATCGTGCTTGCCATATTGACTCACGATGGTGGTGGAGGTGGTACGGGCGAAGATGGAGGTGAAGGCGGTGAAGCTAGTGGTGGTGTGGGTGGGGGTGGTATGCGCGGAATCCTCTGCCTTATCAAATTAATCGCACTTCATAGCTAGACCTTCGTGAGATCTTCCTCATCCCTTCGCGGAGGTGAAATCAAAGGGCTATTCTATAGTCATTACTTCCTTCATTTCTGTAGGTTTTTCCACTTCGCATGGCTCTGGACATCAAGGTAATTGTATAACCCTATTTTATCACAATATCATTTTAATCCAAGTATTCGGATATTTTAAATACTTACCTTGCAGTCCTTTGAGAAAGCATTGCTCTGCCTCGATATCGCTAACTAAAGTATCTACCGCTAACTAAACAATTAATCCTCCTATAATTTGATCAAGCCAGTGGTCAACAGCGTGCACGATCTTATCCTCCGATGCTTCCAACTTGCGCACCAACTCTGGGGTCCACACAATAGTATTATCGAGCTTCCACCTTCCTTGGCTCTCTGCTAGCTTCGCAATCCACTCGTACAGTTCAGTAGGGAAAGATGCGAAGAAACTTTTGTGGATCTCTGTGTACAAGTAGCAATCTAACCAATCTTCCTTTCATAGTCATGGATTCTTGTTTTCTTGTGCCGTGAACCCATGAATTCTCCTGTCCAACCAACGTTCAATTTCTTTCTTAGTTGGATTCTAATGATACGACATCAGACATCTCTATGCAGATTCCAGTACTAGCAACGGAACCATTTGTTGGCTTGAGGGGGCCTAACTGAGGTTCAGAGTTGTTTAGCCAAAAAAATCCCTATACTACTGGCCCTTTCGACAACAGACAGTAGAGCGCAGACTAAGGTCTCACTCGATGCAATATGGCGGAATGTTGGAACCAAGTTTCTGCACCCTTGAGATGTCTGAGGGGTCGATTTAGTCCAACTTTGGATACCCTCGTGCAGGTCATTTTGCGCACTTTCCTGACCTGTGAGGCCTTCACGCCCTGTTATACTTGCCTTCGTATAGCCCTAACCAGGGATTGAGGAGCCTTTGCACTGCTAAAGCAACGATTTGTGCTATCTCCTCAAGTTACACCATGGATCTTACTTATCTTCTTATAACAGTTAGTTATCTTCGAGTAAACAGATACTTTATCTTTATATTCCCTTATTCAACATATTCATATAAGTTCGTGTAACAAATAAATAGTAAACTTGCAATTCATACCCAATATACTTCAATTCATAAAACAGGAACAGATACACATAAATAATGTAAAACCTCTCTTTATTAATGCTTCAATCAATTACAGACTCAACCTGCCTTGCGCACTCAGGTACAGGGGTCCACGCACTCAGCTGCAAACTACTAGGTCTCTGCACACTCAGCTGCAGAGCCTTCTCCTACTCTACTACCCAAAGACTCAACTTTACACTTTGACTCAATCCTTCATCATTAGATCCTCTATCTTCGATTACTTTGATGTCCCTTTACACTTAGAGCCTCGCTCTATTTATAAAATAGAACACTCAAGCCGACATTACATTACAAAAGTAAGGGCAGACAACCCTATGACTTAGTTACAACTTCACACTCCGCACCCATAAATCGTGGAGTCTTTACATTGAACTTAGTCAAAACTTTAGCTTTAAGCCCCATAACTTGCCTTGGGGGGATCCCGCACCCAACAATGTGTGCCCTACTGATTTGTGATATCACAACCCTTACATTTTGATATCACAGACTTCACCCTTTCTGCGATATGTTCTATGATATTGGTTATCTTGTGTGAACTTGCTTCTTGCCTCCAACTTTGTCAAGCTCCCTTCATTTATATGCGTCCTTGTCATTTTATTTTATGTGGGTTGATGCCCCTTCACAAAGTTTAGTCAACCTTTTGTTCAAGTTGTGTGGTCTTATGGGCATCAGGTTTAGCCCTCGTTTGGTCATGTGGGTGCCCTTGTCGTGTGGACTGAGCCGTTGCTTGGTCATGCAAGAACCCCTCCACCATGTCGGCATATCCTTCCCATGGGCGTTCTCTCTAATGCTAAACTCTCACCTGAATTTACCTTCTTTTTCATGCCATTTGTGGGGCTCCAGTATTGTAGCAATAATGCTACAACTCTTGGAACTCCCTTCTTTAATTTTATCAACCCGGTAGTTCGTAACAAACTTGGAAGCGACGGTGCTGTATGCACAAGTACTAGCTCTTGCCGCAGCTGTCACTTGGTCAGCTGGCACAAGTCCACTAGGAGCTTAAGCCAACTTCTATGAGCTCTTAGAAGAAGCTTTTTAATTGATGGATGGAAGCTAACTCGAAGGAAGCTAATCTAATTGCAAAAAGAAACTGAAAGCCAAAAAGAAATGCAAACCCTAGCAAGCCCTAGTTCTACCAGCTAGACCTACTGACGCAAAGGAGAGCATGAAAACTCCTGAAAGAGATGCCATTACTTCTATGAAGGTAAAATGCAAATGTCTAAGCTATCACTATCTGAAGAAAACATCTTTTTGTATTTTTGATTAAGTTGTTGGAATTATCATGCATGTGCTTCTAACTATTTTTGACTGTGCAGAGGTGGATCAAGGAGGATAAATGCTTGGGAAAGGTTGGGAAGGTTCCGAGAGGGTCTAAGGGGTCCCTAACACCCTTCCAAAGAGTCTCACAAAGTCAAGATGCCATGCAACCGTGTTTATGAACTTCTACAGGAAGTCTGCAGGGGTTTCTACAGGAAGTTCTGTAATTCTTCTACAGGATGTTTCGTGATTGGGTTTTTGACTGATAGGTGAGTGGAAGAGAATGCATGAATGGGTAGGGAGGTAGGGTAGGGGCCTGGAATGACCCAATGACTGAGGGATGAGGTGATGAGAGGGTGTGGAAGTCTAGCTTGCATCAAAGAAGGTTTAGGCAATGGAAAGGCAAGAAGGTAGGGTTACGTGGAAAAAGAGCAGATGGGAGATGAGGAAACAGACTTGGTGATGGAGGAGCTGATCTGGACGAGGCTCAGATGAACAAGGAGGTGATGAAGGTGCCCTGCATAGTGTTTACCTGATCAAACCAACTATGTCTTGCATACAATCAAAATATTAGATGATCTATCTAATAGTTTAATGAGATCAGTGAACAACAACCTTATTCATGACAAGAATCACGTACATCATGTGAACAAAACATTATCAAAGAGATATAAACGCATGACCAACTCCTACCAATCCATCCTAAACATAAAAAGCTACTTCAACCATCAAAAGCAACCTAAGTAACAAAGCACGAATTAAATCTAAAGAGCAGATTTTATTTTAAGAATGCAGCGAACACACATAAAGATAAACAAGGGAGGTACTGGGCGCTTGAGATGGGCCCAACCCCAAGAGCTACAGCCTCCCAAGAGAGATTTAGAGCTGGTGCAAAGCTGGATTCATCTTTATTAATCAAGAATGAAGAGTTACATCAAAACTGTCCACAAGGAGAGCTTGAGAATGAGCTGAAAGCAAAGCTAATCCATGGCCTACAAATTGAATTACAAAAATGACTACAACAAGGCTATGAAATGACTAACTACTAGCTACTATCTACTGGCTAACTAGCTAAAATCCACTGGCTACACTGGCTAACCCAAATGAGGCCCTAAGCCTTCTTATTTATACAAATTGAGGACCCAACAGTCCTCCTAAACTTTAGGGACTCGGCTGCCCAAAACTTGGAGTTAATAGCAGTCCTACTTGACTTGCTTGGCTTCCCTTGTGCTGATTGATTCGGTGGCCCTTGAACTCCGAGCTGATGGTGGATAATTCGAGGTAAGGGCCCATAAATGAAGGGGACACCTTCCTACAAATCCTCTCCCTTGTCTTCCCACGAATTTGGCTGCCAAGTGCTCATTAAGACCTTCAATTTTGTCTCCAAATTGACCAAAAAGGCTACACAAAGCACCCATTAGACTTGTTGGCATAATGACTAACCAAATTCACTCTATTAACATAAATATAATCAAAAACATGCAATAAACTAATGAGAATGGTGGATTAAGTCAAATTAGGAGGTTGAATGAGCCCAAGTAATTGTCCATTTTTGGGGCTCATCATCACCCCCCTACTGAAAGTGTTGCTCATCCTCTGAGCAACCAATCTCTCTCCTCACCTTTGATGGCCCTGGTGGCTTCTTTGGCTAACATCTCGGTCGATTCCTCCTTTGGCTTCCCTCTTTTCAAACTTCCTGTAGAAACAGTTCGTTGGCTTCCTGTAGAAACAGTCCTCTGTCTGCCTGTAGAAACAATATGCTAACTTCCTGTAGAACCAATTTTCTCTGATTTTGCTTGCTTGGCTGGGGGTGCCTTCTCCTTGAACTATGCTGTGGCTACCTTGGGTGTTTCCCTACTTGTTTGTCCTTTTTCAGTCTTCTCTGCTCGTGCTTGCAACCGCTTCTCCCTTGGCATTTGTGTTATTTTACCACCCCCTGCTTTGGCCTCAACAGCTTGTCCTTTTCCCTCATTCCTTTTCCTGTTCCTTCTGTGGTGGTCTTTCTTGTGTTTGTTACATCATCATTGAGACCCTCACTATTGCTTCTTTATCATATCCATGAAGTCTACCTGAAGGTTAGATCTCCATGTGCGTCTGAACTGTGATTGCAACCGTGGAATTTTATTTCAAATACCCATTGGGAGATATCAAATTACAGTTCACACTGAGGTATGCAGGCTAATATAAATTGTATGCTGAGATCCTTGATCATAGGATAGATCCTTCAACTTCATCTCTTTGATGAAAACACTTGCAGGTTGACAAGATGATGTTCATATATATTCCTAGGTTTATACATCCATAGATATATCCTTTAATCATAGGTATGCTGAGTATCACATATATTCATCATGATATGTCTAGACAAATCTGAATATAGAGCCGAGATGTAACCCTTGTTATTTCTGTAATATATATACACAGTCTTCTCTGTCCCTCAACTGCAAGTTTCACAGTAACAATCCTTCCATCAATGGTTTTGTTTGGTTCCTCACGGGCTCACTTAGTAGCCTCCACAGTCTTGAGAGTCACAAATGCAAATCCCTGGTTGGTTGCTTCCCTGCAATGCTATAGAGCTCTGTCTAACCAACGCCAGGAGACCTTTCAAACAAGTCAAAGCCACAGATGGAAGTCTTCTAGTGCATCGTCCAATTGTAGAGACTACATCTGCGGCAAACTTTCTATCTAGATCCCTAATATAGTCCTGAAACTCTAGCAATATTGTATGAATAGATGATTCCGTTGCAATGAGAGACAAGATCTCCAGCTTGATTGCTCGCATATGGCATGTATCAGAAGATTGAACAAAGAAATCTTCAAAGAATGGCTCAAATAAGGAGGGCATTACTGCAACAAATGTTGCCAGATTTGATAGTACCACATACTGTGAGTCATAAGAGGACCTGAGAAGGAACAAAAGCAGCTTCACAATTCTTTTCACATCCTTAACTGGAGCCATAAGCCAATGGACTCCAGCAGCAGCAACAAAGACCCCACTGTTTTGACTCCATAACAAAGGCAATGTGCATTGCAATAGAGGTTTCAACTCACTATGTAGCTCAATAGTAGGAGTAGCATCATCTGACTCCGATGAATCACTACTCAAGGAAGTCGTCCTTTATAACTTACGTTGATCATTTCTCAAGTAGCTTGAAACCAGGCACTATCCTTCCATTTTTTTTGACCTTCCTCTACGTTAGAGGCACTGCTTCTGCCATATCCGTGGTTCACAAAACCCTCTGATGAACTATCAGAATTTTCTGTTTCGATGTTTAGTCTCTTTGAATAACCTGAATTGAATGCGGCAGACATTTTTGAAATTCCATGTTTTGCAACAGCATAACGTAATAAAATCTCAATCAAGATAATCTGGCCCATATGAACTTCTGTGCTATCATGAACTACAGTGGTTAACTATTTGTTCTCTGCTTGAAATCTCATCCATCAGTTGCACTGGAGTTTAACTGTCCATCACTACCCGTTTTCAATTTCCTTCCTGAGATGGCTGAGCACGCGTGTCGATTGCACCCACCGAGCGCTGTTTGAACTGGACGAGGGTGGCCAGTTAGCTGGCCACCGATTTTTTTAATCCGACCATCTCATTCATTCATGCAATGCTTAGATTAGATTCATGCAAACAGAGGAACAAGTTTAGTCACGTACCTGCAAGTCGTGCGTGGTTGCTTTGCTGCATGCATGTGTTGGTGTAGTTGCATGGTGGCTTGATTGATGATTCATGGCTGTTTTTTCTGTGCAGGTGTATTCTGGACGGATCCAAGCTCCAGACAATTGTTTCCACATTCAAATCTGCACATTCAAGCTGTTGCTGCTGCATTGTCACAGAACCAGAACTTGTTTTCGCCATTTCTCCCAAATGGCAAAGAGGATCGATCTGAAACTTCCTGAGCATGTTTCTATCATCATTATGCATCTCCCATAGCAAAATCGTGATCAATGGATGCACGGATTTCGAGAAAAATGGAAAATGGCTGAAGATTTCAGAGATCAATTTCTCGGAAACCGTGCATCGGAATCGGCTGAAACTGCTTGGGTAGGTTACTATCACCCATGTGCATCTCCCCATGAAACAAGTTTTAAAACGGAAGCACAGATATGGAGAAAATGCAAAAATGGCTGATGGTGATGGAGGTTGATTTCTTGGAAACCGTGCACCGGAATTGGCTGAAACTACTCAAGCATGTTGCCATCACCCTTGTACAATTCCCCATAAAACGGTTTGTCAAATGGATGCATGGTTTTCAAGTTATGGCAAAAACAAATTTTGTTCCATGGATTTTTTCTTCAAGGCATTTTGCAAGTGGTTGCATGGAAGGGAAAACTGAGCTTGGGCTGTGATGTAGGTATGGAGATGATGGAGGAGGAGTTGGAAGATTGCATGAGGGCTTCTGAACCCTTGAGGAAGCTACCATGTTCGCCAAACCACTTTTTGAAATCCATGTCTAGTTTCCCACAATTTCTACAGGAAGTTCCTGCAGAAGCATAATGAGAAGCACAAGGAGGTGGAAAAAATGATGGAGAAAGGCAAGGGATGAACACACAAGTGCTTGTAAGCCTAATCAACAGATTCCCACCATTATATTCACTTTTGAAATTGGATTTGGCTCGTCCAAAGGTTCTACAAGATGTTTCCTGTAGAAATACAGAGCTTCCTGTAGAAGGCACAAGAAAAATTCCTTTAACCTTCATTTGAGTGCTCCTCCTGTCATGAAACGTCCTTCTTGCAACCTGCAATTAGCCAATGGAAATTAGTTTTATTTTTCTTTTTCTTTTTCTCTTTTTTTTTATTTTTTTATTTTTGAAAAACAACTAGGGCGCCTCATGGAGGTTTTCACCCTAATTTCCTGCCCTGGGCGCCTCCAAGGGAGGTTTTCACCCAAAGATCTTATTCCCTTTTATTTTCTCTTTTTTTTTCCAACCCATTGACTGCCTCATGGAGGTTTTCAATCAATGAGCCAATCTAAGGCGCCTCCGAGGAGGTTTTCACCTTAGATTTCTATTTTCCTCTTTTTTCATTTTTTTCTTTTTCTTTTTTCTTTTTTTTTTCTTTTTTCTTTTTTCTACCCTACCCTACTTGAAAAACAAAATTGTTCTCAAGTATAAGAATACTTCCAATGGAGCCATGTGCACATCGAGATTAGAGACAAAATGATGTGGAGGCTCGAAATGCATGCTTGGATAGGTATCCAGATCTCAGAGACCAAATGATCTGACCTTGAAGGGATCAAACATAGCTGAGGAAGAGAGTACCGCTGCAACTTAGTGACGATCTGAAACCATATCTCAATATAGCTCTGATATCCTTGGTTCTTTTGCTGATCTGGATCATGTTTCATGTCACCCTCTAACATGACTTTCTCATCTTCCTCTTTTTGCTGATCTTTCTCTTGAATACATGGAAGATTTGATGGTAACCATGAGGAGGCTTTCTCGATCTCTGATTCTGATCTCTTCTCTTCATCAAGTGCAGCCCATGGTTCTTTGATCTCCTCTTTTGAATCTTCTTTTGCTGGATGTGATCCTTCAATGCTTTCAAGATGATCTCTTTTTTGCAATGCTTTTCCTGAGCCATGGTGAAGATCATTGAGCTCAAAAGGAGTCATTTGCACATGTTGTGCCTCAGCTTTGCAATTGGGTTGAGCTGCTCCATGGTATGGTTTTGGAAATGGTGGTACGGGTAGCTGAGTGGAGGTGTGTATTTGAGATGGATGCGGATGGGGTTGTGGTTGGGTAGGCATTTGGGGTTGCCTTGGTGGAGGAGGAGGCGATGGTTGTGGATGAGCAGGTGGTGGAGGAAATGAAGCAAGAGGAGTGTTGTATTGGGGCCTCCCCTAATGAGGTGCATTCCACTGAGGTTGTGGCTGAGCATAAGAGTGAAACGAATGAGCAGTTGGTTGGGCATAATATGGATCTGTGAAGGAACAAGGAGGAGGTGTGAACCAGGAAGGATGAGCAGGGGGACCCCAAGAAGGCATGAAAGTGGCTTGATAGGGGTCATAATAGGTCTCGGGTGTCCCTTGCAGTTCCTGCTGGTAAGATGTAGGTCCATACGGCCAACTTTGGTTCATATAACAGAGTGATTCAGTGGCTCCTTTGACTCTCTGGTATGCATCTTTGAGTCCAGGCAAGGAAGGGCACTGATTTGTAGGATGGTATTCTTCACAAACGAAACACACTTCTAGAGAGTGCATTGGACATTCGTTCCTAGGATGCTTTCTAGTGCACCTAGGAAAAAAATGGCCAAAGCCCTCTTGGCTTCTTCTTGCTTCTTTTGGATCCGCAAGGTATCCAGTTGCATGGCAAGAAACTGCCTCATATCACTCTTGAAATCTTCCAGTTGATTGGAAAATTCATCTTTGGATAAGGGACTGCTCCCAACATTTCTGCTTGTATCCATTTGCTCCAAAGGAATGGTTTCTTCTTCTTCTTCCCTAGAGGTTCTTTAAATATGCCTTGATGTCCACCCAGGGGTTCTCTAATCACAGCCATCGAAGAAGAGAGAACGTTGGCTGTGTGAAGCAGTGGGGGTGTTGTGCAATCATTTTTTAACTTATCTCTACTCCTACAAGACATGAAATGAAATCTTTTTGGTTGATTTTTTCTTTTTTCTACTTCTACATGCAAAACTGAAATAGATTGAACTGCAACTAACTATCTTGCTAAAATGAAAATGCGGAATTGAAATGAAAGCAGGAAATGACTGATCTATTTTGCTCAAATGAAATTGCAGGAATGAAATGCTAGTCTACGCTTGCGGAATTGAAATGCTAATCTACGCTTGTAGTAATGAAATTGCGGAATTGAAATGCTAATCTATGAAAGCGGGAAATGCTAATCTACTTTTGCATAAACGAAATTGCATAATGGAAATGAAATAAACTACTTAGCAGAAGATTGTAGTGGAAAATAGAAGAAAAGCGACAATCACCAATACTCTGACGCTTCCCCGGCAATGGCGCCAAAAAGATGGTGGGCTCCAGTATTGTAGCAATAATGCTACAACTCCTGGAACTCCCTTCTTTAATTTTATCAACCCAGTAGTTCGTAACAAACTTGGAAGCGACGGTGCTGTATGCACAAGTACTAGCTCTTGCCGCAGCTGTCACTTGGTCAGCTGGCACAAGTCCACCAGGAGCTTAAGCCAACTTCTATGAGCTCTTAGAAGAAGCTTTTTAATTGATGGATGGAAGCTAACTCGAAGGAAGCTAATCTAATTGCAAAAAGAAACTGAAAGCCAAAAAGAAACGCAAACCCTAGCAAGCCCTAATTCTACCATCTAGACCTATTGACGCAAAGGAGAGCATGCAAACTCCTGAAAGAGATGCCATTACTTCTATGAAGGTAAAATGCAAATGTCTAAGCTATCACTATCTGAAGAAAACATCTTTTTGTATTTTTGATTAAGTTGTTGAAATTTTCATGCATGTGCTTCTAACTATTTTTTACTGTGCAGAGGTGGATCAAGGAGGAGAAATGCTTGGGAAAGGTTGGGAAGGTTCCGAGAGGGTCTAAGGGGTCCCTAACACCCTTCCAAAGAGTCTCACAAAGTCAGGATGCCATGCAACCGTGTTTATGAACTTCTACAGGAAGTCTGCAGGGGTTTCTACAGGAAGTTCTGTAATTCTTCTACAAGATGTTTCGTGATTGGGTTTTTGACTGATAGGTGAGTGGAAGAGAATGCATGAATGGGTAGGGAGGTAGGGTAGGGGCCTGGAATGACCCAATGACTGAGGGATGAGGTGATGAGAGGGTGTGGAAGTCTAGCTTTCATCAAAGAAGGTTTAGGCAATGGAAAGGCAAGAAGGTAGGGTTACGTGGCAAAAGAGCAGATGGGAGATGAGGAAACAGACTTGGTGATGGAGGAGCTGATCTGGATGAGGATCAGATGAACGAGGAGGTGATGAAGGTGCCCTGCACAGTGTTTACCTGATCAAACCAACTATGTCTTGCATACAATCAAAATATTAGATGATATATCTAACAGTTTAATGAGATCAGTGAACAGCAACCTTATTCATGACAAGAATCACGTACAACATGTGAACAAAACATTATCAAAGAGATATAAATGCATGACTAACTCCTACCAATCCATCCTAAACATAAAAAGCTACTTCAACCATCAAAAGCAACCTAAGTAACAAAGCACGAATTAAATCTAAAGAGCAGATTTTATTTTAAGAATGCAGCGAACACACATAAAGATAAACAAGGGAGGTACTGGGTGCTTGAGATGGGCCCAACCCCAAGAGCTACAGCCTCCCAAGAGAGATTTAGAGCTGGTGAAAAGCTGGATTCATCTTTATTAATCAAGAATGAAGAGTTACATCAAAACTGTCCACAAGGAGAGCTTGAGAATGAGCTGAAAGCAAAGCTAATCCATGGCCTACAAATCGAATTACAAAAATGACTACAACAAGGCTATGAAATGACTAACTACTAGCTACTATCTACTGGCTAACTAGCTAACATCCACTGGCTACACTAGCTAACCCAAATGAGGCCCTAAGCCTTCTTATTTATACAAATTGAGGACCCAACAGTCCTCCTAAACTTTAGGGACTCGGCTGCCCAAAACTTGGAGTTAACAGCAGTCCTACTTGACTTGCTTGGCTGCCCTTGTGTTGATTGATTCAGTGGCCCTTGAACTCTGAGCTGATGGTGGAGAATTCGAGGTAAGGTTCCATAAATGAAGGGGACACCTTCCTACAAATCCTCTCCCTTGTCTTCCCACGAATTTGGCTGCCAAGTGCTCATTAAGACCTTCAATTTTGTCTCCAAATTGACCAAAAAGGCTACACAAAGCACCCATTAGACTTGTTGGCATAATGACTAACCAAATTCACTCTATTAACATAAATATAATAAAAAACATGCAATAAACTAATGAGAATGGTGGATTAAGTCAAATTAGGAGGTTGAATGAGCCCAAATAATTGTCCATTTTTGGGGCTCATCACCATTATTAAACCCATCATTCACATGCCATGTCAAACAATCTCATCATGTAACTCATGTCACCCCTCACCTATGTCATTCAGTCCAAACTTGTGCATGCCTTCTCCCAGTCTTCCTAAGTCCATGTCACTCGAGTTCATGTCACATGAGTCTATGTCACTCGAGTTCGTGTCACCAAAGTCCATGTCACCTGAGTTCATGTCACCCAAGTTTGTGTCGCCCAAGTTTGTGTCACCCAAGTTCATGTCACCCAAGTTTGTGTCGCCTGAGTCCATGTCACTCGAGTTTGTGTCACCCAAATTCATGTCACCCGAGTCCGTGTCATGTGGGCCGACGCACCCATCATGACGTGCCCGTTATGTCTCTCCCAACGTAGCACCCGATGCCCCACCATCATGCGGGCATGCCTAGGGCACATGCCCCTCCAACTCATAATGCTACCCTTATGTGGACCTAGGTGTCCCTCCTCCATGTGGGCATGCTCATCGTAAGGGTGCACTTTTCGTGCCTCCAAGTTAGTTTTTCACCATTCTAAGTGTTTTTGGGTCATCATGGGCACTCATTGGCCTTAGTACCAACCCGGGGCATTGACAACCTCCCCCACTGTAAAAGGGTTTTCATCCTCGACAACAACAACACTTAGCAAACTCCATCACCAAGTCTAACTATCACAAAGTGCCACCATCTCCACCGCCAACTATCCCTGTTGCATGAGATCCTTGCCTTCATCACACGAACCTTCATCAAGTCTCATGACTTCATGTGGGTAAGACTCCTCAATCTCACGCTCATCATCCACAACTCATGGCAATCCTCTATACTTCCCCAACTCACAAAAGATTCCTCCCTACAACTCGACTGCATGGTTTGGTCACAACTCATATCATTCCAATCCATTGCATAACGTAATCATGTGAACTATGGCTTCCATACTCCAACTCAAATTCAACATATCTTAGTGCACTGTTATAGCCCCCATGACTCGAACTAGTTGGGTGATTATTCCAACCATCACATCTAAATCATGAGAATACACCTCCTCATGCCATCATCAGTTGTTTCTCCAACACTTTGTCACATCTTCAACTTCAATCAAGAACTCTTCCCATCTCCATACATCAGTTCCTCAAGCAACATTCATCATGCCATATCTAGGTCCATGAAGAAAAATTCATCTCATGTGTGATATGTTGTCCATCAATGTTGTCAAAGGGGAAAGTCTTCACTTGCTTCATCACCTCATCCATGTGCTACCCAATATTTACAAGTTACAAAGGTGGAAGCCATTGACCTATCCCAACACACTTTCTCAAAATTCCAAGTTCTACAACCTATGGTGTGCCCAGTAGAAACCATAGAATTTCCACCCCAAACAACCCAGAAAACCAACCCTTAGTGCTACTGAGAAACCAACTCGCTTGGGTGATCTCTCCTCCTTCCTGCAATGTGCTGTATGTTCATTTCCAAATTTTGTGACCTGCGCTCTACAGATATGCGATATCGCAGACTTTTCCCTTTCTATGATATGTTCTGTGATCTTGGTTATCTTGTGTGAATTTGATTGTTGCCTCCAGCTTCATTGAGCTCCCTTCATTTATATTTGTCCCTACCCTTTTATTTTATGTGGGCTGACGCCCCTTCACAAAGTTGTGTCGACCTTTTGTTTAAGTCGTGTGGTGGTGTGGTAATTGAGCCGACCCTTCGTTTGGTCGTGTCAGTGCCCTTGTAGTGTAGGTTGGCCCACTATTTGGTCATGCAGGAACCCCCCCATCATGTGGGTTCACTGTATCCACAGTTGTTCAATCGCACACTAAAAGCTCACTTGACTTTACCTTCGTTCGCATGCCATCATTCATCCCATCATTCACACACCATGTCAACCAATGCCCTCATGCAGCTCGTGTCACCCCTCATCTGTGTCATTTGTTTCACACTTGGGCACACCTTCACTCGGTTAGCCCGAGTCCATGTCACCTGACTTCGTGTCACCTAAGTTCATGTCACCCGAGTCTTTGTCGCCCGAGTCTATGTCGCCCGAGTCTTTGTCGCCCGAGTCTATGTCGCTCGAGTCTGTGTCGCCCGAGTCTATGTCACCCAAGTCTGTGTCACTCGAGTTTGTGTCACCCGAGTTTGTGTCACCCAAGTCTGTGTCATGTGGGAAGACACACCCATCATGATGTGTATGCTATGTCTTGCCCAAAGCCCTGCCATCATGCAGGTGCACACCCGTTCAACTTGTGCACGCTACCCCTATGTGGACCTAAGCGTACCTCCTCTATGTGGGTGCGCTCATCGCAAGGGTGAACTTATTGTGCCTCCAAGTCAACTTTTCGCAACTCCAAGTGTTCGTGGGTCGTCATGGGCACTCGTTGGTCTTGGTGCCAACTCGGGGTCCTAACAGATATTAGCATAAATTTATTAACATAGATCTTCAAATAGTTTATTTTAAATCCCTTGTTGAAATATTTTTGAAAAGTATAATATTTAAACATCTTACTCATACCTTTTTTTTTACTTCAGTCTTATACTAGGCTATAAAATGTGCCTCTTTGTGTAACAAGGTGTTTTACAATAAAGTATAATATATATGTGATAACATTATTAAAAATATTAAAATAATATAAATTTATTTTAAACTCACTTTTTCGAGTTGAAAAAAACATAAGAGAACGTAGGCTTCTGTGATTCATGATTTAAATGAAATATTTTCTGACAAAATCACATGCAAATTATAAAGTCGATGCGTTTGGAACCACCTATTATGGTTCATCATCAAGACTTGGATAGATAGTTGAAACATAGAGCCAATAAATAATAGAGATGCAACGAATTAATCCTAATAGTCAAATTTTTATTAATTTTTAATTTATTATAAACATTAGAGAAAGTATAATAAGTCAAATTTAAATAATAATAATAATAACGAAAAGTCTTAAAAATAGGAAATAATACTAAAATAAAAATTAGGAAAAATATTTTATTATATTTATTATTATTACCAAAACTCTAAAAAACAAAAATGGAAAGAAAGGAATATAACTAGAACAATAACTTTAAAAAATATATAAGTAAATAAATAAAAAATAATATATATATATATATATATATAGGGTGATGTAGTTACGATCTCTCTCCGGTAATAATTCACGATCTCTCTACGGTAATAGAAAAACAATCCGGGGCACATACGTTTGTGGTCCAGCTTGCTGATATCAGGTGCACACATTCCTTATATTTTTCTAATACATATCTACTCATATATTTTCAATTATGAATAATTCACAATTACCAAAGATTACCAAAGGTAGACCTAGCACAGTTACTCTAAAAAGCCTCTATGAGTATATAGAGTCTTTAGAGAAACATAGAGAAGAAAGAGAAGTCAAGCTACAAACAAAGTTAGCAGCCATCCTGGAAAATAAATTCACATCTCTTGAAGACAAGATCCAAAAACAAATAGAAAATAAAATAGAACTATTGGAGAATAAGATGGAGGCAATGGAGACTAGGTTGTAGGTTATATAAAAACAAAACCAAGATATGAACCAAACATCCCAGCAAGTAGATGTTGATACTTTAGAGAGTCTTAAAATGAAGGAAATGATTAAAGAGCTAGAAGAAAAAGTTAATAGCCACCTCACCCTAAATAGTGTGGCAGGTAAATTAGATATCAAACCAATTAAAGATGAAATGAAAAATTTGATAGAATTAGACCATGAGTGTAAAAAAAGGGCCTTGAACCTTATAATCTTCAGTTTGAAAGAGGAGGTAAAAAAGGATACTTTAGCCATAGCCTAGACAGAATTACATAACAGATTACAAATTGAAACAACGTGTCTCACAAAAGCAACAAGGTTGGGGAAACTAACTGAGAATAAAGGAAGGCTGATCTGAATAAAGGTGAGCTCTACTGACCATAAGTATGACATACTTAGTAAAACCTCAAGTCTAAAAGGAACACGAATATTTATAAATGAAGATCTCGTTCTAGAAGATCAAGTAGAATTGAGAAAGGAGGTTCAAGAGGTAAATGAAGCTAGGAAGGAAAGAAAAATGGGCAATAATCAGAAATAGAAAAGTTGTTATTTGAGATAGAAACCAAAAAGATAATAATAAATGGAAATTCAACATGCTCTGGATTCTTTCTTGGAACTATTGGGGCTTTCCATGGAACAAAGGCCCCAAGCTAAGTTGGATCTCGAATGATGTTGATATTATTTTTCTTGTTGAAACCTGGGAGCATGAAGAATCTAAGGTCCTAACATAGATGGCTTTACATTATGGTCTACCTGGAATAAGTGATCCTCCCGTAGAGGCATTGGGGTTATAGCTTGTTACATTAAGAAGAACATCTCTCCCCATGCTAGGATTTATAAAAACGGCCCTTACAACCAATATAGTTGGATAGAAATTACTGACATCTATGATAAAAGGACCTACATAGCAATATGTTATTCCCCCCCCCCATTAATTCTAACTTCTATAAGAAAAAGAATCTAGATAAAAATAGTCCTTACAATGGTTTAGAGAATGATATTTCTAACCTAAGGAATGAAGGCAATATCCTTTTAATGGGTGACTTTAATGCTCTAACTTCAAGCAACCAAGCTATTATTCTAAGCAATCATTCCAACCATAATCCTCTTTGGTTAGACGAAGACCTTCCTCTGGCTAGCCGGTACAAAAGGAGCTCTGAAGACCTCGGGGAGAATTTGTTTGGGTCGGAGCTAGTCAAGTTCTGTAGTGCTCAGGATCTTGTAATTTACAAGGGTCTAAAGAAGTGGCCCAATTCTAGCCAGATGACCTACATCCATGGGCTTGTTAGCAGTGTGGTAGACTATGTTATCTCTGATCTCCCTCTATACAATGAAATAACAAATTTTGACATCTTAAACGACCACAAGCTTGAATCTGATCATGGGCCTTTACTTATAACTCTCAATTTTTTCATGCATAGAGATCCCATAGAAGATAATCCTTGTAGCCAAAAGAAGTTAATCTTTGATAGAAATAAAAAAGATCTCTTTCTAAATGAATTAAAAACTAATTTGCTTCCTTTATCTAGTATAGACAACATAGAATATCTCTATCATAATTTTACTACAACCCTCTCATATTCTATTAACAAGTTCTCAATTGAAGTTTCAAGTAATAAAAGAAATAACAAAAACAACCCATGGTATGACAAAGATTGTAAAAGTGCGAGGAGAGAAATGAAGGAAGTTGTTGATGAACCTCTTAAAATTAGCAAGATAAAAATATACAAAGCCCTAACTAAAAGGAGAAAAAGACAGTATATTCATAAAATACAAGAGAATCTCTTACACCTATCTAAGGTAGCTCCTAAGAAATTTAGGAGGCATATTCTAACTAGGAAAACTAAAGATAATAATAAAATTACTTTACACGACTGGAATTCCTATCTTAAAAAGCTTTATGAATCTCCAAATGTCATGGATAACTTTGAAACCCTGCTCACAACGAAAGAAGTTTTCTCATTAGAAGACATTGATTTTGGGGTTAATCGCTTGGATAATGGGAAAGCCAAGGACATTTGATCCAGGTGGATATTGGTGGCCACCTGCCAAGTCCACTTGGACCCCCACCATTGTTTCTTTCAACTTTTTAGTTTCCTTAATTGTAGCACAGTTTACTATTTTTAGCAATTTTTTGGGTCCTAAATTTCCAGAGTCGTTTTGAGGCCCTAAACGATGTTTTTTGGGAAAACTGGGAGCAACATGGGTCCATGGACCGATGTTGCTCTTCCCAAAGTTGTAGTTCTCCCATAGATCTTTCTAACGAGATATTGTACGCGTTAGGTTCTAGGGTTAGGTTTTTGGATGTTTAGGGTTTTCCATTATTTCTCAACAATAAATAGGCCTTCGAGCCTCATTGTAACACAGTTCAGAGGCATGTAGCCACCACATCTCTTCTCAGAGATAAGCTACCATCGCCCTAGATGTTTATTTCCATTTTCTGTTTGTAAGCATATCTCAGTATTTTACATTAATGAAATGAAGTATTATTTCCGCTGCATCTTTTTGTTTATGGTTATCTCTGTAATTTGTTGCATTCCTGTTTAAATCCGGATCAGTGGAATCAGAGCAGTCCGCCTTTTCTCTGTTTTTCTTTGCATGTCCCCAATGAGGTTGGGATATAAGGATTTAGGGCTTGAACTGTTCAAACCTTTGCAAGACCAACCTCACAAAACCCAATGGCCTCCCATGGCGGATGAAAAGAAAGACAAGGGAGCAGGAGATCCTATCAAAATCTTGCTCGAAGAAGCCCTCGAGTGACAAAGGAACGCGATGATGGACAACTTTTCCCAAATCCTTCACCGGCTACCTAGGGGCGACGCATCAGCTTCCCAAAGCTACTCTAGAAATGCCACACCATTTAAGGTACAAGTTAATTTGAGATCCCCATATTCAAGGGTCAGATAAATGCAAATGTCATCAATAAATGGTTAAATTTGCTAGAGGGTTATTTTTCTATTCATGATTTTTCGAGTCGGGAAAAGATTATTTTTTCTCTTCTCAAAGCAGCCCCCCACGTCAAGGACTGGTGGGAAACCTACTGCGAGCAAAAGGATGAAAGTACCGGCTCACTATTTTTAGCCGCACCCACCTGGAATTCATTCGGGATGCCATCAAGGAGTAGTACTACCCTGTCAGAAGCTATGAGGATCAATACATAAAGTGGACCGCGCTATGGTAGGGAAGGGACTAAGATGTGCCGGAGTCTACTAATATTTTCCATACCCTTTGCACAAATTTGGGTATCAAAGATTCGGAGCAGCATTTCATACTCAAACATCGCAGCTGCCTGTACAAGTACATTAGGAAGAAATAGAATTCCTAAACATCTCCTCGCTCGGCATGGCATACCGGTATGTCGTCAAGGTCGAGCAAAAGTTTAAACAGAAGAAGTGAGACTTTGGATCTGCAAATCCAAAGCAGGGGAAAGGTGCCCTCAAACTATAGAACAAAGGACAAAGCCAAGGTAGGGTGGCCCAAGACAACCCGCCAAAGCTGCAAGCAAAGAATAGTGTCGCGAAGCCAAAAAAGGACACAGGAAAATGGTGTGAGTTCCATAAGAGCTCCACTCACAACACAAGTGAGTGTCGGGCCAAGAAGTCACAGGTGGCTGAGCTAAAGGTTTTAGAATCAGATGCATGTTCTAACTTTGAGTTAGAACCCGACAAGAGGAATGACAAAGGGAAGCAGATTATCAATGCGGAGCCCAATGCTACCGTTGCCACCACGAAGATCCAAAAGGAGGAACCCGAAGATCCAGAGGAGGAGGAGCATCTCTTCCACTCCCAGATGTGGGTAAAGGGATCCTCGTTACAGTTCATTGTCAATAGTGGGAGCCAAAATAACCTCATGTCGGTAGAGGTCATGAAGTGGCTAGGCTTACCAACCACAGCACATCCACAACTGTACACCATCGGGTGGCTTCACCAAGGACGGGATCTTCACATGAGCCAGCAATGTCGCCTTCCATACAACATCAAGCCCTTCACAGATGAAGTATTGTGTGACATTGCTCCCCTTCAAGTTTGTGATGTATTATTAGGACAACCATACTTGTGGAAGCAACATGTTGTGTATGAATCAAGGCCCTGTGCTGTTATTATTACTTTGGGAAATAGGTTGTACAGGATACTAGAGGTAGCACCGCCTACCACCATCTCTTTGGTTACTGCAAAACAATGTAGTAAGCTCATTTCCAAAACCGGGAAATTTGTTTTCATGATGATACACCCTCAAGGAAAGAAGAAGATGGTGGCCACGGCCTCTAGACAAGGCCCCTTCGCACGACAACTACAGATGGACAAGGTCGTGGAGGAGTATGAGGACATCTTCACCTCCCCCATAGGGGTTCCTCTACACTGTCAGGTCAAGCACTCCATCGATCTGACCCCAAGTTCGATGCTGCCTAATGGACCAATCTATCGGTGCTCCATTCTGGAGAACGATGAAATCAAGAGGCAGATTCAGGAGCTGCTACAGAAAGGTCACATCCATCCGAGTTCATCACCCCGTGGGAGCCCGAACGTGTTGGTACAGAAGAAGGATGGGACTTGGAGACTCTGTATTGACTATCGGGCGCTGAACAAGATCACTGTCTGTAATAAGTACCTGATCCCATGGATCAATGACCTCCTGGACCGACTGAAGGGGGGAAAATATTTCAGCAAGGTCGATTTGAAGTCAGGATATCACCAGGTACCAATCGAACCCTCCGATGTGTGGAAGATTACCTTCAAAGCCAACGAGGGCCTCTTCGAATGGTTGGTTATGCCTTTCAGATTGACGAATGCTCTTGCAACCTTCATGAGGCTAATGGATGACATCTTGAGGCCATTCACCAACTCATTTGTAGTGGTATACTTGGATGACATCCTGATCTTCAACCAGAGTTGGGAACAACACCTCTAGCACATCCGACAAGTTCTCCAAACACTGCGGCAACACAAGTTATGTTCCAATTTGGAGAAATACACTTTTGCCATGACCCAAGTTTAGTATCTAGGATACATTATTGATGAACAGGGGGTGCATGTGGATCTAGCCAAGATCCAAGTCATTCGGGATTGGCCCTCTCCCACGACTCTAACGAAGCTCCGCAGCTTTCTAGGTCTTGCCAACTTCTATCGCAGGTTCATGTTGGGATTTTCTCATATCACTTGGCCCATGAGTCAAGTCACCAAGGGAGGAGCGAAAGCAAAATTCTTTTGGTCTGAATATCAACAGAAGGCATTCATAGAGTTGAAAGACCGCCTCTGTTCAGCACAAGTGCTCGCATTGTTAGACTTGCAACAACCATTTGAGGTCGAGACAGATGCCTCTGACTATGCTATTGGGGCAGTCCTTACTCAACACGGGCATCCCGTGGAATATCACAGTGAGACACTTTCAGACACAGTTCATAAGTATCCCACTTACGACAAAGAGATGTATTCGATTGTGCAGGCCTGCCGACAATGGAAACATTACATTTTACAGAAGGAAATGGTCATCCACACAGACCACTGACCCCTCTAGTTCATACAGACCCAAGGGAAATTAAAGAATGATCGCCATCAGAAGTTGTCCACATACCTTCAACAGTTCCATTTGAATATCAATTATAAGAAGGGTAGCACCAATAATGTTGCAGATTGCCTCAATCGACCACCAATCACGTCATTAACGACCATGCTCAACTCTTGTGGGCACGAGACTTCTGATTGGCCACTTCTCTACAAAAGTGACCCAAACTTTGGCCACACATACCAAACACTCTTGGAGGGTCAACATGTTCCAGAATTTCACCTCCAGGATGCCCTGTTATGCCACCTGGGTCACCTGTGTGTTCCTTCATGCGAGCGTGCCAAGATGATTTGGGAAGCACATTACAGTCGGGTTGCTAGGCATTTCGGGGTCGAGCAAACGGTGGCGGTGCTACAGAAGTATTTCTACTGGCCAAATCTTTGACAAGATGTCGGGAAGTACATCAGATCATGCACTGCCTGTGCCATTGCCAAACTGATAGTTAAGAAGCAAGGCCTCTATACCTCGCTATCTACCCTTAATCAACCTTGGGAATCCATCTCCATGGATTACATGTTAGGCCTTCCTTCCACTAATCATGGAAAGGACTGTGTTTTTGTGGTCGTTGACAGGTTCTCGAAGATGGCCATTATGGCAGCCTGTAAGAAGAATATCACAGCAGAAGTCACTTCCTAATTCTTCTTTAAACGAGTGTCGGTGCACTTTGGGATCCCACAGTCTATCATCTCAGATCGGGATAGCAGGTTCCTCATTACATTTTGGTCCAGTCTCTCATCGATGCTGGACACCAAACTCACTAAGTCCACATCCTTCCATCCTCAAACTGATGGCTAGACAGAGGTTGTCAACAAGATGATTGTACACATTTTGTGCATGTACAACTCAAAGCATCCACGCACATGGGATGAGAGCCTCCCCTATGTTCAGCACAGCTACAACCGGGCTCTCCATAGCTCGACTGGCCACAGCCCTTTTCACGTGGGCTTGGATTCCAGCCACTATGTCCCATTGATGTGGCCATGCCATTTGCAACTACTCACGCAAATTCGGCTCATGTCCAGTCTGAAATAGATAAGGAAAACTTCATTGAGCACATCCAACATATTTGCTAGTAAGTCCATGACATTCTAGAGAAATCAAATGCCTAGTACAAGCAGCAACATGATCAACATCAGGTGCCACACAAGTTTCAGGTGGGCAACAAAGTCTGGTTGCATTTGCAAAAGGAACACCTTACCGGAGCCTATCAAAAACTTAGACCACTCCAATATGGTCCTTACACCATTACCAAGGCTGTGGGAGACAATGCATTTGAGGTCAGCATTCCCCCATTCCTTGGCCTGCACCGAATGTTCAATGTGGACTGCCTTCGACCATACTTTCCACCATTACTAGACACATCCGACATTGCAGAACAATTCACACCCATAGAGTTAAATCCAGATTGCATGGAACAAGCTGCAAATGATCGAATCATGGACACACAGATCAAGTACACTCACCAGCAGAACATCCAACTATATCGAGTTGTCAAAGCAGGCCAACTCCTTCACCAGGGCAAGTGGCTCACCAGGGACCAAGTTCAGCAGAAGTTTCCTCATCTCATGGAGGAACTCAACGCAATGGGGACCATTGCTTCCTAAGGGGGGAGGAATGATCTAGGTGGATATTGGTGGCCACCCGCCAAGTCCACTTGGACCCCAACCATTGTTTCTTTCACCTTTTCAGTTTCCTTAATTATAGCACAGTTTACTATTTTTAGTAGTTTTTCGGGTCCTAAAATTCTGGAGCCATTTTGAGGTCCTAAACAACATTTTTTGGGAAAACTAGGAGTAACATGGTTCCATAGACCAATGTTGCTCGTCGGATAGATCTTTCTAACGAGATATTATACGCGTCAAACGGAGATTGTATGCCAAAGTTATGACCCCGGGAAGTTGATGTACCAATTTACCCAAACGGGGCCCACAATTTGGCATTTCATCTTCTAGGGTTAGGTTTTTGGATGTTTAGGGTTTTCCATTGTTTCTCAACAATAAATAGGCCTTCGAGCCTCATTGTAACACAGTTTAGAGGCATGTAGCCACTACATCTCTCCTCAGAAATAAGCTATCATCACCCTAGCTCTTTATTTCCATTTTCTGTTTGTAAGCATATCTTAATATTTTACATTAATGAAATGAAGTATTATTTCCACTGTATCTTTGTGTTTATGGTTATCTCTGTAATTTATTGCATTCCTGTTTAAATCCGGATCAACATTGAAGGTTACCATGCGGAAATCTTAAAAATTGGAGGTCCTATCCTCATCCCCCACATTCACAAGATTTTCAATCAAGCAGTCAAGCAAGGGTTCCCTAAACCATGGACTCAAGGCCTCATTATCCCTATTTTTAAAAGTGGGGATACAAATAACCCCTCTAATTATCGAACAATTATGATTAGTCCTCTCCTAGCCAAGTTATATGGTATTATTTTGGAAAGGAAGTTGAGCATATGGCTTGAAAGTGAAGGTAAGTGAGCTAAAGGCCAAGCGGGTTTTAGAAAGCAGCACTCAACAACAGACCACCTCATTATGCTTAGGATCATTATGGAGGAATGCTGCAACGATAAATCGAATCTCCTTTGTTGCTTTGTGGACTTTAAAAAGGCTTTCGATACAGTTCCTAGAAACAACCTTTGGAACAGATTAGAAGAGCTAAATGTTCCTTTTGAGTTGAGAGTTGCCGCTATAAGGTTATACGAGAATGTGATTGTCATGTTAAAGAGCAATGAGGGGTGGTCGAAAGATATTAAGTGTAATATCAGAGTTAAACAAGGTTTCCTCCTCTCCCCTACACTATTTGGCATTTACATCGACAAGCTAGAAGGTTGTTTAGAGGAAGCAAGATGTGTTGGCATGATCTTAGCTGGGATAGTCATCATCCTTCTTCTCTACACTGACGATATTGTTCTTCTCGCAAGGTTCCCATCTGATCTTGATAAGCAACTTATACTTCTTAAGGATTTCTGCTCTACCATGGGTATGATTGTTAACACTGACAAAACAAAAGTTATGGTTATCAAATCCAAGAAGGACACTTTTCTAATTTATGTATGATGATAGTAAATTGGAGGAAGTGTCTTCCTACAAGTACCTAGGAATTGATATTCATCACAAGTTCAATTGGAACTATAGCATTGAGAAAATTATTAATGGGGGATGGAAAACTTATTTTAGTCTTGACAATAATTGTAAAATGGAAAACCTCGTAATGCGGGATAGAAATAAGTTCCTCTTTGAAACTTTAGTCACTCCGGTTATCTTATATGGATGTGAGGTTTGGGGCTGTAGCATCTCTAGAGAATCTTGGAGAAAGATTGAGCAAATCTAGAAGCGTTTTATAACGTATAACCTCAAAATTAAAAGCAATACACCCTATCCTAATCTCCTTATAGAAGTGGGTCTTTCTCCTATCGAGAGCCTAGCTATGACTAAGCTTTTGTTGTACAAGCACAAACTCAATAACATAGGAGACCATAGACTTCCTAAGCTATCTTTAAATTCCAGCCAAAACCACCTAAGGCTCAAACGACGTTGGTATAAAGACATCAGGGCCTGGTTAAACCATTGGGAGATCGACGAGAATGTTGCATTGCAAAACATTAATAACATTAAAAATATTGTTACTTCTAAGTTCAAAGAAAGAATGTGGTGTGAGAAAGATTTAACAACTAAAAGAAAATTAAGATATTATAAGGAGGTCATCAACCCCACCCTAGAAGATCAAAATTATCTCTCTGTTTTAACTAGCTCAAAGAAGAAAACTAATATAGCCAAGATTAGAACGAACTCTCATGAGCTCCATAGTGAAATGGGTTGTTATGCAGTTCCTAAAACACCATGGATGGAAAGGTGGGTTGTTATGCAGTTCCTAAAACACCATGGATGGAAAGGTTTTTCCATCTCTGTGAGAATACGAATGTCGAGGATGAAAATCACTTCCTCTTAGAGTGCCCCGCATACAACCGCATTAGATCTTAGTTTCAAAATCTTTGTTGCAATACTCACCTTCCTAGCCTTTTACGTTGTCAAAATTACAGTGAGCCCGAGAGGATTCTCTCCAAGCTTTTTGAGCATAGGAATAAAATCTTAAATCAAACTAAATAATTCGTTTATTTAGGTGCGATAGACCAAAGTTTGGTCTCAGTGGGCATTAACCATCATCATCATGATCATATAAACAATAAAAATTAAAATTAAAATTTTAAGAACTAGAATATAAAAAGTAATATAAATAATAATAATTTGCTATTTTCTATTTAATAATAATAATAATAATAGGGTTTTAGAGTTTTTCTCCATCTTAATGGCTTCCTAAACTTACCGTGATGGAAGCAGTTAATCTAGTAACCTGAATACTAATGTGGTGCTTAGTCTTCCCCGCATGTTCAGCAAGCGCGGAGGAGCTAGTAATCCTCAATACTAATGTGGTGCTTAGTCTTCCCCGCATGTTTAGCAAGGGTGGAGGAGCTAGTAATCCTCAATACTAATGTGGTGCTTAGTCTTCCCCGCATGTTCAGCTAGCTAGCGTGGAGAAGCGAGTCCTACAGTGATATATGTCAGCAGCATGTTCTAGAATGCTTTGATTCATGGAACGACCAATTTTTGATGAAACTACAAGTTTCCCCAATGTAAAGAGTCCGGAACATCAGATCAAATACACATGAAAGATCAAAAACCTATAATATATATATATATATATATATATATATATATATTTCAAAATAATATCTTATTTTAAAATAAAAAAGACGTACACGTTAAAAGAAATTTTATAGAAATCTCTTAAAAATAATTCATATTATTGCATTATTTGTAGGGACCATAAATTTGGCACTCACATCTGACACTCATAGTATCGATGAAATTCAAATATAAATGCTGGAACATTTTGAAAACAGTAAAAGGTCTCTCTCAGCATGGAGCTCTATCTATGAGACTAGCGTATCGTTCACATTCAATCCCTGTGCAAGATTATCTATATTAATATAGTTAATAGATTTTCATGGTCAGTGCGATGAAATTCAAATATAAATGCTGGAACATTTTGAAAACAGTAAAAGGTCTCTCTCAGCATGGAGCTTTATCTATGAGACTAGCGTATCGTTCACATTCAATCCCTGTGCAAGATTATCTATATTAATATAGTTAATAGCTTTTCATGGTCAGTGCGCCTTATCTTCGCAGTCAAAAAAACCTAGAGTAGTTTTCACATTCAATTTCTCTGCAACTTTATCTGTATAAATAATATATAAATGGATTTCCATGATCCCTGAAAGATGTGCATGTAGATTATCATGAATTAATTTAGTGTTTTAACAACTTGATTCTCTGTACTTGAACATCACGGCAGACCAAAAGTAAAGCGTGAGACTGTAAAAGAATCCATAATTTCACTTTAAATAACAACCTATACTTACTTTATGAAAAGCACATGCAAAGTCTTTACGCCAAAGGAGAAATGCACGAAACTGTCAAATTTTCAACGATCACATCAACCACTAATTTAGGTCGACTTCCAATGATTACATCAGAAGCTAATTTAGGAATAAAAATCATTTAAAAATCCGTAGGATGATATCAGAAGATAATTTCAAAATGACAAGCACTAAGAAACTCTGTGGCTGTGCTACATCAGAAGCAAATTTAACAATGACAAGCACTGAAATTTGTATTCTAACCATTAGGGAATTTATATAAAGATAGTTTATTAAATTATGTTTGTTTATGTGATATCGGGTCAGGTAAAATGAATATGAGTAAGTTGGATTGGATTTGCTTTTTTATGTGATTGGAAAAAAATTGTTATTTTTTTCACTTAAACTCAATTTTTATAAGTGATAAATGATGTATCACCATCATATAATTTTAAATCTGGTTTTTAAACAAACTTGAATCTTAAAAAATATATTAAACTTGAATTTATCTATATATATTTTAAACTTGAACTTATTTATATATATATAGGAAAGTACTATTCTTATAAGAGATAAATGATATCTCACTATCATATAAATATATTGTTATAATGGTTTTAAATCTGGTTAATAAATAAACTTGAATTTTGAAAATTTATTTAAACAAACTTATCCATACTGGAGAGTATTGTAATTTATTATTTTTTCAAATAAAAAATCTAATTATGTCTAAATTATTCATAAATGAATCAAACCCAAAACTAAATCTGGTTAATAAATAAACTTGAATTTTGAAAATTTATTTAAACAAACTTATTGATACTGGAGAGTATTGTAATCTATTATTTTTTCAAATAGAAAATCTAATTATGTCTAAATTATTCATAAATGAATCAAACCCAAAACATGTAGCTTTAGATATTTTTTTAATAAATTTATGATAACATTGTTGTAATGATTTTAAATTTTGTTATTAATTAACCTTGAATCCTAAAAATTATGTTAAACTTATGGATATTATGTTAAACTTATCCATAGACATGAGGGCACTGTAATATATTATTTTTTCAAATAAAAAATCTAATCATGTTTAAGTTATTCATAAATGAATCAAACCCAAAGCTTGTAGCTTATTTGAAAAATGTTTTTATTTCTATTTTTATTTTTAGTTGGATATGTTTCTAAAGTCAATTTTACTTAGAACAATAGGAATTTTCTTGAATCTTATGTCCAAATTACTCAGAAATGAATCAAAACCAAAAACCGTGGCTTAATTTTTACATGTTTTTCTTTAATCTATGAATACATTGTTGTAATGAATTTAAATTTTGTTATTAAACAATCTTGAATCCTGAAAATTATGTTAAAATTATCCATAGACATGAGGGCACTGTGATATATTACTTTTTCACATAAAAAAATCTAATCATATTCAAGTTATTAATAAATGAATTTTTTTATTTATTTTTTTTAAATGGGTATGTTTTTAAGGTCAATTTTGCTTAGAATAGTATGAATTTTCTTGAATCTTAAATTTAAAGTGTAATGTGCAAAATTCTAGTGTTTCTAGAGTTTTTAAAACCCTGAATCTATTTAAACATCAAAAATCCTTTTTAACCAACTAAACTTCACTATTTTACAAAAAATTATATCACCAAATTTCTACCCAAACACCAAAACCTCTATAAACCAGGATCAATGTTCTATAACAAACTAAAACTTAAAAAAATTTTATTAAAAAAAAAATTAATATGCAAAATCTCATTCTATTTAAAAAAAAAATTACCCCAAAAAAGCTGAATTTGACCCCTCACCAAAAAAAATTAATGTCGAGAATCTCATTCTATTTCAAAAATTTACTCCCAAAAAAATTGAATTTGACCCTGGTCAATTTCTTCAAATAAATAAATAAAAAAAATCAAAATCATGGAAAAACTTGACTACTGCGTTACTCTACATCTGCCACCCACTGACAGCCGAATTGAGTGCCCCTTCGGATTAGTCACAGCAACTACCTTTGACGTTCTCACGCGGAAGTACTTAGAATCTTGCCAGCTCACAGATGAAAGCGAAAACAAATGGAAAAAATGGCGAACCCCATTTGAGTGTGAAATTGAGGTTGCTTTGCGTTCAAGTGTCACCAAGTGATATCTACAGTCAACAAAATTAAATTTCTGCCTTCTCATGTCTTGCCACGTAGGCAGTACCATTCACGAGGAGGAGAGATGGGCTTAAAACGGAAGGACAACTGTTGATTAGTATTGATTATCTCTGTGCTGGCGACCCAGCAAACGTCCACGTGGCAAATTAGTAAAACGCCCACATTTTGTGACCAACCTAATGATTGGATCTCTAAGCCGCGCTTTATGTTCGTATTTTCTGGCGGAGCTATTTTTAGGGGCTGGAATTGGACACAAGGGAGCACGGTATGCCGTCCAACTTCTGCCTCGCTCTGAAGAAATATTAATGATTACTGAAAATTCAATGGCTTGGCTTCTCTGGCATGTCTATCTGTGAGATCAGATTTTCTTGATAATGGTATGCCGTCAATCTTTAATGATAACAATATTAATTCATTGGCTCCGCTTCTCTGGTATATCCGTCCGTGATGTTCTTGATTTTCTGAAAGAATGAAGAAATATTTTTTCTGTTTATTTTGTCTAAAATCTTACAGAAATTGTCTAAAATCCGATCGAATTTCTTGAAATGGTAAATTTGAGCTACATCGAATATTTTAGGATGCTAAATTTCTTTTTATATATTCTTTAAATAACAAAAATACACATTATCATGAAAAAATTTATAAACAAATTCTGAAAAAATAAATATGTCTGATGGTTAAACTGATGCAGTGAAAAATAGCAGCAGAGGCTTCGTTCGATACAAAAATTTATGATTGGGACTACGATATCGTAACAGACGAGCAATGATAGGGAGAATTATTTTGGCGGCGATGATGTCGCTGTTATTGCTCTGCGCGGCTATCGGGGCCATGATGCTGGCGTATCTGTGGCTCGTCTGGTACGTTTCTTTGCACCAGAGGCCACGACAGTTGCCATTAGTGGACAACGCCAACGGCAAACCTCCCAAGCACCAGGGTCTCTCGGAGGCTGACCTTAACCGGCTACCGACCATCGAATGTTCTAAAGAAAAAGAAGGGACTCCGGGACTCGGCAACGTGGAGTGCGCGGTGTGCCTCGAGGCTTTCAAGGGCGGGGAGCGGTGCCGCGTTATCCCGGTGTGCAGCCACGCCTTTCATGTGCAGTGCGCGGATGCGTGGCTCTCAAGGCGCTCCGTCTGTCCCATTTGCAGGAGGAGCGCTCGCGAGAACGAGGAAGAGAAAGGCGTTAATGGTGGCGCTGCGGTGGTGTCGCAGGAAGCCGAGGGGCGTGAGGAAGAGCCCGGGCGTGGTCGGCCTCCGGCTGATAGTGTCGTGGTCGAGATGTCCATTGCCTTAACGCCCAGAGGTTAAAGTGGCCACTGCCGCTGCGTGTACTGAACGAGATTCGGCCTGTCAGAACCGTTAAAGTTGCCACGGCGGCTGCGTGTATTGAACGGGATTCTGCCGGTCGGAACCGTTTTCGCCACGATACGCGGGATTTATTTTTCACATATGCATACTTTTACGAAATACAGTCGTAATTATCGTTGATCATTCTGTATGTAGATATTATATAATTTGGTGAATTTCTGTGGAGATTAAAGTTGCGTGGCGGTGCAGAATGAGATTTTCTTCCCGTTTCCCGTGGTTGAAAGGGAATTTCCTGGTTCTCACTTTTGACCAGAGTGGAAAATGGACGATCGCCATGAGAAGCCAATCACATTTATTAAAAGCGGGAGTAAGTTTAATGGCTAATTGTTTGGCACATATTTTTTTTTTTTTGGGTTGAATTGAGGTTTTTGTTATCAATATTAATTTTATAATAGATTTTTCAGCGTAAATTATATGGTATTTTATTTGTTGACGCGTTTTGAATCAATCAATGTGGTTCTGGGGAACCAATGTGGTTCATCCCGAGGACAAATTTTTTAAGGTTAGGTTGAATATATATATTTTTTTCAAAATTTTAATTTAAGTTATGTAATTAATTTTTAGTATAATAAGAAATAATATTTATTGAATATTTGGGAATGGAATTGTGTTAATAATATTAATAATTTAAATATAATAATAATAATTTAATTAATATTGAATTGAAAATTTTTATTTATATATTTTAATTATAGAATATATATTTTTCAATTTGTCCAGATTTAATTAAAAAATTAGAAGTAAATACAATGAATTTCATTAGGTTATTGGGAGCTTTAAAGCTTGATAAAAACCCAAATGACATAGATAATGATCATTTTTCATGAGAATGATAATGATTATTTTTCATATATAAATAAAATAAAGCCAATTAACTTATTTTTAAAATAATTTATTTTAAAATTAATTTATATATATTATAATTAAATAAATTTTAATTTTAATTTTTTAAAATTTATTTTTTTAATAATTTCCATAATGGTAAATACCTCTCCTTACTTTATATTCTTATAAATTTATAGTTAACCCATATTATAGTTTTTTAAGTGAAATATTAGAGAGTTATGATGGTTATTAATTAAATGTTATTATTTGAATTAATTTTTTTATATGGAATATTTTTTATATAGAAGGTAAGTATTTTAGTCTTGTCTGTATTAACTGTGATGTCCATCTTGGAACAGTAGACATGAAGAGCTTTAAGTTGCTTATCTAGGTTATCATGGCTCCTTGCAATAAGAACGATATTATTAGTTTAATTAAAAATGAACCTGAATATTATTAATAATATTGGTTTTTGGAATTGTCTTTAGTGTGACTTTTTGGACTGAATTTGGCGGAAAATTTTTGAGGTAAAATCTTGATTTGTGTTATTTAAACTTGTTTTTTGACTGTATATATGAATTCATCACCTTGAAACCCCTAGGGAACTTACATTGTCTAGGGGTTACCCATCAAACTTGTCATTTCAATAAATTTCTGCCAGATTTTAAAGAAATTACACTGGAAAAACCCACGAGATAAACTTCCAAAAAGTCTCACTAAAGACAATTCATTAATTTTTTCCTTTAAAGAATTATAAAATTGACAATGGATAATATCATAAAACATTTGAAAAGTTATTTTTTATTTTTTATTTATAAAAAATTAGATAAATTAGGAAAAATATATACAAATGTATATAAATAATAGTGAAATTTTTTATATTGGATAGAAATCTCCTCCTATATCAGGAAATATATCATCACAAGTCTTAAATAATCTTTCTTCTCCAAAATCAAAACTATCCTTTGAAGAGGTACATTATTCACATAGAATACCTTCCATTAGAGCCCTAGAACAAAGAAAAATTTAGGGTACATGCACTCCTAGTTTGTATGTAACTTGAATATGCAATATTTATCTTTGGAATCATTACTAAGGAATGAATGATGGTCTTAATTGGCCATTAACCACCAATTCACCAAAGTTTAGATCACATCCCAAATTGGCACATCCATCTGCTTTCTTATTATTATCCTATAGTATGTGTTTATAACTCATAATTGGGGTATGTTTTATGTCTTTTTGACACATTTGAAGACACTATCCAAAAACTTATCTTTTGGGTATGAAACTTTAACCATGTACTAAATGATAATAATAAACTCTCCAAGAAAATGAGGGTGGAAATATGAATTTTTTAGCAAGGAGAATGCATTGTAGTAAGCAACTACCTAATTATTTGTTATGTTTCTCAATCCATGGGTACTCCAAAACTTCTTTTTTCTCACCAAAGCCTTAGATATCCCTTCCTCCTCTTGCCACCCCTACTTATACAAACATATTAAAAAAGAAAAAGATAAATTAACATCTTATATCTTTTTTATATTATAAATAAAAAAAATAAAAAAGATTATCGAAACATATATATATATAAAGAGAGAGAGAGTTCACAAAGACCATATAGTCTATTGCACTTTAATAAAGTAAAATATTAATAAAGATTTTTTAATGATTTATTTATATAATCTAAAATAATTAATATGGTTTATTGAGCTTTAAAAAAGCAAGGGATCATCATAGTTATGTTGATTTAACAAGTCAAAAAGATTGATATTGTGGAAAAAAATTGAAAACTAAAAATAATGTAAATAAAAACTAAGAAATGCAAATGAAAATATTTTTTGTTATAGACCTCTTCAATATTTAAAAAAAAATAAAATTAAAAAATTAAAACTCTAAAAATTTTGAAGTAAAAAAAAAATAAAAAAATAATGAAACAATTAATATTAAAAAACCATTTAAAAAATATCAAAAATAAAAAAATAATGAAACAATTAATATTAAAAAACCATTTAAAAAATAAAACTTAAAAACTTTAAAGTATATATATATAACTAAAATAATAATAATAAAAAAAAACCTAAAAAAATTAAAACCATATATGTGAAAGGTTTTTCTTTTTAATTATTATTAAAAAAATGAAAATAAAAAATTAACGAGCAAAATTACACCTGTTTTCTTCTCCACATCCGTGACACTCTTTTGTTTCTCTAATTCCATGCCAACAAAACACACCAACTGTCATCCTATACCCTCCCTCGGCCTCATCTGTCTCTCTAACCGCCTATCATCCATATCGGCAAGTGGTACTGGGTGGCAGGGGCGGCAAAGGTAGGAGGGGGGATGGGGCACAGCATTGAGGAAGACTGGGGGAGTGGTGACAACGTGATTTGTTTGCAGGGGAGACGGGAGATTTTGGGAATCGCACTCACCAGGTTATTTTTATCGTTTAATTTTTATGTATTTATTTAATATTTTTTATTTATTTATTTTGTCAGATGATTCTAATTAATTCTTAAAATTGTATTTTAATTATTTATAAATATTCAATTTTAATTTTGTTTTAGAATATTTTTATTTTTTATTAAATAATATTTAAGAAAATATTAATAATTTTTTTGTCTTGTTATTTTATCGTAAATAAAAATTAAGTAAAAATATAATTAATAAATAAAAAATTTAAGTAGATTTTGAGGTTAATTTTAATTTTAAATTTTTTATTTTTTTTTATTTTTTTCTTTTTTTACCTAAGCACTTAGGGGGATTTGAACAAACAATGCACCCATTCACCGTCAATCCAAAGCCCTGTGGGCTTCTTTATAGTATTAGTTATTAAGGTTACCATTTCAATTATGCTCTAATTTTAAGCATCAAAAAAATTAATGTTTTTGTTGGCATTTATTTTTAATTTGAGGGTTAATTTTCAACAATTGTGTTACTCGTTAAAGTTGTGATTTCAAGTGCAATTTTAGGCACCTTTTCAATAATCGATGATACTGGTAGTGCCACTTTTTGAAATAGAGGTAAAGGAACCACTAAATATGACCTTAAAAAAATGATAACTCTGGAGTGTTCTTGTTATGTTGGTAAAATTGTTGAATGTGTATGCACTTGTGTGACTATATCTTTTGCTTAATGTATACCACTAATCTCCAATTGGGGGTATTGTTGAAATTATAGGATTTAAGCATTACTTATGAGTACTAGGGTCATTAACATGGTAAAGGAAGGAAACTTGGGCATTAGGCCATAGAGGTTGCTTCATCTCATGGTCGCTAAACAAACAACTCAAACCACCACATTCGACATCTTGAGGGTATCCTTTCCTTCCAAGTAGGAATATGTATATCGTTAAGAGAAATTTTAGGGAATAAATTTCACAAATGGGCTACTTTTTGTCGCTTTTTCTTAAAAAAAGATTCACCAACTACCATTTTTTCTAAAAATAATTCACCCAATCCTTATAGGATAACCTTAAAAATCGTCAAATTTTATAGAGACTACATAAAACCATTATAAAATTGAGTACTTTTACAAAAATGTCACTAAAAATTTTACAGCGTGCATTTTAGGGACTATTAACATTCCCCAAGGTTTCTATGCATTAGGATAAATTTGTATCCTTAAAATTTTCCTTGGCATTGTTAAAATATTTTTACTACTGATTATGAGTCTTGAGGCCTTGTATGGTCAAGGGAGGAAACACAATGATTGGACCATAATGCAATCTTTTTGGAATACTTGTCTATAATGGAAAACATGTCAAACCACAACCTAAGAGCTCTCAAGGTTATTGTAACATACCAAAACCCTAACTAATTTTAAGGAGGTGGGGTTATCAAAAAATTTCTTCCTCAAACCACCTTAAAACTCATTTTAGAGACTACCATTATCTTCTACTTGTCAAGAGTTTTCCAACAATATAAATTTCATCCAAATCTGGGCTCTATAAACAAAATTATGCCCATTTAGATGTTTTGTTTTTAAAACACCATGTTGGTATATGTACTAGTGTCACATGAAAAACACATGGAAATACATACCCACATACCTCTTGTCTAAAATTCCATGCCAACTACACGTGGTTGACACATGGCAACCCCTACCAATGTGTTGCCACTGCATAAGGCCATGAATTCGTAAAGACACATCAACTACCAAGCACATCTACATTCAATCTTTCCCATAAACCCCCATATCACTTTTTTTTTCAATATCTCTAGCCTTCTAGATCCATCAAGAACTTGGATTTTTCATTTTCCCACTGTGGATATTCTTATTTTTTATTTCCACTTACTCAATGGTCACAAATGGATCTAGGAAAAATCTGAAAGTACCACCTAAAGGAGATTCTATATTTCTAGACTTCCACTAACCAAGACATCCACTAATCCACATCATGGCCATAAGGCTCCCACATGGACCTCCACCCTAGTGCCACTATGCCTCTAATACACATCAACACCCACAATGTTGGCATGCCATGTAATGAAAAATTGGCCTGCATACCACATTAGTGTGACACACCGTCATACCATGTTAGCACCTACCCACCTATGAGGTTTAAGAGAGCCCATGTCCACTCTATGTATCCTTCCATGTGGCTAACTATGATGGCATTAGAATCTATTTCTTCATGAGGGGACCTTATACAAATTTCTCTCAATACTTGGATATTCAAATCTTGACAAATTCCAATAGTTTTACATGGGAACTTAACAAAATCCATTGCCATTCTACATATCTTAATAGATGTTGGAATCTCCTACTCTATCACCTCCAGGTTCCATCACTCAAGGGTTTCACCGTCTAACATCGATGATTTTGGAAAAAACAACTTATACACAATTTAAGATTTATGAATATCTTGATATTGATAGAATCTAGATCCTTGGTCTCGTCACTTGAAACATTTCATGAGTTTTTTCTATAGTTATTAATAGAATCTATATCTCTACAATCTTTGGTCCTAGGTTCGACAATTTACGGATACCAGGTTCTTTTTCCACTTCACTTGATGGATATTAGGTTACACACTACATGTTGAGAATGCAACAAGATGATGAAGCTTAGTGGAAAGGAGTCACCTTCAATAAGTGGGCCCGCAGGGTATTGATGGCGCAAAGTCTATTTTTAGACTATGTCTATTTTTAGACATATGGATCATGGTCTATGAGTTGCAGTATGTTATTTATGGATGATTGGTCATGTTGGGAAAAATAGATGGAATTCTATTTTTGGATCACAGCGGAGTGATCATAATCTATTTTTAGACTGCCAGTTCAAAAATAGAAAAGTCAAATATTATTGTCTCATAATAATATTTGGACTATAAACATTATCTTATCCTCTTGGAGCACTTCAGTTTGAGCTACAGATGTGGCACATGCAGTTGTCAGAAGGAAATACGCTTTCTTTATGAGTCAGTTGAGCTATTTCATGCAGGACTTCAGTTAGAACTCATGTGGTTGAGTTTGGTGGAGTTGGATGTGGAGTTGATGGGGTTGTGTTCAGTTGAACTAGTTGTATTCAGTCTAACTGGAGAATACACTAGTGATGAGGTGTGAAATGATTGTTAATTAATTCACTAATTATTAACTCATAAAGCAACTAAAGAATACATCAGTTAACTCAGTTTCATGTCAGTGCATGTACAGTTCAGTGGAGACAGGTGTTAGAGGTTGAGATTGCTATTAGTTGTGACTATAGTTGTGCATGAGATCTTGCACAATCAATGGATTGAGTATGCCCATGAGGATTGCACAGTATATGCCCAGTGATATAGCCTGTGCTCACGTGATTTTCAGTGTGAGTGATTTTCACTTGGTATTGTGCAATAGAGGCAGGCAAAGCAGCGGAGGAGATTTGAACCTGTGACTTGTTTGGATCTGAGCTAGTTTTGTGTGTAGCAGGTGGAGATAGTGCTGGATACTTGTGAGAAGTATTCTACTATGTAATGTTACATGTTCTCAATCATTAAAATACAGATAGTGTGGGGTTTTCAGCTGTAAGCTTTCCTCGGGTTACATACTGTGTTAATGTGTGCATGCTATTGATGTTTCATTGTTTTTGATGCTGCTAAATTGATGATCAACGTAGAGGAGATTATGTATTGTGCTTGTATTCCACAATAGTGTATAATCGGGATAATCTCTGTGAATAAGTGTTTATTATTCAAAATTTCTACATGGTATCAGAGCTGTTGATCATCAGATCTATTATTCAAGAAGTGTTTACATCTTATTTCTTCAGGCAAAGTCTGTAATCGGGCCAGGTAGCCTCTGGATTCATCCTTCCTTTGGAAGGTGGGATATCTGGTAAAAGCCCATACAGTCAATCTCTGTACGAGAAATACTTTGTTCTCACGAATCTTAGATCAGAGGCGGTTGAGTTTGGAGCTAGTGGAAGTCGAATTTGCAGCAGTGTTTTCTTGGTATCAACGTGGCAATGTCTTTCAACGGATTGTGATTGGAGTATGCTCTTGAGGGCAGCTCGAACTATATTGCATGGAAGGACAGGATGGAGGCAGTGTTGGATGATAATGGGCTGAAGGATTTCATAGAGGCTAAGGTCCCAAAGCCTACTGATGATGTGCAGGTTGATGCTTGGAAAAAGAAGACAACAAAGTGTCGAAGGATTCTATTGGAGGGCGTGAAGGATCACATTGTGTCCAGCTTGCATGGAAAGGCTTCTCCATACTTGATGTGGAAAGCGTTGACAGATCTATTCCAAAGCAAGAGCGATCAGAGGAATCTGGCGCTCAAAGATAAACTCAGAAACATCAAATGTGAGAACGGAGACAGTATGCCCAAGTATCTCACGAAGTTCACTCAGTGCAGAGATGAGCTGGGAAGTGCGGGGGTTACTGTCGATGATGAGGACTTGGTGAGCTTGGCTCTCCTTGGTCTTCCGAAGAGTTGGCATTCCTATCAGGACTTTGTCAATGGTTGGGAGAAATTGCCAGGATGGGAGAGACTTTGGTCAGATCTTGTGCAGGAGGAGATCAAGCGGAATACCAGGGATAGATCTTCATCAAAGGGACCTGATGAAGAAAATTGCACTTTGGTTGCCAAAGCAAAGAATGGGAAGAACAAGAAAGCTTCTCAGTCCGGTGCGAAAGGCAAGAAGTAGGACATGTCCAAGGTGAAGTGTTTTCACTGTCACCAGCATGGACACTACGCCACTAATTGTCCGCAGAAGAACAAGCAAGCTGCTGGATCTGCAGTAGTGTTACAGGGAAAAGTGTCTACTCAGAACTGCTTATCCCACTAAGGTGTGATAGATGCCTTAGAAACAAACAAAGTAAAGCTACTTTCGTTTTTCCTTTATGAAGTATAGATAGAGAAGAACAAAGAAGACCAATCTCTGTCTTGCGCTAATCTCCTGGTTCATTTCTCTCTTTCTTGATAGTCCTTCGCTACTTGTTCCCTTGCACACCCAGCTTCACAAAGTACCTGTAAGATCACAGTAGCATATCACTATACAAGAACATGGATCTATAATCATAAAAAATCTAGGATCAGATGTAAATTGACAATACAAATGCAGCAAACATAAATTACACAAGAGTATGGAGGAAAACTTGAATAACTTTTATTAATAAACAAGAAAGAGCCAAGGGGAGTTACAACCAGTTATTCTGACCCAGAATCATCCTCTCAGCAAGGAAGCCCCTCTTCACCTCATACAAAGCTTAGATCACCCAACAATCTGATGTTTGTCTCAAGAAACCAATAACAATTCCTTACAATATGCAAAATTCCCGCCTCTGGATCTCTGGGATGAGGGATCCATATATAGATATCTGTAAGGGAGATGAGTTAGCTTGTGATTTGATTAGTGTCTTCCCTCTGATAGTTCTTGCTTCCACTTGGAGATTGATGATCTCTTACTCATCCTTGGTTGAATTCAGAGAGGCAAGTGTCACAGGAGAAGTTTCTGGAAGCTTCCATTGCCTCTCCACCTCGTGGAATGACACTGCCATTTGTCATTTCTCGCCCATCGCACCCCATAGAAGGGCTTTTTGAAATGCAATGCACCCACACAGTGTGTTTAGGTGAGATGCAACGCACTTTGCCTATGGAGCAGCTGAAATGATCCTGTTTTGACCAATTCTGAGCAGTTTTTCATGGAGAACTTCTGGGAGAAGCTGTAATCAGTTGACCTTGTTCCTTTAGGGGTTAGAACAACACTTTTAGGGACTTAGGAGCCCTTGGTTTATGGACATTTCATGCTTGGGGTTGCAGTGCCCAAAAATGTCTGTAACAGTTGCCCCCTAAAGCATGAGGTCGTTAATCTTTTGATGTCGGGTGAAATGCTTTATTATGAGGATCCGAAGTTCTTTCAAGCTAGGAGGAGACCTGTAATAAGATATAATACAGTACATTATCTTCATAATATTTTCATGATCTAGTTGAGGCGGGCATTCCCATGCTCAGCTTTATAAATTCATTTTCATGTACATAGGACAGACAATCGTCTGAGTGTAGACTGATGATTCTGATAGAGCCATCATCCCTTTGATTGGATGATTATCTGTGCAACAATGATGTACATTTGATGTTTTTATTTCCCTGAATATATATCGCAGCCCAGATGGATGAAACTAGATCCAGGGTCTTCAATCTCGTTCGATCTTCACTCGAAGTACAAGTCTATCCATGTGAGAGATGTTTAGGAGTCGAACATGGAAAGACATCGCTTGATTACTAGCCAATGATGTAAGTTGTTAACAAGCGCGAGAGGAATCACCGATAATGATAATGACCCTCAAGGTACTGCAGTACAATTCACGTGGTGTGAATAAAGTACTTGGTGTCGAACACCACGTAAAATCTTTCGGTCGAAGGTCATTGATGTAAACCTGTCGCCGGAAGTGAGAAACTTGCCATTGAGGCATGCAAGCTTCAAAGTACTGAATGGGGTGTTCCTAGATCAACTTCTTGGATAATGAGCTGATGTCGACAAGAAGCGATCCGTTATTGGAGGGCCTTAATGAATCCCACATCAATGACATAGAACGGAGCAAATGATTTTAATGGAGGTGAAAACGATCTGGTGACATAAGGTTCAGGGTGGCGGTCATGAAATAATGGAGTGTAAATGTATTGTAGCGGGTGAGACACAGGTGAATTCTCTGAATGACTTCTCTTGAACATATCGACGACACTGACATGATGGATTGGTAGCATTAACCCCAAATGTGGATGGTGTGATGGGACCATGGCGATGTGACCGGTGAATGAAACAACCCAACTCGACTTGGATGCGGAGTGAAAGTGTCATGTTCAAGAGCGACTTGCTACCAACAAAGTTTCTTCAAGTTTTCTTCCCAATTTTTCCCCAGTCATTGCTGACCAGTACCTCTTTATTTTTATCAAGCTTGAGGAGGATAACATATGCTTGTTCTATAATTTTCCCTTCGGGCAAACCCATCGCTATGCTTTAACGAGCCTAGCGATAGTGAAACTCGTTCTCGTCTATAGACAAGTTTGTCGCTATTAAAATTTTAACGAGTTTAACGAAAAAGATAACTCGGTCCTTTTCAATTTTAGAGAGTCTGAAAAGGAATGTAAAGGAAACTCCAAAATTCCTTTTTCATCATCTAATCCCTTAAGTCCGAAAAAGTATAAAACAATACAGAAGGGATGAGTTTTTGATACTTTTAACGAGCCGAACAAAACAAGTGCTCGATCTTTTTGTGTAATAATCCCTCAGGTCCAAAAATATTAAAATTTAGAGGAGGGATAGCACTTCCGGTCCCTTTAACGAGCTGGAGAGGCCAATGGCTCAGTAATCTTTTCATATTTTATGAGCCAATTGAAAAGAGCTTAAAGGAGACTCGTCTTTTGAGGAACGAGTGATAAAATGGGTAGCAGATGATTCCAGGTAAGGTTTGGAATTTTCCAATCACGGTAGTGTTACAAGGATGGCTAGTGAGATCACTCTTTGCAGTTGTTCCTCAAAAAGGGGTAAACAATCAAATGGAGGTGAATGATCGGCCAATACAGAGTGGAGGTGATGATGAGAACATGACCAAGGCTTTTAAAGGCTGAAATACTACATTCACGATGGTTATTTACCGGGAAATTGGTTCATTTTTTTTATTGAGCTTAAACACCGGGGGGAAACATTTGCTCATGACTTATGTTTATTTTTTAACGAGCTTGAACTATGTCTTAAAACTGCTTGATACAATGGTCTCTTCTTGACTTTACCATAAATAGCTTTGTTCTTTCAAATATTGTACTGTATTTTCAATTGCTTCATCAAACTTGTCAGAAATGAACAATATATGCTTGAAAAATGAGTTAGAACACTAATATTTTACCTTGAACTACGTAAAAAGTAATGTAAAAGTGATTTTACCTCCCATTTTACCATTTCATTTGAACTTTGGTTTGTTGGAGCTTTGGAGGTGCTTTCCCCGTTTGATTTTCATCAGCTGATTTCGAGAGATTCTGTGGATGATTCTCGGCGCCGTCTGGACCAGGTAGGAGCTAAACTTGAGCTCTTTCATTTCATGCTTTCCATTTTGCATTCCGAGCTTGATTCCTGGTTTTTCTGAGCCTCTGGGGTTTGAAAAACTCGCTCTGCCTTCAGCGCACCCACTGTGTATTGAGAGGTGCATTGGATGTTGGCCTGTCTACTGGCCATCTGACATGCAATGCACCCAGAGCACTACTGTAGGTGCGATGGGCGCAAAGAAGGAATTTTATGCACAGTTTTTGATGGAAATTTTGCCTGTTTCTTACCAAAATCAGGATCTAACTCTTCTCTTGTTTGTTTTTTAGAGATCTTTGGAGTAAGATGACTATTACATGGTGAGAACGTGAGCATGAAGAAGGGGACATGCTTGCTCTACATGATCTGGTTACAGTAAACGCACTGCGAAACTGTGGCTTGCTGAAGTTTTTCCGCATTTCTAGCATGAGACAACAAATCAACTTACTGCAGTATTTGCTTCATTCTTGGGATCCTACCAACTAGGTGTTCCAGATCAGGGGAAAATCTGTCCCCTTGACTGTAGTGGACATCTATTTCTTGACTGGCTTGTCGAGGCGGGGTGCCCCCATCTCTTTATCAGGTTCGGCCTGAGGAGGTGAATCTATGAGAGATTATGTTCACCGGTATTGCAGAGAGGGATCTCAGCCGAGTAAAGACGGCAAGATCATCATCCGTGATGTCACTGATAGGTTCCTCAGGACTATTCTATTTACTTTTGGTAGGATGGCTGGTGGAGCGGCTCTTCATGTAGCCAATCGATCTTATATGCAGTATGCCTTGGAATGTCTCCAACCGAAGGTGTTCAACTGGTGCGACGCAGTACTTTTTGTGATGAAAGAACAGTTGACCAAGGTAAAGAGTGGGAGGTTGAAGAACTGTGGGTATGGTTCTATTTTGACCGCCTTTGCCTTGGAAAAGATACCACTGATGCAGCCGCAGTATATTGCACTCGATTTACCTTCACCGACTGAACCACATATGCAGAGATGGGTCGACCATATGTCTAGGCATGCTGGTCAGTCTCAGATTTCATTTTCTGATACCTTCTTCGGGTGGTTTGATCATCAGGAGATGGTTTATTCCGAGTACCCATATGCTGGTATGGACTTCCGGGGTGACCCAGATTTAGTACTGCCGGCTGGCGAACAGTGGGGTGCCATTGGTAAATTCTTTGACCATATCCCTGTTTATCATTTTTCTCTTATAATTTCCTTGTGCTTTATTCTATCAAGACTTAATCAAACTCATGTGTTCATGCAGATGTTGGTCCCGTTCGGCCAATAGTACGCCTGAGAGTGCCAGTTGCCGCCCCAGCAGGAGAGGCTATTGGAAGGGCTATCCTTCGCGACCTCGATGTGGCTGAGACTCTCACAGCATTACAAGAACAGGTTGAGGGCCTCACTCTTGGTATTCCAGATGTGAGGACTGACGAGCTACCCTTGAGGTTGCAGTGGCATACTACTGGTGTGCCAAGACGATGGACTCGGCTCTTACGCATGATTGCACAGGCTGTGACTTGCTATCACGAGCATCATTAGACTAGGGTGCCCCCTAGCGTTTTGAGTTTTGGTCATTTGACCAATTTTGTCTTGGTTACAGAACATTATGTGTAAACCATAAACATTTATATATATATTTTTGATTTTCGGAGTTTTATTTTGGTTAAGTTACATGATCCAAATGCAAATATTGATGGTATGCTTCTTTTTATAAATGTTGCAAATGTCTATCTAACACATAATTTGCCAATGAGTCAGTTAATGTGTTTAATTTTCTGGAAATATGCTGATATTGAATAAAATCAAATTGTCTTTCCAAAATCTTAACCCTTAGGAACATGCGATAAGTAGCTGGATTTCGGACAGAGTAGATACCAGTGAGTTGTAGTATGACGAGTTGTGAGTCTAGCCTGACAATCAGTCGGTGTATACCATGTGTGATGGCATCAGAGAGAAGTTCTATCAACGCGCTATATTCAATGATGTTATTCGTTGATCGACCAATACATACCCCTCTGAAACTTACTAACTCAGGATCAAAAATGGCCCAGGCTGCGGAAGATAGGTTCCGCGAACTACGACTCGCTCCGTCGGCATATCCAACACATGACTCCAATAGGTTTGACATCTACAATAAATGTAAAAAGTGGATTACTTGACCAAAATAAACACTTTAGCGAAAACAAAAACATAACAAAAGCATACAGGTTACTATACTGAATCACGCATAGTAACGCTTGAGGTACAACCCGTTACGAGGTTGTGCCAGTTGAATTCCGTCATAATCCATTAACTAGTAGGCTCCTTTTGCTAACACTCGCTTAACAATATAGGGGCCCATCCATAAAGATTTGAATTTACCTGCTCCCAATTTATCGGATTCTTGGTCATAAAGCAAGACCAAGTCACCTTCTGAGAAGACACGGGGTTTGACATTTTTGTCGAACTGTGCTTTGACTCGTTTCTTATGGGCTTCGTTAGCCAAAGCGGCATCACGACGGGTTTCATCAAATTGGATTAGTTCCAAGAAATGAGCTTCTTCTTCTGAAGTTCCAGGGAGGAGTTCAATTGCGAGTTTAAGGAACGAGATTTCACACTGGATTGGTAAGACTGCTTCTAGGCCATATACCAGTTGGAAAGGTGTAAACCCGGTTGCATTCCTTACCGATGTTCGGTAAGCCCACAAGGCTGAGTACAGGATTAGGTGCCACCTTCTTTTGTGAACTCCAATCATCCTTTGCAGCATGCGCTTCAGGACCTTGTTGATTGCTTCAACTTGTATGTTGGCTTGCGGGTAATATGGAGTAGAGCTGTCGTGAGACAACCCTAGTTTGGCAGCTAATTCGACCATGATGTGATTGCAAAAATGTGATCCATGATATGTGACTATAGCTTGTGGGACGCCGAATCTGGCGACTACATGATTGAAAAAGAAGAGGGCAGCTGTTTCACCAGTATTATCTAATGTAGGCATCACCTCGGCCCATTTGGTAAAATAGTCAACTGCGACTATGATGTACCCATGCCCCCCAGTTGAGGTGGGGTTACATGTCATGAAATTGATGCCCCATTTGGCGAATAGCTCGACAACAACTATTGCCTGCAGAGGTGCGGGTGGTCTTCTGGTTTTGCTATCGAAAATTTGACAAGCATGGCAACTTCTGACTGCGTTTATGCAATCTTTAAACATTGTTGGCCAGAAGTATCCTGCTCGTAATATTTTTTGCGTTGTAGCATAACCGGATTGATGCCCCCCACACGCGCCTGAATGGCAATCATTCAGGACTTTTTCGGCCTCCTCATGCGTGAGGCACCTTCTCAGAACTGTATCGATACCGTGACAGTAAAGTGTATCACCGACGATCATGTAGTCTTTTGCTTGGTATCGAATACGTTTTTGTTCGGAGCGAGAGGTATTTGGCCTATATTTTTTGGTTTGGAGATAAATGATTATATCCCCATACCACTGATTGCTTGAAGATATCAGAAACAAATTTTCGTCCACGATCGTTTCTTCGGATGTTTCATCGTTGGACGACGATGGGAGATTGCATAATAATTCTGCGAAAACCAGAGCTTTCTTTGACTTGGATTTTACAAATTCCAGATCAAACTCTTGTAGGATTGCTATCCATTTTGAATATTTTCCCCCCAGCAACTGTCGCGACAATATATAAGTCATGGGGTTGCAATCTGACAGAATGGTAGTTTTTCGAAAGAGGACATAGTGTCAAAATCTCTGTATCGCTTGAACAGCTGCGAGCGCTAGCTTTTCAACATAAGAATATTTGCTTTCTGTATCATTTAAGTTCTTACTTAAATAATATATAGGATGTTAGATTCCGTTGTCTTCTTGAACTAAAACCATTGCAATGGTCGTATCCGCTGTAGCCAGATACAGGTTAAAGTCTTTTTGATAATCAGGAGCGTACATTAATGATGCTTTCATTAGGGATTCTTTTAAAGCATCAAAGGAAGCTTGCGCAACCTGATCCTAGACAAAGGGTACTTCCTTTCTCAAAAGACGCGTATAACCTTTAGCAAGTTCGGCGTAATTTGGAATGAACCTCCTCAGAAAGTTTGCTTTCCCTTGGAGTTTCTGAATCTGAAGCAAATTTGAAGGTGGAGGTAAATTTATGATTGCCTAAACCTTACATGGGTCGAGATGAATCCCGTCCTTTGAGACTACAAAGCCAAGTAAACAAACTGACGCAAAATACACATTTGTGTGGATTGAGTCGTATCTTGTAGTGTCGGTAACGTAGAAATATCGCTCTTAAATGCTGCGAATGATCAGTCCGCTTTCACGAATGATCCGGAAGGTCGTCGAGGTATGGTTGAATGATGTTTTTGATGTCATGGAAGGCATAATTCATTTCCCTCTGAAATGTTGCCCCTGCGTTCTTCAAACCAAAGGGTAATTTTCGATATGCGAATGTGCCCCACAGACAAATAAAGGCAGTCTTTGACTGGTCCTGTGGGCGGATATTTATTTGATTATACCTGGAGAATCCATCCATAAATGAAAAGATTTCACATCCGGAGCATTCATCAATTATCTAGTCGATGAAGGGTGTAGGGTAGTTGTCTTTTGGACAAGCTTGATTTACATCCCTATAATCGACGCACACTCTAATTGTTCCTTGTTTTTTCATAACAGGGACAATATTCGATACTCAATCGATTAGAGGAACCGGGTAAATGAAACCAGCATGGAGAAGTTTTTCAACTCCCACCTTAATGGCATCGACTTTCTTGGGGTGCACCTGTCGTAGCCGTTGTCATACTGGTTTGACATCTGGATACATCTTGATTTCGTGTTCAACGATACTCGAGTCAATGCCTGGCATTTCACTATATGACCAAGCAAAGACATCTCTGAATTCGCGAAAAAGAGCTTTATATATTTCCAGTTCTGAAGGAGAACAATATTTGCCAACATAAATATTCTCTACAACATCTGTTTTGGTCGAGATATTTATGGCGATAGTCTCTTCAATGTTGGACAAGTTTCACTCGAAATCCACCGTGTTTACAGTATTTGATAGAAAATAAAAAACTGAAGGATGATAAAGGTCATCAGGAGTATTTTCTTCATAATTCGGAAGAAGGGAACGATGGTGGTAATCATCCCATGGTGCTCCTTCAATTACCATTGATTGAACAATTCCTTCGTCGGTGACATGCACTCGTGACCAAGGATCTGAAGGGGTACCATATTCCTTAGACCTATCTATCCAAACGCTTGATGAGCGTTGATTTGGGTTTGCCTCCCATGCCAGGAACATTGATTGCTACAATATTTCTATTGGGCTTGGAGGCAAAACCTGCGAATGATCCATGTCGATATCGTTTTCTGAGATCTTTTTAGACGATATCATATTGCAGGTTCCTATGGACGCTACTTCCGCCAAATTGATTGGAGGTGGAAGATCGAAAGTTCCCATTAATATAGGATCTTTTAGTAGGCCTACTTCGATATTTTGAAGTGAATGGGGGCTTCCATGGATCATAGGAATGCTTCCTGTAACTTGAGAACCATTGGGGAGGAAGTTTTGTTGATCGACGATTGTAATCCCTCCTTGAAAGGGAAATGCAATCTTCCTAAAATAGGTCGACACAACAGCAGCCATGGCATATATCCATGGTCTTCCCAGTAGGATGTTGTAATCGAGATTTCCGTCGATTACCTCAACATCTATTTCTACTATTTTTCCTCCTAGTTCAACCTTCAAGTTACTTAGAATACCATATGGGGTATATGTTCGTCCGTCAAATGCTTTTAGTGTCGTCGAAGATCACAACAAGGTTGGAGATCCTAAAGTTTTCCAGTAACTCATCGACATAATACATGTAGATGCCCCCTCATCAATAATTGTTTCAATGAACAGTTTTGTTGAGGGCTTTCACTTGAACGAGGAAAGCTAGTTGAGCTGGTAATTTAGGATCATATCCTTTATGATCGAAGGATATAAGATTGGAATCCTTTGGGTCTATCCCACCAATGGCTGATAATAAAGCCTGCTTTTGGGATGGGAAATTTTGTAGTACCTCAAGAGTCGACATAGCGGATGGCGATTGGGCCAAATCTTCCACTATATTATAATGTTGTGCTTCTCTAGCACGAGGATTAAATGTCGATTTGTGTACTACTCCCTTTGGCGGTTTTATTGTCAGTTCAGGAATGATGGGCGGCGCAACTTCTGTCGAAGTTGTTGTCGAACTACTAGGTTGATCTTTATCCTTGTTGTTTGACAGCTGTGGATTCCCATAATCTTTGTTCCTTGTTGATATCAAAGTGTCATTTTGCTGTTTTGAAACCGACAACATTAGCACTTGAGACGGGGAAGCATTTCCACTGTCAACCAGATTTGTTCCTGGGTTTGGAAACGGATCGGTTAACACTGCTGAGGTTTTTGAATTCTTGAAGAATTTTTTAAGCTCAGCTTTGTGTGGACAATCTGTTGTCCGATGATCCTCATCACATATCATGCATGGATATTTTAGTTTCCTATTTCCAGGAGGGTTTGCAGAAGATTTTTCAGGTGATGATTCTTCCTGTTTCTTCTTCTTCCCTTTGCCTTTCTTCTTGCCCCCTGGTTGCTTGGTTTCTTTGCCTTTATCTGTCAATATGGCATTTACTTCCGAGGCAAGAAGTTCCTCTTTTGCATTTTGACCGGAAATCTTACGGGCCTTTTTAGATGTAGCCTTTGTCGATTTTGTGTCTGTTGCGCCAATCACGCCATCGTCGGCATGAGAGTCATTGTTTGATTTAGGAGGAGGAGGAACTGAGATATCCGATCTAGGGGCATCAGGTATTTTATCATAGAGTATGCCGGACTGAGTGTAAATCAAGTCCAAATATTGTGCACGAGCGATAACTTGCTCTTCTGTGACGACTCCCCCTTTTGCCACATCTTTTGTGATGGAAGGCAGTAATGACTTAATAAACCATTCAGCTAAAAGCTGGTTGGGAACATACGTTTTCACCATTCTACGATGACGTCGCCACTCATGTATATGATCAGATATGTGAGTGGCCATCATTTGTTTGAAGTTGGTACTAAGAAGTTCCGTTCCCGTTTCGTACCTTATCGGTAACTGAAAATTGGTTAAAAAGGTTGTGGCTAGGGTACTGAAGTTGTCGAATGAAGCTCTAGGCAATTCGATATACCATTTGGCTGCTGGACCAGTTAACGTCCTCTGAAAAAGGCGAAGCCTAATCGAATCATTGAACACCATAGATGAAAGGTCATCACATGATTCGACGGATCTTCACCCAGATTTCCATTAAATTTAGGAATATCTGATGGAAGTTTATGCTGAATCGCTGGCCACCAAGGGGCGTAAGCAATTGGATCGTTTGTTAACCGATTTAAATCAGGTAACTCTAAAGTTGCCATGAAGGGTAACTGTTGATTCAGGTTAGGTGAAGCATACCCATGATAAGATGGGATTTCCTGAGCAGTTGGTCTTTGCATACCGGCATAATGCATTTGATGCTGGTAACTTTGGTAAGGTTGGTGGGTATGACCATTGTAAAATGGTTGATTTTGACCATTTTGAATATATGGCTGCCCACTATTTGCAAAGATATATTGTTCAGAACCTTGGTATACTTGTTGGAACTGCGGTTGTTGATATTGCACTAGCCATGGTTGTGAAGCCATGTGCTGTTGCCCGATACTAACTGTTTGACCAAGATGAGGGGTAATTGTACCCATTTGAACCTATGTCATTCCACTAGTCGACGATTGTGGTTGAGTTGCAGGGTCAAGGGGCTGTTGCATTACAACCTCAGAAACCTGAGGTTGGCATACAATAGGCAACGCTTGAACTTGCGACACCATCACAATAGCTGGCGTAGTTGGTATATTTGACATAGGTAAGCATTGTTGCATCGAATATACAACTCTTGGTTGTTGAGGTAGTATCGGTACCCAACCGCTTGAAGTAATTCCAGCATAACCCGAATTTTGTTGTGAACTCCCGTATGGCTGTCCTCCCGGAGGGGATAATGAAAGGGAATACTGCCCCCCATACGGTGGCAATCCGGTACTTAAGGGAATGGTTTGCCCTTGAGGGTCGGACTACCCAAATTTACCTCCAAATGGATCAATTTGTTGAGACTCAACATAAGAGTTTCTGGATATTATTCCGGATGAACAAACAGGAACAGACCATACTGTCGAAATGGCCCCTGAGTGGGCTCCTTCTAGCGATTGAGAGCTAGTTGGGACAGAAGGTATACCGGCAAACATTGTTGTAGTGATAGCAGGGAGTTCTGCCGTCGCTGTGTCAGATGACACAATCCTAGATGTTGACGGTTGTTCAGACATTTCTAGTCTATCCAAAAGATTACCTAGTGATTCTACAGGAGCTTCCACTGGCGGTAGACTAAGTTCTGACGAAGAAGGATACATAGTGATCCCGACTCCAAATTGCGATGGAGTATTAGATGGAGGATCTTCCACAATCTCTTCTATAGAAATCAGACCAGGTGGAAGGGGTAGACCGTCAGGTCCGTAGAATATTTCTGGTGCCGAAGAAGGTATGGAATCGTTAGCGATAGATGTTTGAGGAGCAACACTCTCGGAACCAGTTGTAGATAGAACTGGTTCAGTGACACAAGTGTTTACCCTCGGACTAGGATCAGTACCACTGTCCTTCTGTGGTTGCTGAACTTCTTCTGTAGAGGCAGGGATACTAGAAATGTTTGGAGTAACCAGAGTCTCTGATGTTGTTGGAACACTTGTCCTAACTTTAACAGGAGATTTGGAACTGGTTAAACGAGTTCGCTTTGTCCATACTAGCTTCGATTCCGGAGACAAAGACGGTTGACTCGTAAACCTCCGCGAATGACGGGGTTTCAATTGACTTTCTTGTACGATTTCGGATTACTTGATCAACTAAAAATAAAGGGGAAGTATGTTTCCGAATTAGGTGAATTTTAAACGCTTTGACACAACTTGTTTTTTCAATTTTTAAGAGTTAAGAAAAAACAAAAGATGACTCTAGTCGCCTTCGATTTTTAATGACCCTGAAGTGACAAGTGCTCAGATGGACCTTTTCCGTTAAAGAGTCTGAAAAGGAGCGAAAGGGACTGCTCTGGAAATCTAGGTAGAGGGATTACCAAACCAATCGCAAAACTATAGAATACTTTTTATGGTACGGCAGTCAATCTTCCCAAATGTTGTGTTCAGTGCATTGCGATCGATAGGGCAGTAGACACGACTTCCTATGGATAAAGGATTAAGCCTAAAGGGGTCTCTCAAAATATACTCGACGGTACGTGGGAGCACAAGTCCATACTGGCACTTATCATCTCAAAGTGGAGGAATCACCCAACCATCAGTGAGAACAACAGTTACCAGGCTTTACGACGCCAGAATATGTCTCTAGCCTAGACTTCTAAATGTTGTGCGTTAGGTTCCAAAGCGTTGTTAGATTCATTGAATTTATTTTAAAGTTGATCTTGTTTATGAAGTTTTCCTTTCAGGTTCACCGCGAGATGTAGTATAATTCCTAAAATGCAATCTAAGATGATAAACAATCTTTTTATCTTCTTTGTGCAATGAAAATCCTAGCTACTAAGGAAAGAAAGATAGAATCCTTTCACAAAGAGCAAAGAGCACACTCTAAATGCACTTTCCTAAATCAAACCAATCAGACTGTCCAAATGCAAATGCACATGCATGTATTTGTTTTCGACTTTCTTAGTATGTAAATGATAAAAATAAAGTTGATGCACAAATCGGAATTACTTTTCAAGCAACAGTTATCAACAAGTTTCTTTTCGAAATCGAAAATGGAGACAATCACAACACCTTACGATTTGGAAATGAATACTTGTTTTCGACACTAGGAAAATTACAAATTCAGACCAAAAACAATAGTAACAAGATAATCAACTATCTACAACAATCAAACTCTTTCCTATGATTGAAAACGACACTTGCGACACTTTCAAATCAAAGGACGACAGTGCGATTATGTTACTTTTTGCAAAGGAGAACTGAAAATGACTCAACAAACACACAAAAACATTTACAGTTCTTTTGTACAAAGGAGGCAGAATAACAACAAGGAAAAGGGGTTTCAAACAGAGATATACTGATCACAGGCAACAAAATTCATGAATAGAACTGGAAAGAATGAATCACAGAAACCAAAACTGCACAATGCCTAGTCTGATCAGCGCACCTGTAACACAGGGAATTTGAAATGCAGCGCACCTACTACACTCGGGAAGTGCACTGAATTTCAGATTCTCAGAACAGTACCTGCACTGGGCCAGAGATGAGACTTTGCTTGGGTTCCGGGTCACAGTTTGCAGTTCAATTCATGGGTTTTGGCCGAGCAAATGGTAATCAGTAATGCAACAATCAGGGGTAGATCTAAGGAGGATCTAAGAGCTACCACAAGGGGCAATCAGAGAGTTTGTGAATCAGTTGTTTAAATCATAAACAGATCCCAGAGATTGAATGAAGCGACATTTATCTACTTTGCATTTGCATAGCAAATGCAGTTCGAAAGCTACCTGGCACGACTTCAGACTCCGTCTGTAAGTTTATGAAATAGACAACAAGGAAGATAGACAAACAAACTAATTCGTCTCCAGCGGAGTCGCCATTTTGTTACAGGGAAAAGTGTCTACTCAGAACTGCTTATCCCACTAAGGTGTGATAGTTGCCTTAGAAACAAACAAAGTAAAGCTACTTCCGTTTTTCCTTTATGAAGTATAGATAGAGAAGAACAAAGAAGACCAACCTCTGTCTTGCACTAATCTCGTGGTTCGTTTCCTCTCTTTCTTGATAGTCCTTCGCTACTTGTTCCCTTGCACGCCCAGCTTCACAAAGTACTTGTAAGATCACAGTAGCATAGCACTATACAAGAACATGGATCTATAATCATAAACAATCTAGGATCAGACGTAAATTGACCATACAAATGCAACAAACATAAATTACACAAGAGTATGGAGAAAAACTTGAATAGCTTTTATTGATAAACAAGAAAGAGCCAAGGGGAGTTACAACCAGTTGTTCTGACCCAGCATCATCCTCTCAGTAAGAGAGCCCCTCTTCACCTCATACAAAGCTTAGATCACCCAACAATCTGATGTTTGTCTCAAGAAACCAACAGCAATTCCTTACAATATGCAAAATTCCCGCCTCTGGATCTTTGGGATGAGGGATCCATATATAGATATCTGTAAGGGAGATGAGTCAGCTTGTGATTTGATTAGTGTCTTCCCTCTGATAGTTCTTGCTTCCACTTGGAGATTGATGATCTCTTACTCATCCTTGGTCGAATTCAGAGAGGCAAGTGTCATAGGAGAAGTTTCTGGAAGCTTCCATTGCCTCTCCACCTCGCGGAATGACACTGCCATTTGTCATTTCTCACCCATCGCACCCCATAGAAGGGCTTTTTGAAATGAAACACACCCACATAGTGTATTTAGGTGAGATGCAACGCACTTTGCCTATGGAGCAGTTGAAATGATCCCGTTTTCACCAATTCTAAGCAGTTTTTCATGGAGAACTTCTGGGAGAAGCTGTAATCAGTTGACCTTGTTCCTTTAGGTGTTAGAACAACACTTTTAGGGACTTAGGAGCCCTTGGTTTATGGACATTTCATGCTTGGGGTTGCAGTGCCCAAAAATGTCTATAACAAGTAGGAGAGGCTCTAGCCTCGCAGTTTGAGCTTGATTTTTCATTGATCGCATGCTTGGTTTCAAGTGTGATGGGATCGGTGTGGTTCTTGGACAGTGGTGCATCTTTTCACATGACAGGAGATTGAGATTTGTTTTCTGATCTCGAGGAGAAAGATCTTGGAGTGCACATCGAGATGGGGGATGATGGTAGATACAGTGAAACCGGTATCGGTACCGTTTCCTTTGAGAGGGAGTCTGATAAACCCTTCGTATTGAAGGAAGTGATGCATGTTCCAGGATTGAAGGAGAATCTCATCTCTGTGGTGATGTTAGAAGACAAGGGGTATGATGTTGTTTTCAGCGAGGGAAAGGCTTTCCTGCACAGTAAGACAACTGGAGAAACCCGGAAGATAGGGGTTCGAGTGAGGAACCTTTATCAGTTGCATGTAGATGGCTGCGTAGCAATGGCATGCAAGGCAGAAGGATTGGTGAGCCGGGATGATGGCGAGCTGTGGCACAGGAGATTGGGTCACCTTCACCATGGAGCCTTGAAGATACTGCAGCAGATCACTATAGGGCTTCCTAAAGGCACACTTGCGCAGTCAGATCAGTGCAAGGGGTGTACTTTGGGAAAGTTTGTGAAAGCCACCTTTCATGAGAAGGATAGTTGCGCCACGACGATCCTTGAGAGAATTCACACAGACGTGTGTGTACCTTTCTCAGTAGCTTCGACAGCAAAACACAGGTATTATGAGAGTGAGACATACTCAAAGTTCAGTGAGTTAAAAGCACTGGTCGAGAAGGAGTCGGGGAAGAAGGTGAAGGCTCTTAGGAGAAATAATGGTGGTGAATACATCTCTGGTGAGTTCAAGGACTTTTGCAATGTAGAAGGGATTCAAAGAGAGCTCATAGCTCCCCATAACCCATAGCAGAACGGGGTTGCTGAGCAGAAGAACAGAATGATCATGGGTGCTACATGGGCGATGTTGCATGATCAGGGCCTACCCCTTCACTTGTGGGCGGAAGCATGCAATACAGCAGTTTATGTGCAGAACCGTTGTCCTCATAGGATACTTGGCATGAGTACACCCGAGGAAGCTTATTCTGGTAAGAAGCCTGATCTTTCTCATTTGAGGATTTTTGGTGCTAACGTTTACTTGCATGTGACGAAGGATGCCAGGAAGAAGTTGGAGCCGATCGAAGAGGTTGGGATATTTCTGGGGTACACTGATACGCCCCACAACTATCGTGTGTATTTGCCAGATAGTGGTAAGACTATTGTGCGATGGGATATAAAATTTCAAGAGGAGAAAGCCATGAAGTGTTCACTTGAGAGGGAGCCACACTTGCATGTAGATGAGGAGCTATTAGTTCCTAAGGATGAGCTTCAGGACGTGGATCAGCCACAAGACGAAGTTCATGGAGTGGAAGAGACCACTCATGCAGCGCCAACCATCAGAGGGCAAAAGCGCTTGACAGAAGCTGAGCGACTGGCTCAAGATGTAGAGAAAGTTGTAGGACCACCTACAGCCCAACGCAGGCAGAGACAGTCACTTGATCGGTACACTGGATACATGGCTCTTATGAGAAAATGTGTTGTGACTGAGCCATTCTCTTTCGAGGAAGCTGTGGAGGATCCCGCATGGGTAGATGCCATGGTGGAAGAGTATGATTCAATTGTCAGAAACAGTGCATGGGAGATTGTCCCAAGACCGGAAGGGAAATCAGTGGTGGGTTCGAGATGGATCTACAAAGTTAAGCAGGCAGCTGACGGGAGTGTGGAGAAGTACAAGGCAAGATTTGTTGCCCGAGGCTTTTCACAGATATAGGGGATCGATTATGAGGAGACCTTTGCACCTGTCGCAAGGTATTCTTCCAAACGGACAATTCTTGCTCTCTCAGCGCAGATGGGATGGCACATTTATCAGATGGATGTGAAGACTGCGTTCCTCAAAAGAGTCATTGAGGAGGAGGTGTACATAGAACAGCCCGAAGGTTTTGAGATCTTTAGCAGCAAGTTGCATGTGCGCAGGCTCAAGAGAGCGTTGTATGGGTTGAAACAAGCACCACGTGCTTGGTACACATGGATAGACAGCTATTTCACTGGACTTGGATTCTCCAAGAGTGAGGCGGATCCTAACCTATACCAGATTGTGGTGGAGGGTAAGTTGCTTATCATTGTACTTTATGTAGATGATTTGATTCTAACGGGTGATGAACTGTTGATAATTTCATGCAAGGATGATCTTGCTAAGGAGTTTGAGATGAAGGACTTGGGCCTCCTTCATTATTTCCTGGGATTGGAAATCTAGCAGCGCAGTGATGCACTATTTGTTTCTCAGGGTAAGTATGCTTGGGAGATACTGGAGAAGTTCAACATGCATGGCTGCAAGCCTGTTGATACTCCTCTTCCTGGAGGTTGGAGGAAGGAGGATGCCACTTCAGCAGAAGAAGTGGATGCCACTGTTTATCGACAGTTGGTGGGGTCACTTATGTATCTGGTCAATACACAACCCGATATATGCTATGCTGTTAACCATCTTTCACAAGCTATGGTTAAGCCAACAAAGCTCTTCTGGAAGGCGGGAAAGCATGTATTGCATTATTTGAGAGGCACATCGGGATATGGATTGTGGTACAGACAGGAGGATGAGGTGAAGCTATGTGGCTTCATGGGTGCAGATTGGGTAGGGAGCCCAACGGACAAAAATAGCACATCAGGAGGGATCTTCAGTATCGGGTCAACAACAGTTTCTTGGTACAGTAGGAAGAAGAGATCCGTGGCACTCAGTTCAGTAGAGGCCGAGTATATGGCAACAAGTTTGGCTGCATGCGAGGCTATATGGATGAGGAAGATTCTGGTCGGTTTGTCCGGTTCTTACTTGGAGCCTACTGTGATTTACTATGATAACCAGGGTTGCATTAAACTCTCAGCTAATCCTGTATTTCATGATAGATCTAAGCACATTGACATCAGGTACCATCATATCAGACATTGTGTGCAGTGGAGAATCATACTACTTTCATACATTCAAACGGAGGATCAGGATGCTGATATCTTGACGAAGGCGCTCACCAGGAGAAAATTCGAATACCACTGAGGCAGGATAGGGGTTGCTGATAATCCATATCTTGTTGATAGGGAGTGTTGAGAATGCAACAAGATGATGGAGCTTAGTGGAAAGGAGTTGCCTTCACTAAGTGGGCCCGGAGGGTATTGATGGCGCAAAGTCTATTTTTAGACTATGTCTATTTTTAGACATATGGATCATGGTCTAAGAGTTGCAGTATGTTATTTATGGATGATTGGTCATGTCGGGAAAAATAGATGGACTTCTATTTTTGGATCACAGCGGAGTGATCAGAGTCTATTTTTAGACTGCTAGTTCAAAAATAGAAAAGTCAAATATTATTGTCTCATAATAATATTTGGACTATAAACATTATCTTATCCTCTTGGAGCACTTCAGTTTGAGCTACAGATGTGGCACATGCAGCTGTCAAAAGGAAATACGCTTTCTTTATGAGTCAGTTGAGCTATTGCATGCAGGACTTCAGTTAGAACTCATGTGGTTGAGTTTGGTGGAGTTGGATGTGGAGTTGATGGAGTTGCGTTCAGTTGAACTAGTTGTATTCAGTATAACTGGAGAATACACTAGTGATGAGTTGTGTGAATTTATTGTTAATTAATTCACTAATTATTAACTCGTAAAGCAACTAAAGAATACATCAGTTAACTCAGTTGCATGTTAGTGCATGTACAGTTCAATGGAGATAGGTGTTAGAGGTTGAGATTGCTATCAGTTGTGACTATAGTTGTACATGAGATCTTGCACAATCAATGGATTGAGTATGCCCATGAGGATTGCGCAGTATATGCCCAGTGATATAGCCTCTGCTCACGTGATTTTCAGTGTGAGTGATTTTTACTTGGTATTGTGCAATAGAGGCAGACAAAGTAGTGGAGGAGATTTGAACCTGTGACTTGTTCGGATCTAAGCTAGTTTTGTGTGTAACAGGTGGAGATAGTGCTGGATACTTATGAGAAGTATTGTACTATGTAATGTTACATGTTCTCAATCATCAATATACAGATAGTGTGGGGTTTTCAGCTGTAAGATTTCCCCAGGTTACATACTGTGTTAATGTGTGCATGCTATTGATGTTTCATTATTTTTGATGCTGCTAAATTGATGATCAACGTAGAGGAGATTATGTATTGTGCATGTATTCCGCAATAGTGTATAATCGGGATAATCTCTATGAATAAGTGTTTATTATTCAAAATTTCTACACTACATATAGATCTTGGTGCCTAGATTCTCTTGTACTTAATAGACCCCACTAGTGTTTTTTTGGGACTTAAGCCCCTTTCACTAGCCCATGGTCACAACTATCATCAAACCATGTGACAAGGGGTTGAGGCTGAAACCCTTGATCCCAAAAATTTCCAAACATGGTCCAAAAATTATTTTCCCAAGGAAAAGAAAGCCTATAGAAAGAATTTCTTATCCTATCCCAAATATTGAAAGCGACATAGATAGGGAACTAAAATAACCAAAGGGAATTGAACTACCATAAGGACTTCCAGTGAAATAGAGGTCTTCACTAGCCTATAGAGGCATCTAAGATCCTTCATTCCACAACCATTTTCCAGACCTCCTTTCAGAAGTCAAGGAGGCCACTATTCATAATTTTTCCCCATTTGAAGCCTTTAAAAATTCTAATCCCTAGGAAACCTTACAATTGATTAGCATTCAAGAAGGGATAAACCATGGTTTTTTAATCACTCAGATAACATAGTAAAGGCTAAACACATTCACTTAAGGGCTACATGAGCCCACATCAAGCCCTTCAATAAGCCTCCAACTAGCTCAATATTTCTTCCATGAACTCTTTAACACTTTACATCAGATGTTTTGTGTTCTCTTTTCTTCGAGTACTCCATTTTCAATCGAGGCTTTGCATCTTACATTTAGTTCCATGTCATCAATAGGGCCTTCTAAGCATAAAAAATAGTTTCAAAGCTTCTATGGTATATCTAAAGCACATTACGATCCCTAGGTTAAGACATGGTTAAGTTTCATTAAGAGCCTTACTCAACCAACCATCCATCATGGAAGTTTAAGAGGTCAAGCAGCTAGCATCCTCTATCTTCTCAGCCATACCATCTTACTTGATAAATGCATGTATAATCATAACAATAACAATAATCATGAATAAAAATCTATTAGTCATGCTCAAAATCACTAGAACACATGATAATAACACATTAATATCCTAAAGAAGGCATATGAATATCACACAATAATAACAACTAGATTTACCACTTCATACCATGATTAGGTATCACAGGGGTTATAATGTCTATTCAACAGGGAATTCCATTGATATATCTAGTTTATCAACATTATTTCTATTTCATTGGATATGATTTACATTACAAATTGAAAGTCCATAATGGAACTTATATATTCAAGATCAAATGTAACCTGCAATTGATGAATGGTGAGGCACATTCCACCCCATCATAGGTTCATTTTACTACTCTATCCTTTGTAGTTGGCAACCCCGAAACTAGAATAAGAAGCCACTAGGGAATTTCTCACTCAAAATTATAGGGAGGATTCATCAAGGCCATTCCCCTTCATCAAGTCAAACTCATCAATTTCTCTTGAAATCCCACTATCCTAGATTTTTTCCAACTATTATGGGTGGTTTATTAATTATTTTTCATAACAAGAACCCAATAGGAAATTCTCTATCAGGCTACCAATGATGTAAGTATGAAGGCCTTTCTACTTCATTCACATAAAATTTAGTATGAGGCCTTCTACCCTGTTGACTGAGGGCATGTTCTCTTTATTGTGTTCACTGAGGGAACATAATGAGTCCTTCGTTGACCCTAGTAGTCCCTTAGCACTTCCCATTTCTTAGTTATTTCATGCTTATACCAAACAAGTTCCTCATTAATTCCTTTCCCTCTAGCCTAGGTTAAAGACTCTAACATTGATTTCTCTCCCCAAACTAGACAATTATAATTATTCATACTACAAAACCCTTGTGAATGTTATTGTCCATCTACATATGAGAATCCTCTACTGATGCTCATGGATGCACATGCTATTCCTTATTTCTTGCACCAAGGAATTCTTCTCTCTCTCTCTATCACTCACAACCGCATAAGTGTTGGTCTCAATTCTCTCTTTTTCCTGAAGTTTCTCCACATGTTTCTTCTTTAATATATTTTTATATTAGATATTCCAAGCATGGTCAGATAAGAAACTTTTGGTTAGAAACCATAATTCTTTCAATGGTTAATTTGTCCATACTTTTTGAGTAGATATTTTGGGTACAACACAACTACTTCCATAAACATGGAAGTTGGGACCACATGTTTCCAATAGATATTTTTTTGAGGAATATTGAAAATATTATACTTTTTGAATAGTTAGCTCAGAAAAATTATATATTAGCAAGGATCAATTCCATAAATCCATTTTGTTAGCTTCCCTCCCTTATCATGGCTTCTCATGGTATGTATAAAGGATACACCTCTTCGTTATTTGCTAGTAGAATATAATTACAAGTATTTTTGTATTTTAACCCATTTACATTTGCATGTCCATACAAGCATCATCAAAATAATTAATTTCAATTATAATAGTTATGGGGGATTAAAGATCAGCGGTTGTTACAATATCCTCCCCCTTAAAGGAACACCATCTCTAATGTTCACACCAATTCAGGTGTTATCCTCAACAACATACTATTCTAGGTGTCTTTTTGTTAACTATAATAATATGCACACTACTTTCTTCTAGCTACATCAAAACCAACACTCTTGCACAAAAATATCATATTTCATGCAATTTTTCTTTCCCATTGCTTTTGCAATGACATTTGGTTTATGTTGTAATAAGGAATTACTAAGAGGGGTTTTGGGGGGTTGGGGGGGGGGGGGAGGGGGGGTGGCTGAATCAGTATTAGTGAGATTCTTAATCCTTTTCTTGAATATGCTTTTAGTCCTTTTTATTTTTGTTACTTACGAGAGAATTCATTCATAAAGAAAGTGAGCAACAAGTTTGAGAATTCATATGTTCATACAACCAATCACATGTGCAACACAAACATTTTGACACCGATGTTTTCACATGGAAACCCAGAGGGAAAAATCCACCAAATTGTTGTTTGTTTATGATGTAAATTAGGCACCTACTTAATTACATAATTTTTTTTGTGAGAACCCACTCATAGGAGGCATCGTCCCCCTTAGGCTAGAAAGCACTGACTTACCAAGATGCACCAACCTCTTCTGAATGCAGGTTGCAACCTGCTCTTGCCATTGCTCTACTATTTCATACAAATTTCAAACTGAAAACAAAGGCATATACAATTATGGAAAATACCAATCTGGTTGGTTGTAGAAACAACTTCTGCTCTCGGTCCTCTACTGTTCCATAGACTCCCTTGGTCTCATACATCATCACTCTATCCTCTGTTTAGAACAACATATCCTCATCCTTCTGCCTACTCTCACATAGAATCTATGCTACATGCCTTCCAACTCCGCTCATTGTTCATCTCACAGCACACTCTCTAGTCTAGCTTCTCTCTCTACTTAGTGTAACACCCTCCTCCCACATCCACCCAAGTAACCATGCCAACCAGGGTAAACATGAGACGAGAGGCTACTATAATAAGATTCGACCTCCTAGGTGACCTTAAGGAAGTGGAATTGATGGAATATCACACATAGTCATCCAACATCATCAATAGAACCCTAAGGAGAGAATTCCGCCACTCATACAACCTATCCCTAGGTCCCATTGTTGTTCTAGGCCTCTTAGGCTATAGTAGCTCTCATGCTATGGGAAACAGGGTGACCAGAGACTTAAATTTGCTCTCATAGGCCTACCTGCCAGCGACTATGGACCAAACTTGCTACTTCTGTGCCAGGGACCCTAGGATTTAAGCTAGTTTTTTGGCTTAGATCCCAGGCCACTGTCTAGAATGGAAAGCTCATAATCAAGTAAATTACAAGGAAATAATGCGGAAAAAATAAATAGTAGATCAATACCTTAACCAAACACCTACTAGCCATGATATGCATTTCATCAAAGATATCATACACATGTAACCTATAGGTGTATACAACAGAATTAAGTGTAGCGAACTCATACTTATCTAAGAATCACCATGAACTATTGTTTCCTCACATCTTTTCCTGCCTTATCACTTATTAGGTCATAGATACAATATCCATTCAAATACAAGTAAAAACATGTTGAGAGCCAAACATAGGTGCTTCCATAAAATGTATATATAGCTATCATAATAGGAATAGAAATAAAATAGACATATCATCCATAAAAATCCATATATACACCAGTATATTTATGCATGATAATGAATGGAATGAATTTCTCATTAATCAAGGCAATCAACCCACCAGTGATGGGACTACCACGTTCCACCCAACCATAGATTGGTTGAGCCAAGTCTCTATTCAGCCAATCACCCCCGTGCCATAGTCCAAGCATGAATGTGGGACTCATAGAACACAAAAAAAACACCAATCAATATGGATGCCACCGGAGTTCTCCGCCTACACCGTGAGGAATTTGAATACCTCCTATTCTCTCAGGCTTTACCATGCATCCATAATCTGATCCAAGGATCTCTAGGCCCTACACCGAGACATGCTCTCCAGTATTTACCGTGAATTCCATCCTGGAATCACTAGGCCCAAAAAAGAGAAAATCCACCTCTTATCTTTACCGTATATCCCACCATTCACCAGCAAGGATTCCTAGGCCCACTAAGGCATACAATCTGGTTTTACCACAATCCACAATCTGGTTCAGGGGCTACTAGGTCAGTGGCTTCGTGCATCCTTAGTCCAGTTCAGAGACAACCACCACCATGTGTTTTATAATTCGAAGATCCACACCACTCAAATTGAAATCCAATCCGACCATCCCACACAAACCAAATGAGAGAACCCATCTCATTAAAGCTATCAGGAAATTGCAAGGCTATGTTGAAAATACTATCACACCTAGAAAAACCCATGCCATGATAGAAAAGAAACAAATGAAATCCCATGCATGCCAAATCTAGCAAGGAAAATACCCATGAAAGTTGATGACTGCAATGAAGCCTCCTATAGCTACTTGATCTTTGCTTCCTCTTACCTTATTTTCCTTTCTTGCTCCAATGCCAAAGTGCTCCAAGAAAACTGTAAGTTTCCAAAAGTATGAGAGATAGAGAGAGAATAATGAGAGAGCTACAACATTGAACTAACAAAAGGTTACCAACTCCACTTAGTGAGATTCTTAATCTTTTTCTTGAATATGCTTTTAGTCCTTTTTATTTTTGTTACTTATGAGAGAATTCATTCATAAAGAAATTGAGCAACAAGTTTGAGCATTCATATGTTCATACAACCAATCACATGTGCAACACAAACATTTTGACACCAATGTTTTCATGTGGAAACCAAGAGGGAAAAAACCACCAAATTGTTGTTTGTTTATGATGTAAATTAGGCACCTACTTATTTACATCATTTTGTTTGTGAGAAGCCACTCATAGGAGACCGTCCCCCTTAGGCTAGAAAGCACTGGCTTGCCAAGATGCACCAACCTCTTCTGAGTGCAGGTTGCAACTTGCTCTTTCCATTGCTCTACTATTTCATACAATTTTCAAACTGAAAAAAAAGGCATATACAATTATGGAAAAATACGAATCTGGTTGGTTGTAGAAACAACTTCTACTCTTGGTCCTCTACTATTCCATAGACTCCCTTGGTCTCATACAACATCACTCTATCCTCTATTTAGAACAACATATCCTCATCCTTCTACCTACTCTCACATAGACTCTACGATACACGCCTTTCAGCTCCTCTCTCGTTGTTCATCTCACAACACACTCTCTGCTCTAGCTTCTCTCTCTACTTAGTGCAACACCCTCCTCCCACATCCACCCAAGTAACGATGCCAACCAAGGTAAACATGAGATGAGAGGTTACTATGATCAAATTCGACCTCCTAGGTGACCTTAAGGAAGTGGAATTGATGAAACATCAAACATAGTCATCCAACATCATCAACAGAACCCTGCGAAGAGAATTCAGCCACTCATACAACCTATCCCTGGGTCCCATTGTTGTTATATGCCTCTTAGGCTATAGTCGCTCTCATGCTATGGGAAACAGGGTGACCAGAGACCTAAATTTGCTCTCGTAGGCCTGCCTGCTAGCGACTATGGACCAAAATTGCCACTTCTATGCCAACAACCCTGGGATTTAAGCCAGTTTTTTAGGCTTAGATCCCAGGCCACTGTCTAGAATGGAAAGCTCATAATCAAGTAAATTACAAGGAAATAATGCTGAAAAAATAAATAGTAGATCAATACCTTAACCAGACACCTGCTAGCCATGACATGAATTTCATCAAACATATCATACACATGTAACCTATAGGTGTATATAGCAGAATTAAGTGCAATGAACTCATACTTATCTAAGAATCGCCATGAACCATTGTTTCCTCACATATTTTCCTACCTTATCACTTATTAGGTCATAGATACAATATCCATTCAAATACAAGTAAAAAAATGCTGAGAGCCAAACATAGTTGCTGCCATAAAATGTATATATAACTAGCATAATAGGAATAGAAATAAAATAAACATATCATCCATAAAAACCCATATATACACCAGTACATTTACACATGATAATGAATGGAATGAATTTCTCATTAATCAAGGAAATCAACCAACCGGTGATGGGACTACCACGTTCCACCCAACCATAGATTGGTTAAGCCAAGTCTCTCTTCATCCAATCACCCCCGTGTCATAGTCCAAGCATGAATGTGTGACTCATAGAACACATAAAAAACACCAATCAATGTGGATGCCACCAGAGTTCTCTGCCTACACGGTGAGGAATTTGAGTACCTCCTAGTCTCTCAGGCTTTACCATGCATCCACAGTCTGATTCAGGGATCACTAGGCCCTACACCGAGACATACTCTCCAGTCTTTACCGTGAATTCCATCCTGGAATCACTAGTCCCAAAAAAGAGAAAATCCACCTCTTAGCTTTACCGTATATCTCACCATTCACTAACAAGGATTCCTAGGCCCACTAAGGCATGCAATCTGGCTTTACCACAATCCACAATTTGGTTTAGGCCCTACTAGGTTAGTGGCTTCGGGCATCCTCAGTCCAGTTCAGAGACAACCACCACCATGTGTTTTTTAATTCGAAGATCCACACCACTCAACTTCAAATCCAATCCGACCATCCCACACAAACCGAATGAGAGAACCCATCTCATTAAAGCTATCAAGAAATTGCAAGGCTATGTTGAAAATACTATCACACATGGAAAAACCCATGCCATGATAGAAAAGAAACACATGAAATCCCATGCATGCCAAATCTAGAAAGGAAAATACCCATGAAAGTCGATGACTGCAATGAAGCCTCCTGTAGCTACTTGATCTTTGCTTCCTCTTGCCTTATTTTCCTTTCTTGCTCTAATGCCAAAGTGCTCCAAGAAAACTGTAAGTGTCCAAGAGTATGAGAGAGAGAGAGAATAATGAGAGAGCTACAACATTGAACTGACAAAAGGTTACCAACTGATCCTCGGGATCCTTTTTATGAATGAGGCCTCCCTTTTCTTCATTTTCCATTATTTTCCTTCATTTTCCTCCTCACATTCAACCTATGACATTTCACCTCCTTTTTCTCCTAATTTCCATTATTTTGATAAATAATTGTGCTAAAAATGCAATTTTGTCTTTCCAAAGCCTTAGCCATTTCCTTAACCATAAACAACCAAATGAAAACCCCATAGGATGTCTTGCCCAACGTTCAACTTGGAATTAGTGTCCTATTCATCCATGGTTATTGTTTTTAACTTTTATTACATGGAATTTTGACTAGGGATATTACATAACCCTCTCCCTTGGGGGACATCATCCTCGGTGTTCAATCACACATATACCTCAAAACCCTGTTGAAGGAAGACATACTTCTCATGGAGCTTTATAACACAACTCAATGTAGTGTTTACAATGAAATATCTGTTCAAGAGAAAAGCATCATGACAACATGAAAACATACCACATAGTGGAGCTTTATAGCACAACTCATTATGGTATTTACAACGATCATCCTGTTGAGTGCCAATCCACATGACACACAATTATCCAAAAGGATAAGGGGAGTTGGAAATGAAAGAATAAAAAGAGTATATAGTGTGGATTCACTCTATTAGCCCATAATCAAGAGAACAAATGGTATGTGGATAGTGTTTGTTCCAAGCATATGAATGGGGATAAAAGAAAATTTCTGTCACTAAAAGAAAAGGATAGAGGAAACAATGTCACCTTCTAAAACAATGCTCCACCAAGAACTAAGGGTAAAGGCATAATCAGCCTTGATCAAAAGACAAAAGCACAAAATGTGTTTTATGTAGAAGGTATCAAGCAAAATCTGCTTAGTGTTATCCAAATGTGTCATAATGAATATGATTTGACCTTTCAATCAAAGGACTGTGAGATCCACAACATGAAGAATAGAAAGATGATGGGAAAAGAAATCAAAACCCTCAATAATGTATATGTGTTTGATGATTCTAGAGTTAACTGCTAATTAAGAAAAACAAATGATGCACGATTATGGCACAAGTGGCTTAGCCACATGAATTTTGACAATTTGATCAAAGTTAGAAATCTGGGAGCTGTGAGAGGATTACCAAGACTATCAAGGCCAGATAACTCAATCTACAAGTCATGCCAATTTGGAAGGAATACTAGAAGTCATTTCAAGTCAAAAGAGTTCTCCTCATCTAGACCACTAGAGCTCATTCACATGGATATTTGTGGCCCAACTAGAGAAAAAAACCATAAAGGAGAAATGAATTTCGTGTTTCTCATTGATGATTTTACCAGGGCCACTTGGATTGCAATCTTAAAAGAAAATTCGGAAGCATTTAAGCGTTTAAAAAATTTAAATCTCAAGTAGAAAATGAGAAATACTTAAAGATAAAATTCTTAAGATCAAATAGAGGAGGACAGTACACTTCAAGAGTGTTTGAAGAATTTTGTGAAGAACATGGCATTAGAAGGCAATATTCATTGGCTAGAACTCCATGGAAAAATGGAGTAGTGGATAGACAGAGAAGAACAATCTAGGAAATGGATAGAGTAATGTTAGATGAAGCAAATGTGTCTCACATATTCTCAAGAGAATTAGCACAAGAAATAGTGTATCTGTCAAACATAACTCAACTCAGGCCTAATAGTAATAAAACTCACTATGAGTTATGGAAGGGAAGACCTGCATCAGTGAATACCGTAAAGGTGTTTGGAACAGGTGCTTTATCAAAAGGAATCAAAAGAATCTTGGAAAGTTTGACTCTCGCACTGATGAGAAGATATTACTCAAGTAATTTTCTTGAAGTAAAGCATATACATGTTACAACAAGCAGACAAAGAAGTTTTAGGATTGCATTGATGTGATAGTAGATGAAATAGCTTCAAAACCTGAGTCCTCTAAAATAAATATGAACTTAGATGGTGAAGGAAATCCAAATATCAAGTTCACAGATCTAGAAGAAACAGAGCTAGATAGTGAAGGAGAGGAAGCAAGGATAACTCCATTGCCAAAGATACCTTCCAGGTATGTATAGAAAGAACATCCTAAGAGTTAGATACTTGTAGATCAAAGACACGATGTTTAGACCAGGAGGAAGCTTGTTGGTAATACAAGTTATGAAAGTCTGGCTTTGTTGTCATAGATTGAACCCAAGAATCGCAACCAAGAAAGTGAGGAAAAGTTTAAGGTGAAAGCTATGAATAAAGAACTTGACCAGATTGAAAAGAATGACACTTGAGAGCTTGTTACAAGGCCTAAGGAGAAAAATATGATTGGAAGTAAATGGGTTTTCAGAAATAAGATAAATGAGCAGGGTCAAGTAATCAGGAACAAGGCTAGATTGATTTGCAAAGGGTATGCCCAAATAAAGGGGGTTGATTTCGAGGACACCTTTGCATGAATAGCAAGACTGGAAGATATCATAATTTTTCTTTCCTTACCAGTTATAAAAACATCAGGACATATCATATGGATGTGAAGTCTGCATTTCTCAATGGAGATCTGGAATAAGATGTTTACATTGAGCAGCTAGAAGGATTTATACTCACCATAGATGAAGGGTTTGTGTGCAAAATGAAAAATGCTCTATATGGAATGAAATAAGCTCCCAGAGCTTGGTATGAAAGGCTAGATAAATACCTGGAAAAACAAGGCTTTAAAAGGGGTACTATTGACAACAGTTTATACATAAAATATGAAGGTGACCATCTACTAATTATAGTAATGTATGTGGATGATATAATCTTTTGCAGTGACATGGAACAATTAGGGCATAAATTTGCTAAATGTATGCAGACAAAGTTCAAAATGTCCATGATCGAAGGGTTGTCTTTATTCCTAGGATTGAAAATATCTCAGTCTCCAGGTGGAGTGTTTATCTCTTAATCCAAATACCTTCGAGAAACTCTTAGGAAGTTAGGAATGGAAGATTGCAAGCCAGTGAGCACACCTATGGTTACATGTTGCAAAATGTACAAAGACGGTGAGGCCCCACTAGTAAATTAGACTAAATACAGATCCGTGATAGGAAGCTTATTGTATCTTACAACTTTGAGGCCAAATATCATGCAAGTTGTGGGTCTTGTGGCCAAATTTTTGGCCTTTCCTTGTGAAAGTCATGTTGTTGCTTTCAAGAGGATTTTCAAATATCTTCAAGGAATAACATAATATGGATTGTCGTATGAAAAGTGTAGATAATTTAAGTTAAAGGCCTACTCAAACGCTAATTGGGTTGGTAGTCTTCATGACATGAAGAGCACCTTAGGTGCATCCTTCTCCTTGGGCAAACTCTTGGTGTCATGGATCAACAAGAAACAAGCCCCCATTTCTTTATCGATTATTGAAGCAAAGTACATTGTTGTTGCTACCTATTGCACACAAATTCTATGGATGAAGCATACTTTAAAATATATTCAGGTAGAGTTGATTGATCCTACTCTAATTACGTGTGATAATACAAGTGCCATCAACATCTCTAAAAATCGAGTCATGCATTCAAAGACTAAGTATATTCCTATCAATTTCCCTTTCTTAAGGGAATAAGTTGCAGCCAATGTTGTTAGACTTGAATATGTGGACACTAAAGACCAAATTTAATATATCTTTACTAAGCCACTAGCAAGAAAACCCTTTGAATATCTCAGGCGGTAGATATGAGTTGTGACTCTTCCTTCCAAATGACTCCATTATGGTGGGTGTTGGAAACTAATCAAGATGTGGGATCAGTGGAAGAGTGGGATGTAGTGGTTCAGGGGGAATATTCAAGAAGTATTATTTTCCATTAATTCCAAAGGGGGAGAATATTTCTGGGGAATCGGAGAAGACTTGGAGAAGACCATGCCTAGGTTCAGGGGGATCTTATGGTGTTGCCATCAATGCCAAGGGGGATATTGTTAGAAAGTTGGAATTTTCTGGATGTCTAGTGGCTATGAGTGTGTTGGAATTGATGTAAACTAGATTATAATGGTGATTAATAGTCTAGGAGGAATCCTATGGTAGTTGTCGACTTCTGGTAGTGAATCATCATAGTAGAAGGCTTATCTAAAAGCCATAAAATGGTGACTACTATGGTGATGGTACTTCAGGCTTAGGAGGAATCCTATGGTAGCTACAAGAATCTAGTAGAGAATCATCATAGTAGTAGGATTATTGAAAATCCATAAAATGATGACTATTATGGTGATTAGTATTTCAGGCTTAGGAGGAATCCTATGGTAGATACATGCTTCTAGTAGAGAATCATCACACTAGCAGGTTTATTCGAAAAGCCACCAAATGATGACTATGGTGATTGGGAGTCTAGGATGAATCTCATGGTTGTTGCAGTGATATGTAGAGAATCATCATAGTAGTAGGCTTACTCGAGAAGCCATAAAATGATGAATATCTTGGTTGGGAGTTCAGGATTCTAGGCACAAAAAGAAGAGTCAAGGAACAAATAATGAGTGAGAGTTTGCAACCATTTTATAGGTGAAATATGGGATCAAGTCCTACATCATAACCTCTCCATTGGAAAGTGATCTAAAAGAGATTTTGAATGGTGTGTGAAAGTCTAAAAATGGCCTCCTGGGTCAAAAGTTATGGTCTGCCGAAGTCAAGGTTTTAAAGACCTAAGCAGGCCGAAATATCAGAGGTCAGTAGAGTAGAAGAATGAATATCAGAGGCCAAAGAATATTAGAGCATCGGAGAAGGCTATATCATATATTTGAATATAGGAACCTCAAAGCAGGTCATATTGGGATATTGGAGGTTGGAGGCCATCAGATCATCGGAACATTAGAGGTCGAACCATATCGTAATATCAGAACCTTGTAAGTCCTTATGATTGAAACTCATTGAAAGTGCCAAGGTTTACGAAGGAGTAGAAATAAAAAGGATTTTAGTGTAGGACCAGGGACCAATGATGCCCCTTCTCTCTCCTTTAGTAGGACACATGGTGGTATGTGATTGGCTCTGAGAAGCTAAAATGGCAACTGATGTCAGCATGACGTGTCAATAAGGTGGACATGTGTAAACTTGTTTGACATTTTTGGTGGCGCAATGGGGAAAATCAGGGTGACGCATGTCACCACTTAGGAGGTGCCACATGGAGAAATGACGAAGGCATGGCATAATACTAGAGATCAACATAGTAGAGGTTGAGGACCTTGTAACTCCTATGTAAATGGAATTTGAAAATTTTCGATAAAAGGGGCTCTTATATTCTCTAGCACATGGTTGTGTGGAGATAAAAGGAACCAAGGGCTAAGAAGAGGGAGATAAAACATAATCAGGGCTAAAATGCAAAATTTACGCTATGCAGGGGCTTCGATATAACATTACAGTGGTATGCTAAGCCTATGGTCACAAGCCCTGTCTTAGGAAAAATAAAACACTCAGGGAGCTAAGCTCCAAGGGTTTGAAGGTAAAATTGAGTGATATCGTAACATTCATATTGTATGAGTTATGATATGTTGTGTCTCCAATATAAAAATACAAAGAATTAAAAGGATGAATGGGTCAACAGCTAGTGATTAAATGTAAAATAATAGAGTTGGTTTGTAGAGTAGTGGGATCTGTAGAAAGTGCCGAGACAAGGTAATGAGGATAATGGTCCACAAAAAAGAAATGAATAAATAAAGAAAGGAATCATCTACTTCTCATGCATCTCTTGTAGATTTAAATGAGAAACAAAGTGGTCATTCCTTAGTACTATCAAGCTCCGTGCAACAATGAATAGGCATGGGAAGTCATGGTAGAGTGTGCATGCAGACTGAGAATAAATTCTCAATATGAAGGATTACATAGGGATTCAATGTAAGAAATTAGAAGCCCATCCTTCTGTTTGATTTCATGACAAAATTTAACCTTTAGATGCAACAATAGTAGGAGGAGCCATACTGAGGTATACTCAGGAAATATGGAAAAATTGAGTAGAGAAAACATTGTGCAGTGTGCATTAGAGGATCAAAACCATCGATTTCCATCGAGAAAAGTGGGGAAGTGTGTATTTTTGTAGACATAAGTACTTAGAGAAGTTCGAGCAGTGACAACGAAGAGAGTGCTATGAAACAATCAGAAGAGTAGAGTTGAAAAGTGTGTACCAGAGAGCTTGTGTGAGTGAAGGAAGAGGGCTAAGGATATGCTATTTCAAGCAGAGGATAGAGTATTGTTGTATGAGACCAAAGGATTTTGTGGAAGAGTAGAGGACTGTGAGAAGAATTCATTTCTGCAACCAACCAGATTGGTATTTTTCATAATTGTATATGCCTTTGTTTTCAGTGTGAAAATTGTATGAAATAGTAGAACAATGGCAAGAGTAGGTTTTAGCCTATATTCAGAAGAGGTTGGTGCCTCTAGGTAAGTTGGTGCTTTCTAACCTAAGGGGGTCAGTTCCTCCTGTGAGTGGGTTTTCACTAACAAACTGATGTAATTACATAGGCGCGTAAATTACATCATAAACAACAACAAATTGGTGGTTTTTTCCCTTTGGGTTTCCACATGAAAACATCAGTGTCAATATGTGTGTGTTGCTTATGTGAACATATGAATGCTTAAGTTTTCTTCTCATTTACTTTATGAATGAATGCTCTCATAAGTAATAGAAAAAAAAATAAGCAGATTCAAAAAAAAAGTTTTAAGAATCTAACTATTACTGATTCACCCCCCCCTCTCAGTAATTCCTTATTCCATCAGAAAATAACTCCTATAATACATGGGAAAGAGTAAAGAAAGTCTGTTTTACTAAAAAATAATATCATTGAATATATGTTAAGATTTGTAGCTTAGGAGGTACTCCAAACCCTAGGCTAGAGGGTTGTGGAAGAGTTGACACACAAAAGTGGCTTGTGGGCTAAGAACCTAAGCCTATGGGATTTGCACCCAAGCATGTGGGTGTGAATCTGTGAGGAGAATTATACATGTGATTATTTGAGTTGATATATCACTCCAAGTGTAAATGGATGCAATGAAAACCACTCAAATCCGAATTGTGGAAGTGAAGATATGCATTTTTGAAGTTATGATGTGGGCTTGTGGCACAAAGGACAAGTCAGCCTTGGCTTGTAGAGGTGCCCTTTAGGGTTAGACGTTTCCACATGAGACATGTATAAATAAGAGGTAAGGGAGACCTCATTTCACACATCCAATATGCAATCACATCAAGGATAATCTCTGAAATGGGCAGCAAAGTCTGAGGCTAAGGAAGACAAGTTTTTGGAAGTGTCTTGGCACTGTTTTGGAGCGAATTTCTTTCTATACCGAGACCACAATTTATGATGGAAGAGGATGGGTATTTTTGTGCTATTATATTTGTGATTAGAATCTATTGTGGGCCACAAGTACCTGTTGTAGGAACAACGTGTATTTGAGGTTGTTTTGAGGGTTGTGAGGGCTAGTAATGGTCTTCCATTGAAGCCACAACCTATAACATAGAAAACACAAGAGAACATAGGTAGAATGAAACCATAATAGGGGAATCATGATATACTAAAGGTTTCATATCTTTCTATTGGTGGATAGATTGTTGTAGGATGCATTGAAGAGGAGCCTTAGGCCCTACAACAAGTTCTTTGGATGCCCTATAGGACAACAAAGGTAGAAACATGATTGGACAAGGGAATAGAGTGATAGGAGCTATGTTTTTGGGTGCTATAATAGTGTGACTTCAACCCTAAATAGACTTCTAGAAGCATAGATCCCAAGGACAAGAGGTGACCAACAGTGTGCTAGAGTTTGTGCCCTCTTGCTAATTTTGATTTGCTAGAGGATGTGGGTGTAGGTTGGACTAGTTGTGGGAGACTGGTAGAAGCCAAGAGTATTCCTAGTAGTTGTATGATCTAACCAGAATTGCATGCACTAGTGCCCCATAGAAATTTATTTACAAAATCCAATAAACTTATAGCTGGAAGTACCAGACATAAGTCCTAAACATATACGAAGAGAAAATTAGCTACAATCACCTTCGAAGATAAAATTTCTAGTATAAGTTGTATGCAATGTTACAATGTCAAGATTGGTATATATGTATACACAACTCAAGCCCATACCAGTTAGTGATCCAAGGAAAGCTACAAGTGTATCTCTTGAATATCTATACAAATAATTTTCTATGAAAGAAATTAATATCTTAAGACACGTAAACCACATAACCAAACAAGAAGGATGTCTACATCTAAAATTCTTCACATGACATTAATAAAAGTCACTATACCCCTTGAAGATAGCTTTTCTGATAATGACATGTAGGAGCACGTGCTGCATTAGGTTGGGAGGACCCAAGTTCAAAGTTTACTATGCACCAACAAAACCCTCAACCATTGGAACTCTTAGCAACGACCTGCAAGAAAATCATAGTCTCACCCGAAGTGATTATGGGAGGTTGCAGAACCAAGTTTCTGCAACCTAAGGGATGTTGCGACATGGAATTTTTGTATTTTATTATGCTTTAACACTTATTACTTCACATTCACAAAATACTTCACACTTATACTTTACTTCACACAACTGCATTTATCACTTAAACATATCATAAACATTCATAAACTTTACAATATTGAATTAAAGTGTAGATATTAAGAAAATAAACACATGTAGACAAATATTTTACCATGGTTCATCCCAATGTGGGACTACGTCCACAAGAACTGCTGCTTATAATATAGAATTTGTACAAAAAAATAATTCTTCCCTGCGCACATAGCTGCAGGGTGTCTACACACAAAACCGCAAATGGTTTGCGCACTAACTCGCAGACCTAAGCCTTTGTGCTCTCAATTGTGGATCCTTTCCCGTTTTGCCGAAGTATAGATCAACAAAATACAACCATAAACATAGATTTTTATCAATACTTTGATGCCTTCCTTCTTTATTATTCATCCATATATATAATATTACATGAGGGATTACATTGCTACATTACCATCGACCCGATACAATGGTTTCCAAAATACAAGGGACTATGGTCCAAAACCATCAACTTTTAAAATATCATATTCTTTTTACAAAAAGGGAGGGGCTTCGCTGCGAAGCCCCCATACTGTGCGGTTCTTGTGTGCTCTATTCTCTGCTGCTCAGTTGACTTCACACTTTGTATTGCACACTTTATCCCAAAAATTTGGCTGCCTTGCCCAAAATTTGGCCAAGTTGGGATGTGCCCAATAGGCCCCTAACATTGACTTGTGACTCATCCTGAGTCACTTAGCTGTTGTGCCTCTGAGCTTTCCTGCAATGCTATTATATGCCCGGTTAAACTGTTGGAGCACTTATGTCATTTGTTTATCCTTGTTGCATGCTTCCTCCAACAATGATTATGTTACATTCTCTACAACCTTCTATAGAAATATTGCCTCCTTCTGTCGAAGCTCCTTGAGCTTCACATCTACTATCTGCAAGATTTGAAGGGAATTGATTGATATTTTCGAGCTTCTACGATATAGGCAATGTATTCACAACTGCTCGACTTTCCTCTAACTATTGCTGCTTTTGGTGCATCTCCTCCTACATTTTCTGAACATTTAGATCTTCTTGCAGTGAAGTCCAAATCTGCATACTCTCGTCCAGTAGCTTGCTGTAGTCTGCCAATGCTGTGGAGATGTTAACCATGACTAACTTTAGGTCAACCTCCCTCTTGTCTCTTACATCCTGTGGCGTAGCTGGCTACAACTCCAATTGTAGCTCACTGATTTTTACCTCCTACTCAAATTGTATCGTAGAAAATTTATCTTTATACTCCTTGATTGCAAGTCTGAGCTTTGTGACCTTTTCTCCTTGCATATTCCTCTTCATGGATCTCAATGTCCAAAATTCCCTTACATGTTGTTTCTACTACGTATTTCAGCAGCTGATGTTCTTTTGCTATCCGATCTCTCTCTTGTATTGTCCAGTCAAGCTTATGTGATAGCACAATCCACTCCTTTTCCACCTATATGTTGAGATGTGATGTATGCTCTCCCCTTTGCTTTAATTCCTCTACAATCTCTTCATGCATCTTATGTAACAATGGCAGCGACACTGCTACAATGTTCATGTTTATATGTGTCCACTCCTTGGCCTACTACTGAATTTTTGTTGATTCATATTGTAGAGCCTCTGCAGGTATATGTGTCAGTCTCATTACAAGGGTAGGCATGATCAACCTTCATTCTGCAATGATTTCTTGTATTTGTGTAGGATGTCTAATTGATAATGCCAAAAGCTTCAACTCTACAATCTTCTCCTACACACTTGTGATAAGCTCGTTATAGCAATCTTCCACCATGTTCCAAGATTCTGTTGTGATCTCCTGAACGTTTTCTCCGATTTGGTCCAAGTTGCCCTCAGTGAGAATCATTGGTGTGACCTCCTTTGAATTATCTGCCTTATGCTTCTTTCTAGCCTTGGTGGAAGCTTTGCCTTGGCTCTTCCTTTTCTCTACGATAGATTTCTCTATTTCTGCCTTCTTTGTCTACTTCGTCATATCCTCATCTCCTTTAGCATCTTCCTCATGTTGTTCCTCTTTGTCGTGTTCTTCTTCCTCTTCCTCTTCTTCCTTCTCCTTATCTTTTCCATTGCCTTCCCCATGGTACGAAATCTCCAACTCTTCTTCTTTGGTTGCACTGTCTCCTACCTCCTCTAATGGAGTCATCTAATCTATGGACCATGTTTTCACTACTTCTAGTAGATCATCCTCCTTGTCTATATAGCGAAATGCTTGCCATTTCTTCTTTGTGTCTTTGCATACTTGTACGTATAATATATGAAAATCCACCTTGAACCTCATCACAACGTTGTACAGTTCGTGCAAACTCAACGAAAGGAGGGGATGCTGGTTTATGAGCATTTTTAGATCCATATAGTATAGTATAAAAAAAATATTGTTTACCTATGCTTGTGATGGTTGAGTGGTATGGCACAACAAAGCATACCTCACGACCTCACATACATCTTATTCTATCGGCAGAAACTGTGTATCCTCTCGTTCCTTCCATGTCAACATAGAAATTATCAATAGAAACCAAGCATAATGGAAAGATGTACCTTTCTCCTAGACCTCACGACATTCATCCAAGAATTCTTTACATAAATACGAAGCCCAATTATACTGGCCTCCATTTTCACACTACGTGGCTAAAGCCAACACCAATGTAGGGACTTCGTTTGTGTGACACTTCCTCATAATCTTGCCAGCTAGAATATGTATTGTGAAGTGGATTTCTTGGTTGCTGATAAAGTTTATTTCGTATCCCTTATTTCCTTTGACCAACCCATAATTTTGTTTCATTATTTCTACCAAGGCACGGTCCTGGTCCTCCATGATGAACTCCTCTGCGGGGTTCCACCCTTGGTAAGGTAATCTCGTGATTATCCAGATCAAAATTTGGTCTATGGAGTTCTTATCTCCCATCCACAAGTGTCCATCATGTACTAACACCAACAATTGTTGAACACACGCTGTGTTTGATGAACTTATGCCAAAGTGTGACACATTTAACATGTTGAGTAGTCCTGACTGCGCCAACCCATTCACCCATTGTTGTGGTTCTAATATTCTCACTTCGTTGTCTGGGTAATGAACCTGCTGCAAGTACCAATCTGGTGTGAACTGCGGGTACTTCATCCTGTCATTAAAATAATTACCTGTGAATTTCAATAGTGGGATTTTCCTTAAGATATATCCTTCAAATGGCACATCGTCCAGCAATAGAGGTGTGAATGTGCCATACTTCGCATCTTTGTCATATTTTACTGGTTTGGTGTTTGGCTTCCTTGGCGAGATATATGAGGACAAAGGTGAGACGAATGTTGTGCCATCTTCCTCCACTTGACTTTCCTTAACTTCTTCTTCAATGTCAACCTACCAAGGTTTCTTCTAAGGCTTCATAGGTTTGGCAGGCTTCTTGTCCTGCTTTTTCTTGGTTCTTACTTCCTTGGGTTGCTTCTACCTCGACGATTTTTGTGACTTCTTTGGTGGCAATGCTGCTACTGAGGGTGTTGCTGCTACGAGTGGTGCGACTGGTGATGTTGTGGGTGTATCAACTGTTGCTACGGTGGTTGCTTCCATAACTCCTTCTAAACCTTTCTCGTTAAATATTCACACAAATTCTTCAGTCGATAGGATATTCATGCAAGAAATCTCTGCAACTTCTTTGCACTATTACTCTCTCAATCTCTCATTTTAGCAAATTTCTTAATCGGCATGGGAGTAAACTATTTATAAGAATTTTGAGCTTTGAACCTCATCATTAGACATTATTTTGTCCCGATTATGTTCAGATTTTGTCATTTAATGTGTATCTATCGTTAAATTCTACCAACTGTCATCTTAAATGTAACTTGACGCCTATATTTTCCCTTTTAACAATCATATTTCTACTTTTCTGGTGAACTTTGACACGTCCCCTACTGTAACGCACCCCCATCTTATGTCGTGGCTTCTTGCGGACTTCGACATATTCCTGATTGTAGCAAAGTATTTTTTTCATTGAAGCTCTCTTTGCATCATAGTTTACAATCCAATGTCCACTTTCAACTGCATGTGACACTAAGAATTTACTTCTTTCTTATTTAGGGCAAAGCTGTAGGGACAGGGTTGTCCCTATACAACTTCCATCCACTGCCATTCACTTTTCCTTGAATTGATTCTTTATTTAACTTTTCTAACTGTGACACACCTCCATCAATAATATACTTAATAACATGTGGGCCTAACCAACGTATTTTGAATTTTCTTGGAAATTTCTCAAACTTAATGTCATAGAGGAGAACAAGGTTTCCTATCCGCAACTTCTTTTGCTTAATATGCCTATCATGCCAAGCCTTTTCTCTTGCTTTCTACACTTGTTGATGAAATCCTTCTATAATCCTGTCTTCTTCTAGAGCAAGTAACTATGACATCCTTTCTTCCATTATGTCAGGGTCTGCCATATTTGTAAAAGCTACAATTATTAGGCTAGGGACAATGTATTCCATGGGCATCACAACTTATTTCCCATAAACTAACCTAAAGGGTGTCTGACCTATCAAGTATTTTCATGTAGTCCTATGCGCCCATAATACTACTGGAATTCTAAGATCCCAGTCATCCCTATTCACATTACATACCTTGGTCAGTGCATTCTCCAAAATTTTATTAAATGCCTCCACAGTTCCATTTTCCTGAGGATGATAAGGAGTGCTCTTTTGGTGGTAAACTTGAAATTCCTTAGTTAATGCTTCAATGGTCTTATTCAAGAAATGTGACCCTTAGTCACTCATCAATATCTTTGGGCACCCAAATCTCGATAGTATGTATTCAAAGATGAATTTCACAATATTTTTTGCACTGCAATCCTTCACTGGCTATGCTTCAGCCCACCTTGTCAAATAATTAGTTGCAGTGATTATATACCTCACACCAGTCCTTGGTGGATTGATAGGTCCAACAAAATCAATAGCCCATTTGTCAAAAGCCTGCAAAGTTACTTGTGGCACTAGTGGCATCTCATCTCTCCTTGAAGGTTTTCCTATTCTTTGGCAAATATCACAAGCTCGATAGTACTCCTTTGCATATTTGTGTAGTGTAGGCCACCATAGTCTTTCTCTTAAAATTTTCCATGCAGTAGCTTTCCCTGCATAATGTCCACCAACTGCACCACTATGAACTTCTATTAAAATTATCTATCTTTCATGCTCAGGAACATACCTGCGCAATATTTCATCTAGTCCCATTTTATACAAATGTCCTACTATCAGTGAAAAATCTGTTGCCTTAACCACCAATTGTTTCTTCTGTTGCATAGTGTATTCTGAAGGAGCCATCCCTGTGGTTAAGAACTAAATAATATCAACAAAGTGATCATCTGTTATCCTGATTGCAAACAACTACACATCAGGAAGATTATCCTCTATATTTGCTGGTTCTTCTCTTGTCTCTAACCTTGAAAAATGATCAGGTCCATCATTTAGTCTTCCTGGCCTAACATCAACTTCAAAATCATACTCCTGAAATAATAATAACCATCTACAAATTTTCCCTCTAGTACAGGCTTATTGATAAGGTACTTTAGTGTAGAGTGGCCAGTGAACATCTTAAAATGTGATCGCAACAAACAATGTCTGAATTTCAGTAAAGCATATACCATAGCTAGTCCTTCTCTTTCTGTAGTTGTATAGTTCACTTCTTCTTTAGACAATTTCCTACTTGCAAAAGTTGTAGGGTGATCGATTTCTACTGCACTAGGTTGTGCCAACACCACTCTTAAAGCTATGCATGAAGCATCCACATGAACATGAGATTCCTTATTCCAGTTTGGAAATACCAATATAGGAGCAGTTACCATATTTTCTTTTAGTGTGTCGAGGCTATTTTGACATTCTTTGTTCCATAGGAAAGTATCAATATAATATTATTTTTACAAAAAGGGAGGGGCTTCGCCGTGAAGCCCACATACTGCACGCGAATTTTTTCGCACGTTTCTTGTGTGCTTTATTGCTCTGCTACACGATCCACTTCTTACTTTGTATGCATGCTTTATCCCCAAAATTCAGCTTCCTTGCCCAAAATCTCGCCAAGTTGGGCTATGCCCAATAGGCCCCCAACACTTACCCGTGACTCGTCCCAAGTCACTTAGCTGTTGTGACTCTGATCTTTTCTACAATGTTGTGATGGACCTCATTGAACTATTGGAGTACTTTTGTCATCTATTTATCCTCGTTGCATGCTTCCTCCAACAATCCATTTGTTACATGCTCTCCAACCTTCTGTAGCAATGTTGCCTCCTTCTATCGAAGCTCTTTTGACATTCTTCGTTCCATAGCAAAGTAACGATATCATATTCTTTTTACAAAAATAATATCATATTATTATGCTGTGTAGTGTATTCTGAAGGAGACATCCTTGTGGTTGAGAATTGAATAATATCAGTGAAGTGATCATCTGCTTTCTTGATTGCAAACAACTGTGCATTAGGAAGATTATCCTCTATATTCATTGGTTCTTCTTTTGTCTCTAACCTTGACAAATGATTAGGTCCAACATTTAGTCTTCCTCACTTAACAACAACTTTAAAATCATGCTCCTTAAATAATAATAACCATCTAGAATTTTTTCCTCCTAAAACAAGCTTATTGACCAGTTACTTTAGTGCAGAGTGGTCTATGAACATATTAAAATGTGATCCAAGCAAATAATTTCTGAATTTTTGCAAAGCATATACCAATGCTAGTCCTTCTCTTTTTGTAGTTATATAGTTCTTTTTTGCTTTATATAGTTTCCTACTTGCAAATGTTATAGGGTAATCGATTTCTCCTGCACCAGGCTGTGCCAACACCACTCCTAAAGCTATGCATGAAGCATCTGCATGAACATGGAATTCCTTATTCCATTATGGAAATACCAGTATAAGAGTAGTTACGATATTTTCTTTTAGTGTCTCAAGTCTCTTTTGAAATTCTTCGTTGCGCTGACCCAGGTTCAAAGTTTACTACGCACCAACAAAATCCTCAACCATTGGCCCTCTCGATAACGACCTACAAGAAGATCGCAGTCTCACCCGCGGTGATTATGGGGGGTTGTAGAACCAAGTTTATGTAGCCTAAGGGATGTTGTGATGTGGCACTTTTGTATTTTCTTATGCTTTAACACTTACTTATTACTTCACATTCACAAAATACTTCGCACTTAAACATATCATAAACATTCATAAACTTTACAGTACTGAATTAAGTTGTAGATATTAAGCAAATAAACACATGTAGACACAAATTTTACCATGGTTCATCCCAATGTGGAACTATGTCCACAAGAACTGTTTCTTAAAATATAGAATTTGCACAACAAACAGTTCTTCCCTGTGCATAAAACAGCAGGGTGTCTGTGAACTAAGCTGTAGATGGTCTGTGCACTAATTTGCAGACATAGGTCCCCACACACTCAGATGTGGATCCTTTCCCCTCTCTCCAAAGTATAGATCAACATAGTACAACCATATTTATAGATTTTGATCAATATTTTGATGCCTTCCTTATTTATTATTCATCCCTATATACTATTATATGAGGGATTACATCACTACATTACCGTGGACCGGATACCATGAATTCCAAAATACAACAGACTATGGTCCAAAACCATCAACTTTTACAATATCATATTGTTTTTACAAAAAGGGAGGGGCTTTGCAGCAAAGAACCCATACTGTGGAATGGTTTCGCTGTGCGGTCCTTGTGTGCTCCGCTGCTCTACTACATGGTCCACTTCACACTTTGTACTACACTCTTTATCCCCAAAATTCGGCTTCCTTGCCCAAAATCTAACCAAGTTGGGCTACGGCCAAAAACAGGCCTAACATTAGTCTCCATGATCATAAAAGAAAAAAAATACAGTCTCTAGGAAGGAACTATCTCCTTTGTTCAGTGATGGGAAAATTCAAGTTCTGTAGTAGTAATGATATGTTGATAAATAATACCTCTTATAGTCACAAAAAAATATAGTCTCTAGGAAGGAACTATCTCCTTTGTTCAGTGATGGGAAAATTCAAGGTCTGTAGTAGTAAGGATATGTTGATAAATAATACCTCTTACAGTCACCTTCATGAAGTTCAATTTGAATCAATAGTAAATAAGACATTTCTATTTATATAAATAAGAAAAAATCACCATGGAACAAACTATTAGAAGGATCAAAGTTTACAAGAAAGTGAAGTAGATCATGAAGGCATTATGAGGAATTCTCTCTAGCATCATTGGCACCAAGACCTCATCTATCTTAGGTAAGTACTACCCTTATATTTTAATTTTTGGTTATCCAACAACTTGTCTTTAGTTTGAAAATGGAAACAAGCTCAATGAAACAAACAAAGGCAAAGGTATGCATTTATAAGATGTGTATGATCAAAATTTGAGTCATCTTAGGGTTTAGAAAATTTAAGATTGGTAGTTTCTATCCAATAGTGTGAAACCCTAGGTAACTCATGAAGAACCCTAGTCAAAAGGTTTGTAAAATATGTTTTGATTTCCAAGGTTTGTAATTGGAAACTTTAATTGTCTAGGAACTCCAAGATTGACTTCATAGTTTTTGGTATCGTATAGTTTACTTTGTTGTACTTGTCATTAAGTATCTTAGGTATAAACTATGATTCATGAGAGAGAGAGAACTCCAAAGAAAAACCCTACAAGGTTTGTAAAAGGAGAAAATCCAAGTATGTCTATTTGTAAAAACTTATTTATTAAAAAAAAATTAAATTTTGTCTTGTATTACTTACTATTTAATGTTTACGACTTTGAATCATAAAATATTCTTGTTAGGAAAATCAATCTGTTGGGAAAAATACTAAGAGGGAGGGGGGTGGTGAATCAGTATTATAAAAACTCACTTAAACTTTTCTTTTCTTATTCATATTTCTATATGTGATTATAATGAAGTAAACCTATGTATGTATGTGATTGTTATGTAGACAACTAGCGCATATCCAGTTAACTAACTTTTCAGTTAGTTCATCATCTTTTTTAACTTGAACCAGTGTATCAGCACTTGATCTTTTGGATTGGGAGTCAATCATTAACTTATTAGTAGGGTTGTCATATTGGTGTAACCAAGTTTGGAGGTAGATTTCCTTGGAATCCATCATGAGAATCTGGAAATTCCCATTCCTAGGTTGTGAAGGTTGGGGGGATGAATGATTTGACTGGGTTAGGTAGCCACATATCCTTGATGAGGAAAAGGATTCGTAAGCAAAATCGCTACGCTGAAGAGGGAATGCGAGGAGGTATAGTGATGGGATGAGGTCCTCTAGAGGTAGCTACTTAAGCTTCCCATGCCTTATGAATCTTGGGTAAAAGGGGAAATTCATGAGTATAATGGCCAAAAACTCCACAACAAGAATAATATTTATTGGTTCTAATAGCATTGTTTAGCTTGCGTTTTTTTCCCTATTGCTGGATTGCGGGATTTGGCTGGTCACCCTTAGGGGCATTAGGTTAGTAACCATGAAAGCCTTAGTTACCCTGAGGTTCCTAATTCTAGTTACCTTCCCCTTATTCCTTATCTTACGGTTAGGGGTATTTTTAGTACTCTGATGGGCATACACTTGACTCTATAGAGATTGTTGCTACTGAGGAAGAGGAGGAGGAGGCATGGAAGGTTGAGGCATTGGCATAGGTGGGGATAGAGTTTTAGGCAATGCATAAGGATAATAAGGATTCATGGAAACATTTTTATAACCAGGTTGAGCAACAACTGGCTATGGCATTGATTGATGTGGATGGGGAAATGCATATTATGTATATGTACCTTGGTAAGAGTTGACACGCGAAGGATCAGTAGGGGGTATGTGTAAGTGAAACTGGTCTCCCCTTGGGGTTGACCAATAGGAGGTTGAGGGTATGTTGATGGTTGAGGGTGGGAAAGAGATCCAACAATACCATCAGCAACATGATATGCCCTCGATGTAGAAGCAACACCAGGTCGAGGCAAATCAAGGAGGACAATATAAACATAACCTGATTGTGCATAAATCAGATCATATTTCAAGGTTATTTGGAGAGATTCTTCCTCAATTTTAGGGAAGTGAGAGGAAACACATCTACCGATGGGGGACAATAGGTTTCTCAAAAACCAATCCATATACATATTGTCTTCAAACTCATGGGCTTTACAAATTCTCCTCCTTCTACACCATTCTTGTACACGGTCAGAAAGGCAGGTGGCATAATTTTGACACAAAGAGGTCAATAGTTTAGTACCAACGTCATATTGAAGAGGTAGTTGGAAATATGAAAGAAATAGATTGGGAAGATTGAAAATGTTTAAGGAGAGGCATGTGGTTGTTCTACATACCATTTGGTAGCAACTCTAGTTATAGTTCGTTGGAAAAGACGAAGACAAATGAAGTCTTTGGTAATGGAATCTGATATAAACCACATGTGGAAAGAGCAAACCTGATTGGTGAGGTCTTCTCTAGGATTACCTTCAAACTTGTGAATGTATGAAGGAAGTTTGGTGGGCATAGGAGGCCAATTTTGGTTATGGAGAAGAGGATTGTTGATGAGCTGGCTTAAATTAGGGAGGCAAGGGTGAATTAGTGGCCATACCTGTAGAGGTTCCACCGGTAGGGTTACCTTGGTTAAGGCATTGGTTACCACCATGGTTTCCACCACTCACATTAGTTTCTGACATGGTGGCAGTGCAGGGTTGGGAAGTGGCGAAATCAGAAGAATAACTGGAGGAATCAAAAGAATTAGGGTCAGTATGGGGAATCAATGGAGGACTAGGAGGATGGCTCTAAACTTGAAGAGCAAGAGTAAGAGGATGTCCTAAATGAAATTAGGGGTGAACAACATGAAGTCTCTGTGACAAATGCCGAGGGCGTGTAATGGTGTCAAGACAAAGATGACTCAAGAGACTAAAGGGTGATGATACGAGAAAGAGTAACAAACAACAAGAAAACACCTAGTGCAGTGGTTCCAAGTGTAAACTAACTATAATGATATGCTACTCTAATTCAAGAAAACACGTCTTATCAAAGAAAAAATGACCTCTAGCCTAAAGGTGATCTAAATCCTCAAACAAGTCCTAGTTCTACTATTTTATATGGCCTTGCAAGAGACTTGTTACTTGATGGAATATGATCCCTACAGGTAGAGATGTCTAGAAAAATGTGGGCTAGAGGACCAACTACATTTTCCATAGCCAATCCTATAGGGTGTTCTCCTACGATTCTCCACTAAGGTTATCTTAATCCCATGGGGGAAGTCGAGTCTTGATATTCTTGGTGATCAACCACAACATGGTATTTCATACCACAAGTTGGGAAACCTCGCAGAGAACCGCTCACACTGAGACCTTTCTAACCCCCTTTGAATCGGTTTTCTAACGCACCCCGACTTTGGATCGTGGGATGGTGAAGGATTTTAAGCTCCCTAAAATGTTAACTTTCTATGTATCGATGAAAGCGATTAGTGGGTGTTATTGGAATCCTATCCCATTGATCCTACACCTCACTACAAAGATTGTTTTGGCCCTAGTGCCCAAGCGGGCTTAATCTATGTGACCTAAGTCATTAAGGTTGGTTGTTTCAATTCTTGGCTTGGAGGTGATAACCAAGCTTACGTTCGCTTAGGGTCTGCATGTGTGAAGAATGTTTCAAGTGGATGAGTTAAGTAAGCATGTTTCAATGATGCCAATGCTGCTAAAAATTTAGCGCATAAACTATAAATAGTACTGAAAATGAAAAATACAATAAACAACAAACTCAAGCACACAACCCCCCCTCCAAGCAGGAAATTTGGAAACAAGAAAAATGATGGAAAACAAATGTCAACTCATGGACACAAAAAAGGGAAAAAAGATCTAATGTCTAAGGCACTGAGATCTGAAGGAGAAAATATACTAAAATTGGGGTAAAAAACCAGCAAAAAACAGATGTGAAAATGATGGAAAAAGACAAGAATTACACTACAAAAACCAAGATGCACAAGGGGATCCAAAGGAGGGAAGACAAAAAATGATTCTAAAGGGAATAAAGTAACTAAAAAATAGTGGACAAAACACTGGAAAGTAGTGGCTGAAATGCTACACACTAGACTCCTCAACTTAACTTTTCTCTTCCTAAATGATGGAGGTGTACTCTAAACCCTAAGGGGGTATTTTTCCTTCCTTAGAGAGAAATGATTAAGTGGATCTAGGCCTAGAGGTTACTAAGGAAATAACATAATCCATTCTAGGTGTGCATGCAAGAAAGTTAAAAAAAATCTGGAAAATCTGAAAAAATTCAGAACACAGAAACTGACCTCGAAAGTGCTTCAAGGCACAGTTTTTTGGGCAGAAAAGTGTGTTGGGCAGCGTAGGTTTTGAGACAAAAGAAGAGTTATTTTCCCACTTCTCTCGATTAGAATATTTGACCCATATTGTTTCATCTTCTTCTCTATCAATACTTGTGACCTGTGAAAACATGTGAAACCCTAACAGAAACAGAGAATTTCCCAAAAATTAGAAGAGATATAAAAATAGAAGTTGAGAGGAATAAAAATTATGGAAAAACACTGAAAATAGTTGAAACAAAAATCACCAAGGTTATAAATCACTACACCAATGGAGTCACCATTTGTTAGTGTAATTATTTTGGAGAAGTGTTGCTTCTATGCTTAAAATCTACAACGAAAGATGGTTGCTTCTATGCTTAAAATCTACAACAAAAACATGAGAAAAACGTTGCAACAAAATAGATCTTTCAAATAGAAACATCTAACAACATAAAATTGAAGTGTAATAACCCAATGAAGGAATTAAACAAATGATCATTTTATTAGTTAATACCCCTAGTGAGGAGAAATTATAGACTGGGTATGCAATTCCCCCTCCGTGGGATGGGTCCTTTCTTGTCCTTGTGCTTCAACAACGTGACTTTTTCTCCTAATTTGGAATGGGCATAAAATAAAAGGGGTGTTTGAACTCAAATGGGAACTAAAATGCTATGAGGCAATAATGTTGACGGTGAAAATGGTTATGATGAAGAATGAATAGAAAATCCTCTATTTATAACAAAGTATTGAGCCAAATTAGGAATTAGAAAATAATAAAATATTATTGACTAAATCAAAATCTATCTGTTGTGAATACTTTATTATATTTTTTTAGAAGGAAAAAATATTCAATATGGTCAAATATCTTTATTTATAAAGTGGTTGAAGTGATTAACAAATAAAAAATATTTATTAATCACTTCGTGAGAATTAAGAAAGAAATATTTATTAAATAATAGTTTAATAATTATCTCATAAGGAAAATAGGGAATAAATAAGGAATAATAAATAAATACTGGTTTATTTAATTATTCCAAGTTTATTAAGTCAAAAGTGATAAGAAATAATTATCATATAATGATTTAATAATTATTTATAGAGAATATGAAAAAGAAAAATGATTTATTTAATTATTCTCATTAGGGTTTTTGGATTTTAATGAGAAATAATTTAAGAAAATGGTTTGCTAAATTATTTCCTATCGTGAAAGTGGATTTTACCATGGCAAAAATTAATACTACATGGTGTATTTTTATCAACCTAGTAAGAAATGTCTAAGTGAATATTTTTTGGGTGGTAACACTTTTGATGCCCTTAAGCAAGCTTTGTTGTCCACAGCTTTTATTATTCCTTCTGATTTCAACTGGTATTTCTTGTTATATCTCGCAACCTCAGAGTATTCCTTAGATATGGTTCTTGTCCAAGAGCATGATATGCACAAAGAACACCCCATTTACTATCTTAGCAAAGGCCTTCTAGGTCCTGAGCTTTGTTCTTCCCATGTTGAAAAGTTAGCCATGTCAACTATTATTGTTGTTCAACAATTAAGGAATTACATCCTATTGTGAAAGGCTACCATTATTTCTGAATCAAACCTTATGAAACATATCCTTAGCTTTCAAAACATTGGAGGAAATTACGCCAAATAAAATTTTATTCTTTAGGAGTTCGATTTGGAGATTTCTATTGCTAAATCCAAGAAATATTTAGCTTTCACCGAACTACTTGTTGAGTTGCCTCATGCTAGTGAGGAAGTGATGGCCTCGGATCCTCTGTCTGATGAGTCTTTTTTCCTCATTAATACTTCTGACCCTTAGTATGGAGATATTCTTTTATACCTCCAAACCCAACGTTTTCATCCTGAATTATCTCGTGATGACTTTTGGTGCATCCTCCATCATTCCCGACCCTATCTTATTATTGATGATACCTTAGACTATCATTGTGTTGAAACTGTGTTACGTTGATGCCTTACCCATGAAGAAGCCGAACACGTCCTTAATGATTACCACCCTGGGGCATAGGGGGGTCATCTTTTTGGGCTTGCTACTACTCAAAAAATTTTGTGCGCTGGGTATTTTTGGCCTTCACTATGTAAAGATTGAATTTCAGTAGTCTAATAGTGTTATCCATGTCAAATCGTTTCCCATAAAGTGTGCACACTCATCCTGCCCCATTACTTTGTGTGGTTGTTGTCAGACATTTTTCTTAGTGGGGTATTGACTTTATACAATTCAACCCACCCTTAGCCCAAGGTCAACAATACATCGTGGTTTTTGACTATTTTACCATGTAGGATGATGTTATGCTTACACATTTAAATGATGGTTCCACTACTACTTTATTACTTTTCAACCATGTTATTTCCAGCTTTGGTGTGCCAAACTGAATTGTGACCGATCATGGTAAAAACTTTTAGAACCATATGATGCAAGAATTAGCTTTCAAGTTGGGTTTTTTTCATGAACAATCAACCCCCTATTTTCCTTAAGCCAATGGCCAAGTCGAGGCTGTCAATCATACCTTGAAAACCATGTTGCGACGGATGGTAGGGAACTACACGTCAAATTGGAAACTTATACTCTTTACATCTTTATGGGAATATTCAACCTCAATTAAATATGCTACCCAATTTACTCCTTTCTAATTGGTTTACATAGTGGATTTTTTCGTTACCATAGAGTGTCAAATCCCTTCCATTCAACTAGTCATGGAATGAATTCCTGAAACTTCGGTCAAGAAAGAACACCTTTTACACCTTTCCCACTTAGATTAAAAATGCCTTCTTTCCCTGGTTAATAACAAAACTCATAAGAATTGTGTTAAGGCCCAATATGACAAATTTGCTTGACATTGTGTTAAGGCCCAATACCTGCTACTTGAGTCATAGTGTATGCTAGGGTATGGACTCCGATATCCACAAGGTCATCAATAAGGATTCTATCCTTGTCCCTTCAAGTACCCGCTCTATAATGCTCACGAATATAACCTTGCACTATTTCTCCACTAGTGTTGTGCACCCCTGCCTTGACAAATTGGTGAGGAAATAAATGTCCTCCAACTCTATGGAAAATGACTCTAGCCCCACTGTAAATTACTGAGTATCGACATCCCACCATTGAATAATTTGAGAATGCACAAGGGCTAGTTAGGCTAGGGATTATGAAAAAACTCAATAATCCATAATCACTCAGTTCATCCAAGGTGGGTTGATGGGCCACAACCTTATATATGTCATTCAAGACATGATATCTCTCCCTCCACTCTACCATGGCTTCTCCTATCATTCATGATAGCTACCAAAATACAAATTTCACTATAAAACCCTAGATAAATATATCATTGGAGATGTTAGGGTATTATAAATATAGTAGTCCAGTATGGTTATTTAGGCATTTATACCACAGGGATATTTTAAATTATTTTTTTATTTTAAATTTTTAGTCTTTTAAAAAACAAAGAAAAAATAGAAAAGAGAAAAAAAATTAAAGAGGAAAAGAAAAATATATAAATAAATAAATAATAAAACCTCAAAGGGCGTGCTATTTCCAATGCTGCAAAATGAAATTATTTTGTTAAGGTATGTTTTAAAAGTTTGTAATACAGTTGATATGACATTTTGTTATTTTCCATAAAGAAAATTCATATTCCGACGATTGCGATCGTCCCCACCCAGATCAATGGTAGGGGACGACATTCAGGACCCCCCCCCCCCAACCTCCCAAGATTTTGGGACTTAAGGGATGGGGTGGGGGGCTCAAAGTGGTTTCCAAATACACCACCACAGCTACGTGTCCACTTCACAAAGTTTCAGGGTGTCCCCTCCCGATACCATTTACCACTCCTGTCCCCCCCGAAAACCACCATCTCACATTTCCTCCTGCTTGTTCATTCATGTACCATCTGCCCACGTCATTTGTCACTCACCCATCCATCCATGTCACCTACTGTCCATGTCATATGACCGTTACCATTCAGATCACTCGCCAACATTCATGTAAATGTTGGATATTAAATTTCTCCCTCCAATGTATGAATTTCCCATTATGCCCTGCTCCAAAAATGATAACAATCCCCTTAAACACCGTCATATTTTGTTATAAAAATCCCACCTCGACCTGTTAATTTCCATTTCAACAATTGTTTGATTTACAGAGGATCAACTTGAAGCATCTCTAAAGCCTACCAGTGCCCTTTGCAAAACGATCTCCTCTACAAAGTGATCTCCTTCTACAAATTTCAGTTAACCAGTTCACTACAACCCGATAACTTTGTTTCCATGATTTTACCATTGAAATTAAGATGTTTGCACATAAAGGGAAGGGAAATATGCTAGATGAGAATCCTATGGTGCCCCCTATTCTTGATTTAGATGAAACTCCTTTAATTGATGCCTAGTCATTAGAGACATTTTGAGGTCTAAAATTGGCCTCCTAAGAAAAATGTACAACAAAGATAAACTTTATAAGAACCAATAGGATTCAAGATGATGATGTCAACCATGGGGGATAATTCACTATTTTTAGGGTGAAAAGGTAAAAAGATTAAAAAATAATAAAATACTAAAACTACTTTCCAACCTGTATTTTCAACTTATCTCCCTAAGGTTTTAATCAAATTTTGAGTAGAAGTACTCGTTGGATGCAAAATTTAATTCCTCATCCAAGGAGTGCCAATGTTGCATACTTTCAATGGACCCTGCTACATGAAAAATGAGAAATACATGAAAAAACGTGATTGCAATCATGTTTTCCATGTATTTCTCATTTTTTCTGTAGAAGGGTCCATAGAAAGTATGCAACATGGGTACTCATTGGATGATGAATCAAATTTTGCATCCAACGAGTGTTCCTTCTTGAAATTTGAGGAAACCCTTAGGGAGATAAGTTGAAAATACGAGTTGAAAAAGTAGCTTTCTTTCTTTTTTCCCTGTAAGATTCGATGATGTAATCTAATATTATATTATTATTTCCACTATTATTTTATAATTTCTTTAGGATGCCCATTTTAGACCTCATAATTCCCCTAATGAAGAAATAGCAGAAACACAATGTGAGTTTTCCCTGTATGAGCTCCATAATTAGGCCAAAATGAAGTATTTAGACTAGAGTGATGATTTAAATATATGGGAATCACTTCTACTTGAATTTACCTTTCCCAAAACTCGTGTTTTCCTAGAATTATCTACCTAGTGTCATCTTAGATACGTCCCCAGCCAAAAAGTAGTAATCATCCAAAACAACGAAGTCAATTTTTCCATTTCCCTAGAAAGCATTTGTCAAACTCTCCAGATAAATCCGTAGGCCTCTTTGCACCCATTTTCCATTGGTGCACTCATGGAGATATATACAAATCTTACCTTTCCCCAGTGAGCCCATATTTTCTAATGTTTTTTACCTAAAAATTCTGAATTTCCCAGAACAAATCCCCCATACTCTGCTTCTATCTTTCCAGAGATGTCAAGACAAGTCATTTCCATGGTTACTTTCTTATTAGGTTATCATAAAGGCTAGTGGGTAGATGAGGTAAAGTTAGGGTTTTTATCATTATTCTTACTTGGTGAGAAGCCTTTGATTCTTTTCAATTCCAGTGAGTTCTTATCAGATGTTAAACATGAGAAGTTTCTCAATTTTAAAGATGGTGTGTTGAAACACCAATCAGCTTTATTATATTTAATGTTATTTTACCAGGCAGATAGGTTCAAGTTCCAATTACAGAAGATGGATTATCAAGGTACCCCATTATCATTCATTCTATAGACTTCTTTAGTCAGAAGAAACTCAGAGGATTATTGATTCGAAGATTTTGTTGATAAGTTTCTACATACATCCTTGTCTCTACTCAGTAGTGATGCTATACCAAGGATTTCACCAAAGATCAAGAATGGTTTTCATTTTTCAGAGCAGTGAAAAGTTGGAGACTAGTATTTATACTAGAATTATATAGAAATTAGAATCTACGAGTGTGAGCTTCCTCCCTATAGATTTCCAATATTTGTGCCAGTGAGAATATTTTCCCTTGAATATGCTAGACATATCTTAAATATGGATGAATTGCACTTTGTGTCAAATAAAAAGAAGGCATAATTTAAACTGAACACAAATGTTGGGCCATATATTGTAAATACTAGATAAGAAACAAAGGAAGTGGAGGAAATATTAAAACATATGAACTTTAAACCAAGCTTCACTTGGTCTTATGATCCATTAGGGATAATTTCAAAGTTGAGAGTTGAGAAAAAGTATAATCCATATGTACATACATCTAGGCCAGAGATAGAGTGGTATGCTAATCAAGTACATTGGATAGAGAACCCATTGCAAGAGGTTGAATAGTAGATAGTGAGTCAATCATCTCTACAAAATCCTATTCCAAAATACAAAGAAATAAAGAGGCCAAGGGAGAGTATGCCCCCTACTGATTCAGAAGCCTAGGCTGCAAACTCCTTTGTCTTTAAGAGGAGGAAGAACGATCCAAAGACCAGTACTAAGACTGATCCTCAAGTAATAAATATTCAAGAAGAATCCTCAGAAGAAATGGATTCACAGGAGCAAAGTATAATGGTTTTGATGGGTACTCCTACCACTTCTTTCCCATATGTAGAGGAGACAACTGAGTCTCCTATCTCTTCTACATCTCATACTCCAACACAATAGAGAATTTTTGAAAGATACAGGGAAATCAAGTTGAAGAATGATGCTTTGAAGGCTTCAATATATTTTCTAAGTTTTGGAAGCAAATTTCCACCACTCAGCACATATTTCTATCCTCATTTGACATAGGAAAGGAGCAGTTCCAAATGGCATTTTTGGAACCTACAGATCCAGCCCCTCGAAGTGTAGAAGATTACAAGGCCTCAATATTTTCTATTCATACCAAAAAGGTTCATGCAATCAGTCAAATTGATTTTCATAAGCAAGTAGGTGAAATGATTTACTCAACAATGACCAGTTCAGCCATGGCTACCTCCAAGTTACAAGCATCTCTAAAAAATATGCACTCACAATTGAAGATGGAAAGAATGTCTTCTTTGGCCAAAGATGCCAGAATTAAAACTTTAGAATATTTAATTATTAAACTAGGATATGATCCTAGAGATCTAAATTCAACTGAGGAGACAATTAAGAACAAAAATGCAGATATTCAAGCTCTTAGGAAACAACTTAGGCTTCCAAAAATAGATCACCCTTAGGCCAAAGAAGTAATGAATCCAGAGATGGGAAAAGAAAAACTGTTCAAAATAGTAGTTGCACAGAATGTTCAAACAAAGAACATGGAATAGGACATGGAAGCACTATTGAAGGAAAAGGAACCACTGGAAGCAACAGGTACATCAGCAACAGGTATGTCAACACAATAGGAAACAAATCAAACAACACAAGCATCAACTTCAGATTCTTCTAAGAACCTAGCCCAAGATTTAGGAGAATTATCTTTAACAAATAAGGAAAAGGCGAAGTTAACAAAAACACTCACAAAGATGAAGGAAAGAAAGATTAGATCAAAAAACGCATACCTTGTAGAGGTGCAAAATAATTTTTAATTAATTCAGCACATTCAAAAATATGAAGATCAGTCCCTTACAACTAAAATGTTAGCAGAAACCAAGGACAACATTTGGCACAATATTAATGGAAATATTACAGAATTGTGGCCATTTATTCAGATCATTTTTGAACAAGAAGAGATTGTGAAAAATGTTAAGGTAGTAATTGAGCAAACAAAAGTTGAAATTGAGCACAGACCAGTAGAAGCACACAAGATTATAAAATTGTTGAATTCAAAACCTAAAGATGAGCTTGAAGAACTAAACATTCATGATAGAACACATGCAGTGATGAAAGTCAAAAGAATGTTGACAAAGAAGAATCTTATGGTGAAATTAGAAAATATGTGTAAAGAATTAGAGTTACAGGTAAAAAGATTCAATAGAAAATTCAATGTATTTTAGGAGAAAGAGCTCCCATCCTTAAGAGCTTCTAATGGAAAATTGATTCCATTAGAAAAATATCAAGACCAATTATGTAAAGTCATAGGAACTATAAGTGGAGAAACTTTCATAGAGGGCCTACAACGTGATCTCTTTATTCAACATGAAATCCATCTTCTATTTCTGAACAAGCCAACTTTTGAGACATACATAGAAGTAGATGAGAGATTCAGGAACATGGTCAATTTTTCAATTCTAAGTGAAGAGCGATGGGATAAGTTACTAGAGTTGGTTGAATAAAGATAAAGAGAGATCCTATAGTTTTTGCAGCAAACAAATAGAAGAAGCAAAAAAAGTAGCTGCAATCATCAATAGTTCACTTCAAAATCTGAACAAAAAATCAGAAATAATCTAGATTTCCTATTACTTAGTTCTATTTTGGAAATATCTACATGTTTTTAGTAGATATTATTTTGTAATAAATTTTATTTGAAGCCTGAATTTATTCGAGACCAACTCTATGAATATTTTGTAAAAAGACTCAGTTAGGTTTGGATTATGCAAGAAGAAAATATTTTTTCTGTGATTGTAAGGAGTCAAATACATTTTTTGAAGTAATCATTTCAATAATACAAAGGAAGTTTGATTTCAGGATTCTTGTGTCTAGCAAATGGTGATGTTTCCCTCTTTGTAAATCTGTCTCCTTTCAAGTTTCACATGAATGTTTTCCTTCTTAATTTGTTTACAAGAAGCTTAAGGGTTGAATTTATTTTCAACACTTTTCTCTGGCTTTCTAAACAATATCAATGTTTTCTTTCTGATATTAAGTATATAATTCATCTATGTATGCTCTATATTTAATTGAATTCAATTCTAATTCATCTCATTCACACTATAATGACTCTACAAGATCTAGGGTTTTTCCTGCCTCACCCTCTTTTCTTCTTCTTTGTTTATTTTAATTTACTACTGAAGATCTCATGAATCCATGCCCAATGGAATTCACTTCCATTTTACAACCAAAACTTAAAAAAAATCTATCTTGTCCTTTCATACCTATCCTAAAATATAAACATTAAAATTAAAAATCATACAAAGACAACCCTCTCTAAAGTTGGAAGGGATATATCCCAACCTTGAAAGTGTTTTTTGGTTACCTTTGCAGTTTCCTTTCCATCCTAGGAAATCTATAGAGTGATAACATTATGGCGACCATACAAGGGAACTTATTCCCTAGTAAATTTGGTTTTAGAAGCTTAAACCTATCCCCTGTGGGTGGCAATGTGTTAGGAAATATTTAGGTTGAATTCTTCACCCAAAAGTTGTATATATACCCAGTTGTAAATAGTTTCTTTGAATATCTAGATCCTAGAAATATTTACACCCGATACCATCCAGATCCTAATCCTCTCAAAGTTGTAAATAATCCCAAGAGGTGAATTAGAAAAAAGAGCTTTATAGAGAGTCAAGCAAGCAATAATCCTTTACCGAGATCTAATTCTCTCCCAGAAATGTTTATCACATTTGAGGATATTGAGTTTGATTTACCCTTTGAGCATATTCTTTTCAAAAATAAATCAGAAAGCTTCGTCCCTAAGATAGTCTTTGATGAATCCTTTTTGAAACCTCATACCACAACACATAAGCATGTCATTTTATATTTTGATAAAGATGTTGTAGAATAGTTTGAAAAGCTTGAAGATCTTGTAGTCCAATTGAATATGGATTCTCAGAAACCATTTATAGTTCAAAAGACTACCATTTATTATTATAATCCACCATTGACCTCCCTTGTGGTTTCCTTTTTTTCCACTATTCCCATTTTATCTCTCATCCAAACCCCTTTTATACCAACTCAGCAAGTCACAGTTCCACCTCCTTTAGCACCCCTAACATCAAACACAACTATAAATTCTTCATCCTTTCATATTCCAATCATGACAACTCATTATGCTCCTTTGGCTTTACAAGCACCATTGAATGTCATGCCATATAACTATGGACAACACATACCCCAATTTGATGGCACTGGGTCTATCACAACACAAAAAAACATAGGCAAAACACGGACTTAGAAGAAGTTGATGATGATGATGGGAAAATGAGGCTCTTTGTACAAAGTCTGGCAAGGGAAGTTAGAAAATGGTATAGAGGGTTACCAACATGTAGTATAGCAGATCTACAACAAATTCACCAAAAAATTCCTTTCAAAATGGGAAGTGAAAAAGAATCCCCTTCAAATCCTTGCAGTATATGGAAGTTTAAGGAGAACCCCAGGTGAAACAGTTCAGGATTATTGCTAGTATAAAAATTCCTGGAAGATGTACCAAAATCCTTTAGTTAAGTCACTAGGTGACAAGTGACCCTGACAACAAGTTAATGGCTACTGTTGTTCTACATCTCCAACACAAATGAAAAATGTGTAGTCAAAGAATATAGGACCTGAAACAAATAATAACAAAATGATAGATCTAGAATAATAACCCAGTGGAAAGACGATTTAAAAAATTTACATCTTTATTGATAACACTTGATGGAGGAGATCTATAGATTGCTATATAAGTCCCCCTCCGTGGGATGGGTCCTTTGATATCCTTGATGCTTTAGAAATGGATTCCCCTCTCAAACATGTGAAAAATCCAAACAAAGTGAAGAACTCAAGTGGGAGCTCAAGAAAAAATGATGATAATATTGACGATGATAATGATCATGCTGAGGAATGAATGGAATACCCTCTTTAGATAGAAAAGCATGGAGTTAATCTAGAAAATGGAGAATAATAAAATATTATTGACCAAATTTAGATCTAACTACTTGGAATACTTTATTATATTTATTGGAGAGGGAAAATGAATTTAAAATGGTTAAATTCCTTTGTTTAGAAATAATTAACAAATAAAATGATTTATTAATTATTTCTTTAGAAACAAGAAAGGTGTGAAATCAAATTAATTATTAAATATTGATTTAATAATTATTATAATAACACAAATAAGGAAATTCAAATAAATAATATTTATTTAAATATTCGTAAGGGATTTAGTCAAATGGGACAAGGAATAATTATTAAATAATGGTTTAATAATAACTCCTAGAGAAAAATAAATAAATAATGATTTATCTAATTATTCTCATGGGGTTTTTTTATTTAAATCAGAAAATAATTTAATAAAAGTGGTTTACTAAAGTATTTTCCATAGTGAAATTGATTTTACTATGGTAAAATTAAATCCACATGGTATATCTCGATCCACCTAGTTAGAAATGGCTAGGTGATCATTTTTTGGTGATAACACAATACCCCCCCACGTATGAGTGTTAGGAGAAAATCGTATGATTGAAATACGTTGTAGATTACACTTCCACAAGACACCAAAAGGGGAGTCAAAGAGAGAGAGAGAGATGAAGCAAGTCAAGGATGGACAAATAATGGAGGAGGCAAGACCTACAAGATAGATAGAAGTCTCCTTTTATGTGGTAGTTCATGATCTCAAATGAGGCAGGGGAGGCATACCCATACCCATCGAGACAAATGATTACAAAGAATAATGGTCAGCCTAACAATGTGGGACTGAGCTATAAATTACATGATATATGATACATGATAAACTGGCATCAATGGGCCAGAAAATAATACAACGAATCGCATATACATAATGCGCCTAGAAAAAACAGAGGCCAGGATTGAATACAATAATATATGAATACATGAGATATAATTCCCCTCCAACTGACATGGAGAGGGGGATCACAACGAATGAAGCCCTGTTGAATAGGAAAGGGCTCTAAAAATCTGAATGGATCATCTGGAGGAGACATGCATTCTATGGGCACTGCAAATGGCAAAAACCGAACTTGTCAAATCTATGGAACTGAATCAAAGGTTGGGTCAACATCTGTGGTCATACGGGCATGTGGGGGGCTACCTGAAGGGCCACCCCCTCATGAGGTCTAAACCATTTCACACACACTTGGGAATCACTAGGACAATCATTTGGATCATCGAACCATCAAACATATGAACCTCAATTGTGTGATAAGGAGTTGATGTCGAGCACGAGAGAAACAAACAAATGAAAGGGAAATAATGAGTCCCTTTACCTAATCGGAGGCACCAAAAAAATATTGAAGTTGGAACCAAGGTACACCACCCTCTAGATTACTCTTCTAGAATAAATGTGTTGAGGTCGATAGAAGAGAGCCTACCAGAGTTGAGGCAATGAGGAATCCTCAATAAAGGAATGAAGGAACATAACGGAGTGAATGATGGACTAACACCAGGGATGATGATGGAAGGAAACATGATTGATGGTAGACTGACGAGTTTCCTTTTCAGAGCATAATAAAAATGGCTGACTTGATAGTGAATGACTCGAATTCGGAGGGGATGGTAAATGACTCAAACAGGGGTTCATAAAAGACATAGTAAAAGGATAGGAGGCCAAATATCAATATAATGGAAGAAATGTGTCATGACAACAAATGAAATACTATAATGGGATCCAATGTGGACTCATAACAGATTCCATAAGTACAAGGGTGACATATCTCTGATGCTCTGAACAGGCTTGACTCGATGATTCTGCCACATGGGGGAGGTCTGTTCTGGACCATAAAATCATGAGTAAATGATGATTACTCATGAAAAAATAGACACAAGATTCAACCAGTGCAAAGGTAACGTGGTACCAGAGAACCGATGGCTCAAATGAAGTATTGCGATTTTAAAGGGTGCCAAAGTGAAACTTCATGGAAAAATGGCTTCCATGTGTTGTGTCAAATTACCAAAAACCAATAGAGACCCATTAGAGAAATCGATGAGAGATTTCCAATGGTGCTGACAGTTCATCAAATGGAGCTACGATTTGGTCGTAGTGGGTGATGGAAATAATTAGGGTTTTTCCTACAAAAGGGCTTCTTGCCTCCAAATCTAATTCATTTGTATAGTGAGTTGTGGAGAATTTGGAGAGGAGGAGAAGGCCCTAAATCTTATCGAGATTGTAGAGGATAAACTAACCATCAGAATCAGGATCTGCGAGTTGGAGGTAGGTGGCCTAACCATACTGATCAATTTCAATGGCTTAGATTTTCATATTAGATCCTCATTTTTATTTTTATTTTCTGGGAGACCCCTACCTTCCCTTACGGTTGTAACACACTTTTTGGGGCCAGATCTATGCTCTAGAGTGTATAAATGGGGCCCAAAAGTGTGCTCAATGTAGTTAGTGAGGGAAAAACTACTCTCTGGACTGAGAGGGTTTGACAGGACTGTGGTCTGCTGGGACTGAGGTTAAGTGCAACCATGACTATTTTTTTCATTCTGAACTAACAAAACTTAATGGTGTCATGCAGGCATGGTAGAGTTAAATATATCATGGCAAGAAAGAGTGTTTGATACCCTCCGTGCTAAGATTCAGGGGAATCAAGCAATGAGAGGGATATTGGCACAATGTGGCATGCTAAAGTTCTTAGAGAACCCACTGATGAGGGCTGGTGAGCCCTTTCTATCAAGTATTGTGAGCTATTGGGATCTAGATCAGGAGGCCTTTGTAGTTCAAGGGCACCAGATCAAGCTCATGATCTAGGATATATACCTTCAGACCGGACTGCCCCCCTTGGGAGTGGTAGGGGAGATACATCTAGTGCTACCTGATGGGAGGCATATTGACTAGTTTGTTGAGTGTCATTGTAGACGGGGTAGTCATGCGATGGGCAAGACTATCTAAATTGAAAACATCGAGTGATAGGAGACACAAGCTATATTTGCAACGGTGCTGCAAATTTGTGGTAGCCATGTTTTCCACCATATCAAATGAGGGCTAATGATGTTGGTGGAGATTGTTTTGGGAGGGACCTACTATGGGTGGGCACAAACATTGTTGTCATCATTGAAATGACAGTTGAAATTATGTAGATAGGGAACCAATGATAGTTGTTCATTTGGGACAGTCTTATGCTCACTCTTCTTTGAGAAGATCCCCACTATACGATCTCATGTTTAGATCCGTGATGGGGGCCCACTAGAGCCCAGGATGTGCCGTTGGGGGAAGCTATTGAGACAAGTGATGAGCCTTGGTATTGCAATAAGAATGCTACAACTCCCAAGGCTACAAACTTTAAATATCAACTCAGGGTTTGTACAAACTTAAGAGGTATTGACACTATATGTACAACATACAATGTGTCCTTCCTTTGCTGTCATGATTTAATGGAGTGCATGTATTGATTTCAAATCCTAAACTAATTGCATAAGATGAAATTCTTGAAATGGAACCTTAACCTATTGCAAGAAAGAAAGTACAAGGAAAGAGAATGAAATCAAATGCTAAAACACACCATTTTCTAACTAACTCCTAAGAGGCTTTGCTGCAAAAGAATGCTAAGTTAACATGTATGCAATCCTACTATCCTAAGCATGTATATTCAAACCATCAAACCTTCTACTGCTGTGCATGTAAATGAATAAAATAACTTTGTTTTTCTTTTTGTCATTTTGTCTTAACGAAAATGAGGTGGTAGGCTGTAATTCGACTATGGTTTAGCTTTGTAACCAATCAACGTGCACAAACAGACTTTGTACGTGGATTTTCACCCAGAGGGTCCCGCTTATCTGACTTTATCAAGCACTTCAATCCTTGTCATTGATCTCCCTTCTCCAGATCCAACAGATATCACGTTTCTCAACTCTTTGACGTTATGACCGGATCCCAAATAAATTTAATCCTATTCAAAACTTTATTGCATCCGAAATCTAGATTAAATCACATGCATCTTCCGACATGATTACCATCGAATCTCATCCTTTCAAAATGAATGACTATGATCGAACTAGAATTCAACTGCATTAAATCAAAGTCCATAAAACATCACGTTCGAAATCTAGATTAAATCACGTGCAACTTCCGATGTGATTATTGTCAGATTTGACCCATCTGATCCAACGGCTATCATGAAATCCACTCACCAACTAGCCAGGTTGATCTCCACTATCGATGCGACCTGTCCAATCAAATTGTTGTCGCGCAATCTCGCGCGAAATCTTGCACAACCATTAATACTCTGAAAGTACATGAGAAAATTTGTTTTCTTATGCTGCATGTCACTTGCTAAGGGTAATCGCGTGAAATTTTTGAATACTGCTTCCCACCTTTAGGGCGCGCAAGATACCACTTACCATCCTTGGAAAACCACCCACGTGCTCAATATGGAACTTAAGGAAAAGACGTTTAACTAAGGGCTTAGCGCTTAATCTCAAGGTTAACTCTTAACGCTAATCAATACGGAACTTAAATAAAGATGCTTAACCAAGGGTTTAATGCTAACTCTCAGTGTTAACTCTTAATGCTAATTGATACAGAACCTAAGGAAAGACGTTTAACCAAGGGTTTAATGCTAAATCTTAGTGTTAACTCTTAACGCTAATCGACTATGATTTTACCAATAAGAAACATAAACATAGAAAAACACCTGATTAAGGTTCAGAATGCTGATACACAGAGACAAATGAATTCCTGCACAAGAACAGTGTGTCCACACCACACTTCAATCAATTATTCAACAAAATGGAAATTACAGAGTCTTGGACCTCTAGGGTCGATTACAATAGTTTGTCTAACCTTTGCTTCAATCTTAAACCCTATCTCTATCACACCTCTCACTTATTCACTCTATTCTCGATCATATAAGCTCTCTGTCATTACATTATTTCCTATTTTATGAATCAAATCCTATCCTAACTGCAATGACAACTCAACCTCTATTTTTATCACTTAACCATTAAATCAATCCTACAACAAGAAACTAAATGTAGAAATAAAAAGACATAAGAACTAGAGATGCATGTGAATAAGCAATAAAAAGAAGGAAAGACAATGATACAAAAAGGGCTTTGAGGTTCCTGGGACGGCCAAGCCCAAGGAAACTCAAAGACCTATGGAGGAGAATAAGATCTAGAAGCTGAACATGAAACCAATCTTCATTATTTTCATCAAAATAATTACATCTCTTCAATAAAATACAATGGACCTGCAAAACTCAAGCTCTCTACATCATAACACTAATCAAAATCTAAAAGTCTGAATATCCAAAAAGAAGTCCCCTAGAGGCAAATTTGACTTGGTACTTATACAAAATGATTAGGAATCATTCTCCATGAATGGAGGAAGATTTACCCACCAAAATCCCTTGATTAGTGGATCTAGTCCCTTTGATCGGTGGATCTGCTCCCTTGATTAGTGGAACACATTCCTAGATTTGCTCAGTCACTGGAGCTCCATGAATTGTGCCATAATTCCATAATATCTTGTTGATTTATTGTTTATTATTGATCCTCTAGTAGTAGGGAACGAGTCCCTAGATGATCTCCTCCTCCAACTCTTCATCATCTGCCAAATATTCTCATAATATTCCACAAAAATAAGTAATATTAGGCACAAATATCCAATTATTCATAAACCTTCCTAATGAATATATTAAAGTTAAAAATAAATTATCTGATGCAAAAAAAGAGGTTTAATGTGTTGAAGGATAGTCATAGGACTTAAGTTATTGTTTAATTTAGAGGCATGGGCCTTAATTTATGTCTAATTTAGAGGCTCATCAATGAGGAGGTGGAGGGGGAGTCAGATGAGCGTTACAACCTAAGTTTTTTTCTGATTAGGACCAGATCCCGCTATACATAGAGGACTATCCATACAGTGGCATGAGCAATCATGGGGATCCTGACTTACCACTTCCACCAGGATGAGCATGGGGCCTATATGGTAAGTGAAAGTTGCTATATATTTGGTACATTGATAGTTTTGGAAATATTTGTATGTGGTACTGATTTCTAAACATTGTGGAATGCAGATATAGCACCGGTGAGGCCGGCAGGATATGTAGGATGAGTTGCAGCACATGGGGCTACAGATCATGGTGTAACTTCATCACGACAAAGGTCAGATGATAGAGCTCTGTTGGAGGAGCTACAATGTCGATACGACATACTACTGACTATGGTGACATAGCGTGGATGGCATGATCTAGAGGATTGATACACAGATGAGTGCACAGGTCTTCCCCCAGAGTGGCGTGGAATCACACGGCACCTTGTGATGGCCGGTTAGGTGGTACGAGATCTACGAGCTAGTGGGGTGGAACCGTTGGCTCAAGGATCTTCAGATGATAGTGATTAGGCATAGAGACGTGTGGGTCCCCATTTTTGTTTTTTGATAACATGCTAGTGGGCATGTCGGATGTATTTAGAGTTATGGACTCAAAACACTTGTATGAAGATACATATATATATATGATTATGCATATTTTGTGTGATGAATGTGGTTCACCATTTGTTTTATGGATGTTTGATTACATGTGATAAATTCCAATTTATAATGTTATTAACAATGGTATCTACATAGTGATTTTGGGCTCTAGGTACATGACTGAATGAAATGGATTCAAATTCATGCATCAAAAGCTTAACTCGTAGATATTTTCTAAATAGGATAGGATTATGCACATGATAAATGCCATTCAATTGCATGACAAGTAGCAAGGAATCTAAACAAACATGAAGGTGAAGGATGTGATGATCAAGTGAATTGACTAAGAAACCTATCACTGCATCCTATTTGTCCTACTTATTAGCAAGAGATCCAATGCAGAGTCTATTGGAGTTGATTAACGAATGCATGGGGGTAAAAATTGCCCAAGCTGCTGAGGTAAGACTCTTGGTGAAGTGACTTGCACCATCAGAAAAACCAATCTAGGGTGTGGATGATGGATCCATATGAAAGACACAAAATACAATGTGTAATAAAGTGTGGGTGAAAGCTACCTAAATGCAAGAAGAAATATAGAGATACACACACTTCAATGGGAAATGCTATGGGCAAAATTTCTTGAGGTAGAGTGCATTCTGAGGATTAGGAAGGAATTGGCCTTCTGAATCCTCCAAGAGGTATTCCACTTTTTCCAAACACTTATGGATGATATAAGGCCCTAGCCATAAAGGCTCAAACTTTCCACATCCGAGGACATCATGAGCTTGGTCATACATGAGAACAAGGTCACCCTCATGCAAGGTACAGGGGTGGAATTGGTGGTCATACTGAGCTTTCATACGTTTCTTTGTTTCTTCAGTGGTTTGCAATGCGAAACAAAGATCTTGAGAAGCGCGCTCAAGCATGATGAGTCCTTGTTCTAAGGGTTGGTTTTTTAGGAGGAGTTAGACGACAAGGTGAAGGGAAGGGATTTCACACTTGAATTGTAAACCTGCCTCCTCTCCAAAAACGAGATGGAAAGGAGTGAACCTAGTGGCGGTCTTGACCAAGATTCTATAGGCCCACATTGCAGAGAAGATCATTAAATGCCAGTTGGTCTTATGATTATTTACCGTCTGCTGAAGCCAGAAGAGAATTAGATCAATATTTTTGGTTAAGGAAAAATAGTTTATGTTTTCTTGACCAAAGAGGAACAATATCTGTTCTTATTAGCACAAAAATATGTTACACCTATAGAATTAGAGGATTACAAAAAGGGTTATCAAAATGCTATTATGGAAGTGCACAAATAGCATAATGTGAGAAATAATAAAGTTTTAACAAATCCTCCTAAAAAGGTCCAAATTGATACACCTTCTACAAGTCAAACCAAGGTTGATATTGCAAAAGAAACCCCTCAAAACCAAGATATAACTCAAAAGGAGGTAGAAAAGCCTCAATCTTCTTTCAACATTGAAAATGAGTGATCAAAATTTAAAATTTATGTTCCTCTAACTGAATTGGTGAAAAAGAATATGTATAGAAGTCAAGTTATAAAATAATTATAAATAGAGGAGGGAACAAATACTGTGAACTTAAGTGATGACCAACCTAAATTGTTATTTGGACCTGAAGTTGAAGGAAAGTCACAAGATGGTAATGTGCCACCCTTTTATGTTAGTATTAGCATTCATGATTTCATTTTTCACAATGCCATGTTGGATTCTGGTGCTTCACATAATCTCATGCCCAAAGTGATTATGGAGAAACTTGGATTAGATATAACCAGACCATATACATACTTTTTATATTTTGATTCAAGTAGAGTAAGATGCTTTGGTTTGATCAAGGATTTATGTGTAACCCTTGCCCAAATCCAATCAAAAAGTGTATTCATGGATATTGTTGTGTCTGATATACCTCTTAAAAGTTGAATTCTCTTTTCAAGATCTTGGGGAGCAAAGGTGTAGGGTACCTTGCAGATGGACATGACATATGAAACTATTCCTATCTTTTGGAAACAAAAGAGGTTGTACAGGGAGACTCTGATGAAATATATGGTAAGCAACCAGGACAACCCTAATAATTACCCACGTTATTCTATATATTCATATAGATTCTTTCATTATGTATAATGACATATGTTTAGAGGAAGAAGTGTTAAATATGGAAAGTTAATGAAGAAAAGAAGAGGATGTGAAATTAAAGACTGAAACACAAGAGGATAAGGATGAAGGCCTTTTGAATCTAGATTTTAATGGGGTAGTCAATAAGGAAGGAGAAAGGGATTATGTATGGATATTAGATACAAACTTAGGTATATCAAATACATATTCCTACAAGCTCAATTTCCAATGTACCAACAATGTAGCTGAGTATGAGGCACTTATTCTAGGGTTGCAGTTACTAAAGAGATCAAGATCTAAAATAATTTCAATCCATGGTGTTTTAGAACTCATCATAAATCAAATCAAAGGTGAGTATTAACCTAGACATCCTAGGTTGAGGGCATACATAAATGTTGTTTTAAATTTTTTGCAGTGTTTTACAGAGTATCGGTTGTCTTTGATTCCTGGAAATCAAAATGTGTTTGTTGATGCATTGGCTACCTCAACAAGTACATGTAAGATCCCTTTCCACCCAAATAATAAATATGAGATTGAGGTAAAACATAGACCCGATGTCCCGGATAACATAATGTATTGACAAGTGTTTAACAATGACAAACAATTAGACAATATTTTACAAATAAAGGGAGAGTTTGAAAATTTGCATATTGATATAGAAAATATTGTTCAAGATGATCAAGAACAAACTGTTTTGGATGAAACTAGTGAGAATTTTGATATAGATGAAGCAGAACTTGAAGTATTAGAGTTAAAATATAATGTAATACCAAGAGGTTTGGTACCACTTGAAGAATTATTTGATTTCGATGATGTGGCTCAAAGCCCAAAATGAAACCCGTGGGAGTTGAAGTTGAGGACTGTAACATAGGGAATGAAGATAATCCAAAGATAATCTAAGTCTTTGCCTCAAGAGGAAAACTAGAAATACATTGATCTATTGAAAAAAAAACTTTGATGTTTTGGCATGGGGATACGAAGATTTGAAAGCCTATGATACCATTATTATTCATCATATTATTCGTATCAAAGAGGACCAGAAACCTTTAAAAATAAAATTAAGAAGGGTGAATATTGTTCTGTTACCTTTAATTGAAAAAGAGGTAAGGAAGATTTTTGATTCCAAGATTATTGTACTTTCGAGATTTTCTAAATGGCTATCAAATCTAGTACCAGTGAGAAAAAAGACTGGAGAAATAAGGGTACGTGTGGATTTTTTAGATCTTAGTAAGGTTTATCTCAAAGATAATTACCCTTTAATGAAGATGGATCATATTCTGTAGAGGGTAGTTGGTTCTAGCAGAATTTCATTGCTTGATAGTTTTTCGGGTTATAACCAGATTTTAGTGCATCCAAATGATCAAGAAAAAATAGTCTTCACAACATCATGGGGAAATTTCATGTATGTGAATATGCCTATTTGGCTTATGAATGTAGGAACAACTTTTTAGAGAGCAATGGATATTTATTTTGCATATGAGAAGGAAAAATTTATTGTGATATATCTAGATGACATCACAATGTTTTCTAAAATTGATGAATATCATTTATTTCATTTAAAATAGTCTTTGATAAAAGTAGGAAATTTGGCATTTCCTTGAATCCTAAAAAGTTTTTTTTTTGGTGTGGAAGAAAGTAAACTTTTAGTTCATATAATTTCCAAAGATGGTATCTGAATTGACCCAAGTAGAATTGAAGCTATCATGAAAATTGATCCCCCAAGAAACAAAAAAGAAGTGCAATCTTTCATTGGTAGAACTGATTTTCTAAGGAGTTTTATCCCAAATCTAGCTGAAACTTTAAGAGCTATCATCGAAATGTTGAGAAAGTAAATAAAAATAAAATGGAATGCAGAAGAAAAAATATCATTCAGTGAGGTAAAGTCAAGTTTGACACATGCTCTTGTTTTAGCCAGCCACTAAAGATTTCATCATTTTTTCTTTTTCTTCAAAGAATACTATTGCAGCAGTACTAATGCAGAAAAACAAGGAAGGATATGAACAACCCATAGCATGGGAATAATGCCAACTCAAGTCCCGCCCCGATGTAGCCTCACCAATGCCGAAATTACAAAAAAAAAAGAATTTGTATGGAGATTAGATAAGTTTATGATAAATTTCTAAATGGATGACCCTTGAGAATCAAAAGATCCACCACTAAAGGATCAACTTTATCCTTTAAGCCTTACTGTACTTTTTATAATTTAAGGAGATTACTATACAACAAACTTATGGAAAGTGGAATATTAAGGTTGAAAACCTACCTAAAGCTGCCACAACTTTTATGGGAGGAAATTAGGAATCCCAAGAGGTGGAGGTAGTGATAATATTTGGGAAATAACCATTCTATCATAAGGATTTTTTTTTAATAATGCATGTCCTCGAGCATGTGAATTGAGATGGTACCGTGGAATAATGGATATGGAAAATTTTAGGCGCCAATATTCACAGGTGGGCTAATTTTCCACTATTTTTATAAAAAAAAAGATTCACTAATTTCCATTTTTTCTAAAAATGATTCGCCCAAATTTCACAATACAAAATTATTTTACGTTAAGAATTGCCAACATTATATAGAGAATATATATATATATAATAATTATGAATTTGAATAGTTTTACAAATATATCAAGAAACATTTTATAGTTTGCATATTATATACCAATGAGATTCGCTAATGTTTTTAAACTTCTAGATAATTTTCCATCCTTAAAATTTTCCCTGATTAATGGAGCCCCTTCAAATGAAATTTTATAATTTTAGCACATCCTTCCACAAGGAGAAAGGTATTTCCTTCAGTCAAGAGAATGATGTTACGAAATAAAAATGGTAAAAGAATGTATTTGTAGACAGTGGATTCTATCTCACGCCACGTAGAAAAGAAGTGTTATCCATCAAAGGTGAATTGTGTTGACTATGAATGATATTTAGTCCAAAAATTATGCAAGATTCCATGATTCCAATGTAAGGGGATTATACCTTTTATGAGCCCGAGGGAAGATAATTACAAAATTAACAGGGCCATAACAAATTCCCTAGTAGGGTTCCTCTTATTTTGGTTATTTTGTATCTTGTAATCACTACTTACAAAAAAAAAAAAAAAGTCTATGCAAATTTATGGCAATATCTATGTGGACAATGAAGGTGATGGAAACAAGGTTGCTACATGCTTACTAGTAATATTTCAAAATTGAATATTGTAACCATGCATTGTATTATTTTTTTAGAGATTTTGATTGTTTCAAAAAAATAATCCATATGAAACCCATTGGATAACTATAGAAGTAAGCTTGGGAAATGAAGAAGGATTCTAAAATATCAAAAACTTCTAACCAAATGAAGAAAACCTTTTGATAAAAATAACTAATGTAAATGTAAGTTTGGTACCATTCAATTCATTATTCATGGGTGGGACTTGAGTTGGCTTCTATAGATTATGACATGGACAACCCAAACCGATTCAAGAAAGTAGACATTATAGGCATGGTTCTAGTGTATAAGGTAAGAGAAGACATTTACTATTTTAGTTTTAGTTGTATATAGTCATATCCAACATATACTGTTTATTATTAATCTATTACTTTCACATGTTGGAAATCTGACTCTCCATTTCTTTTCAAACAAGTTGCATGCTCATCTGTAGATGGGTGAACCTTATTAGAATTATCAAAAACTACCCTGGATAAGGGGAAAATTGATGATGCTATTAACTATGGGACCAAGGTACTAAATTCAGTTAAGAAACTACTACTTAATGGTTCATCAAAATCATTTCTGACAGCCATATGGCCTTGGAGTTAAGTCAGTCTCTTGTATTTATTTCATGGGTTCTACGAAAGTTGGTGGCAATGTGTGGTCCTTACCATCAAATGTCAATTGGAGCATATAGCTTGTTAGATTTTATTTTGTATCATATAGGATATTTCAATTAGGTATTCACATTGCAAGGCCAATGTACTCTTCCTGTTTGAGTAAATTCTATAACCGTACCATCAAGTTTGAACATGCATGTGGTCTTTACTGGTTATGAAAATTCCTTTACATCCCAAGCCATTGTGCCCTCAATCCCTAGTATTATAGAAAGTACTCATAAAACAATGAAAGGAAGTGTATTATATATTTTCATGTGTTTTGTGAAGGGGGGAATGTGACACCAAATTTTAACCTATCACCGTATTTCCAAATTTTAACCTGTCACCATATTGTATAATGCTAGGACCATTTGTAGGGAACCATATGAGGAGTGAATTGAAATAATATCCACATAATAATTAGGGAGGAAAACCATGATTTCCATTTATATCCACACCAAATATCTCCCTTCAGAAATTCCAAACTCAAAAATCATCATATAATTATGAAGTTTTTGCTCCAGTAGTGAATGGGACCAATTGATGACCATATCAACAAGACATTTGAATCACAACATCAAACATGATAGATTGGCACAAAACAATAGCATAAAGTCATTGGAAGCCCTTTGTCTAGAGGTGATCAATCTTCAAAACAATGCTAAGAGAATACCAAAAGAAAATGATCCCAATATGATGTTTCACTTCCCTGTATGCCAAAATTGGAATATCAAGCTTTTTATACAAGATTTTATAAGGATCCTCTAGCCTCGACCAATCACATGTGAACTTATAGTACTACTCTAATCAATGCACTTACCACATAGGAATAATTCATACCATTTGGCATAGTATTACTTGTTATAACACTATCTAACATGTAATGGGATCACAATCTCTAAATTTAGTTGTCATGTTCATGGTTATATTGTGGGTTGTAAATTCATGTTGAGATACTAACCTATATAATGGGGCGGTAATGAAGGCAAGGTGGTAATGTTTTGAATAGGGTATATATTGGGAGTTCCATGTGTTGGTCATATAATTGTCCCTTATTTTGTATGACCATACCCTATGCAAACAATTCATTGGCGTAATAACCACATATTTGAAGTCACTCAAGTTATCATGCAATGTATACTAACTATATAATAATTAATCCTTATGATCTTGTGTAACCGTTAAAGATGAGAGGAAACTAGGCCCTAGTAGTGGTATCAAAGCTTGGTTAGCAATTATCCCCCACCAAAGTGAAATATATGGAGAATATTATGCTTTGGATTAAGATATTCAACAAAATACCTATCAACATAGAAATTGAAGGTGAAAGTGCCCTCTTCTTTAAGTTTATCAAGAAAGAAAAATAGAAGAAATATCCACGAAGGAAAGACCTCAAAATGGTAAACATCTTAAGATTTCTCTCCCTACAAAGTATGATCATGAATGTAATGGAAAATAACAATAGTGAACTAAGATTAGTAAAACACATACATGTGACATGTGGAAGCAACCCCCAAATTTTAGTGAATGTATCAAGGGATGTATAGGTCTACGACATAGGGGAACCCGTTTGAAATACTAAAAATTAAAATTAAAATATATGAAAATTGAAATATAAATCATTGAAATCTTATACATAACAATGAACGCAACATACATGATTACATATAACACTAGCCTAGATCCATATTAACCCTGGATCTATCAAGCGTTGAGAGGGATCCAATCTCTCGAGGTGCAAACCTATTTTTTGAGTGCAAAACTTGAGGAAAGGATTGCACCTCGAGAGATTTAATCCCTCCCAAACCTTAATAGATCCAAGGTTAATATGGATCTAGGCTAGTTATATAACACTATATAATCTATATTTGTATCTATGTGTCTCTTTCTTATTCCCTATCTCTATATCACCCCCAAAACATGCATATTCTCTCTCTATATCTATCTATCTTTCCCCTGTCATTCTTCCCCTTCTCTCTCTCTCTCTCTCTCTCCCTCTTCCCCTTTTCTCCCCCTCTCTCTTCCCTCTTTCTCTCCTCTCTCACTCTCTCACCATTGCTCCCTTGCCACTCCCTCGCTTTCTCCACCTTTCTCCCTCTATGTATTTCTTCTTCCCTTCCTCTCTCTCTCCTTCTCTCTCTTGAGTCCTCTCTCTTCCTTTCTCTCACGCCTACCTCTATCTCTCCCCCCATCTCTCCCTCTCTCTCTCTTCCTTTCAACTCTGTCACTGTCTCCCTCCCTCTCTCCTTCTCTCTCTCCCCTCCATCTTTATGTCTCCCTCTCTCACTCTTCCTCTTCTCTCCCTCTCCCTCTCTCTCTCTTCCCTCCAAATTTTTCACTATCTCCCTCCCTCTCTCTATCTCTTTCTCCCCTCCATATTTGTGCCTCCCTTTATCTCTTGCCCTTTTCTCCCTATCTCTCTCCTCTCTCCCTCACTCCCTCTCCATCTCTCCATTGTCACTCCCTCTCTCTCTCCACCTCTATATCTCTATGTATTTGTTCTTTCCTCCCTCTCTCTCTCCACCTCTATATCTCTATGTATTTGTTCTTTCCTCCCTCTCTCTCTCTCAACATGCCCCCCCCCCCCTGCTTCCTCTCTCTTAAATTTGATCGAATTGTAGTTTCTTTTCTTGCTCCCACTCCCCCCCCGCCCCTGCCTCTCTCTTAAATTTGATCCAATTGTAGTCACTTTTCTTGCTCCCACTGCTTAGGATGGATCTATACTAGTTTTTAATAATATTATTTATGTTATATAAATTAAAGGTCTTTATATATAGGAATATTCTCATTTTTAACTTTATTTAAACCTTAATCTAATTTCTATGGGAATATTTTTAGTACCATTTCGATACAAGTTTTACATATATCTCAAAAGTAATTATAACTTTTTCCTTTTAGATTCAATTAAAAAAATGTTATAAAAATAAATTAAAATAAATATTTTTATTGTGAAATAAGTTATGGTTTTTGGGCATGTGGTATTGATAATCCATGGTATTGACCAATGGTATTATAACAAAACCTATTTACAAGTTAATAATATCTATGGTTAAGAATCTTGTCATATTGCTATAAAATATTTTGATTTTGAAACAAGTTGAGTTTTGGGCATGTGGTATTGATAACTCATGGTATTGGCCCATGGTATTTTAACAAAGCTTATTCACAAGTATCATTGTGAAAGTGGGGTCAATATCTATGGTTAAGAATCATGTCATATTGTTCTAAGATATTTTGATTGAGAAATAAGTTATGTTTTTTGGGCATGTGGTATTGATAACCCATGTTATTGTAACAAAGCCTATTTACAAGTTAATAATGTCCATGGTAAAGTGGGGTTGAATTTCCATGGTTAAGAATATTTTCATACTGTTATAAAATATTTTGATTGTGAAATAAGTTATATTTGGGCATGTGATATTGATAAGCCATGGTATTGTAACAAAGCATATTTGTAAGTTAATAATATCCATGGTAAAGTGAATTTCCATGGTTAAGAATATTTTCATACTGATATAAAATATTTTGATTCATGTGGTATTGATAAGCCATGGTATTGGCCCATAGTATTGTAACAAAGCCTATTTTTTATAAGTTAATAATATCAACTGTAAAGTGGCGATATCCATGGTTAAGAATCTTGTATTGTTATAAAATATTTTAGTTGTGAAATAGGTTATTGTTTTTGGGCATGTGGTATTGACCCATGGTATTGTAACAAAGCCTATTCAAAATTTAATAACACAATCAAAATATAACAAATTTTTATTTTTATTTTTATTACTTTAACATTTTATTATTAATTGAGCCAACATTTACATGTTTAGACTCATCCTAGATACTAGGTTTATATTATTTTTAACTTTTTATTTATTACTTTTAACTTCTTCTTTATTACTTTTAACCTTTTTATTTATTACTTTTAACTTTTTATTATTATTTGATTCAATGTTTAAATGTTTACACTCATTTTTTTTTTAATTGGGTCGAAATTTAAAATTGTTTACATACTTACATTATATCTACACATCTAACCTCTATTGGGATATAGAGCCCCTATCAGGGCAATAATAATTCATAAATGATACATTATTTAACACAACATAATAATCACGACTGGCAAATGAATTATCACAGTTGTATTTCTCGTTATACCGAAAACTTAGAAGATATAGATCTAAGTATTAAGATAACTGATCTAAGAACAAGTCAAATGACGAATGAGCATCACTGCTGAAGGGAATGGCTCACTAGTCTTTACATCCAGCTATTTTATGAAAGAATAAGTACCAACCATAGGAATTCACTATCTGAATCAAAATATTTTTTTTTCTCAAACATACTCAATGATGCACCAACCAACTTGAGTTGCTCCTAATCAATCCCCTCATAGGATATTTTTTTTCCCTTTATGATGAAATTTGTCGGCCAACTGGCATACATTATTTATTGTATGTTGTCTTTTTCTTTTTGTTTGTTTTCACAAGTTATTTATAGCCTGAGCTTGTTAGCATGTAATTTAGTTGGCATGATTGTGCCTAAGCTTTTCCTAAAGGTAAAATATTAAGATCCTAAAGTATTTTTTATGGTGATGTTTTATTTTATTTGTTTGTGCATGTCATCTAGACATATAGTGACCAATATCGCCCACCTGAAGAAAACTAGTTTGGGCTTCTTGCTTTTCTAGGGAAAATGGCATTGACATTGTTGATGTTGAGGTAAATGTCATATAAATCCTTTACAATCTACTTTATTTTATATTCCAGTCTTCATCATCTTTCATGTCGCATACCCTACAATGTATCTTCTTTCATTTTCAGAAGAGGAACTCAATATTGATGGTAAGAAGCAAGAATTGAAGAAAGAGGAGTACAATAACATTAGATTGACAAATGTAGAAGGAGAGAGAGAGAAGAGAAATGATCTAGTGATATCTTTAAAGATGATATCCCATGAGACACACACATGCAAATAGATGGTCAAGCCTTTAGAGTTGCAAAATTCACCTACAATGCTTTGACAACACAAATATAATGTTTTGAAGTGATGAAACGATATTTCATATGTAAATTGTAATCCAATGAATGTAAAGTTGGAAACTCATATTGTAATACTTGACATTTCATATAATATAATTTATGTGGTTGAAATTATTTATAGCTGTACTTGATATTATTTAGTGTTGTAACCGATATATGTAACTTTGCATTTTCATATTATATGAACATGCACATTGTATACCAACTTTTTAAATTTAGTCACAAAAAAATACTAATTAGTTTATGTTGATTAACAATGAACACACAAAATCAATCTAAAACTAATAAATTAGTAATTTATATTGATTAATGATGAAGACAAATAAAATGAATATACAATGACTAAATTATTCGTTTATAATGATTATTAATGAAAGTAAATGAAATGAATATAAATTAGTAAATTAGTAATTTATAAAATGAACATGAAATCACAAAATAAAAATAAATGACTACTGTAAATGATAACTTTGTGATTACAAATGACGAGTAATTTTTTCATATATATGACTATTAGTAGCTAATTTACAGTATCTTATAAAACGAATGAAATTTAGTCATATTTCTTTGGTCATGAATTGGTTTTCTTGGGTGATCATGTAGTAGTATATTTTGTTGTGTATTTGGTCATTAATTGTGACAATTAATGATTAAATCAATGACTAAATTAACGACCAAATTTATGACTAAATATACTACTAGATTATAAAATTGAGACAACCAATTAATGACTAAGCTAAATACGACTAAAGTTGGTTGTGTTATAACATACTGTAAATTAGCCACTATTGGTCACCGACTGAAAAATGACCATTTATATGCAAATTTTAGTTTTTTTAGTAACTAATTAGCCATTTTATACTAGTGTGTCCTAAGGAAATTTTCCCACTCCATTTATAGATCAAATTATTTATGTGTGTGGGAAATAAAATATTTTCCTTCATGGGTGGATTTTCTAGATATAATCAAATAATGATTCATCTTGAAGATCAACACAAGAAAACATTTAGATTCCCTTCAGGTGTGTTTTCATATAATAAATTCCGTTTGACCTTCAAAAATTTTGGGCTACCTTTCAAAGGGCTATGTCATACACTTTCCACGACATCAAGAATATAATTGAAGCTTATTTGGATGATTTAGCTTCTCACTCTCACAAGATAATGGAACATCCAAAACACCTTCGTTTAGCCTTGAAAGACGTTGTTACTATAAAATCTGGTTGAACCCCAATAAATGCATTTTCACAGTTACATCTAGTCAATTATTGGGATTCATCATTTTTAATGAAGGGATTTGTGTTAATCCTTTCAAGGTTGAGGCAATACTTTAGTTGCCCCCCCCCCCCCCCCATCCAAAATTCGTCAAATTCAAAGTCTCCAAGCCAAACCCATTTTTTTATGGAGATTTGTTTTAAATATGTTGAGATTATGAAAGGATTTATGTGTTTACTTAAGCAAGGAGTTCCATTCATTTGAGATGACTTTTCTCAACTCTTGTTCGATGCTTTGGAAAAGGAATTAACCTCTGCTCCTCTTTTGAGTTCCCCTAATTATAACAGAGATTCCCTATTGTACCTTGCAACAATAGAATCAACTATTGGTATGCTTCTTGTTCAAGAAGATAATGTCCTGAGGGAGCTTGTAATTTATTATCTAATCCATGGCTTAGATGGTCCTAAACTCTAGTATTATCATAACATGGGTTTTAACAACAGTTCATGTTGTTCAACGACTCTATCATTATATTTTTCTCAGAAAAAGATTTGTACTGGCTGACGTTAATCCATTTCAAATTGTTCTCAGTAGGCGAGGGATTGGGGGAAAACACAATAAATGGATTGTTATGTCAATTAAGTCAAAGAAATAGTTGGCATTTTCAGAATTGATTTTGGAATTACCTAAAGAAGGAGATGTTACTTATGAAGAATCATTTCCACATGAACACATTTTTCTTATATCTTCACAATATCCTTGGTATGGATACATCATTGTATATCTCCAAACTTTGAAGTTTCCTAAGACTTTTTCTAAGGATGAATGTCGAAAATTGCATCACCTGGATAAGAATTATTTGATCATTGGTGATACTCTATACTGTCGCAGGATTGATTCAATCCTTAGATGTTGTTTAACCTTAGAAGAATTTGACTCAGTTCTAAATGATTGCGATAGTGGAGCTTTTTGAGGTCATTTATCTCGTCTTCCTACATCCTAAATGATGTTTCTTATAGGGCATTTTTGGCCTTGAAATTTTAAATATTGTATAGAAGCGGTCAAAAGATTCCTTCCTTGTCAAGTTTATACTTGAAACAAATGTGCTCATCAAGCTCTACTTTTTCCTGTTATCACTATCGGTCCGTTTACTAAATGGGGTATTGATTTTACTACTTGTGACCCAACTTCGACTAAGGGCCACAAGTAGATTATCGTAGTAGTAGACTACTTCATCAAGTCGGTCAAAGCTATGCCTACTTTTAATAATGATGGTGAGACAAAAACACTTTTTATGTTCAATCAAATCATTTCACGCTTCAGTATTCCTAAATAGATTGTCACTAATCATGGCAGTCACTTTCAGAATAAGATGATGTCTAAGTTGGCCTTGAAGTTTGGATTTCAGTAGGAGGACTTGTCTCCTTGTTATCCTAAAGCTAATGGATAGGTTGAAGTCGTCAATAAAACCCTTAAGACTAATCTGGAAAGGATAATTGATCAAGCTATGTCCAACTGGCACATCATGCTATTAATTACACTATGGGCACATTGAATGTTTGTTAATACTGTTAAGGTTTCATTCCTTTTCAGCTGGTTTATGGTTTGGAATCAATATTTCCTATAGAATGTGAAATTCCATCTCTTAAGTTAGCAGTCCAGCTTCTTCTAGACACCTCAAGTCTTGAAAAGCACCTTATTCATTTGGAACATCCTGATGAGAAATGTCAAGATGTAGCCACAATGGATGAGGCCCATAAGAAAATATTTAAATTTTTGTATAACAAGTTTGATGACCTATGGTTTTTTTTTTAAGGTGACCTTATCTTGGTATATGACCAAGATAAAGACACCTTGGGGGTAGCAAAATTCAAACCTATTTGGTACAATACTTTCATCATTAAAAGGGTCTTGAAAAAGGGTGCTTATGAATTGGTTGATTTTTAGGTAAATGTGTTGTCAGAGTCCAGAAATGGGTTCTATCTCAAGAAGTATTATGCCTAGGCTCTTGCCTAGAATTTTCTTTGTTTTTAAAGTAGTGTATGTTAGTGTCAGTCAGTTTTTCCTATCACCAGTGATCAAATATGCTATTACAAGGTTTGTTAGGGGTCTCAAAGTCAAATTTTATCATTTCACTAGGTTTTCAAAATAAAATTTGGTCACTGACTAGTGTGTCTAGGTCTATTGTTTCTCCTTCAAGGTTTTCATGTTTTGGTCACTGCCATCACTCAGTTGGATGTGCCATCATTGAACAAATCATCACCCCCATCTCAGTCATGTCACTATGGTATTCATTTATCTCAGTGTCACCATTAGGTCATTATGGTTAGAATCATCAAAAACTATCATGCCATTCATAAAATTGGGAAATGAAGTAGTGATACTGTTTGATCAAAAGGTATTGTTCTAGAATGTATTTCATTTCAAAGTGATGTAATAAGTTATTGTTATGCTCTTAACCTGCAAAAAGATACCCAAATACAAAATATGTGAAGAAAGATACCCAGAACATAGAACAGTGAGAGACAACAACAAATATTTTATTATTCAGAAAACAATGTTCACTGGCCTCTTCGAGGGGGCAACCTCCAATAGAGCAGAGCTCGGTACAAAAATAAGACACGATGCTCCTCGCAGGGAGTCTCTATCCTTTATATATGACTCGTACATGCAATACCAAGGATCAATACCATGGGTTTTATTAATACCATCTATCTAATACTACGGCCCATTTGCAACTAACTGTGGTCCCGTCATTAATTGCGGGTTAACCACTTACAATTATTAATATGGGCTTTATTGACTCTTGACTAAGACTCGATCCCATTACATAAATAAGGGGGTTAGGGTGGGACCCTAACATGCCCTCCCCCTTAAGACTAGCCTTGTCCTCAAGGCTGAAGCTGCGGAAACTGCTGAAGAATAATGGTTGGTTCCCAAGTTGCATCTTCCGGAGAGGTGTCTTTCCACTTGACGAGGACTTCCCTAATCATGCGGCCCCGCAAGTGCCTATCTCGTGTGTCTAGGACATGTTCAGGTTGGAGCCAGATTGACCCTTCTTCGTCCAATTCAGGTAGACTGGTTTGAATTCTGCAATTGTTCTTAATCACTTTCTTAAGGCATGAGACATGGAAAACTGGATGGATTTTTGTAGTAGGTGGCAAAGCCAACTTGTAAGCCACTTCTCCAATGCATTGAAGTACTTGATATGGTCCGTAGAATTTTGGAGATAGTTTCTGATAACCCTTGTCTTTGAGTGATGTTTTCTTATATGGTTGCAGCCTCAAAAAGACCTGATCCCCTTCTTGAAATTGACGCTCTGAGCGATGTTGGTCTACCTGTTGCTTCATGCGGTTTTGAGCTTGATGAAGATTCTCTCTAAGATGGGCGAGCATGGTTGCGCGATGTTGTAGGAGTTGATCCACTGCTTGTACTTTTGAGCACCCCTTGAGATAAGAAGTAGGGGAAGGAGGGAGTTGACCATATACTGCTTCATAGGGAGTCATTTTGGTGGTGGCATGATAGTTGGTGTTATACCACCATTCAGCCAGAGGTAACCACTGTACCCAAAGATGTTGCTTTTCTGAAGTGAAACACCCAAGGTAGGTTTCCAGACATTTGTTGACGGCTTCAGTTTGGCCATCCGTTTGCGGATGATAGGAAGTAATGAGTTTTAGTTGAGTGCCTTGTATCCTGAAGAGTTCCTACCAAAAATTATTGGTGAAGATCGGGTCGCGATCAGACACAATAGAAGTGGCATGCCATGCAATTTGAAGATCTGATCCATGAAAGATTGAGCGACCAAAGTTGGTGTAAACGGGTGGGGTAGGGCGCAAAAATGAGCATACTTCAAAAGTCTGTCCACAACCACCATGATGACTGACTTGTTTCCTGACTTTGGAAGACCTGTAATGAAATCCATATAAACCTCCGTCCAAATTGATGCCGGGATGGGCAACGGTTGTAATGTGCCTGGTGTGTTGACGGTCTCCCCTTTGTGGCGTTGACAGACATCGCATTCTGCTACGAAAGTAAGGATGTCCTTTTTCATGCCTGTCCAAAAAAATGATCTTCTGGTGCGAGCATACATCTTCTGAAAGCCTGAATGTCCTGCAATGGGGGATGACTGCAATTCTACCAAAATGTGACTTTTGAGGGTGGATGTTGGTGATATTATGACTTTGTCCCTGTAGCGAAGAATACCATCCTGCCACGAGTAGCCCTTGGTGGAATTTGGATCTACCTGCAATTGAGAAATGAGTTGGGAGAGCCCGGGATGTGAAAACCATTCCCTGCGAGCCTCTTCAATCCATTCTGGAATGGGGAGGGAAATTGCTAGCAGAGTACTTTCCTCCTCAAATTGGTGAGATAATGCATCTGCTACACTATTGTCTTTCCCTTTCTTGTAAATGATCTCATAATCATATCCCAGCATTTTGGCGAGCCATTTATTTTTTTGTGGGGAGGATAGGCGTTGCTCCAAAAAATATTTAAGACTGTGATGATCTGTGCGGATTTGGAAACGTCGCCCCAATAAGTAAGGTCACCAGGTCTCTACTGCATGTAAGATGGCCATTATTTCCTTCTCGTAGGTAGATTGGCCCAGATTCTTCCCGCTTAGTTGTTGGCTTGTGAAGGCCAAAGGTCGCCCTTCCTGCATTAAGACCACCCCAATACCTGTACCCGAAGCATCACATTCAATGACAAAAGATTTGGTGAAGTCAGGTAGTGCTAAGACTGGAGTGGAACACATGGCATTTTTTAGAGCTCTAAATGCCTGTTGTGCTTCCTTATTCCAGAAGAATGAATTTTTCTTTAGGAGTTGAGTGAGGGGCTTCGCTATGTGACCATAGTTGTGGAAAAATTTATGATAATAGCCTGTGAGACTCAAAAATCCTCTCAAGCTCTTCAAGGTCTTAGGTTGAGGCCAATCCTGCATTGCCTGGATCTTTTTGGGGTCCACCTTGACACCTTCACGCCCCACAATGTGTCCCAAATACTCAACTTCTTCCATGCCAAACAAACACTTGGACATCTTGACAAATAATTTATGCTTGTGGAGCAGTTGCAAGAGTAGATCTACATGCTGAAGATGTGTGCCCCAAGTGCAACTATAGATGAGGATGTCATCGAAGAAGACAAGGACAAATTTCCTGAGATATGGTTTGAGAATGTGGTTCATAAGGCTCTGAAAAGTAGAGGGGGAATTACAAAGACTGAATGGCATGACCAGGAACTCATAATGGCCTTCATGAGCTCTGAAAGCAGTCTTTGGAATGTTGACTTCCTTCATGCAAATTTCGTGGTAGCCTGAGTGAAGATCCAGCTTAGTGAAGAATTGAGCCCCATTGAGTTCATCCAGCAAATTGTCAACCATCGGGATGGGAAATTTATCTTTGACTGTCAACTTATTGAGGGCCCTGAAGTCTGGACACACCTGCCACTCCCCATCTTTCTTGAGCACCATGACCACCGGTGATGAATAAGGACTAATACTGGGACGAATGACACTTGCTTCCAAAAGTTCCGTGATTATTTTTTCTATTTCATTCTTTTGGGTGAACGGATATCGGTATGGGCGCACATTTGGGGGTTGGGCCCCTGGAACCAAGGTGATGCTATGATCATGTTCCCCTCTCGAGGCTGGAAGCTCATGAGGCTTGTCAAAGACCAGCAGATGGTTATTTAAAATCTGTTGCATCTCAGGATGAGTTGGCAGAGACTTGGTTTCGACTGCTTGGATGGCATTGAATTAAGCTATAACTCCATGATGGCCCTTTTTTAGCATTTGTTCCATCCTATGCGAGCTGATGATAGAGGGAGCTCCCGCCTGGAGTCCACGGAGGGTATGTGTGTAGTTGTTCTGCTTAAAACTCATATATAACTCCTGGAAATCCATTGTGATTGGCCCAAGGGTGCGGAGCCATTCAGCGCCGAGGACAATGTCGCAACCTCCCATGTGTATGGCAAACATGTGGGTTTTCAACTGATAATCCCCCATTTGAAGTTTGACATTTTCATAGCAGCCTTCACATTTCATTGTGCCCCCATCCGCAATTTGGACTTGGAAGTTAGAAACTGCTCGTACAAAACAATGCACTGCTTCTGCGACTTTTTGATGGATGAAATTATGTGTACTTCCACTATCAATCAAGACTACTACTGGGCGATGTTTAATAAAACCTCTGATTTTGAGAGTTTGAGGTGAAGAAATCCCTGCCAAAGCATGCAACGAAATAACTGGTTCGTCGGAGAGATTGTCCTTTTGGTTGTCCTCTTCTATCGCCTCATGTTCCTCAACTGGTGGATCTTCCTCTGTTGAGCTGTAGTCAGTGGCATCAATTTGAAAAAATTTGGGCTCCTTGCATTTATGACCTGGGGAGTATTTTTCATCATAGTAGTAACATAATCCTTGCTTTCTTCTTTCAGCCATTTCCGCAGGTGACACCTTTTGGACCTTAAGTGTTTGAGTCGTGTTGTGAGCCTGTGGGGGGCGACCTTTAGCGGGGAAATTTGGGCGACTGTACTGGGCTGCTAATGCACGTTCCACGTTACGAGCTACCTTGCAAGCCTTCGTCCATGTGGGAGGGTGGTGCACTAGGACTTGGGCTTTGATGGCTTCTTTAAGACCGCTGATAAAACATTCCGTGTAGAACACATCTGAGAGACCCCAAGTGCGGAAGGCTAAGGCTTCAAAAGCTGTAATATATTCATCCACTGTGCCAGTCTGTTGGAGCTTAGTAAGATGACCCAAAAAAGAAGATTCCTGGTCAAATCGTTCTGTAAGAACTTTTTTGAATTTGGTCCAAGCCAGAAAAGGTCCATTGCAACGTTGATGCCATTCCCACCATTTCCACCTTTCATTGTTCAAGTACATGCTCCCCACCATAAGCTGAGTCGCATCATCTAAGATGTTATTCAGATTGAAATACTGCTCCATTTGTGCTATCCATGCTACCGGGTGAGAACCGTCAAATTTATGCATATCCAATTTGGGAGGTCGCTGATGGGATTGTTGGTGGGTGCGCAAGACGTGAGGAGAGTGGCTAGACTCACCCTCACTGTGTCCATTGCCATTATACGCCTCCTCGTGGGCTTCCTCCTTGCCCTTCGGGATTATGCTCGGGATCAGGCTATTTAGTCGGTCAAGCTAAATGTGGAGGGATTGCAAGGATTCTTCAAGTTTGTCCATCCTTTCATTGGCCATAGCTTGAGCTCTAGTTTCTACCATGCACCGACCTGATGTTTTTGAAAATTGGGAGTGCCTAAAAAATTTTTTTCACTAAGAATTGAATGGTACCACCGTGTTCAGCTCGTCGTCCTGATTCTGATGAGCTAGATCACCAATAAGCGCCCCGGGCGGCGAAACAGACTGCTGTTGCGGATCTGATGGATCTAATAGATCGGAATGGCTGGTCTGCTAACTCAGAACTGTAGGACTGATGTCTGCTACTGCTGCACCTCTTTGCGCGTTGATCTAGCAGATATGATGCATGATCCCCAGATAGAAAAGGGAACTATGGTCTCGAGGAGTGTCAGGTGCTACAGATCGCAATATACATAAGGGTCTGACAGTAGTACTCGGCCCAATGTTTCAGGGCTCTAACTAAGGAGGATCAACCATACCCTTAGCCGTACAATACGACTACCCTATCGTACGGGCGAGTAATCTCTCCGAGTGCTGTTCTCGGTGTACTGTAGCAGCAAGACGACCAAAGGTTTATCTATGGCGAGGTTGCAGAGGAGCGAAGGGGCTTCCGATATACCCAGAAGGTACTTGGAAGACAGTCCGTACGCGGTTTTGTCTAATGTGCTACTACTCGAAGGGGTACCCACAGGGGTTACAAGGGAGTCCAACAAGCGTGACCACCTCTTGCATTTCCTGCATGCATGCCTCCCAAAATCCGCAGGTTTATGCGCTCAATGACAGATCCCGTGGTTTAAAGACGCCGGAACACGTCTCTAGCCAAAAAAAAATTGCTATGAAATGGAGAGCCCACCGGCCTTGGAAAGTGCTCTGATACCACTTGTTATGCTCTTAACCTGCAAAAAGATACCCAAATACAGAATATGCGAAGAAAGATACCCAGAACATAGAACAGTGAGAGACAACAACAAATATTTTATTATTCAGAAAGCAATGTTCACTGGCCTCTTCGAGGGGGCAACCTCCAATAGAGTAGAGCTCGATACAAAAATAAGACACAATGCTCCTCACAGGGAGTCTCTATCCTTTATATATGACTCATACATGCAATACCAAGGATCAATACCATGGGTTTTATTAATGCCATCTATCTAATAATACAACCCATTTGCAACTAACTGTGGTCCCGTCATTAATTGTAGGTTAACCACTTACAATTATTAATATGGGCTTTATTGACTCTTGACTAAGACTCGATCCCATTACATAAATAAGGGGGTTAGGGTGGGACCCTAATAGTTATGTTCTAATGCTACATGTAAAAGTTCCAAGTTACATAGTTTTATCAAAAGCAAAATGAAAATGTATGGTGGGCCACCCTACCATTATAAAGTTGAGTTCTACAACCTATAAAGACTACTTCATTCCACCTCTCTCTCTTATATTCATTTCCAAAGAAGCTCTCATCCACAAAAATACATTTCCTCAGCATTTTTGGAGGCAAAAACACTCTAAAGGGCCATATTAACTATTTTTCTATGTTTTCTAACCAATTTGTTGCGTTTTCCTTAACATTCGTTGCGTTTTATCAATTTCACTGCATTTTGTTAGACTTTGTTGTGTTTTCTTTGTTCCATCCCTAACACCAATTATAAAAGGTTTTCTTCAGCAATTCAAGTGTTTATCAACCTCTTGCAAGTAAGTTAAACATTCTTCATCTCTCCATAAGCTTGTTTCCTTTGTTTTCAAGTTGAAAACCTATTTTGCTCCCTTCGCTGTGTTTTCTCTGTTCACTAGTTTGATTGTGTTTTAATTCCCTAGACTGGACCCTTCACTCATTTTCCCTCATTCCACTTCCTAAAGATCCCTAACACCCCTCCCCACCTCCCTAAATTTTCCTACTCCTTTTCCCCTTCCCTAAACCCTCCATCCCATCCCATCATTCAAATCCCCTATTTTCCCAATTAGGGTTTCACTTGCTCACAATCAAAATGGAGGAAGAGAAGAAAACCTATAACCAAGGAGGACAAATCCTGAGGTATGAACCACTAAACACTGAGAAGCTTATTTATTCCCTAATTTCCATGCAGTTCTTTGAGAATGCAGAGTGTTTAGGGTTGTGTGAATTGGTTCAAAGGGTCCAATACCATGACAAATTGACTAGCTTGTTTGCCACCCATTTGAGGAGAGATAAGGTCATTATTGCAGGTGTTACTTTCACTATTTCAACTGAGATCATAGCAGTAGCCACAGGGATACCCAACTACGGAGAAAAATAGTTTAAGAACCTATATTTGGGTCTGCAAAACTATCAACCTTTCATCAAAGACCATTACATACATACTATTAAGAAGGTTTTTCCTTTTGCACAACTCCTTGAAAAATTAGCTCCATTGATGAATGTTATAATGAAATAATTTACATGTGAAGGCAGATTCTCAAGATTGTACAAATACCATGTTAGATTACTCATGCATTTCATAGGGATAAAGCCACTAAACCTAGCCTACTAACTCTACAAAAGTCTTCCTAAGATGGAAGAAAAGGTGTAGCATAGGCAGAGTGACCATGAAAAGAGCCTTTTCCACCATGCCGTCATCGAGATTATTATATTTCATCAGCTGACTCAAAAATATATCACTTGCTAAACTTTCATTCAATTAGATGTTCTTTTGTCTTCCACTAGTCAATCTGCAAGCCCTAGTAAATCATCAACATCACCTAAGCAAGTGAAAGGTAGTTCATCAAGAAGACTTGGAGGTGAAAGGATACCTAGGCCTGATGTAACTCAAACATATCATAAAGGAAGGAAGCTTGTGTTTAATCCACATCTTGTGGAAGGGTCCAAGCTTACAAGAGTAGCATCAACAAAGCAGGGATCACAAACACAGGATGAAGCACCATCACAGCATGATGAAATATTTCATCCTGACACTAACATGGTTGATTTGAAGGCTAATGAGGAGAATAAGGTAATGGAGTGGGTCATCATGGATAAATATGTTTTTATAGAAAGGCTCAAGGACATTTTATCAAAGGCAACCTTCATGATTTCATTCTTAGAGCAAGAGAATTAGTAGTTGAAGGTAAAGCAACTTCTTTTGGAAAAGCATGAGGTTTATATTCACAAAGAGGATATAAATGGAAAGGCAGTGATGGATGTAGAGGTTTCAGCTGAACATCAAGAACAGGTAGCAAGGAAAAGGCCAAGGACTAGAGGACTCGAAAGAGCACTTCAACAACAAAGAGAGCATATGACTTATGTTGACCTAATTGCAGTAGAGACCAATGAAGATAGAGAATTTTGGAACGATAGGGTAAATTGTCACTTGGAGAGGATCCTCAAGAAGGCTAACGGAGACAATAAGTTGTAGAGACACATGGCTACCCATTATTACACAAGGAACTAGATTGCTAGGGTTAAGGTCAAGCAGTTAAAGAAGAAACTCAATGAAACCCTAATCAAGAAAAAAGGGAAGGTAAAGTTAGATTTTCTTGTTGATGCCTCCCTCATAGAATAAAATAGCACTTGATGAACTCACATACCAATTTTGACAAGTTTTGGAGGAATTTTGGTCTTTTGATAATTTTTTCATATTCTAGCACAGTCATGGAGAAGAAAACACAATCTGCTCCAAGATGCACTTTTGTTGGAGACCTCCAACTCACCTCTTGCTTACATTTATGGATTTGTCATGGTTCATACATCACTTTTTCCCTGAGGGGAACATAATTTTAGTAAAATTTGATAGGTGAAAAAGTCCAAAAACCATCAAAAGACCACCTTTCTACCAACCCATTGAAGGCCACACTGCATTTTCCAGAGTACCCGTGGGAGAATGCATTTTTGAGGGGCTATGAGTAACCTTTTTGAGCTCATAAAGAGTCCATATCATAGCATATATCCTCATATTTCCAAAGAGCCATCAAGATAAAAAATTGGACTTCAGGAAGGCCTTCAAAAACCAGTTTTCCCAAATTCACTGCGTTTTCTCTAGTTTCACTGTGCTTTCTTAGAAATTTGCTACATTTTTGCTCGTGGCGGTTTTTCTCCAGTTTGGTCAGTGGGATTCAGATTTATATGTTGTAATTGATTAATACTAATGTAAATCTGATGTAATAGTGATTAAATAGTCTTTTTAAAGTTGTTTCTATGTAAATTTAGCCTCATTTATGAGAGTGGTTGGAGTCAAAGTTAATTGGAGGAGTTGTTTTAACCTCTCTAGTCTTTAGAGTTTTGGTTGGAACACCTCATGGAGTAGTTCCTAGACTCATGGATTTGACCCGTGAGAGCACGAAGATGTTTTTTTGCTATTTATGTATCATTTTCTCAGTCATAGAACAAGTTGGACATCAGAGGAGAGCACTATTGTAGCTTGTACTTTGATATTTTCTGGAAATAAAAGGATACAATTTGCAGCTATTATCTAGGAATTCATGTGCAGTAAGTTTGTGATGTTTTTCTTCTATGTTATAGCTTTATATGAAATATATTCATCTTCTCTTTCCATTCATCAATTCTTTAGTGGTTTTCCTTAAGGTTAATAGGTAGAATTATTTGCATAAAGCTCTATCTTGATGGGAATATCATTGTGTGTTATTTTGCTTCTTGCTTAATGAATTCATGGTGTACATGCTCATTATGACCCTTTGTTTCTTATAAACACTACACTACAGTGACAAACCCTAAATCGATCACAAAATACTTCAAATAAAGGATCATACTTCAATTTTGCTTCTACATCTGAGTCTCCACTGAAGTAGTGTGCTAGTGGAGTTATGGAGGGCCCCCATGGCCTCACTTGCATGCTTATTTTTTTATAATTTACTTTATGTTTTTGTTTGATTTCAGCTTTCAAGTTTTATTAAATGTACTAATATTGGAAGGATCTTATTTGAAAGTGTTTTTGTAAAAGAACCATAAGATCTCATACAATGATTAGATCTAGGTTTACTTCATTTCGGATTTTAAGCTCTATTTAGATGATCTAATTTTGGAAGAGATCTTGTAGAATATGTTCTTGTAAGAGAATCATAGATCTCAAAAAAAGTTAGATCTAGGCTTAATTAGTTATTGAAAGAGATCTTAATGAATATGCTCTTGTAAGGGGACTTTAAGATCTTGGACAAATTAGGAATCTTTCTAGATCTATATATTTTAGATGAGCACTTCTAAGTTTACCTTATCGGGTTGACATTAAATTAAACTCTAATTTGCATCCGCATTTTAGACCACACATTTTGGCATCGTTGCCGGGGAAGTGCAACTAGAAGGATTTAGTAATTGTTTTTATGCATTTGTTTTTATGGACTAATTTGTGGAACTTGGTGACAGCAGGTTTGTAAAGGAGTTCAAAGTTTGGAGCATTCTTTTTTTTCATTTTCGCACATAGATAATTTAAATTCAGTTTTTATTTTAAACCCCCCATTTCTCACTAATCCATCTACGGATGAGGACTTTGACAATGTTGAACAGGTACTTCTTGGAGAGCAAGGACAATAACCTTGAGCCAACTCTAAGACAGGATTCTCACATACTTGCAAAACATAATGTAAAATTTTTAAATCTTGATGTGAGCATGTTCGAATTTTTAGTCCGTAGATGGCTTCATTGGAAGCATTCTTTTACTTAGAAAATAAAACATCTTTTAAGTTAATATAGAATAGATTAGAAAAATAAAAATGAGATCTCATTAGAAGTCATTAGAAGTCGTTATCATTAGAAGTTTTTAGTTTTGTTTTCAAAAAATATATCATCAAGAATAAATTCAGTGGCATATCTTTGCATTTCTATGTCTTGTTTCTGTATCAAGGATGAGCCAAGAGCTTGATTATCGGAAACCATTGTCTTCCGAGAGTCTAAATTCCCCCGTGACATTGCAGAAAGAGTGTAGATAATGCAAGGTTTTGTCACAAATCTTAATTGTGTTTTATCCATCCACGCTAACCTGCATAAATAAAAAAAAAAATCAAGAGATTAGTATGCTCTCTTCCTGCGCTTCGTGCGATCTGGAAGATCAAAAAATCTATTGATTTATTTCAAATAAACATACTCTTGCTGGAGAACTAATCTGCAATGCGACAATAAAGAATTTTGTGAATGAGTGAAAAATCATCTTAAATTTTTTTTAGATAAAACTTAGTCTTTTTAAATTTTAGTTTAAAAAAAAATAATAATAAAAAATAAAAAAATTCCCACATAGTGATAAAAAAAATTGGATTTGACTTATCCTGGAGAGATTTGGCATTTGCATTATCTTCTCCTAATTTTTCTAGACAAAAAGCCAGATTTTTCAATGAATCTAGAGGATTTTGTCTTTTTTTTAGGATATTGGAAAAAAATCCATTTTAATGTTAGTTTAGAAATTTTCTATATTAGTTTTTAATAGAATTTGTTTTTGTTGATTTCTTTCTTAAAAAAAAAAAAAAAAAAAAACTCAAAATAAATACCAAATAAAAAAAATTTTGATTTTTTTATTTTGTTATTAAATATATATATATATATATATATATATATATAGAGAGAGAGAGAGAGAGAGAGAGAGAGAGAGATTTGAATTTCATTCTTTTGTTTTTTTTATTTAAAAAATAAAAATAAAAAAAAATTCACAAAATTCATGCAGGTCTGAAAATAAAAAAATGGAATACTTGGAAACAAATTTTGAGGATCGATTTATCAAACATTTGGAGGATTCTATAAATGATGATTATCTTGTTTCAATAGCTTCAAGTTGGCATTAAATATTCATGATGAATGCTTTTATATCACATACTAATATGCATAACACAACATATCTTTCTAATGCCAATCTTTTTGCCGAGCATATTTCATCTGACACAAACAGGGAGTATTACTTTTCATGGTTATTTTTAAGAATGGATTGATTTTAATATCATGATTAAGTCAATTTCAACACTTTGATTGTCCTTAATATGTTTTATTTGGTATGAAATTTTTGCGTAAGAATCATGAAGGAAATGACCATTTCTTCTTGAACACACTTATGTTTTCTTTCTGCCAAGTTTTTTACAGGTTACAGGATAATCAAGTGATCATAAGGAGATTACATTGTGATGAAAATTGGTCTTCCAAAGACTACAATTCATGAAAAATTCTAAAGACAAATCCAACTCCACAACCACTACCTTGCACCTCCCTTTTTGAAGCAGATTTTGAATTCCACCAATTGTAAATCCATAAAGCATGACATTTCCATATCCATTTTTTACAGCAAGAGTTCATCTTCATACACCATGCATTTCCTTACATCCATTTTTGGACGCTTGAAGGAGCTAATTCTTCACTGCACATATCATGAAATTTTCCACTACACAACGATCCTTTTGCATCATGATTACTTCCTTTTGAATAAAACTCATTCCCTTTCCATGATTACATTGCCTTGTTTTCCTCGCCATGCTGATCCACACTACTTTTCCGTGAGTTCTTTCCATTTATAGTCCTACCAAATCTTTTTTTACAAACTCGCATTGACTGATGTGGGATTCCTTAAGGCCCACCTTTCAACAAGTCTTACCCCATCGACATCAGCACCTTATCTGGGAAATAACCTAGAGTTCCTTTTGAGTACCTAGAGGCTTGCATGCCTTAATGGCAGGTTCTCTCGCTGACGATCATGGGAATACATCAATATCCCTTGATCTTAAGATCTTGCAAGTGGCTCGACCTCAACACATCCATTCGCACTTCGAAAGATGTACTCGGGTACCTTGGCACTCATTGACATCAATGGTGAGTTGCCTCGCATTGGTTAACGACATACATCAATGTCCAGTAATCTAATGATTTCTATTCATGCTCGACATCGACACATTCTTTCGAATGATTAGAATTGTACCAAGAAGTTTAGTAGCAGGTGAAGACTATACACTTTTTCACGACTCCCTCGGTAGTTACAGCAGCATGAATTCTAATCTATGAGAGTACCACAGTTCCACTTTCAGCATTTATCTTTTCCATGATTCAGCATCAGTAGTTTAGATTCCTTCATTTCTCAGGATCCAGTAACAACAACATCAGTCACATTTTCCTGATCCAGCAGCAGCAGCAGCAGCTACATTCCTCTTGCATAGTTCATCATTCTTGGGTAAGTAGAGGTATGTTGTTTTCTAATCTTTAATCATGCAATTCCTTATATGCTAACTTGAATATTTTGGAAAAGTCCCTCACCATGCTACATTCCTTTCATGAGCCATGTCAAGTTGCATGAGGACATGCAACCAATTCAGTTTGGGGGGGGGGGGGGGGGGGGGAGAACTATATTCACTTCCATGATTCCATTTCTTCACCACACTACATATTCACTTCCATGATTCCATTTCTTCACCACTATCACTCCATTTTTTCTCATTTACCATTCACCAGCATTTATTTTCCAATGATACTTTGTTGCACTTTGCTTCATACGTAATATTGGCATGCTTCATTAATATTACAAAAGGGCTTTCTTATGCACATTGATAGCTTATGATTTCCAGTGAGTGTTTACATTATTATTGAAGAAAAGAGAACATAAAACGAAATGAATGTTGTTAACACAAGAACCAACATTCTTTGTATTCATGGTTGTCACACAAGAACCAACCATAAGAAAATGTAAGTTGTTACTCATGTCTTTCACATATCCTGGAAACATTCATTATTAGAGACATCATCATGTAAAGCTAAAGTTGTTCAAGATGCCAAATGCTCTTAAAGAGACCCATGCATGGTTGCATGAGGACATGCAACAAGTTCAGTTGGGGAGGATGTTGGGACTCAGAAATATCATATTTTCATCCACCTTTTTCTTCACTATTCCTTACATTTCATCATCCCATTAACATTTTATCATATCATTTTCATAAATACATTTGGGTTTCACCTTCTTATTTTCCATTTTATTCATTTTTGTATTACAAGTGAATTTATGATTAAATATTAGAAAATATACATATTTTTATATATATCTCAAGAATATGTGAGTTTTGTGATGTGTAGGAAATATGTGAAGAATTAATATCTCCTCCACCATATTAAGAAGATAATTATGCAAGCCTATTCCTAAGGAGAAAATCATGGAGAAGTTGGTTGGCATATCTTATCCTATTCCTAAGGAGCAAATCATGGAGGATTTGGTTGGCATATCTTATCCTATTCCTAAGGAGAAGATCATGGAGGATTTGGTTGGCATATCTTATCCAAGATATGTGAGAGATGTATGGAGGATTCAAAGGGATCATATTTTGTAATAATGAGAAAGTAGTTAAAAATGCTTGAGAGATTTGTGGGATCATATTTTGTAATAATGGGAAAGTAGATTAGTGGATGATCATTATGAGTTTGTTACTCATCCCATTGTCTAAATAGGAGTACAATCTCCTCCATTTGTAATTTGGAAGTTTTTGTAATCTTATAATTTTGGAGTATGTAATCTTAGAAGCTTAGAGTTGTAATCTTAGAGTTGGTTTGTAATGAAGATTTTGAAATAAAGGATCATACTTCAATTTTGCTTCTACATCTGAGTCTCCACTGAAGTAGTGTGCTAGTGGAGTTATGGAGGGCCCCCATGGCCTCACTTGCATGCTTATTTGTTTATAATTTACTTTATGTTTTTGTTTGATTTCAGCTTTCAAGTTTTATTAAATGTTCTAATATTGGAAGGATCTTATTTGAAAGTGTTTTTGTAAAAGAACCATAAGATCTCATACAATGATTACATCTAGGTTTACTTCATTTCCGCTTTTAAGTTCTAATTAGATGATCTGATTTTGGAAGAGATCTTGTAGAATATGTTCTTGTTAGAGAATCATAGATCTCAAACAATTGTTAGATCTAGGCTTGATCAGTTATTGAAAGAGATCTTAATGAATATGTTCCTGTAAGGGGACTTTAAGATCTTGGACAAATTAGGAATATTTCTAGATCTATATATTTTAGATAAGCACTTCTAAGTTTACCTTCCCGGGTTGACATTAAATTAAACTCTAATTTGCATCTCCATTTTAGACCACACAGTCATAATGATGCAAATGCTTGCTCTTGGAACAGACCTGTTTTCTTGTGACTATGCTTCACTTGCATTCATTAATATTTTGCTGATGCACCTTCGAATTTATTGAAAGGTTCTTGGAACTTGGAAGGGAGCATGTGACTTGCTGAAAGGAAACCCTAGTTATGAAAGCTCCATGAGAAATTCTAATCCCTTCGTGTAGACCAACATTTTGTTCCCTTCCTTCTACCTGCAAGAAAATAACATTGGTCAGACGTAATTTCAATCAAAATGATAATGGAAATACAACCATCTAATTGAAAGAATGACATTAATAAATAATTAATTTAGACCCCCATGTGGTCAATTGTTGTGCCACAGTATTATCACTGCACGTGGCCTTGGAGGACCCTCTTGGAATTCCTCAGATATATTTCCATCTATGGGCTTGCTCTTATCCATCTTCTGATGTTGTGTTTCTGACATGGCCATCATATTTTAGGAGCTTGAGTGGATCTGGTTTCCGTATCGTCAAAACCCTAATTTATCCACATATGTTCATCCTTGCTCCCCTCCTTTCACCTGCAAGAAAACGACATGGATCACACACATTTACAGATATAAATAACTTAAAACATAATGAATTTACTGCCAGAAAAACCATTAATTTGGACAGAGGGTAGATTTTATAGGGTCTTCCTACACTTATTTAATCAATATTTTGTCCATGGACCCACTATGGAGCGAGAGGCTGAATGTATCTCCTCTGCTTTGTGGATAAAAGAGAACAATAACTTCTTTAATCACTTCCCATTCCCAAAATTGCAACATGATAAAGAGGTCTCCCTTAGTGGCTCTGTTCCAGTGTTCAGTTGTTGAGTGTTTGCTTGAAATTGCTCCTTCCATTGACACAACACCTTGAATGGGTACATGGAATGAGTTTTCTTGTCAGCTCAAACCCTAGGTGTGAATATTTTGGAGAAAAACACCAACTTCCTTCACCAAGGTCACACTATGCTTTCTCATGCCATATGGTGTTATCAGAGCAAGTCGTTTTGCCAATTCTTGTGAGGCTACAAGAGGTTTTCTCTTGTTATTTAGGTTACTACTCTGACTCAATGTGTGTTTACATGAAAATTTGATTGTTGGGGCCTTTGTATTAGTGAAATGAAACTCACAAGCGCACTACTTAGTCAATTAATCATGTGTTCAATATGAGCGAATTTTGGGTAGCAATAATAGTGAATGAGAAAATTAGACTCGAGCGTTGTAGTTTAATAATCATCAACACAACATGCTCCACAAGTAACATCCCCAAGTACAAAGCGTTCATCTACCTTTGTTAATTCCTCTAAAATATCACAAATTGTGAGGGAGTACATAAGGAATCCCTCTAGAAATCGCAATACGACATGCTTGGCTTCAAATTGCTTAATCTGCCAAATACATTTCAATATTTCCAAATTGTAGTTGGGAGGTAAAATTACCATAGCAACCTTGAGCGTAGGTTTATTCAAAATTGATTCCGGTACAAGTTTCCTACCAAATCTTCATGGTGCTTCAGGTTTATCTGATTGTGATATTAAAGTTGATGCTACCATGTCAGTATTGGAAGGTGGCCTAGATCAAGAATCTCCTATGGTTCCATCACTAATTTTATTTTTCATCTAACCAAATTGTTTAACCCACAAAAGAGGATCGTTGAATCAAATACAAAATTTTCAAATGAAGGGACTTGCAAACTAAAATCTATTAGGATTTGAACATCATACAAGAAACTACACTTGCTCCCAATCATTAATTTTATGCCTTGCATTGTCATGGTGACCACTAGACTACCTAGCTCACCATGTTAGCTTGTGCACTTTTATGCAGTAGATCCATTGAAAAAGGAGGTCATATTGGTCATAGAAAAGGAGAAGTCACACGAACCCCTGGTTGCTTCAGGAGCGATTTTAAGACCTAGCAGCTTGGGAAAGGTCACAGAGTCGCATTAAGGAAAGTCACACTTTCGGAAACATGTTGGAATTTGACTCAGCGACTTCAATAGATGTTCAACTCACTAGGGTTCATAGGGTCACATACATCCAAGTCACATCTTTCTACCATTTGTTTGAGGTTCCAAAATTGTGATCTTGTGACTCAGAGAGGTAGCATGGTCGCAGGTCGAATTTTAGAGTTTCATCCCTGAGCATCATCACATGTGACTTTGCGACCTATCTAGTTAATGTGATGGTTTACTCATAGTTTTAATCCACCATAGAGTGAAATTATTAGAGCATGATGCATCCCTCTGCTAGTCCTTCTTCCTTCACGCATTGTCATGTTGCTTGCAGTCAAAAGCACCATATGAAAACAATGTTATCACTATATAATTTTATAGCATGAATGTTCTTTCGACACCCGCATATTCGCAGCTCCATCACATTTCCCTCATGTTGTTGAAAACTTGCAATGTTTGGGGTTCCTGCCCATCACATGGGATTAAGTTTAAGATTTTTTTGTTCAATCCAATTTATTGCTATTGACACGCTTCCCTTTCAGTCATGTAGTATGAGACCAATGACTTAAACATAGCACACCTGTCTAGAAGAAAAATTTGGCCTTAAAGCTATGGTTGTGATCCTCAACACAATTTTTTAATGGGTTGTCATTTGTATCTTTTGAATGCAGTGATAGAAAGATTCTTAATCGCATAAATTTGGCTAGATTTCAAAGTGACCTTCTTAATCTCGCTCCAATCGTGTTAGTGATTGTTCAGGCATGCATGTTCCCACGTGACCTTCTCAAAGCGATACCATCAATTATGCATAGCCTTTGGTTGCCTGAAACCAACACCTAGTGCTATGTGACATTAACCAATGCATAGTAAAAGATGTCGATAAAGCATGATTTCAGCAATTTTGTAATCGATGCTTAGTTTCCCAAATGCTTGGATGTGTGGCCCATGCTTTTCTCAAAACATTATTCTGTGTTTGAACAGAGTATTACTTAAATGTATTTAAATTCCTTCAACACCATTAATGTTTCTCTGCAACAATTTTCAACCTCATGCTTGCCCATATTAGCAAACTAGCTATAGTTGGGGGACTATATCATATCTCCTTTGCACTGCATGTATACCCCTAGTAAAATCTCTACCGCGCTTCCTTCCTATTTTCTCATTAATGAACCCCCGACATTTTCTTTATGGTGCTAAATGTAACGAGAGTTGGTGCTATTCATCATAACCTTGGTTGCATGGTGCTTTCCCTCTAGCGTTGCTCCATCATTTGGCACCTCAACACCCTAGTGGGCTCAAAGCATTCTCTTTGACATGCGCCTCCAATGGCAACCTTAAATAATAAATGCTTTCCATTCCCTTTGTCATTTATGCCCCCTATGCATGGTCTCTCATGTGTGTTGGCCTTCATGGTAGTGAACCACATGGATTTAATCCCTTCTTGGCACTCAAATTTCCCATAAGACTTTTGAGTGTATTATGGTGGTTTAAACTAAGCATTAACCCTTTATTCATTTAAAATCCCACCATGTCACCATGTATTAAAGAGTGTATATTGTGTCAAGTTCACTTTTCCATTAAATTCCTTCGAAGAGTATGTGAGGTTCATCTTTAGAGCATCTTAGCAGTGTCATGTCAAGGAATTTCTTAATGCAATTGTTGCATAGTTCAATGTATACCCCTAGAACCTTCAATTAATTTCTTGGAAAGGAGGTGGGATGAAAACAAGTTAGCTCACAATAGTGATATTTTAATATGAGAACATGGAAACCAATGAATAAATAAACTAATTCACTTAAGGTGCATAAAAAATGAATTATCCAAATCAAGGTGCTATGAATTATATGGGTTGGTCAACTGCGCTCAAGTTTGGAGAACGACTCAAAATCCAGGTGCTTTCATGGATCTATTAATTTTTTTTGTCTTTGATATTTCATGATGCCCAAGGTGATGGTGCACTCATAGAGCATGTTCCTTGAAGTGCTCTGGTGCCAGCGAGCGTAGTCAGTACCTCGATAGATTTGTTACATTGCCTCTCTGTGTAGGAAACTTTTCTCGATATTTTACCCTTTATTTAGTTTCGTATTATTTTATGTTTGCATTTGCACCTATTTTTGGGCCTTCATTGCATGAGGGTGGATGAGGGATCTCGACTTATTTTACAGGCAAGAAAGGTTGTTTCTTGTTTGATAGAAACTAACAGATATTGTGATTTAGGTTTTCCCTTATGCCAATCTTCCACATCTCATTTCTAGTTAAAAAGTGAACAAAGAACACAAGTCATTGAAATGATCAAGACCACGTTGAGCACGAGGTTCAATTTATGGGTATAGGTCATTCAAATTGATTAAGGTTCCCCAAGATAAATATGTTCTTGTATTCCTTGTTAATAAATAAGACTAGTAGGAGTGATATCGAGGAGGTGAATTTGATGACTGGTTCTAAGAGAAGCTACCCATTGGCGTAACCATCACAACTTTACACAGTCATTAGGGCTAGGGTTTTAGTTCTAGGGTTAGGTGACCAGGGAACTCTCCTAGGTTTTCAACATGTGCGAAGAGGTCGAAGAAATCACTTGAAAGTTTGAGCAAGTGCAAAAAGGTGTGAGAAATCTATTCACAATACCCAAGGTTCGAAAGCTTCAAGTCGATGAAGGCTCATTTAACATAGAGGGAAATTCCAACCTAGGTCCAAGGTGAGTGTAAGTTAAGTAAGAAAATATGTATGATGCAATGTAATACTATATGCATAAGAGATCAACTAATTGCAATTAAAAGATCAATGCAATGCATATGCAGAGGTTTCACAGATGCCATGTAACAATAAACAAATGCAAGGACATGAGTGCAAAATAAACATGCAGGGAACTAACTCCCTACAATAAGGAAAATGAAACATGAAAAATTTAAATCATAAAGAAAATTATAATCACAATCTAATAAGGAAAAACTAAAACCTAACTAGTCTAAACCCTAAATCATAATTTAACCAAAGAAGAGGCCGGGTTATGTGAAATCAAACTTCTAATGTAGCCACTGCAGTTCCTGACCCATAGAAAAAATAACAAAAATTAGAATTTGAGAAGAGAGTTGTGCAAAAACTAAAATTCTTACCTGTAAAGAATGCACAACAGAAAGAAAATCCCATCTACTTACAGGGAAACATGTCACGAAAGACCCTTCAAGGAAAGCTGCAACCTAATCCTGGTAAACCAAATCACAGGTATGGAATTTATAGTCATCTAACCATGACATACATATGTTCATGCTTAACCCTAAATCCAATGCAAGTAAGGCAATATGATGTCGGATATCAAAGGAATCCAGCAGATTAATCTAATCAGCAACCCAATCATGATGTAGAGGATGATCAACTTGATGACTCTGAAAAGAGGAGCTTCTACTGGGTGTAATTGAGATCCCTAAGGATTCAAATGCAGAAACTATAATATCAGGAACCCTAGTTTGAAGTTGTTCATAGGCTTCGTCAAGGGCGTGAGGACCTGGCATAACCAACAACGGAAGCTAAAGTGCCTGATCGTCTTGACCAATATTTGAACCTTCAAACGACATGCCTTCAAACATCGGTAGCTTCGCAAGGTTTGTAGGTGGATGTATATGGTTATCATTGGTTGTGACTGGACAACTATCAGTGAAAATATTGTGGATTGGATCCGACGTCTAAATATTGATAGATTAATAGCTTGACAAATAAGATTCTTTACATTCCAAAAAATGAACTGAATCAATTGAAAGAGTCTCAGGTAAGGGAGAGGTCAAATGATTGGCACCTTCCCATATAGGAGATTGTAAGACATCATCTGATTGTGTATGTTGACAGACTGTACTGGCTGGGCAATAATAAAAAATATTTGAGACAATGGCCAGAGTATTCCCTTCAGTAAATAAATTAGGGTATAGAGGTTGATGCACATCAACTGAAAGGTGATGGAAATATTTTCTCAGAGAGACATCACTCAAATATGAGGATTTCCAAGATAATCTCACATCTGGCAAGATGATGTTGAGAGGAGCGTGATGTGTAGAAACCCTAATTTCATAAACCCTAATTCAACTTGGTTCAGGGGTGTCATCAAGGACGTGAGAACCTGACATAACAATCAGTGGAAGATGAAGTACCTCAACATCTTGATGAGTCCCAAGACATTCTAAAGGTGGAACATCAAATTTTTGTGGCTTCGAAGGATCAATAGATGGATACGTAATATAATCACCAGAGGCATGTGTGAATATCGTTTCAGTATAATGAGAATCACCGAAACAATAAGTTTGATCAAGTTGGGTATCTGGCACATAAGACTCTTCTTGGATTGAGAGTGAAGAGGGATTAATGAGAGAACCAGCTTGAGTTGGGTGAGATGCAAGGCCCTCTTCTTCACTTGTTAAAGACCACGGGTGGAAAAGATGAGGTATAATATATTCAAAGTCTACATTCCTTGACTGTGAAACATCACCCCCATGTACATAATTGCAATCAACATGAGCAAGATAGAGATGTGAATGATTTGTCGGAACCATCAGTGTAGTAGATCCATGGACTAAATCAGGGTAGAATGGATGCACAGGGTCAGATGAAGGGGCACCAATTAGACCTAGACTCACATCCTACCCATTTATGTTCGCCAAAGGGGAAGATGGATTTGTAGGCATGATGTGGTCCATGGATTTGATGGGACAATCAACTTTACCTGAGACAAGATCAAGGCCATCATGGGCAGGTGAATGAGATCCAAGAATATAGTGAGACATATGTTGAATGGACTCGATATGGGTTCCATCAGTAGGAAGAGATGTTATATAATTTTCAGATTCAAGATCAAAAGGATGTACGAGGGATTTAGAGCTGAGACCATCAGATTCATTTCCCAGAAAGCATTGTTCATCGTTTGAACCATCTACGGCCAAAATCTTATTATGTAAGAACCAATCATTGAAAATTTATATTCAAATAAACCTAGTCGACATCTCTTTCAAGAAATTCAAAACAAAGATGTACAAATATAAAAGAAAAACCCTCTAAAGATTCTTCAGGTTTCATCCTAAGCTCATTTATCCTCTTTAAAACATCTTGAAAATCATACCTATGAAATGCTTGTTGGAGCTTACTGATGAGTTTCTTGAATGAATGAATGGATGTTTCACACAATGTGTGGCATCATTGTGTAACACGAACTTCAAGGGTGAGGGAGAAAAGCGCACAAGAAAACTGCTCATCATTGATCTCAAATGATTCACAAAACCCGACGAAATAAAAAATGTGTTTGGTTGTGGATGTTCCATCCTCACCATCAATCCTTAACAGAGACAAGTGATAAACATGTTCCTTGGGCATGGAAAATTGAAATATGGACAAAACAAATAAACACCCTGGCAGAAAAATTCAGGTTGGAGCCATTTAGAGATATAGGACTAGATTGCACGCTCCAAGGGCTCACTTGTCATCTAGCCCTCCTAGCACCAATTTGTTAATGGGTCAAAATGTACTACCAATAAGTAAAGGGTCTCCCCAGTGTGAAGACCCAATTATACCTCACACCATTTGGGATAGGAGGCCCATATGGTATGTGGGCCCAACTGCCACCATGAATGTTTCTGCTCTTAGTTATCAAATGAGAAGATGTTAGAGTGGGACAAGAATGAAATGCCCAGGCAGTGAAACAAAATCAACCCAAGATTGACAAATTACAGAAAGAGGTACAAACAAGTCTCAGCAACAATAAGAAGAGATATACCATGAGAGGGAATAGTGAGCTAAAACCCCATTAGACATAATAAACAGGAACATTATAGAAGTCAATTGCAAAGTAGTTGACAATAGGTCACCAACATGGCAAGGAACAAGTAAACACAAATTCAAAAGAGAAGCATACATGCAACCACTATGTAGCAGTCCATAACATATTGCGTATATGAAAGTGCACATATAAATATGGTGAAGTATCAGACAACTAATATAACTACCATGAATAAGCATGGGAATCAAAGCCGAAGATAAAGAAAATCTTATTAATATCACTGCAACTTCAAATATATATCATGCAATTGGTCAAAACTTAATAGTGTAACATGGGTTGTTCATACCGTTGCCTAATGCCAAAACCCTAGCCCCACTTCAAATCCACTCTACTAGCTTCGAAGAGGTAAGTGGCTCTAGATCTCAAGCATAAATCAACTATCTATCGTGGCCTCAACTTAAGTGCTAAAGTCTATTGATAATGAGGAATGAGGGAACATTTATGGAGATGAAGTGACTTTCACCTACCGTGACCCTTGAGAAGGCCACATCAGCCCTAAGATAATGGCTGATATAATGGTGGGCAATATTTTCATTATGATAAAGGAGAGAGAGGGAAGGATGTAGAAGTTTATTGGAAACCCTAGAATGTTTTCTGCCCACATGTTGCAACAACGTGGATGCTTAGTCCTAGAATTGACCTATTTTCTTGCCACTATGCTTTTCTTGCATTCATCAATCTTTTGGTGATGTGCCTTTGAATTTATTGAAAGGTTCTTAGAACTTGGAAAGGAGCATGTAGCTTGCTGAAAAGAAACACTAGTTATGAAAGCTCCATGAGAAACCCTAATCCCTTCATGTATACAACCAATTTTTTCACTTCCTTCTACCTGCAGGAAAATGACATCAGCTAGATGTAATTTCAATCAAAATGATAATATAAATACAACCATCTAATTGAAAGAATGGCATTAATAAATAACTAATTTAGACCCCCGTGTGATCAATTGTTGTTCCATAGTATTAACACTACACGTGGTCTTGGAGGACCCTCTTGGACTTGCTTAGATATATTTCCATCCATGGGATTTCTCTTATCCATCATCTGATGTTGTGTTTCTGACATGGCCATTAGATTTTAGGAGCTTGAGTGGATCTAGTTTCCGTATCGTCAAAACCGTAATTTCTCCACATATTGTTATCAAACTAGCTCATAAAAAGATAGAAAAGATAGATGAACACCCTATAATTCAACCTCTTCGAGGGGGAAACCTCCTTTACATTACACAAATGAACAATTCTTAGATGATACAAATGACAAGACCTCCTTTCCATATATAGGAGTCTAAGGGGTCATAATATAATCAGCAGCCGATATAACAATAATAATGTAAGGGCACAATAATAACAATAGTGGGCTTCTATGGGGCATAATAATAACAATATGGGGACTACATGGGTGTAACAATCTAATAAGGGGTTACACTAGTAGTATAGTGGCCTAACATGCCCCTCTCCTTCAAAAAGTGTTGTCCTTAACACTTGAGTAGTTCTTGATGCTTCTGTCTAAAATTCTTGTCCTCCCATGTGGTTTCTTTAGTGGGTAAGTTATTCCATTTGATGAGATACTCTGAAATTGATTGATTTCGTAACTGTTGGGTTCTTGTTTCTGTGACTGCTCCAGGTTCCAATATGATTTTTCCTTCATCTTCAAGTTCTGGCAATATTGTTTGAATTGGGATCTTCTGCAAATTTTGAATGAGTGGCCACACTTCTTCATCCTTCTTCCATTCATCCCTTGCTTCGTTTATCCAATCTCATTAGATAATAGATATAGCACAAAACAATGCTTCCACATCATCATCCATTCTTGAGAGTGTATCTACAAAAGAAGTTTGCTTCCCTTTTCTGTAGATGATGTCAAAGTCATAACCCAACATATTTGTGATCCATTTTTCCTGTTCTTCTAAAGATAATATTTGTTCTAAAAATTATTTAAGACTATCATGATCCATTTTTACCTTGAAGTGTCTTCCCATTGGGTAAGGTCACCATTTCTTAAGTGCATGTAGTACTACCAACATTTCCTTCTCATAAATAGCTTGCTTGAGATGTAGCTGTAAAAATTCCCAATCACCTACATCAAAACTTTTTTCACTGCAATGTTGATCTACCTGTTGTTTCATTCGATTTTGCACCAAAGTGGTGTTATCCTTTAAAAGTTGGAGAACTTGTTGTTGATGCTTGATGTGATCTCTCACTGCTTGAACCTTTTTCTTCTTGATATGTCCTTCTATCTTGAGGGTTTGAGGAGTGGTAATTTATTCTAGTGCTTTACAAGATATGGTTGGATTCATTTCTTGATGCTCGATGTGATCTTTCACTTCTTGAACATTTTTGTTCTTGATATGTCCTTCTATATTGATAGTTTGAGGGGTGGTAATTACGGCCAATGCATTACAAGATACAGTTGGATTCATTTCTTCTTTCTCGATTTGATCTTTCACTTCATGAACCTTTTTCTTCTTGATATGTCTGTCTATCTTGAGAGGTTGAGCGGTAATTTCTTCCAATGCATTACAAGATATGGTCGGATTCATTTCTTGATGATTGATGTGATATTTCACTTCTTGAACATTTTCTTCTTGATATGCCCTTCTATCTTGATAGTTTGAGGAGTGGTAATTCCAACCAATGCATTACAAGATATGTTAGGATTCATTTCTTGATGATCGATGTGATATTTCACTTCTTGAACCTTTTTCTTCTTGATATGTCCTTCTATCTTGAGAGTTTGAGTAGTGGTAATTCTTACCAATGATTTACAAGATATGGTTGGATTCATTTCTTCTTTCTCTAGGGTTGGGTCCTAGTGTATATCCTCTTCTTTTGATGTTTCTTGATCCTTTTATTCCTCCTCTTCGTACTCTATGTAAAATAATTTCTTCTCAGCACACTTATGACCTTTAGTGCGTTTTCTATCACAATTGTAACAAAGCCCTTTTTCTCTTTTTTCTTCCAGTTGTTGTGGTGTAAACATTGTAGGTTGTGGAAGGCTAGGAGAAGAAACACTTCCACAATTATAGTCATGAGTGGTGGGATTCCTTATTTCCATAATTTCTCTTTCAATTTTCTTGCCCACCTGAATGCCTTCTCCAATGAACCAGGTTCCCAAAGACACACCTCATGTTGAATGTTATCCTTTAAAATACTTATGAAGACATCAATCCTTTGCTTCTCTGGAATATCATTTACCCTTATATTCAATTTTTGAAAGTCCTGAATGTGCTTTTCCATTGAACCCTTTTGTTTAAGATTTATCAATTCGTTAAAGAAGGTGTTGCTCTTGGTATCCTCATAATGTGTTATCATTTCCTTCATGAATATTGACCAGGTGACAAGTTGTTTACGAGAACAAAGCCCTTTATACCATAAAAATTGATTCGGTTCTAAATAATTAGATGCAATACATACCTTTTGTAATAGGGGTACACCATGTAGATCAACATATTTCTCCATTTGTAGTATTGAATTTATCGGATACTTGCCATCAAACTTCCTCATATCAGTTTTTCTTGATTTTAGGAGCTCGATCTTGAAACGACTATAACTCTACAATTTTAGATCTTCCAGTTCTAAAATTGCAACCTGCAGTATCCTTGCGTCCTCTTTCCAATGCCACTAGTTTGATCGAAATAGGATTCTCCAAGAAAGCGTTATGCACAATCTCCCAACATGACCTAATTATATACCATTTCAAAAGAGAAAACTTGTAGGAAGTGCCACGTGTCACTGTTCTAACCTTTGGATCTGAAAAATATTTACAGGAAACTACAGTCCGTCCTCTTTTTGTAACTTCTTACGAAATTTCAATCTCATGTTCAAAGAGAAAGTTATGATTATTTTACCAAGGTCACCTGTTTAGGATTTAATTCGGGATCCTACAAAAACCCTAAATTTCTTAGATCATATATCCAAAATTATAGCGAGACAAGATCTGAAATTTGGACCCAAGGTTTAGTATGATATCATCTCAAATAGGTTTTTTTGTCACTTCTGAAACGCCGTAGAGAAATCGTTATAGCGAAAATTCCACGATGACCTGTTTGGAGCAGCAAAACCCTGGAATCCAAAGCTCTAATACCAAATGTTATGAAAGTAGCTCACAAAAAGATAGAAAAGATAGATGAACTCCTTAGAATTCAGTCTCTTTGAGGGGGCAACCTCCTTCAAATTACACAAATGAACAATTCTTGGATGATACAAATGACAAAACCTCCTTTCTATATATAGGAGTCTAAGGGGTCATAATATAATCAGAGCTGACATAACAATAATAATGTAAGGCACAATAATAACAATAGTGGGCTTCTATGGAGCACAATAATAACAATATGGGGACTACATGGGTACAAAAATATAATAATGGGGTTGTACTAATAACAATAAGGGGTTACACTAGTAGTATAGGGGGCTAACACATACGTTCATCCTTTCTCCCCTCCTTTCACCTGCAAGAAAACGACACGGATCACACACATTTACAAATAGAAATACCTTAAAACATAATGAATTGACTGTCAGAAAAACCATTAATTTGGACCCCTGTATAGTCCTTTTTGTGATACAATGTTATCAGAGAGGGTGGCTTTTATAGGGTCTTCCTACACTTCTTTAATAAATATTTTGTCCAAGGACCCACTATGGAGTGAATGCTGAATGTAGGTCCACTACCTTACGGAGCCGAGGGAACACTAACTTCTTTAAACACTTCCCATTCCCAAACTTGCAACATGATACATAGGTCTCCCTTAGTGGCTCTATTGTAGTGTTCAGTTGTAGAGTGTTTGCTTGACATTGCTGCTTTGATTGACACAACACCTTGAATGGGTACACGGAGTGAGTTTTTCTGTTAGCTCAAACCGTGGGTGTGAAGCTTCTAGAGGAAAACCCCAACTTCCTTCAGCAAGGTCACACTATGCTTTCTCATTCCATATGGTGTTATGAAGGGAACTGGTTTTTCCAAGTCTTATGAGGCTATGTTGGCCAGATAAATCGATCTTGTGGACAAGGCTGATCTCCATAGTATCAAAAGATATCTAGCAACAAGCAGACAAGCAAATGTATATTTCTCTAAACATATTGCGATTCATTAATAAAAGCTATAGAGGTGTTTAGACCCTACCTTAAGTCCAATGCTAGTTTGTAGCAGCCATCCTTCAACCGTCCGAAAGAGTTTCCTTTTGAGAACCTACAAACACAAACAAGCAGACATCAAATAACACCTACATAGCTAATATGATAAATCATGTTCATTGTGGTGATCAAGGAATCCACAAAATAAACCATAAAACACAGCTTATTGAGAAAAACAAACTTATTTGTATTAACTTTGAAATAGAAGAACCTTACAACCTTTGGTGCCTTGATGTTGAACAAGCTCTTCCTAGGGTCCGAAACAGGAATCTCGTTTACTTTGACAAGCCTTAGACTCTTCCAAATGAGATCAAAGAGGTATGTAATCTCTCCTCATAAAAGCTCAATTAGGAAGACTAAGTTCTAGCAGCATTTCACCTCAAAAATATTCAGCTTTCAACCTCTCAGTAACCAGCCCAATGCTTCATTTTATAGTGCAGAGGAAGGAGGTTACAGGTCCACCTATGAAGGGATAGAGTCCTCCTTCAAAGGGATAAGCTCCTCACATCAAGGGGTTAGCTCCTTAAGGTATGGGATGCATGAACCTTAAGGGAGCGAACTTGCCACTCCAAGATTCCTTCCAGAAGCTTCTAGAAATGACTCAAATTGAGCTTTTAAGAATATACTTGCGCCTTTTTGACTTTTACAAGGGTCTGCACCCATAATGCAGAGATAGAGCGGTTAGGTGCGTAGGGGAAATAAGCTTCAGGTGCGGGACCATAGGTAATGCTAAGAGAAAGTGCAGAACCATAGTTTTATAGACTTTTGAGGACTTTCTCTTATTTTCAAGGCTTGATATGAAGAACTAAGGCTTAAAACTTGCAAAGGAGGAAAGTATGAGTGGTAATGGACTCACATAGATGTAGAATGTCAAGGTGAAAATTTTTTGTGCAACAGATTCCCCCCTAAAGTGTGAAGTTTGTAATAGATGAATATGAAGTCTTTCATGTATGAAGAGTGAAGTACTTTATCATTTCAAGGATCATCCTATGGACACCGCAGTTAGAACCTATAAAAACATTCAATGCAAAATATATATATGTGAACATATCATAAATGAGGTAGGCATTCCCATACTGAGATAAAAAATGACTAGAAAACTGACTAAAATGTTTTGATACAGGAATGATTTTGTAATACATCAAGAGTATAGACATATGTAGACATAGTATGGATGCAACCATCTATTTATGAATAGTCCACTGTATAATGAATAACAAAATTCCTTGCAGCCTGGATGGTAGAAACTAGATATAGGGTCTTGATTTCCGCTTCCCGAACTAGTACGATTCTATCCATGCAAATGAATGTGTCGAAGTCGAGCATGGTAGAAACCACTTGATTACCAGTCAATGATGTGAACCATTAACAAGTGTGAGAGAAACCACCAGTAATGTCAATGGCTCTCAAAGTACTCAGTACAATCCATGAAATGTGAATAAATGAGTTGATGTCAAACATGTCATAGAATCCTTTGATCGAAGGTCAATGATGCAACCTATCGTCGAAGGTGAGAAACCTGCCATTAGGGCATGCAGATTCCAAGGTACTGACAATTTCTAGATCATCTTTCTAGATAATGAGTTGAAGTCGATAGAAAGAAATCTGCCGTAGGCAAGCCCACAACAGGGAATCATAGATCAAGTTTTGAAGAAATATATTTGGCAAGGACTAACTCAAGGATGGTCAAAATGGATGACAGATATTTTACAGATGAATGGTTTATTTGAACTGACCTCTTGAGCACATAAGGACACTGCAGATGGTTTTGTGACAATTGACCCAAAGCTAATACCTAGAAACTAGCTAAAGACCTTCAATATGGTTTGATTAACTGTTAGGCAAAGGATTTCCCAACCTAGGTGAACAAAAAGTGTCGTGTTCAAGAGTGGTTAACTGCTTTTCTAAAACACAAAGTGTAACTAACAAGTTCATTTTTCTCTCTTTTCCCCCACCATTTCTAGCAAGTACCTCTTTATTTTTGACAAGCTTGAGGAGGATAACATTTGCTTGTTTATAAGCTCATCCTTCGGATGAGTCCAACTTAGTTTAAAATTCAAACCCTAAGAAGGAGTGGTTCGCTCCTGTTTAAAATTGAACAGGTCCTTTACTGTTAAATTTTAAGGAGTCCAGTATAGGAGAAACTTGGTTTTTTTCAATTTTAGGGAGTCAAAAGAAAAACTTAAGAAAACTCCATGGGTGTCCTTTTTTGTAAATTTGTGTCCCTCAAGCCCGAAAAAGTATAAAATAATACTTGAGAGAACCGCTTGACCATTAAGATCAAGGAGTACTTTTCATAATTAGTGGCTTCGAACTGAAAAAGTAAAAAAGTGATCAAAGACACGTCCTTTCATAACCAGTATCGAACTCGAAACGTCAAAAGTCAGGCGATATTGTCATGTTTATACAATCAAAAAAGAGCTGTAAGTGGACCACCCTTTTAATTCCATTTAACGAGTTTAAAAAGGAAAAAACTCGGCAATATTTTCATATTCTATGAGTCAAAAAAGAGCTTAAAGAGGAATCGTACTAGAGGAATGAGTGGTATAAAGGGTAGCAACTGGTTCCAGCAATGGTGGAACTACTCAAAACATGTAATGTTTAAGAGGTTGGCTAATAAAAGCACTCATAGCTATGGTCCCTCAGGAAAGGAAAAACAACCAAGTGAAAGCATATGATCAGCCAAAGAGATGGTGGCGATGGAATGAAAACAACCAAGGCTCATCTAACAGAATTTAGCAGATAAAGACAACAATCACGAGATGTAAAGGTATGGGTTCATTTTTATACAAGCTTGAACCATAGAGAACTCTACTTGGATTTGGTTTCATGTTTATGTAAGCTTGAAATGAAAAACTATGCTTGTTATAAGTTCGCATGCCCCCAGCATAATGACGCAAATCAAGGTACATGTTCCCAAGCTTCATTGCATTCAACAAGGTAGATGGAATGAAGGTTCACTTTCGAGATCTTGGAAAGACTCGACTTGGAAAGGGAGTTGTTTCATTTTTTAATGAGGTTGAAACAGGAAAAGAATTATCCTCAAAACCCTTGTTTCATTTTTTAACGTGCTTGAGACAAGACAAGGAACTATGCTCTAAAACTTTGATTCATTTTTTAACGAGCTTGACACAAGATAAGGAACTATGCTCAAAACTCCTTGTTTCATTTTTTAAGGAGCTTGACACAAGACCAGGAACTATGCTCACGACTCCTTGTTTCATTTTTTAATGAGGTTGACACAAGACAAAGAACTATGCTCCAGACATCCGGTTTCATTTTTAAATGAGGTTGACATGGGAACAAACTATCCTCGAGACATCCAGTTTCATTTTTTAATGAGGTTGAGATAGGAACAAACTATCCTTGTAACATCCAATTTCATTTTTTAAAGAGGTTGATACAGGAAGAAACTATCCTCACAACATCCAGTTTCATTTTTTAACGAGGTTGAGAAAGGAACAAACTATCCTCGCAACATCTAGTTTCATTTTTTAACGAGGTTGATACAGGAAGAAACTATCCTCGCGATATCCAATTTCATTTTTTAACGACGTTGAGACAGGAAAAAACTATCCTCACGATATCTGGTTTCATTTTTTAACGAGGTTGAGACAGGAAAAAAATATCCTCGTGATATCCAGTTTCATTTTTTAACGAGTTTGAGACAGGAAAAAACTATCCTTGCGACAGGTCAGGAATCAGAAAACGACAATACAGCGTGACATGCAATTTCAAAGGGATTCAAAGGCATCGCGCCATCAAATGAATCCACCTTAGAATCAGAAGGTACGATTCGAGGATCATCAAAAGTAACAGTATTCGATGAAATCATTTGAATATTTGCAATAGAAGGCGATATGTTAGGAGGAGGGAAGGAAAAAGTTCTTAGTAAACCAAAATATTTAAACAAACCTACCCCAACATCCTTGTAAGGGATAGTTGTTTTAACAACATGCTGAATACTATTTGAAGAGGTCAGGTAGGATGAGAAATAACTCAGCTGGTCTTTCGTAACAATCTTTCTGTTATGAGGAAACTTAACAAGCTGAAAGACCGATTAAACAATAGTAGTCATAGCATAAGACCAATAACGACCCAAAAGAAGGTTGTAATCTAGAGGGGCATCAACCACTTCCACATCTAGATTTACAGTTTTGCCTTTGACCCCTATCGGTAAATCTTCCAAAATACCAAAAGGATGGAACCCTTGGCCATCAAAAGCCTTTAGAATTTTTGAAGACTGATTGAGTATGGGAGAACCAAGCGATTTCCAACACTGGATCGACATAATACACATAGAAGCCCCTTCATCAATCACAGTCCGAAAGCAAGGTTTGTTTTTGACTAACACTGGAATCTGGAAAGCCATTTGATGAGGGAGGCGGGTTGTACTATTCTCTAAATCGAATATTATTAGGCTCGAATCCTGAATATCGATAGCTCCTATAACAGACAATAGTAATTTACGCTGTGCTGGGCATGATTGCAACACTTCCAAAGATGACATTGTTGAAGGGGCAATGGCTAGGTCTTCAACAATGTTATAATTCTGAGCAGCTCTCGTATGTGGATTGAAAGCTAATTCTTGAAATATACCTTTAGTAGGCGGTTTGGTTACTAAGTCTGGATTGGGTTTCTCAATCTGTAGTGGAGCAGACCCAAGAGGAGGTGAAGTTGATGTGTTTGAATTAGAAGATTTTGCTTCTTTACCACCAACAAGATTTTTACTACCATAATCTTACGATCGCGTCGCAATCCTGACATGAGACATCATCATAATGGGTTCTTCTGAGGCATTTGAGGAAGAAGCAACCGCTTTACTATCTTGAGTAGGAGAAGGATCCTTCAAGACAGCCGGCATTTGAGAACCTTTAACAAATTTTGAAAACTCTGCTCGATATGGGAATTCTTTAGTAAAATGATCCTCATTGCAGATGAAACAAGGATAGCGAGGTTTTCGTTTTTTGTCAATAGATTCATTTTTATTTGTTTTATCTTTTGAATTTTGATTGTTTTTGGTCTTCCCCTTCTCTTTACTACCAGATTTGGTCGTAGATGAATCTACGACATGGACGTTGGCAGAAAATTCAGCGAAAGAATCTCCTTTTGGGGAATCAGGTAAAGTTATTGTAGGAGAAGAAGTCTTTGAAGTTTTCTTCTTGCTTTTAATACTGACTGAACCAATCATACCATCAGTGGCATGAAACCCTGAAGGAGTTGTAGTTTTTGGAAGATTAGGGATTTTATTGTGTAAAGTACCTGACTGCGTATAAACGAGGTCATGGTACTGAGCCTGAGCAATGACTTGCTCTTCAGGGACAACTCCTGCCTTAGCTACATCATCAGTGATTTTAGGTAACAATGATTTAACGAACCATTCCGCTAAAATTTGATCCGAAATGAAAACTTTCACTAAAGGCCTTCTACGTCACCATTCATGAATATGATTAGAAATATATGTGGACGTGGATTGTTTTAATGATGTTAATAGTTCCATGCCATTGTCGTATCTGACAGGCAACTGAAAATGAGTTAAGAAAGAAGTGACTAACTGACTGAAATTATAAAAAGAGCCTCGTGGTAACTCAATGTACCATTTGGCAGCAAGACCAATAAGAGTGCTTTGAAAAAGACGCAATCGAATTGAATTAGATGCACACCAGAGGTGATAAGTCATAACATGATTTGACAGATACTCACTTGACTTACCCTCAAATTTCAGGATATCACTGGGCAACTTATTAGGCATTGGTGGCCAATACGGAAGATAGTAAATCAGATCGTTCGTAAGGCACGACAAATCAAGTAAATCCAAAGTTGCAATAAATGGTAACTGATGGTTAGGTTCACGAAAACCTTGTGTAATGAGACTAGCTCTAGGAGGAGGATATCCAAGATAACGTGGAATCGGATTTGCATTAGGAATGTTATAACCTCCTAGGAAACCAGGATTAACCGGACTGAACTGGGGTTGTTGAGGCTACTAATAAGTATAGCTAGGTATGGTTGATATTGATAAACTCAGTTTTGTATAGTAGGACCAGATTGATACTGTCCTTGGTACGGTTGACTCATGGCAATTGTACTTGGACCAGCCTCTCTTGCAGGCATTTGGACCGAAGTCTGAACTGTAGGTCTTGACTGGGGTACAAAGACTTGAGGAGTTTGCACTGATACATGCATAGTAGATACCGGAGCTACAGATACTCCAGAAACAGGTGTGGTACGTTGAACAGAAAATGTAGTAGTTGCAGCAGCAGCTCAAGGCGGAGTCTGAGGTGAGCTAGGCCCATGCTGTTGAACTAAACTAGGAGCAGAGGTTTGAACCATAGGTTGGACAGGTTGCTGGGTTGGACCAGAAACCAAAGGCTTTCAAACTTGATAAGGTAACTGCACATTAGGTTGCAAAGTTTGTTGAGTTTGAGACAGATCCCACACCATATTCATTCTTGGACCCATAAAAGGTTGTGCATATGGAGGACCGTAACCTAGTTGAATGTAGGGCTGATAATTAGGAGGTACATTTCTAGTTCCTTGTAAAAATGATTGACCAGAAGGCGGTTGGAAACCTTGAGTTGGGTACTGACCTTGAGGTTGATAACCCTGAGGCACGTACTGAATTTGGGGTTTATAAGCATCCTGAGGAATATGGGGTTGACCTTGGGGTATGTACTGTCTTCAAGGTTGATAACCTTGAGGTAGCCCTCCAAGCAGAAACTGACTACCTTGGGGTTGCCCCCTAGGCGATAACTGACTACCTTGAGGTTGCCCCCCAGGCGGTAACTGACTACCTTGCCCCCCAGGTGGTAACTGAGTACCTTGCCCCCCAAGTGGTAACTGACTACCTTGAGGTTGAGGATTTTGAATACTACTAGACATCATAAAAATCTACTCTACGTTCAACGTTTTAGTTCCATTATTACGGGTGATAACTGATGTTCAGTCGGTCGAGGAGTTGCTCATGAAAAAATATCAGAAAGTGATTGGTACCCCAAAGGAATAGTAAGACCGTCATATAAAAATGTTTCCAGTGATTGGGAAAACATAGATGACTGTCTTTACATGATTGATAAAGGATAATAATCTCTGGGTGTAGGATGAAAATAATCACACAAAAACAAAGAAAATTTCAATAAAAGCACCTAAAGTCTCTAAAGAAACAAACAATTGAATCACACGCCTAAAAAATCTAAGAGTTCAAACCACACACAAACAATAACTTCCCTTACTAAAAACACTAGTTGGTGATGAAATCCAATGTCGTATAATTTTAATACAGAAAGGGCGGTTGGAACAGTTACCCCGACAACCTGCTTAATGAAACAAACTGGCACAAGTTTCTTCACAAAACCATCTCGAGTGAAGAGAACCCCCCAGAGAGTCCAAGTGAGTCTAGTCAACATCTGCTCTAGGTATAGTGAGACCCGTCCTTCACCGTCACCTTAGGAAATAATCTTAAGTTTATGGACACTAAGGTTACCAACAACAACAAATACAACTGGGGGAACAGTCTACAATCCGATCTACGCGCAAGGGCAGAGTAAAAAAGCTCAATCCCCTTGAAGGCTCCTCGACATGATCAATCTGAGGTTTACCAACAAGTGACCCCAGGCTCCTCAAAAATGGTTAATATGAGGTTTACTGTTTTTAATACGCGCAAATCTTCTATCTTTCCCAATGAAACAGACTTGATTGTCTCAAAGGTTCGGACATGATCTCGTGATTGACTCCTTTAAGAGAAGCTTCCCAGATTATATCAATTACAATTGGATTTATTTCCCACCATAAGATATAGCTACTTGTTTGTTTTAACTTTCTTGGGGAGTTAATTACTCCCTACTCCAAGATACTAGCCTAAGCTATATTGGTGATAAGAGCCCTAGAAATAGAAAAGATTGCTAGATCAATTTTAATTAAACGTTACTTTTATGGGTTGTTTTTTAAGTCAATAGGTATGGAAATGAAAATTTGATGGTGTGAAGACTCGACTCCAAAAACACTAAAAAATGCACCTAAAATGATAAACAATTTGTTTTTCTTTCAATGAACTTCTAGCTAAAAGAAAGAGTTTGAGAATGCAATCTTTGAAGAAACAAATCTTTCTTTCAACATGTAAATGAAAAGAAAAACTTTTTTGTCTTTTTCAATAAGAAGTCAAAACGAGACTACTAATTAAGGCTCACAATAAATCCCTTTCCTTTTTCAAAACTCAAAACTACAAAAACAATTTTCTTTCAAAAGAGATCTACAAGTTCTAGAAAACACTCAAAACTATAAAAACTAATTTTGAGATCTAAAAAGTAGAAATAATCTAATTGAATAAAAGCTTGAATTCTTTTGAGGATGTTTTACTTAGTTGTTTAGGAAACTAAGGATTCATTCGTTCAGAATAACAAATCAATCAAAAACATCCAAATATGTTTTCCTTTATAAAAATGAAATTCAAAACTTATAACCAAGTTCTTTCAAAGATTTGCAAAGAGAAAATTAAATCTATTTCTCACAAAGGACAGATTTCATAAACCAGTTAGACTCATCAAGAAGACAAAAAGACACCAGGGTAATCTAAGGTTTCTCAGGCTTCTGATCTTTGAGTCACTACAGGGACCAAGCGAAAACCATTCCAGGCATGCAAAACTTCTAGAAAATCATCTAAAACAAAAATATCGATGGAACTCATTCACAAGAGATTTTTGACAGAACACATGCAGATCTGGGTAGACACTAAAAACCGTAAATAAAACCTAAACTTAATTGGAAGAAAACATTTTAGGTTTCTCAAAAAATTTGACAGGGTTCACAGGCTTCCAGAAGAACCAGATGTGGTACCGCTCTGTGTACTAAAGGAAAAGTGTGGAGATGCCCGCACTGTCTGTAAAAAGAAAGTGTGGTCCCCTGAAAACTTCGAAAAAACAAAAAATAATACAGATCCTAAAAACTACCCAATCCAACACACATCAAGCAAAAACCAAAAATGAAAACAAGTTCCTCAAGTGAAAGACAAAGGAAAACCAAAAACCAAATTCAGTTCCCCAGTGGAGTCACCAATTTGTCGGCCAGATAAATCAATCTTGCAGAGAAGGCCAATCTCCCTAGTATCAAAAGATATCTAGAAACAAGTAGACAAGAAAATCTATCTTTCTCTAAACATATTGTGATTCATTAATAAAAGCTATAGAGGTGTTTAGACCCTACCTTAAGTCCAACACTAGTTTGTAGCAGCCATCCTTCAACCATCTGAAAGAGTTTCCTTTTGAGAACCTGCAAACACAAACAAGCAAACATCAAATAACACCTATATAGCTAATATCATAAATCATGTTCATTGTGGTGATCAAGGAATCCACAAAATAAACCATAAAACACAACTTATTGAGAAAAACAAACTTATTTGTATTAACTTTGAAATAGAAGAACCTTATAACCTTTGGTGCCTTGATGTTGAACAAGCTCTTCCCAGGGTCTGAAACAGGAATCTCCTTTACTTTGATAAGCCTTAGACTCTTCCAAATGAGATCAAATAGGTATGTAATCTCTCCTCATAAAAGCTCAATTAGGAAGACTAAATTCGAGCAGCATTTCACCTCAAAAATATTCAGCTTTCAACCTCTCAGTAACCAACCCAATGCTTCATTTTATAGTGCAGAGGAAGGAGGTTACAGGTCCACCTATGAAGGGATAGAGTCCTCCTTCAAAGGGATAAGCTCCTCACATCAAGGGGTTAGCTCCTTAAGGTATGGGATGCGTGAACCTTAAGGGAGCGAACTTGCCACCTCAAGATTCCTTCCAGAAGCTTCTAGAAATGACTCAAAGTGAGTTATTAATAATATACTTGCGCCTTTTTGACTTTTATAGGGGTCCGCACCCATAACACAAAGACAGAGTGGTCAGGGGCGTAGGGGAAATAAGCTTCAGGTGCAGGACCGGAAGTAATGTTAAGAGAAAGTGTGGAACCAGAGTTTTAGAGACTTTTGAGGACTTTCTCTTATTTTCAAGGCTTGATATGAAGAACTGAGTCTTAAGACTTGTAAAGGAGGAAAGTATGAGTGGTAATGGACTCACACAGATTGCAGAATGTCAAGGTGACAATTTTTTGTGCAATAGGCTACAAGAGGTGCCCTCTTGCTATTTGGGTTGCTGCTCTAACTCAGTGTGTGTGTGCATGAGAATTTGATTGTTGGGGCCTTTGGATGAGGGAAGTGAACCTCCCAAGTGCACTACTTAGTCCATTAATCGTGTGTTCAATATGAGAAGATTTTGGGTAGCAATAACAGTGAATGAGAAAATCAGACCTGAGTGCTGTAGTTGAATAATCATCAACACGACATGGTCCACAGGTAACATCCCCAAGTATAAAGCATTCATGCACCTCCATGAATGCCTCTAAAATATCGCAAATCATGTGGGAGTACATAAGGAAACCCTCTGGAAATCGCAATTCTACATGCTTGGCTTCAAATTGCTTAATTCTCCAAATACATTTTGATATTTCTAAATTGTAGTTGGGTGGTCAAATTACCATAGCAGCCTTGAGTGTAGGTTTTTTCAAAATTGATTATGGTACCTATTTCCTACCAAATCTCCATGGTGCTTTAGGTTTATACGATTGTGATATTAAAGTTGATTCTACCATATCAGTATTGGAAGGTGGCCTAGATGAAGAATCTCCTATGGCTCCATCTCTAATTTCATTTTTCATCTAACAAAATTGTTTGATCCACAAAAGAGGATCGTTGAATCAGATATAGAATTTCCAAATGAAGAGACTTTCAAATAGAAATATCTTAGGATTCGAACATGATACAAGAAACTACACTTGGTTGCAATCATTAATTTTTTGCCTTGCATTGTCATGGTGACCACTAGACTAACTTGTTCACCATGTTAGTTTGTGCCCTTGTATGCATTGGAACCATTAAAAAAGGATGTCACATTAGTCACAGAAAAGGAGAAGTCGAACCAACTCCTAGCTACTTCGGGAGTGGTTTTGCGACCTGGCGACTTGGGAGAGGTCACAGAGTTGCATTGAGGGAAGCCACACTTTCTGGTAGCATGCTGGAATGCGACTCAGTGATTTCAGCGGATGTTCGACTCACTAGGGATCCAAGGGTCGCATACATCCAAGTCACATATTTCTGGCATTCGTTCAAGGTTCCAAAATTGTCATCTTGAGACTCATAGAGGTAGCATGGTCGTAGGTCGTATTTTATAGTTTCATCCCTGAGCATCATCATATGTGACTTGGCTTTGTTTCAGTGTTCAATTGTTGAGTGTTTTCTTGACATTGCTCCTTCCATTGAAACAACACCTTGAGTGGGTACACAGAGTGAGTTTTCTTGTTGGCTCAAACCCTAGGTGTGAAGCTTCTGGAGAAAAACCCCAACTTCCTTCACCAAGGTCACACTATGATTTCTCATGCCATATGGTGTTATTAGGGCAAGTGGTTTTGCCAAGTCTTGTGATTCTACGAGAGGTGCCCTCTTACTGTTTGGGTTGTTACTCTGACTCAATGTGTGTGTACATGAGAATTTGATTTTTGGGGCCTTTGGATTAGTGAAATGAACCTCCCAAGTGCACTACTTAGTCCATTAATCATGTGTTCAATATGAGTGAATTTTGGGTAGCAATAATAGTGAATGAGAAAATCAGACCCGAGTGTTGTAGTTGAATAATCATCAACACAACATGCTCCACAGGTAACATCCCAAAATACAAAGTGTTCATCCACCTCTGTGAATGCATCTAAAATATCGCAAATCATGAGGGAGTACATAAGGAAGCCCTCTGGAAATCGTAATTCTACATGCTTGGCTTCAAATTGCTTAATCCTCCAAATACATTTTGATATTTCCAAATTGTAGTTGGGAGGTCAAATTACTATAGTAGCCTGAGTGTAGGTTTATTCAAAATTGATTCTGGTACCTGTTGCCTACCAAATCTCCATGGTGCTTTAGGTTTATACCATTGTGATATTAAAGTTGATGCTATCATATTAGTATTGGAAGGTGGCCTAGATGAAGAATCTCCTATAGCTCCATCTCTAATTTTTTTTCTCAACTAACTAAATTTTTTGATCCACAAAATAGGGTTGTTGAATCAAATACATAATTTGCAAATGAAGAGACTTGCAAATAGAAATCTCTTAGGATTCGAACACCATACAAGAAACTACACTTGGTCGCAATCATTAATTTTATGCCTTGCATTATCATGGTGACCACTAGACTACCCAGTTCACCATGTTAGCTTGCCATTTTATGCAGTGGATCTGTTGAAAAAGGAGGTCGAATTGGTCACAGAAAAGGAGAAGTCACACCAACCCCTGGCTGCTTTGGGAGAGATTTTCAGACCTGGTGGCTTGGGAGGGGTCGTAGAGTTGCATTGAGGGAAGTGGCACTTTCTGGCAGCATGATGGAATGTGGCTCAGCGACTTCAGCAGATGTTCGACTCACCAGGGGTCTCAGGGTTGCATACATCGAGGTCACATCTTTCTACCATTTTTTTGAGGTTCCAAAATTGTGATATTATGACTCAAAGAGGTAGCGCGGTCTCACGTCGCATTTTAGAGTTTCATCCCTGAGCATCATCACATGTGACTTTGCAACCTGTCGAGTTAATGTGATGATTTACTCATAGTTTTAATCCACTATATATTGCAATTATTAGAGCGTCATACATCCCTTTGCTGGCCCTTTGTCCTTCATGTATGGTCACGTTGTTTACAATCAAAAGCCCCATAGGAAAATGATGTTATTGCTCCAGAATTTTATAGCATGCATGTTCTATTGAAACCTGCATATACGTAGCTCAATCACATCTCTCTTGTGTGGTTTAAAACATGCAATGTTTGGGATTCCTGCCCATCGCATGGTATTATGCTTATGATTTGTTTGTTCAATCCAACTTATTGCTACTGACACTCTTCCCTTTCAATCATGTAGTATGAGACCAATGGCTTATACATAGCACACCTATTTAGGAGAAAAAATTGGCCTCAATGCTATGGTTGTGATCCTCAACACAATTTTTCAGTGGGCTGTTATTTGTATCTTTTGAATGCAATGAGAGAAAGCTTCTTAATCGCATAATTTTGGCTAGCTTTCAAAGTGGCCTTCTTAATCTTGCTCCAATCGTGTTAGAGACTGTTCAGGCATGCATGTTCCCACGTAGCCTTCTCAAAGGGATATCATCAATTACGCATGGCCTCTGGTTGCCCGAAACCAATGCTTAGTTCTATGTGACATGCACCAACGCATAGTAAAAGACGTCGATAAAGCATGATTTCAGCAGTTTTGTAATCGAGGGTTAGTTTCCCAAATGCGGGTTAGTTTCCCAAATGCTTGGATGTGTGGCCAACGCTTTTCTCAAAACATTATTCTGTGTTTGAATATATTATTATTTAAATGCCTTCAACACTGTTAACATTGCTCTGCGAAAATTTTCAACCTCATGCTTGCCCTTATGAGCAATCTACCTATAGTTGGGTGTCTATATAATATCTCCTTTACACTGCATGTATACCCCCAGTAAAATATCTACCATGCTTCCTTCCAATGTTCTCATTAACGAACCCTCGACGTGTTGCGTATGGTGCTAAATGTAATGAGAGTTGATTCTATTCGTCATAACCTTGGTTGCATGGTCCTTCCCCTCTAGAGTTGCTCCATCATTTGGCACCTAAACACCCTAGTGGGCTCAAAGCATTCTCTTTGACATGTGCCTCCAATGGCAGCCATAAACAAGATATGCTTTGCATTACCCTTTTCATTTATGTCCCATATCTATCATCTCTTGTGTGCATTGGCCTTCATAGTATCTAACCACAAGGATTTAATTCCTTCTTGGAAAACAAACCTCCTATACGACTTTCGAGTGTATTATGGTGGTTTAAACTAAGCATTAACCCTTTATTCGTTTAAAAATCCACCATGTCATCTATTAAATAATCGCCATGTATTAAAGAGTGTATCTTGTGTCAAGTTCACTTTTCCCTTAAATTCCTTAGAAGAGTATGGGAGGTTCATCTTTAGAGCATCTTAGCAGTGTCGTGTCAAGGAATTGCTTAATGCAACTGTTGCATAGTTCAATGTATACCCCTGGCATCTTCAATTAATTTCTTGAAAAGGAGGTGGGATGAAAACAAGTTAGCTCACAATAGTGATATTTTCATGTGAGAACATGGAAACCAATGAATAAATAAACTAATTCACTTCAAGCACATAAACAATTAATTCTCCAAATCAAGGTGCTACGAATTATATGGGTTGGTTAAGTGTGCTCAATTTTGGAGATCGACTCAAAATTCAAGTGCTTTCATGGATCTATTAATTGCATTTGTCTTTGATATTTCATGATGCCCAAGGTGATGATGCACTCATAGAGCGTGTTCCTTGAAATTCTCATGACCATACGTTTGGAGGGTGGAGATTAATGCAAAGCAGGGTTTCAAAGACACACAGAAAGGTGACAAACTTACATACTCTAATGCACACGTTGAGATGGGGAACCAATTATGAATGTAGGTCAAACATGATATTCAATGATTTTTACCATAATTCCAAAGAGTTCTGATGAGAATGCAACTCTCGAGATATATGAATTAGGTTAAATCATGCAAGGAAACATTCTTGTGCCAATTTAGGGTTTCTCTCGAAACCCTAGCATGGCCAACATAATGAAAGCTAGATTAGAGTCTTGTCCTCCCACACATGGTGTCGCCATTGATTGAAAGGCATAGGGATAATTTCTAAGTTCATGGGCAAGACATAAAACTTCAAAACCCTAATGCAATGGTAGGGTCGATGCGTGAGATGGGGCATGACAAAATAATGCAATATATATCGCATGATAAGATGAGTGAGTGCATCGATAAGGTCTCATAAGAACAAGCCATTAGGTTGATTAGCCATAAAAACTATAACATCCCTTAATGGCTTGACGCGAGCAGAGGAGGATGTGAAAGTTTAGATATGCCCAAAATTTTGGGTGGTGTTGTAGCGATTACAACATGATGCTAATGAATAAAGAAGCTCATGCCATGTTCCTCATATTCTATTGTCTCATCAATAGTAGTTTATATGCTTATATATGATGATCTAACATATCCTTTATGTATGCACATTGAATTATCTCTTATGTATATGCTTATGTGAATCGACTTACACGCCTGCTCGTTTTGGAGGAAGAAGAAGGTTTGGACCCTACGGGAACATCATCAAGCATAGGAACTTTGGGTATGTTTCGAAATCCATGTTTAATAATTCATATGTTTGACATGTTTGTTTGACTGCTCTTTATTGATTATCTTGTTTTGCTCGGTTGAGGCATTTAACCCTTGCTTTATGGAAATTTTCCCGCGAACAAGAAGAATCTTAAAAGGATTTACAACCCTTTACAATTGCATATGATTATTGTACCAAATTCCTTGGTGCTTACTACTATTGTTATCATCAAAAAATGGTCACCTAGGCATTTTTAGCTAGGTGGATCAAAATACACCATGCAAGATTAATTTTACCATAGTAAAATCCCTTTCCCCATGAGAAATAATTTAGAAAACCATTTTTATTAAATTATTTCTGATTAAAATTAAAAAACCCCATGAGAATAATTGAATAAATCTGTATTTATTTAATTTTGTCTAGGAATAATTGTTAAGTCATTATTTGATAGTTATTCCTTGTCACATTTGACTAAATCACCTTGGAATAATTAAATAAATCACTATTTATTTATTATTCTTTAATTTTATTTTTTGAAATAATTATTAAATCGCTATTTAATAATTATTTCAATTTCACACGATGCCCACAAAATAATTAAGAAATCATTTTATTTGTTAATTATTTCTAAATAAAGATATTTGACTATTTTTAATATCTTTTTCCTCTCCAAAAAATATAATAAAGTATTCCTAATTGTTAGATCTTGATTTGGTCAATATTATTTTAGTATTTTCTATTTTCGAGATCAACCAAATAATTTGTTATAAATAATAGGGTTTTCCATTTATTATTCACCATCATCATTATAATCATCACCATAAAAATTATCCTTTTAAAAGTCTTTCCTTATTAGGTTATTACATTGGACATCTATGGTTGTTTACTATTTTGGATCACATATATCTTTTTAGTGAAGGGTTTTCTAGGGTTTACTATTTTAGATCACATATATCTTTTTAATGAATTGCATATCAGAAGCATAAGCAAGCACATATTATTTTTAGGGTTACTTGTCAACAAAAACTTAAGTGAATTATTTTTGGGACACTTGCTAAGAATTTTCATACTAACAACTATGCTAATGATAATTATTTCACAAAGTTGGGCCTCATTCTTCTGTATCTTAATCCAAACTCTAGCCATATCTTCAAAAGGATCCTAAAAGTATTTATATTACTTTAAAATTGGATATGATTATAGTCACAAATTCCTTGGTGCCTACTACTATGCTAATATTCTCCTATTTTTTCCAATACTATGAGTTTTTTTACCAAAGTTGACAAATTGGTGACAATGATATTTTCATGGTTTCAATTAACTTTGAATTCATATATGTCTTATTAATCATTCTAGAAAAAATATCTACATGTAGACATGGTTAAATTCTTGGATAACCCCAAAATTATAGAATAGTCTCATTATAATAATTACTTTGTTCATAAGATTCTACCATAGTTCCTCAATGGGGACTAATCATGAAGTCACTAACAATCAACAAATTATTTGGTGTTTTTTGATGATGAAGCCGCTAGCAAGAAAAAAAATACTTGGGTAGAGCTATGATGAGTGTGTAATTCATCATGGCATTAGACACCAGGGTGGTGTTGATTCACCTTCACACTTTCAATTTCTCTCTTGGAGCATTTTTTTTAGTTGTGATTAGTTGATGGGCCAGATGGCTATAGGAATGAAAGTGGTGGAAGGATTAATGAAAATGATGTTTCTAAGTTTGATCACGGGAAAATATATAAAGGGGACTCTTTGAAGCTCTAGTTGGATGCACGCTTGAAGAAAGTGCGAGAATATGCTCCCACATTCTGCAGTCTAGTTCGACAGTGGATTTACCTCAAGTTGTGGAGTAAAAATAATTTAGAGATCCTTTCATCTTAATATTTGCTTTGGGTTACTTCAAACCCAGTTGCGAAATGTTGGATTCAAAGCTTTGATCCCCATGGCAAGCCACTATTTCTCCACATGTCAAGCTTTATTTGTCATCATGCCATAAGAATTTTGGAATGGAGATCTTTTAAGAGCACCATAAGTTTTGTTGAAAGATTTCTTCCCAAAAAAAAGATTTTTGGAGTAATCTGCATAAGAGAATGGAAAGGGCTTTCGAGTGGCTTTACTTATTTGAAATCCTACTAGATTGAATGGCATTGAAATCAAGATTGTATGGACTTCTCGAAGCCGCCCCTTTCATGTTATACATTACATGAAATAGGATATTTATGGTGGAAATGTAAAATCCTATATCAAAAGTCAAAACTCAAGGATAATGGAATGAGTAAAAATACATGAAAGGAATTGGAGTCTTTTGTTACAAATGATGAAGTTGTCAAAACTGAAGATGGTGAAAGTCCCTTAATAAGGAGAATGATTGACGTGCATTACATGAAATAAGATATTTATGGTAGAAATGTAAAATTCGATATCAAAAGTCGGGACTCGAGTAGAATGGCAAGAGTAAAATACTTGACAGTTGTTGGAGACTTTTTGTTACAAATGATGAAGTTGTCAAAACCGAAGATTGTCAAAGTCCCCGAATAAGGAGAATGATTGATGTGTCATCTTTTATCATTGATTTCATTAGGTGTGAAAGAGTACTCATATTACTTGTATGATAAATATTATGTAGAATACTTATCATTATAACATTTCTCTCATTTAATCTTATAAGTGTTAATAGTAATAAGTTTACTTTGAGTACAATCAGTTTTATAAGTATATGCTTGACTTTTATTAGTCCTTGCCTACGGCAATGCAGGGACTATAGTGATCGCTCCAGCATTGACTGGAGATTAATTCATGGGTTGACCATGACAATTTGCTCAATTGTGCTCTTTAACCAAACTTTAGGATTGGCAATTTCCTTCACTCAAATTTTTAACCAATGTTTTGAGTTTTCACTCTTATAGCAAACTTCACATGCCCTGATGTCATTTTAACTAGGGCATGTATTTGATCCAAAGTTTTATTTCAAAAGAAAGTTGGCAAATTCATTTTAACGAAAGTGTGGTCCCTAACAAAGGTTGGCAAATTCATTTTATCCAAACTTTGGTTGCTGACTTAAACTAGAAAGTTTTATAGAAAGTTTTATGCAAAGTTTGGTCGCTGACTTAAGTTTTATGCAAATGTCAACAAATTCATTTTATCCAAAATTGTTTAGTTGCTAATTTAAACTAATTTTTATTTTATGAAAAGTGTTTCCTCTCTATTTTATCCAAAGTAGATGGATTAGATATATAATGTGTTTTAATGTATTTTAGTTGACCACCCACAGCTTCGTGGCAAGTTGCCATGTTGCATGCACTTGCGTTGGACCTAGGTCAACCATTTGGGTTCTCGACCATCTGCCCATTAAATTAGTCATGGAGTTTCTCAAGAGGCTCAAGGAGCATATATGATTTATCAAGAGGCTCAAGAAGCATATATGATTTATGCCAATAAACCATCCATCACAACTGATTTATTTATCGACCATCCACTGCAACTGATTTTTGCTGACATTGCAGGACTGCAACTTATTTTTGCCAACATTGCATGACTTATGATATAACCTGTGGAGGACTTTTGTCGACATTGTATGACTGCAACTGATTTTTGCCAATATTGTAGGACTTACGGTACAACCTATGGAGGACTTACGGTATAACCTCTGGCACACTTTACCCATAAAAGGAAGAAAATGATAGTGACCTGCCAAAAAAGAAAACCAAATGGTAAATTGCAGTTTTCACCATAAGTTTCAGTTCAGTTCCTATGCAAGTTGTTTCACCATAAATTTCAAACCAAATAGTAAATTGCAGTTTTCACCGTAAGTTGCAATTTTCACAGTAAGTTTCAGTTTCGGGTTCAGGTTTAAGTTTCAAGTTTCAGTCCCTATGCAAGTTGTTTCACCACAAATTTCAGTTACTATACAAGTTTTAGTTCCTACGCATTTTCTCTCTCACCAGCTCAGTTTGTAAAAAAAATATATATAAAATGCACTCTGTAATAAAAACAAACATGGCAGAAATTTTACAACATTCAAATTCTTATTTTGTACAGTGTAACTTCAACTCTCAATTCTTAGATTCTAACTTCAACTCTCAATTCTTAAATTCTTATTTTCTACAGTGTAACTTCTTATAATTTGTGATATTATCATTCAAGCAATGGCCATTGAACCATTGGCCATATGATTTAGCTGCAATATGATGAATCAAATCTCGACATAAATGAATGAATAAAATCTTGGCGTAAATGAATGATTGGTTAATTTCTTTTTATTTAACATATTATGCCAAGTACCAACATATTATCAATAAATCCCATAATCTCGGATGAATGGTGAACGCTAGTCCATATTAATGAATGCTAGCTAGTATCAGATACCCATGCAGTGATGAAAGCTAGTATCCACATATTATCTAACTATTACCTCCATATAATTGATGAAACCTAGTTTGAGAATGTGCAAATACTCCAGGGCAAGTAGGATTTATGCTGCATAAAACTTTCAATATATGAAAACAAGAAAATTCAAAACTCAATTCAAACTTACATTTATTTAGATGAGCTTACTAGAACATGGAACACGGAGTTTGACTTATTGCAGGAAAGTCAAGAAATCCCACCCACAGATTAATAAACAAAAACAAATATAGACATGATCTAATAAACAAAAACAAATATAGATGTAATCTATGTAGACCTCCATATGCATAAAGGCTGACAACCTCACTGTGAAGTAGCTTTAGAAAAGCGTTTCCTAGGTTGTCACTGCCGAAAGGTATGTAGATCCCCTCCACTGCAAAACTCCATGACTGGGTAGGAGAACTTCTGTGTCTCGAAATGAGAATACAATGTCGGTAAGAATGGATGATCTAGATTCTAAACAAGAAAGGATCTCTCTCTCAGTCTGCACTCTCAGAGAATTATTCATGTTTTCCAGTGACCCTTTATCCATTACTTTCATTACAATTGGTTCCCTTCAACTTTTCTAAGTAAACGCTCCCAATATCCCCGCATCCCAAGGGCTTCAAAATCCTAAAATGACTCAAACCAAAAAATCCATCTCTGAATTTTACGGCGTGAATAGCATCCCATCTCAGATCATTGCCTTTATGTGGTTTGTTTAGAGCACTGCTAAAACTACTGTGGTTAATTTCATTGTTGTCACTAATACTGCTTCTGTATCTGGCCACGCTTTTGTAGCTGGTCAGGCTCAGGCTACTCTTCCCACTTTCAACACACTCAAGTGTTTCATTCTTGACATTGTCAACAATTTTGCATTCAGTAATCTTTGCATCTACACCCATGCCATCTTGACATTGTCTTACTATTAAATCACTTTGACCAATTAATATATTCCCATACATTCTAGGTTTAAACCAATGTTTTAAATAAAATATTCTGCTCAACAAACTTTTATCCATTGTTTTTGTTTGGACCTCTTATTTCTTGCTGGACTTTATACTTTTCTTGAAACTTAGGATAAACAGTTCGGGGTTGTTTGGACCTCTTACTGCCTGCTGGACTCAATGCTTTTCCTATAACTTAGGATAACCAATTCGAAGTATCGTTGTAATGGTTAGGTCTCCAGGCTAGTCTTAATTCCATAACCACACAATATGGTAAGAGACACTCAAAGATTGCATGCAATCCAGGTGTATGTGCTCTCAGTCCAAGTGTCTATGCTCTCATCTTTGAGGCGAAAGGACAATTTAACGCTCGGACCCCATACATCTGTACCAGTTATGTAATTATGAAATTCTATTCATTCTCACTTTAAACAGGGTTTACAACGTCTCTATTCCCCTATTGATTTGTTTAAATTCTTCGTCAAAATAGCCCATGATCAAAATCCGTTCAAATCAATCCAGTTGAACTGTTTGTAAGCAACACGAGTGGTGAACAAATAGTAGTAATAACCCTAATCAGTGAACCGTCGGCTGGAAACCATGGCAGGCAGTGCGAAACCCTGATTATCGAGCTGTGCCAGGCATAGCCTATGAATGGAGGCTCAATCATTGTAAATTTGGGGTGATCGAGATGAAACTCGGCACGGCGTTGATGGTTCAAGAGCTTGGCCACAACGGCGAGAAAAATGGCCAAATATACAGCTCCATGGAAACCGCCAGCGAGCAAAGCCCTCTGCAAAGAAAGAAAAAATGTTTGTGTTAAATTTCAGAAAGAGGGAAAAAGAAAAACAAGGGATGAGAAATTATTACAACTAGGGTTGACATTTTACAAAGAAACTCACACAACCTGTCAGCTCCATGGATTGTTGTCGAGGTAGGGGCTGCTGACGGTCAAAAAGGTTGTCTCTGACGAAAACGCGTTCTGTGAAAGTCCTCCCTGTTAAGAAAACGCAGGGAAACAACCCTTTGGTGACAAAAAAATGCAGACGCAGATCTTTGGGCGTCGCTGTGGTTGGCAGGCCATGCAAATGGGTAGCCTGGGCGGGAGAGGCAGAGCAGGGTGCGAGGTAAACCGTTGACGTATGGTTTGCATTGTTCGATGGAGTTGTGGACGGGTATAAAACTAAAATAAGGCGAATAAAGGCATGTCATATCATATGATGGTTAGCAAGGAAGGAATAGATTTCAGTTTACTATGGAATTAATTGATTACCTCTGGGAATGATTCCATATAAGGAGCTTATGGTTAAGTTGATATGTTTGAGTGGTTAAGGAGACAGACTCGAAATCTGTTGGGATACAATACCACAGGTTCGAACCCTACTGTCAGCGATTCATACATATTTTTCGTTTACGTTAATGATTTTAAATGTGCTTCCCCGTGCAGGTTGGATTCCTGCTGCTGAAGGGGGTAGAACTCTTCACTATGTTCGGAAGTTTCCAAGATTTATTTAATGTTTGTAATTTTTCATAATGAGCACTCGACACATAAAGCTAAGTAACACCACTGGTTCATTAACATTTCTCAGAGAAATTTTACAAGTTAACTGCATTCAGAAATTTTAAAAGAAAATTTAATGGAGTTCAATACTCCGTCCAGTAGGAAAAAAGAGATATGGGGTGAGAGAGGCTCGAACTCTCGACCTCAGGATTTCTCAGATAAGCTATGAGACCTACGCACTAACTAAATGTGTGAGCACCCATGTTGATGTGCAGGCCTATGAACTGAGCATATTCTAAGTTTAGAGAAAGGAAACCATCCAAACCCCGTATCTGCACGATGATGTAAAGGTAGATGCTAAGGTAGGGTTTTCTTGGTGTATTATTGTTTTATGTCTTTTTCTTTTTCTTTTTGATTCACTGTATTTCTTGTATAGACAACATTCTTGAAGAAAGCTTATGAGGTGACATCATGAGCCCCGTCCATTACGTAAGTTTGAAAATGTAATTTCAACTGCGCAACAGTTGAGTCGTGCAGCAGCATGGAAACATCGCCAACGAGCGATTTCCGATATCGCATCGGCGAAGTTACAGTGGAGGACTTACAAAGAGGCATTTATATGTTGCGATGAGCGATCACCGATATCGCATCGGCCTATCGCTATTGGCATTATCAATATGGCAGAGCCTTTACACATATATATAGTCGTGATCCGATGAGCCAGACCCGACGGGTGTTTAACATTTTGTTTCATATTATTTCAGTTCCGCAGCGGCCTTTTTTTTCCTCTGTTTTAATGTTTTTCAGGCATATGTTATAATATATTGCATCGGCGGATATCACATCGGCATTTCGCTATCGGTGAAACCAAAGGAGCGGGGCTTTTGTATAAGGCATGTATCCGACCCGATGGATCCGACCCGATAGCATTATAAATGGTTTTTGATAAATTTTCAAGTCCGCGCTCAGGCCATTTTCAATGTATTTTATGCATTTTCGTTATATAACGAAATATAAGGAAAAGCAAAGGATCGGAGGCATCGGCCCAGATCGCGATCGGCATATCGCAATCGGGGAAACCAATGGTGCATGGAATTTACATATATGAGTGCCGACAACGATGAAACCTGGACCCGATGGGTTTCCAAAGCCAAATAGTATAATGGTTGAAATCCGCCCAAAGCCAATTTTTGTGTTTTACAGTGTTTCTCATATATTTTCTAGTATAAGAAGAAACAGAGGATCGACCGACTACGATATGCAATGTGACCCGAAAAGCGGACCCGATAGAAAAGTTTTTGCATGCATTGATCTTTGATGGCAAGATGGGCAGGATTGTTCAATGGCGCGAAGCCGGTTAAAGCAAGCATGGAGCAGTACAGCGCAGCAGGCAGAAGCATTCAATTCACAGTATGGCCGAGAAGAAGTAGGTTGCAATCCAACTCTTACACATTGAATTTTTCAGCTACCTCAGTTAAAGTTCAGCTCAGTCAAGGACGAGAAGGACAGCCTCGAGCAATTCACAGCATGGGACTCCATTTTTGTTCATTAAAGCATTCCGGTTTTGTATGTAGTGTGTATGTGTAGTTGTAGTCCGTTGTGAGGTTGAGAGAGTGGGTGTGAAGGTAGAAGCGCAGCAGCGCAAGTGAATGAATGTTAGTAAACGCAGCAGCGTAGTATACTGAATGTAATGGGAAAGGAATGAATAGAGTAGCATTGTGTATTTCTTTTGGTGAATCCCTCTAAGTGATAGAGGATGAATTTTGTATCAGTAATTTTATTTTAATGAATACAAAGCCTTTTATGGGTGTGTAATACTTTGTTCTCAGAAATAAATTTTTAGCCTTCCACTGTGTTAAGATCCTGGAGAGAAACAGAGCATTGTCTCTGTGTGTTCAGTTTGTTTTGTTTTTGGGATTTTAACAGAAAAATCCCCAACAGTGGTACCAGAGTTGGTTCAGGCTCTTTGAAGGTGTGAAAGAAGCTGAAGGAAGGTTTCTTGCTGAAACAACTTCTCCAGCAGCGTGAAGACTCAGCAAAAGAATCAAGTCAAGAATGAAAGGAATGGCCAGCACAAGCACTAGCATGGGTATGTTTAATACCCAACTCCCACCATTTAATGGGAAAAACTATGACTACTAGGCAATAACCATGAGAGCCCTATTTGCCTCACAGGATTTATGGGAATTAGTTGAGGATGGTTTTGAAGAACCAGTAGATGAAAATGGGTTTAATAGATTAACTTAGGCAGAGAAGGATCTGTTAAAGAGAAAAAGGAAGAAGGATTCAAAAGCCCTTGTATTTTTGTATCAAGCAGTGGACCAGAGTTTGTTTCCAAGGATAGAAATAGCCAAGACATCCAAAGAAGCATGGAAAACTCTCAAGACAACCTATCAAGGCATGGAGAGAGTGAAGACAACAAAACTACAATTGCTGAGGAAAGCTTTTGAGAACATGTGCATGAAAGAGTCAGACAATATTGACTCATTCTTCACACATGTAATTGGTCTGGTCACACAGATAAGGACTCATGGAGAGACTCTTGAAGAAAGGAGGATTGTGGAGAAAATATTGAGAGTCCTACCCTCAAGGTTCCATGTGGTTGTCACCACCATAGAAGAGACAAAGGATCTCTCAAATTTTTCAGTTGATGAACTTCATGCATCACTGATAACACATGAGCAGAGGTTGAGTAGAAATGAAAACTCATCTTTAGAGCAAGCCTTCAAGACCCAGATGTCCTTTGGAAGAGGAAGAGGTCAAGGGAGAGGAAACAAGAGAGGAAGAGGCAGAAGCCAAAACAGAGGTGGAAGGAATAGTCCAGCAAATGCTCAAGGAAGAGGCAGCAACCCAAATCAAAACCAAGGTCAAGGCAACAGCCAACAAAGTGGACAACATCATGCTCAAGGACAAAAGTATGAAAAATCCAATGTCCAATGTTATTATTGTAAAAAATATGGGCATTATGCCAATGAATGTAAAAAGAAGCAGCATGATATGAGTAATAGATCCAATGCAAATATTACTAGAGAAAACATCAGCCAAGATAATGTGTTGTTAGCTTGAAACATGGCTGAAACAAATAGTGAAGATATATGGTTTCTAGACTCCGGTTGCAGCAACCATATGACAGGAAACATAGCTTTGTTTTCTGCTCTAGATCAAAGTGTGAAGTCACAAGTCACACTTGGGACTGATAGCAAAATTTCTGTTATGGGTAAAGGAGAGGTAAAAATATTTACAAAGAAAGGAGAAAAGAAAACCATAGCAGATGTCTATTATGTTCATGGAATGAGATGTAACCTCTTGAGTATTGGACAACTTGTTCAAAAAGGTTACAATGTTTTCTTTGAGAATGATGTATGCACCATCATGGATAGAGCACCCAGCAAGCGATGCATTGCTGAAGTAAAAATGACGAGGAACAGGATGTTCCCTCTCAGAATAAGAGTAGAATTGTAAAACAAAGAAGTAATTGCTGCAGTTACCCAAGAGGCTTTCCAAAGTGTGCCAAAGGATGAAAATTGGTTGTGGCACTTGAGATTTGGACATCTCAACTTTGGAGGTCTTAACTTGTTGAGTAGAAAAGGAATGGTAAGAGGATTACCATTGATAGAGAAACCGGACAGCCTTTGTGAAGGCTGCATATTGGGTAAACAACACAGAGAAAGTTTTCCATCAGGGAAAAGCATAAGGGAAAAGGCACCCTTAGAGATTGTCCACTTAGATTTATGTGGACCGATGCAAACCCCATCATTAGTAGGCAGCCAATATTTTCTAACATTCATTGATGATTTCACTAGAAAGACTTGGGCTTATTTCTTGAAGAACAAAAGTGAAGTGTTTGAAAAATTTCGAAATTTCAAAGCACTTGTGGAAAATCAAAGCAGGCTGCGCATCAAAGTTTTGAGAACTGACAGAGGAGGTGAGTATATCTCCAAAGAATTCCTATGGTTTTGTAGAGAAAATGGAATTCATAAACAATTTATAGCAAGGTACACTCCACAACAAAATGGAGTTGTTGAAAGGAAGAATAGGACCATTATGGATATGGAAAGAAGCATGTTGAAGGAAAAGCATTTGCCAAATGATTATTGGGCTGAAGCTGTACATTGTGCAGTTTACATTTTGAATAGTTGTCCTACAAAAGCAGTGATGAACAAAGTGCCAGAAGAAGCATGGAGTGGGAGAAAGCAAGGAGTCACCCACATGAAAGTTTTTGGATGTGTGGCCTATGCATACATTCCAGATCAGCTAAGGAAGAAGTCGGACAGCAAAGGGGAGAAATGTATCTTCATTGGATACAGTGAGGAATCCAAAGCTTACAGGCTGTATATCCCATCTACCAAGAAGTTCTTTGTGATCAGAGATGTTCAGTTTATTGAGGAGGAAGCTTGGGATGGAAGCATAGAGAAAACAGTGAATGTTAAAAACTGTTTGTCTCATGATGAAGATGATGAGGAGATGGCTGAAACACATCCCCAAACAGCAGCGCCAACACAAGGACAACAAGGAACACCCTTGAGGATAAATGAGAGTGCTTCTCCAAGCACACCACAAGGAGGAAATTCAAGTGCATCTTCAAGCACTTGCACACCGAATGAAAGAGGTAATAAATTCAGAAATTTAAGTGATATTTATGATGAAGGTATGAATTCATTATTTGCCTTGTATTGTCATGTTGATGACCCTATTCATTTCGAAGATGCTATTAAAGATAAGAAATGGATAGAAGCTATGGATGAGGAGATGAATGCCATAGAAAGAAACAAGACATGGGATTTGGTTGAGCTACCAAAAGGTAAAGAAGTCATTGGAGTCAAATGGGTTTATAAGACCAAGAGCAATGTTGAAGGCAAGATATAAAGACACAAGGCAAGGCTGGTTGTCAAAGGGTACAAGCAGCAGTATGGGAGAGATTATGAGGAGACTTTCGCACCGGTTGCAAGAATGGAAACCATGAGAGCAGTGTTGTCCATAGCAGCACAAAACAAATGGAAAGTCTACCAAATGGATGTGAAGTCGGCATTCCTAAATGGAGTGTTAAAGGAGGAGGTTTATATTGAACAATCTTTAGGCTATGAGAAGAAAGGCCAAGAGCACAAAGTGTGCAGATTGAAGAAAGCTCTTTATGGGCTGAAGCAAGCGCCAAGAGCATGGTACAGCAGGATAGATTCCTATCTACTGAAAAATGAATTTGACAAATGTGAGGGAGAACCCACAGTCTACATCAAAGAAAACGATGGTAAGATTTTAATTGTAGTGTTGTATGTTGATAATGTTATTTTTACAGGTAATGATGACTACCTCATTGAAAATTTTAAATCAGCCATGAAAGAAGAATTTGAGATGACTGACATGGGTTTGCTGAGATACTTCTTAGGAATAGAAGTAGATCAAAAAGAAAATGGAATTTTTATCTCTCAAGTAAGATATGTAAATGAAGTGTTGGGCAGATTTAATATGCAAGAGTGCAAGGCAGCAATCACTCCCACGGTAATGGGATTAAAACTTAGCAAAGAGGACAACAGCAAGGATTTTGATCCTAGCTTGTATAAGAGCATAGTTGGCAGCCTTATGTATTTAACTGCAACTAGGCCTGACATATTGTTTGCTATTAGTTTGATTTCCAGATTCATGGAGAGGCCAAAAGAGGCACATTGGCAGGCAGCAAAAAGAATTCTGAGGTATGTCAAAGGTACTAAAATGTTTGGAATTTTATATACTGTTTCAGAATGTTCAGATTTAGTTGGATACACTGATAGTGATTGGGCTGGAGGTGGAGATGATTGGAAAAGCACTTCCAGTTATGTTTTTCACATGGGTTCAGGATCCATTTCATGGGATTCTAAGAAGCAATCCATTGTAGCATTGTCTATAGGAGAGGCTGAATATGTGGCAGCTACAGCAGCAGCATGTCAAGCAGTGTGGATGAGAAGAATGTTAAGGAGCTTAGGCCAAGAGCAGGCAAAAGCAACAATGATTTTTTGTGACAATAGCTCAGCTATTGCATTATCAAAGAATTTAGTGTTTCATAAGAGAACAAAACACATTGACACCAGGTTCCACTATATCAGAGAATTGGTAAGCAATGGAGAAATCACTTTACAACATTGCAGGACTCAGGAACAGGTAGCAGACATTTTGACAAAGCCATTGGATCAGAAAAGCTTTGAATTTTTGAGGAAATGTTTGGGTATGATTGAATGCCCAGCAGTTGAAATTAAAGGGGAGTGTTGAAAATGTAATTTCAACTGCGCAACAGTTGAGCCGTGCAGCAGCATGGAAACATCGCCGACGAGCGATCGCTGATATTGCATCGGCGAAGTCGCAGTGGAGGACTTACAAAGAGGCATTTATATGTTGCGATGAGCGATCGCCGATATCGCATCGGCGTATCGCTATCGGCATTATCAATATGGCAGAGCCTTTACACATATATATAGTCGCGATTCGATGAGCCAGACCCGACGGGTGTTTAACATTTTGTTTCATATTATTTCAGTTCCGCAACGGCCTTTTTTTTCCCGTGTTTTAATGTTTTTCAGGCATATGTTATAATATATTGCATCGGCAGATATCACATCGGCATTTCGCTATCGGCGAAACCAAAGGAGCGGGGCTTTTGTATAAGGCATGTATCCGACCCGATGGATTGTACCCGATAGCATTATAAATGGTTTTTGATAAATTTTCAGGTCCGTACTTAGGCCATTTTCAATGTATTTTATGCATTTTGGTTATATAACGAAATATAAGGAAAAGCAAAGGATCGGAGGCATCGACCCAGATTGCGATCAGCATATCACAATCGGGGAAACCAATGGTGCATGGCATTTACATATATGAGTGCCAACAGCGATGAAACCCGGACTCGATGGGTTTCCAAAGCCAAATAGTATAATGGTTGAAATCTGCCCAAAGCCAATTTTTGTGTTTTACAGTGTTTCTCATATATTTTCTAGTATAAGGAGAAACAGAGGATCGGCTGACTACGATATGCAATGTGACCTGAAAAGCGGACCCGATAGAAAAGTTTTTGCATGCATTGATCTTTGATGGCAAGATGGGTAGGATTGTTCAATGGCGCGAAGCCGGTTAAAGCAAGCATGGAGCAGTACAGCGCAGCAGGCAGAAGCATTCAATTCACAGTATGGCCGAGAAGAAGCAGGTTGCAATCCAACTCTTACACATTGAATTTTTCAGCTACCGCAGTTAAAGTTCAGCTCAGTCAAGGACGAGAAGGACAGCCTCGAGCAGTTCACAGCATGGGACTCCATTTTTGTTCATTAAAGCATTCAGATTTTGTATGTAGTGTGTATGTGTAGTTTTAGTGCATTGTGAGGTTGAGAGAGTGGGTGTGAAGGTAGAAGCGCAACAGCGCAAGTGAATGAATGTTCGTAATACGCAGCAGCGTAGTATACTGAATGTAATGGGAAAGGAATGAATAGAGTAGCACTGTGTATTTCTTTTGGTGAATCCCTCTGAGTGAAAGAGGATGAATTTTGTATCAGTAATTTTATTTTAATGAATACAAAGCCTTTTATTGGTGTGTAATACTCTGTTCTCAGAAATAAATTTTTAGCCTTCCATTGTGTTAAGATCCTGGAGAGAAACAGAGCATTGTCTCTGTGTGTTCAGTTTGTTTTGTTTTTGGGATTTTAACAGAAAAATCCCCAACAGCTTCAACCACAACTATAGATTTCTTTACTGTAGCGAAGGCGTCACCTCCTTGCAGTGGAAAAGATTCGAAGCATTTCACCCTCCCATCGGCGTCTAAACTAACTACAAAAATTGTATGTTTCTTTTGTCTGTGAGTCCACTTGCTTTGTTTGAGATGGGATTTCGAGTTTTTTTGGAGGTTAGAACTCACAAAATTTATGGATTACCACCGGCATTCTGTTTGGTTTATGAGTAGATTCATCTTAACCGTGCAGGTGTCCGCATCAATTGCAGAGCAAGAGGTAAAAGTTGCAAAGGTATTGTTTGGGATTTGTAAGGCGAATTACCAAATTATGCAGAAGAAATTTAAATGATTTGAAGACCGCCTCATCATCTTCTCGTTCGGCGCCTCTTCTCTGTCTTTTTTGGCTCTACTCAACCGATAGGGCATATACGTGCCTTTATTTTATTTGATTCCAGCCTAATGTTTCATCTTCTATTTTATTTATTTTTTCCATTGAAAATTGTTGAAATTTCCTTGCAAGTCCAAGAAGAAAAAGCCTTTGCCTCACTTGGATCGAATTGAATTGGATCCCCTGCTGCCCCTTCAACTGCACTCGCTTCCTGTCAATCTTGAGGGATGTAGATTGTTTCTTCTGCTAAGGAAGATGATGTAATTGCACATTGTGGACAATCGTAAATCTTGAGGGATGTAGATTGTTTCTTCTGCTAAGGAAGATGATGTAATTGCACATTGTGGACAATTTTGCTTCTCTGAATAATTTGCTTCAAAATGACAAAGAAGTCAGCAATAGCATCATAAATTACTGTGTTTTGGCACCCTCTGGGGTCAAGGATTAGGGTTAGGGTTAGGTAATAGCAGAAGCCATAGAGCAATGGGCTCTTCTAAGGCCATGGAAAAGGAGTTAGTGGACTGTGGAGCTCTTTCAGAAGGCGCAAAATGTCGCGGACAAACTGCTATAGATCAAGCAGTGGAACAATGATGCTTCATAATACAGTTACTGATTACATATTACTAAGTAACATAGTTATGGTTTACAGATTACTGAATAACAGTTTATCAATATTATTGATATTGATTGCAGAGATTTAAGGTTGAACTTTAACCCTAATAAATGACAAATTGGGGCAGTAATGTGAAAATAAATAACTGAACATATAGACAATCACAGGGCAGATTCGTTGTAAGAAGATGTTGAATTGGGTAAATAAGCTTTCAATTTTTTGTTAAAAAATGAACCATCTTCATTAAATAGAGAGTTAAATTATATCATTGCGGCTAGTTTTTTTGTTTTTTATAAATAACGCTGGGTGTGAAGCTATCCTATCTGTGATTGTGGTTGCTACATAGCAATACATGAATGATTTTTATCCAACAATTATTCTTCTAGCAACATTTTTTCTTCTTACCAAAATTTAATAACTAAAGTTTCTGCTCGCAATTTGGCTTCACAAAAAATTTAACCAAAGTTTAGAATTTGACTTCTTATTGGAGACCTCACGTGTCCCGAGGCAATGTTAGAGATCCAAATATTTTTTATCCAAATTCTGAAAGGAAAACTAAAGTAAAAGGAGGTACTTAACTTTCATTAAAGTTTGATGTCTTGTGTATTAATAGATAGAAAATTTAACCAAACTTTGATGTCATGTGTATTACATATTAATTCATATGAAAGGGAGGACACTTTAACCAAAGTTTCATCTTAAATTGTTAAATTGTGTCGCACTGTAGAGAACAACTCTTGCATGTTAACCTTCTGCCATCTCCATGATGGCTTTTTGACACACCATCTATCATGGACCCTGGCACAACACTTGTCTCTAATCCGCTCCACCATTGATCTCTAATCTACCTGCTTCACCATCCACTTGCTTCTAATCCATTGCTTAGATTTACAGTTTGATAGGAGTGTCACGAAGCAAAGAACTTATCCATTCCACTGCTTTACATTACGGTTTGATATTTTAACAGGAGTGAAACAAAGTAAAGAACGTAACGACCTTGTACCAAACAATGGAAGAAAGGAGTGCAACAAAGTAAAGAACGTAACAACCTTGTACCAAAGAATGGAAGAAATAACCCTGCACCAAAGAGCGACTGCTCTGAAGAAGAAATGACCTTGTAGTAGAGAAGAAATAAGACCCTATCACACTATTTCACAAAAGAAAAAATGGTAAGTTAGCATAGTTCATAAATTCTGAAACAGAAATTGATAAGTAAATTAGCAATAGAGAAATTGGTAAGTTAGGCATAGTTCATATATTTTCTTTGTAGTCTGTACATATAATGCATTTGTACAATAATTGATTGATTCAAAGACATTGGAGAAGAAAATAGTAAGTTGGGCATAATTCATGTATTTTCCTTCTCGTCGGTAGATATAATTTGTTGATTCAAAGACATTAGATATAATTCATTGATTTAAAGACATTAGATAATTATGAATAAATACATGCAAAATGAGAGAACAAGCACAAACAAGCAAAAGATAATGAAAAACATAGAAAAACAAAAAATTGAGACAAAGACAAGCAAATACCAATGAAAAATACATGCAAACTGAGACAACAAGCACGAAAAAGCAAAAGATAATGAAAAACATAGAAAAGCAAAAAATTGAGACAAAGACAAGCACATACCAATGAAAAGTTGAGGCAAGTCAATTGGATTTACGGTTATGAGGGAGTTAATTTGTTAGGGAGTGAGACACAAGGATAATTTCAGGTCTTTATCGTAATATTCCTTCTCTGTAACAAAGTACTTATTTCCTTCGCTCCACTCCCTTCCCTGTAAAGAGGTATTGCCTCTTTCACTCACTGTAATGAATTACTGCAACCTTTATGAGTGTAGTTGTTGCTTTCCTACCCATAGCCAAGCCGTTGTGCTATTTTACATACTAAAAATTCATAGTATGTTTATAGCTTACTGCAAATTCTACTGGTTACTGACTGCCTGGTGGCAACATGTGAAAAAGTTTCCCATGTTCTTACAAATACATTTATTATATTGTTCTTACCATCTTGTGCCATGGAAAGGCATCAATTTCTGAGGCCCTCTCTATGCATAGCTGGATAATACAAAAACTACAATGATCAAGAAATTTTGGCAATGCCTCTGACAAGAGTTTTACTTTATTCCAAATACAAATCTCGAGGAAAAAGAAAGAAGGAACTTTACCTTCAAGTCCGAGTATGGTAATGAAAATCCAATGAAAATCCTCTCACTAGTTAGGTGAGAAAGTGGGTGTTCTCGGATGCAAAAGGGGACAATGAAAATTATGAAGAAAACCCTTAATCAAATAAAAACCGGAAGAGAATTGAAAAGGACCAAAAAAACTCAGTTTACATTTTAGCTATAGCTATATAAAACATGGGACTGGAGTTATCTCCTTTCAATACAACAATTCCTTGGAAGATTCTGCAAAGTACCTACGAAGTTAAGAGGAAACCTCCTTTCAATACAACAATGCCTTAGAAGATTTTACTTGCAAAGTATAGAGGAAACCTGAATGAAAATTATGGGAGAAAAACTAAGCTTATAGGGCTACAAATTTATAAACAAATAAGTTCATCATATTTACCAAATTTCATTAAATGCCACTTGAAACAAAAAAATTGTTCGTGCACTTCTGAGAGAGAGCATCGTAGCATGCTACTGACTCCACGTTGCATGATATGGACTCCAAGTAGAGTGGGCACCTGCTGGGTGGTGCATGCATACCTGACATGCTACTCAAAATGTTCTCTAACCTTTTTTACTAAAATACTATTTTACTCCACTTATATCTTATTTCAATTATTATTTATATTGGTATACATTTATTATTTTATTTAAATAAATAAAATTATATGTAAAATTAATATATTATTATTTATATGGTTATACATTTATTATTTTATTTAAATAAATAAATTCAAATGTAGATTTATATAAAATTAATATATATAAACAAGTAATTGAAAATAATGCATGTCAACTCGTTGCATGCAGGTAGGTATCCATCCCATTATCCTTAAGGGTTTCCGCACACATTCTCACAATGTCAATTTTGTATTTGCATCTTTGCCATATCTCTGAGTGCTTAAACAAGGCAAGCCCTCCATCAGTTTCCATGATTATTTGATCTTTGATGGAATGCAGACCCTCTTTTCCTCCATGATTCTAGTAGAGTTAGTAATTGGAAGCAAATAATAGTATTTGCATCTCTTCTCTTTTAACCTGATTGTATAGGCATTGATCCAAAGGAAAAGTTAAATATGGGCAAAGTTGAATAGGGTTTCTGCAAGGCTGGCATGTCCTCTAAGTTCTTCAGAGCATGTTCTTCCAAAGGGCAAAGGAAAATATGGTTTTTGCAATGCTGGTCCATTCTCTATCTATGGACTTTGTATTTTTAGAATATGGTTTGGGTGGTATGTTGTGATATTAATTTGGATAGTTTTTTAATATAAACAAGCATAGACAATCGAAATTTGAGTCAAAGACTTTACAGACAAGCGAAAATTGAAATAGAAATCAATTGAATTTACAACGTCATAACTTCTTTTTAAAAAATATCAAATTTCTACACAATGAAAAATGAGCTAAAAACATATTTAGATCAAAGAATATAACCTGAAATTACATGGAAGGGGATTTGTAGCCATATTATAGCGAAAGTTGAGACAAATACTTGCATAGACAAGCAAAAATTGAGGTAGGAGTAGGAATCAATTTAATTTACAACGTCATAACTTCCTTTTAAAAAATATCAAATTTCTACACAATGAAAAATGAGTTAAAAACATATTTAGATCAAAGAATATAACCTGAAATTACATGGAAGGGGATTTGTAGCCATATTATTTAGTTGTGACGAGGTTGTTATGTTACTTTAAAACGTATGAATGGCATGTTTCCCTTTATTGAGCATGTTCTTGAGCAAATCATAATGGTGTTTGCTTGGTTCATGCTATCTAATTGTTTTCTTCCATTCTATAATATAAATATATATATGTTTTTGTTTTTCCATTCTAACCAAGTATTGGGAGATAGCATAGAAAGAAATGCAGGCTATATTCCCGTGTATCAAACTGGATTTTGAACCTAGTGGATAACTAAGTCTATTTTGTCTCCTATTGCTACGCTGAAGCTACCTCTGCGGCTGCCCCCACTCTGACACCTACAAGAACTCTGTTCCAAACGTCACTATAACATTGAAAATGGTTTCCAAGGAACAATGTCACTATAACATTGAACATCGTTTCCAAGGAACAACAGGAAGTAATTGTGGCTTCAAGAGTTGTTTATTTGAAAAATCAAATATAGTTGGAACAGGAGAATGAGGAGGTGCAATTGCAATTTTTATCAACTTTTTTGGTTTCTCATAATTTGGTATGAGCATCTCTATCTTATTCTAATTCTAGTAATAAGCAAGCTTATAATTGGATCATTGTTAACTAATTCAAAGTTGTTTGGCCAACAACAAAGCAACAATATCAGTTTTCATGGAAAGGAAGAAGAAAAATTATTTTGTGTGTTTCTTTCCATGTGTAAACTACAACACAAATTTGTATTAGTATTTTGATTTTTTAAATTAAAAGTAAGATAGAGATATTTTATTACTTTTATTATTAAAATTACTATTTTTATCATAAAGAAATGTAGAAACTAATGATGTGAAGCTCATTTCTGATAGTATGAGACCAAAGCTCAAACATTCAAGAAATATTTTCCTTGAAACTGGATTAGAGTAAGATTAGAGTAGAATACAGTAGTTTGGAAAAATTGTGAGAACCATACAGTGCAATGGGTTAATTGTGGAACATAACTCTTAGTAGAAAGTTGACATTTTTTTAATAATTATTTAGTTATTAGTCAATATACTTCAAACCTTCATTCTGGCTTGTTGTTCTATGAGACTGGATTAGAGTAGAATACAATAGTTTGGCAAAGTTGTGAGGACCATACAGTGCAATGGGTTAATTGTGGAACATAATTCTTAGTAGAAGGTTGACATTTTTTTAATAATTATTTAGTTATTAGTCAATATACTTTAATCCTTCATGTTCGGAATTTCTGATAATTCCAAACAAAATGAAACTGAATAGAACAGAGAAAAATGCTCTGTTTTTAACATAGGAAACAAAGTTTTTCACACATACAAAAGCAAACTTGTACTCATTAACAAGTCTGGCTGTTACAAAAAAAAGATCTTCCTCAAACAGAGGGATTTCAACAGGAACGCCTCAGATGCAGCTCCAAAAAAAAAGCTTCACTGTCTCTCCTGAAAATTACTCTGTCTCAGCACCGTTGTGTGTAAAATTCTGTTAGTGAATATGCAATGTAATATGTTAGACGCAGTAGCGCGAGCGTAAGTAAAAATTTTTTTTACACAGTAGTGTAAAAATATACAGCAGAGACAAAGTTCTGTTTTGTAATGCAGCAACATGAATGAAAAAGAATTTTACACACAGTAGTGCTGATACAGAGTAATTTTCAGGACAGACAATGAAGTTTTTTTTTTTGGAGCTGCATCTAAGGCATTCCTGTTGAAATCCCTCTGTTAAAGGAAGATCTTTTTTTTGTAACAGCCAGTCTTGTTAATGAATACAAGTTTGCTTTTGTATGTGTGAAAAACTATGTTTCCTGTGTTAAAAACAGAGCATTTTTCTCTGTTCTGTTCAGTTTCATTTTGTTTGGAATTATCATAAATTCCCAACATGGTATCAGAGCTTGTCTAGGCTCTTTGAAGGTGTTAAAGAAGTTGAAGGAAGGATTTCTTACTACAGCAGCTTGTCCAGCAGAGTGAAGACTCAGTCAAGAAAGAGTCCAAGGTATTTCTCAAGCTAGTTTTTCTGTTACTGTTGAAGACAGTCAGTGATTTTAAATACACAGTCAAGTATTTTGAAGCATAGTTAGGAGTGCAAGAATGGCTGGAGCTAGCACTAGCATGGGTATCTGTAATACTCAGCTCCCACAATTTAATGGAAAAAACTATGACTATTGGGCAATAACTATGAGAGCTTTGCTTGCTTCCCAATACTTATGGGAATTTGTTGAGGATGGTTTTGAAGAACCAGCAAATGAAAATGAGTTTAATAATTTAACTCAGGCAGAGAAAGATCTGTTGAAGAGAAACAAGAAGAAGGATTCTAAAGCCCTCTCTTTTTTGTATCAAGCAGTGCATGAGAGTGTGTTTCTAAGGATAGCAGCAGCCAAAAGATCCAAAGAAGCACGAGAAACTCTCAAGATAGCCTATCAAGGCATGGAGAAAGTGAAGATAGCAAAACTACAATTGCTGAGGAGAGATTTTGAGAATCTCTGCATGAAGGAGTCAAATAATATTGACTCATTCTTCACACATGTGATTGGTTTGGTCACACAGATAAGGTCTCTTGGAGATATTCTTGAAGAAAAGAGGATTGTGGAGAAACTATTAAGGATCCTACCCTCAAGGTTTGATGTGATTGTCACCACCATAGAAGAGACAAAGGATCTCACAAACTTCTCAGTTGATGAACTACATGCATCACTGATAACACATGAGCAGAGATTTCTAAGTAGAAATGAAAACTCATCTCTAGAGCATGCTTTTAAGACCCAGATGTTCTTTGGAAGAGGAAGAGGTCAAGGCAGAGGAAGCAAGAGAGGAAGAGGTAGAAGCCAAAACACAGGTGCAAGAAACAGTCCAGCAAATGCTCAAGGAAGAGGCAGCAATCCAAACCAGAACCAAGGCCAAGGCAGTAGTCAACAAAGTGGAAAACATCATGCTCAAGGACAAAGGTATGATAAATCCAAAGTCCAATGTCACTATTGTAAAAAATATGGGCATTATGCAAATGAATGTAGGAAGAAGCAGCATGATATGAATAATAGAACTAGTGCAAATTTCACTAGAGAAAATATCAGCCAAGATAATTTGTCTTTAGCCTGTAATGTGGCTGAAGCAAAGAGTGAAGATGTATGGTTTCTAGACTCTGGTTGCAGTAACCATATGACAGGAAACATAGCCCCATTTTCTATGTTAGATCAAAGTGTGAAGTCACAAGTCACACTAGGAACTGATAGTAAAGTTTCTGTTATGGGAAAAGGAGGAGTAAATGTCTTAACAAGGAAAGGTGAAAAGAAAACCATAGCAGATGTTTATTATGTTCCTGGAATGAAATGTAATCTCTTAAGTATTAGACAACTTATTCAAAAGGGGTACAATGCTTTCTTTGTGGATGATGTATGCACCATCATGGATAAAACACCCAGCAAACGATGTATTGCTGAAGCGAAGATGACAAGGAACAAGATGTTCCCTCTCAGAATGAAAGAAGATTTAAAAAATAAAGAAGAAATAGTAGCAATGACACAAGAGGCTTTCCAAAGCGAACCAAAAGATGAAAATTGGTTGTGGCACTTGAGATTTGTACATCTCAACTTTGGAGGTCTTAACTTGTTGAATATAAAAGGAATGGTAAGAGGATTACCATTGATAGAGAAACCAGACAGCCTTTGTGAAGGTTGTATCTTGGGGAAACAACACAGAGAAAGTTTTCCATCTGGGAAAAGCATAAGGGCAAAAGCACCCTTAGAGATTGTCCACTCAGATTTATGTGGACCGATGCAAACTCCATCACTTGCAGGCAGCCACTATATTCTAACATTTATTGATGATTTTACTAGAAAAACTTGGGTTTATTTCCTGAAGAACAAAAGTGAAGTGTTTGAAAGATTCTGCAATTTCAAAGCACTTGTAGGGAACCATAGCGGGCTGCATATCAAAGTTCTAAGAACTGATAGAGGAGGTGAGTATATCTCCAAATAATTTCTATGGTTTTGTAGAGAAAATGGAATTCAAAAGCAGTTTACCACTAGGTACACTCCGCAGCAAAATGGAGTTGCCGAAAGGAAGAATAAGACAATCATGGATATGGCGAGGAGTATGTTAAAGGCAAAGCATTTGCCAAATGATTATTGGGCTGAAGCTGTACACTTTGCAGCGTACATTTTGAATAGATGCCCTACAAAAGCAGTCATGAACAGAGTACTGGAAGAAGCATGGAGTGGGACAAAGCAAGGAGTCACCCACATGAAAGTTTTTGGATGTGTGGCTTATGCACACATTCCAGATCAGCTAAGGAAGAAGTTGGACAACAAAGGGGAGAAATTTATTTTCATTAGATACAGTAAGGAATCCAAAGCTTATAGGTTGTATAACCCATCCACCAAGAAGCTTATTGTGAGTAGAGATGTTCAGTTCATTGAGGAGGAAGCTTGGGATGGAAGCATAGAGAAAACAGTGAATGTTAAAAGCTCTTTGTCACATGATGAAGATGATGAGGAGATGGCTGAAATACATCCCCAAACAACAGCACCAACACAAGGACAGCAAGAGACACCCTTGAGGAGAAATGAAAGCGCTTCTCCAAACACATCACAAGGAGGAAATTCAAGTGCTTCTTCAAGCACTTGTACACCAAATGAAAGAGGTAAGAAGTTCATTAATTTAAATGATATTTATGAACAAGAGGAAGCAAATGAAGGTATGAACTCTTTGTTTGCTTTATATTGTCATGTTGATGACCTTGTTCATTTCGAAGAATCCATTAAGGATAGGAAATGGATAAAAGCTATGGATAAGGAGATCAATGCCATAGAAAGAAACAAAACATGGGATTTAGTTGAACTACCAAAAGGAAAGGAAGTTATTGGAGTTAAATGGGTCTACAAGACCAAGAGTAATGCTGAAGGCAAAATAGAAAGACACAAGGCAAGACTTGTTGTCAAAGGATACAAACAACAGTATGGGAGAGACTATGAGGAAACTTTTGCACTAGTTGCTAGAATGGAAACCGTGAGAATAGTGTTGTCCATAGCAACACAAAACAAGTGGAAAGTTTACCAAATGGACGTGAAGTTAGCATTCCTAAATGGAGTGTTAATGGAAGAGGTTTACATTGAACAACCTCTAGGCTATGAAAAGAAAGGCCAAGAGCACAAAGTGTGCAGATTGAAGAAAGCTCTTTATGGTTGAAGCAAGCACCAAGAGCGTGGTACAGTAGGATGGATTCCTATCTACTAGAAAATGGATTTGAAAAGTGTGAGCGAGAACCCACCCTCTACATCAAAGAAAAGGATGGTAAATTATTAATTGTTGTGTTATATGTTGATGATGTTATTTTCACAAGTAATGATGATTACCTAATTGAAAATTTCAAAATAGTCATGAAAGAAGAATTTGAAATGACTGACATGAGTTTGTTGAGATAATTCTTAGGAATAGAAGTAGAACAAAATGGAAATGGGATTTTTATCTCACAAGCGAAATATGTTAATCAAATGTTGGAAAGATTTAATATGCAGGAGAGAAAAGCAGCAATCACTCCCACAGTGATGGGATTAAAACTCAACAAAGAGGACAACAACAAGGATTTTGATCCTAGTTTGTACAAGAGCATAGTTGGCAGCCTCATGTATTTGACTGCAACTAGGCCGGATATAATGTATGTTGTTAGTTTAATTTTCCGAATCATGGAGAGGCCAAAATAAGCACATTGGCAGGTAGCAAAAAGGATTTTGAGGTATGTTAGAGGTACTAAAAAGTTTGGCATTTTATATACTGTTTCAGAATGGTCAGATTTAATTGGATACACTGATAGTGATTGGGCTGGAAGTGTAGATGATCGGAAAAGCACATCCGGTTATGTTTTTCACATGGGTCCAAGAGCCATTTCATGGGCTTCTAAAAAACAACCTATTGTAGGGTTGTCTATAGCAGAAGCAGAATATGTGGCAGCTACAGCAGCAGCATGTCAAGCAATTTGGATGAGAAGGATGTTAAGGAGCTTATGCCAAGAACAAGTAAAAGCAACTGTGATTTTTTGTGACAATAGCTTAGCGATTGCATTATCCAAGAATTCTGTGTTTCATAAGAGAACGAAACACATTGACACAAAGTTTCATTACATCAGGGAACTGGTAAACAATGGAGAAATTGTTTTAGAACACTGCAGAACTCAGGAGCAGGTTGTAGATATTCTGACCAAACCATTGGGATAGAAAAGTTTTGAATTTTTGAGGAAATGTCTGGGTATGACTGAGAACCCAGCAGTTGAAATTCAAGGGGAGTGTTGAAATGATAATTTCAACTACAGAGCCAAAATCGTCATGGGATTTGTTGGCTTTTTTTCTCTTTCTTTGCGATGTGATCTTATCGCTATCGCAAATTGCATCCACGCCCAGTTGCATTCATTACGCCTTCTGTTTTCTACTGATTGCGATTCTGCGATGCGATCCGATCGCAAATCACAAATCGCACCCATATGTTAGTGCTCCACTTTTCTTCTTCCGCCGACGCGACGTTGCTATGCGATTCGATCGCAAATCGCATATCTCACCTTCTTCAAACCAATCTCAGCCATCCGATTAAATCAACGGTTGATGTACAGGCCTGCTATCTATTACATGACGTGAAGTGAATTTTCATTGACCACCAGTTTTTTCAGTAAAACAATAAATGAAATTTACTACGGTTGGTAAACGTAGGTAAAGTTTTTAATTTTATTATTTTTTTATTCACGGGAGTATAGCATAGGTAAATGTATTATCATGTTTTTTTTTGCTGTTGGAAAAAAAAAAACAAAGGGGAGCACGCAGCAGCGTGAATGTAATTTCTGTTAGTGAATATGCAATGTAATATGTGAGACGCAGTAGTGCGAGTGTATGTAAAAAAAAATTTACACAGCAATGTAAAAATATACAGCAGAGATAGAGTTTTGTTTTGTAATGCAGCAATGTGAATGAAAAAGAATTTTACACACAACAGTGCTGAGACAGAGTAGTTTTCAGGAGAGATAGTGAAGTTTTCTTTTGGAGCTGCATCTGAGGCGTTCCTGTTGAAATCCCTCTGTTAGAGGAAGATCTTTTTTTTGTAACAGCCAGTCTTGTTAACGAATACCAGTTTGCTTTTGTGTGTGTGAAAAAATCTGTTTCCTGCGTTAAAAACAGATCATTTTTCTCTGTTCTGTTCAGTTTCATTTTGTTTGGAATTATCAGAAATTCCCAACACTTCAAACCTTCATTCTTGATTGTTGTTCTACGAGACAAACTTCATTCAGTATGGCTTGTTGTTCTATGAGACAAACTTCATTCTGGCTTGTTGAATTATTTAGTTATTAGTCAATATACTTAAACCTTCATTCTGGCTTGTTGCCATACCCCATCCAGGTTCTTCCTTTAACTCCAGCCACGTCCACTCCTAAGGACTGCAGCAAAGATCCCAATTAATGTGATGAAAGCCCTTCTTCCCCTACAAGTCGGCCCAGAGAAAGTCCTGCAAGAGCTTCTCCAGCTGAAGATAGGAAGCACAAGAGGGATCCCAACATGAAGAGTAATACACATGGGTAGTAGTTAGGACCTTAGAGAAAATTTGGAATCCTATCGCCAAAGACAGGGGTCAAGAGATCCATTTATCCACTTTCTTGGCTATTCGTCGGAGCACAACATCCCACAAAGCCTTCGACGAGGCCTGGAAGGCGAATGAAATCCCCATAAATTGAAAGATCTATCCTGTTGGATCAAGGACCAGCACTGGATGGCAAGCCATTCTGGAAGGGTATCCTATAATAGCCGATAACACTTTGTTTTAGCTACCTGAAGTTTTGAACCCAAGGCTTCATTGAAGATTTGAATACAGTAAAGGGTGTTTTCCACTGATTCTTTTTCCTCTAAGATGGTCAGAGAAGACTCATCTGCAAAATGCCCGTTGACCATTTAGCTAGCATCCATCCGAGGGAGAATAATACCCTTGATTAAACACTAAAAGGTCCTATGATGAATTACGGAGCCTAAGGATTCCATGGCCGTTACATATAGAGTTGGAGCTAAGGGTGAACCTTGCCTTATTAACAAAAAGAGCCCAACTTTCTTAGACTTATTTTGGTTAATAGACAGGCATGCCGAGGCATCTACAAAAAAGGTATAAACTACCTATACAAAGAATAAACCAAACACGAGCACTTATAACATAACAGCTTTGCTCTTTCCCCTCAGCGGGAAAGTGCTTTTCGCTCCTTACCTTAAGAAATGAAAGTAAGTAAATAAGTATACTTCCTGACAGGAAATATTTTCGAAGCCCCATTCTCTTTTCTTTTCTTTCCCATTTTGTTAAAAAGTATATTTCTCCCTATCAATTCGTTCTTGAAGTATGAAATTAGATCCTGGAGCTGCGGAGCTCACTACTATATTAGAAAAGAGAATTACCAACTATTGCACTCTACAAGTTGATGAGATTGGTCGAGTGGTATCAATTGGAGATGGTATTGCACGTGTCTATGGATTGAATGAGATTCAAGCTGGGGAAATGATCGAATTTGCCAGCGGTGTGAAAGGAATAGCGTTGAATCTTGAGAATGAGTATCAGACAAATTTCATTCTGGCTTGTTGAATTATTTATTTATTAGTCAATATACTTCACACCTTTATTCTGGCTTCTTGTTTTATGAGACAAATTTCATTTTCTCTTGTTGAATTATTTAGTTATTAGTCAATATACTTCAAATCTTCATTGTGGCTGGTTGTTCTTTGAGGCCAACTTCATTCTAGCTTGTTGCCCTATAAGATAATCTATTTGAACAGAAAATATTGGTTTCTTCCAAACTTTCATTCTGGCTTGTTGCTCTATAAGATAATGTGTTCGAACATAAAGTATTGGTTTTTAACTACTAAGTTAAATTGAATCACAAGAATTCAAATCTGTTTAAAATGACATTATTTGAACAAAAAATATTGGTTTTTAACTATCAAATTAAATTGAATAACAAGAATTAAAATCTATTTAAGATGATTATCATGATTAAGGTAATTTTCTAAAAAGCTAATGAATTTAAAGAAAAATTACTATTTAAAAAAACTAAAAATTACGAATAAAATTACGAATTCAAATCTATTTAAGATGATTATCATAATTAAGATAATTTTCTAAAAAACTAATAAATAAAAAAAAAACTACTATTAAAAAAAAAAAATATTACCAGAATCTTATTCAGTATAATTATATGCATCAAATCTGGGTTAACTGGAATAATATATTGAGAGATATAATCGCATATACAAAAAACTACCATTAAAAAATAAACTAATAAAAATCTTACTTAGTATAATTATATGCATAAAATCTAGGTTAAATGGAATAATATATTGATAGATATAATAGCTATAAATATGACTCAGTCATAGTTGTTGGTTCGGTAGAAGACTAGACGAACGTTCCATTGGTAATTACGAATTTATCTTCAACCGGCAATTAGAATTTATTTTCGACAGTCCATCAAGCTTGCTTATTTTCAATGAAAAAATTAACATATAACCTATAAATAATTTGAGTATAGCTGTTGGTTTGGTAGAAGACTAGATGAAAGTTCCATTGCTAATTTGAATTTATCTTCAACCGGCAATTAGAATTTATTTTCGACAGTCCATCAAGCTTAGTTATTTTCAATGAAAAAATTAAGATATAACCTATAAATAATTTAAGTAATCCAGAAAACGATGACTCCTCGGAGAGGAATGATCAAAATGCTTATCCACTAGATTGAAGAGATACTACTAGTTCAAGCTCATAAAAAAGTAAAGACTTATGGCCCGAACATTGTCTCATATGGATATTTTTCCATATTTTTTTATGCAAACTTATGGCTTGAACATTTTCTCAAATCGGCTTTTATAGCTTGCATTAAAGCCCCTCAAAGTTACTTGACTGAAATGCCCATTGAAAGGATTCAAGTCAATTTGCCTTATAGCATTCGTGTCTGATCCGTGCTTCCAAACCAGCCCAAAAATGATAAATACATTAAATACCTATAACGAAATACCATAAATTAAGACATTGAGTGCGCTACTTAATACAAAAGCTTTCTGTGGCTCTAAGAACGGTGAAGTGAGTTACGTGGGCTTTAAAGGTAATTATATTGTAAAATATGTTACAAAGTCAACAATTCCTTCCTTTGTGGGTGTTAGTGGCACTGGCCTCCATTGTCTCTACTGTCCATATAGAGATAGAGGTTTGATTTTAGTAAAGGTGGTAATGGCGAAGTGTAATTAAAAGGGAGCAGCCTCTCATGCCAAAGTTGGAGACAGTGATGAGGCCCCGCATGAGGCTTGTGGAAGTGTTGAAATATAATTTCCACTGCTGCGTGTTTATTTCAAAAAAAAAACCGCCTGTTTTTTTCTCTTGCGATGCAATCTGATCGCAGATCGCAAATCGCATATACGCCCTGTTACTTTTGTTACGCCCTGTGTTTTCTGCCGATTGCGATTCTGCGATGCGACCCGATCACAAATCGCAGATCGCACCCATATGTTTGTGCTCCATTTTTCTTCTTCCGCTGAATGCGATTTTGCGATGCGATCAAATCGCAAATCACATAATTCAATGGTTGAAGTACAGGCCTGCAACATGAAATTAACGTGGAGTAAAAGTTTCATTTTGACCACTAGTAAAACATTTAATGAAATTTACTATGGGTTGGTAAATGTAGGTAAGTTTTTAATTTTATTAGTTTTTTATCCACGGGTGTAGTTTTTGGTTTTACGGCAAAAAGTAAAAAGGCATTGTAATGTTTTTTTTTGTTGGATGTTTGTTTATGGTAAAAAAAAATGGAATTCGCTGCAGCGCGAATGTAATGAAATTTTGTTTACAGAGAAGTGTAAATTGCAAGCAGAATCACAGGGATTTATTTTTGAAATGCACAACAGTGCAGACACTGTATTGCATCAGTTTTGAAGGATAAATATTATGGCCTGGGAGCCATTGTGAAGCACAACACGAATCGCATTGTGAAGCCATTGTGAAGCAGTCTTGGAGAATCCCTCTGTTGGAGGAAGAATGTTTTTGTAACAGCTGTTGTTTTATTAATGAATACAAGTTTTATTGGGCATGTGTAAAACTCTGTTCTGCCCAGAAACAATATTTGCTTCCCTGTGTTAAGATCCTGTGGTAAAAACAGAGCATTATTCTTTGTTCTTTTGTGTTTGGAATTATCAGAAATTCCCAACATGGTATCAGAGCTTGTCCAGGCTCTTTGAAGGTGTCAAAGAAGCTAAAGGAAGGGTTTCTTGCTGCAGCAGCTTCTCCAGCAGAGTGAAGACTCAGTCAAAGAATCCAAGGTATTTCTCAAGTCAGTTTCTGTGTTGCTGTTGAAGACAGTCAGTTATTTTAATACACACTCAAGTATTTTGAAGAGTGCAAGAATGGCTAGAGTCAACACTAGCATGGGTATCTTTAATACTAAGCTCCCACAATTTAATGGGAAAAACTATGACTATTGGGCAATAACCATGAAAGCTTTGCTTGCTTCTCAAGACTTATGGGAATTTGTTGAAGATGGTTTTGAAGAACCAACAGATGAAAATGAGTTTAATAGGTTAACTCAGGCAGAGAAAGATCTGTTGAAGAGCTATAAGAAGAAGGATTCTAAAGCCCTCTGTTTTTGTATCAAGCAGTGCATGAGAGTGTGTTTCCAAGGATAGCAGTAGCCAAGACATCCAAAGAAGCATGAAAAACTCTCAAGATAGCCTATCAAGGCATGGAGAAAGTGAAGACAGCAAAACTACAGTTGCTAAGGAGAGATTTTGAGAATCTATGCATGAAGGAGTCAGATAACATTGACTCATTCTTCACACATGTGATTGGTCTAGTCACACAGATAAGGTCTCATGGAGAGATTCTTGAAGAAAGGAGGATTGTGGAGAAACTATTGAGGATCTTACCCTCAAGGTTCGAAGTGATTGTCACCACCATAGAAGAGACAAAGGATCTCACAAACTTTTCAGTTAATGAACTACATGCATCACTGATAACACATGAGCAGAGATGGAGTAGGAATGAAAACTCATCTCTAGAGCATGCCTTTAAGACCCAGATGTGCTTTGGAAGAGGAAGAGGTCAAGGCAGAGGAAACAAGAGAGGAAGAGGCAGAAGCCAAAACAGAGGTGGAAGAAACAGTCCAGCAAATGCTCAGGGAAGAGGCAGCAATCCAAATCAGAACCAAGGCCAAGGCAGCAGCCAACAAAGTGGAAAACATCATGCTCAAGGACAAAGGTATGACAAAGCCAATGTCCAATGTCATTATTGTAAAAAATATGGGCATTATGCAAATGAATGTAGGAAGAAGCAGCATGATATGAATAGTAGAACTAGTGCAAATTTCACTAATAAAAATATCAGCCAAAATAATTTGTTTTTAGCTTGTAATATGGTTGAAGAAAAGAGTGAAGATGTATGGTTCCTAGACTTCGGTTGCAACAACCATATGATAGGAAACATAGCCCTGTTGTCCATGTTAGATCAGAGTGTGAAGTCACAAGTCACACTAGGGATTAATAATAAAGTTTCTGTTATGGGAAAATGAGAGGTAAATGTCTTAACAAAGAAAGGTGAAAAGAAAACCATAGCAGATGTTTATTATGTTCCTGGAATGAAATGTAACCTCTTTAGTATTGGACAGCTTTTTCAAAAGGGTTACAATTTTTTCTTTGTGAATGATGTATGCACCATCATGGATAGAGCACTTAGCAAACAATGTATTGCTCAAGTGAAGATGACAAGGAACATAACTCTCAGAATGAAGGCAGATTTGAAAAATAAAGAAGAAATTGCAGTAGTGACTCAAGAGGCTTTCCAAAGCGAACCAAAGGATGAAAATTCGTTGTGGCACTTGAGATTTGGACATCTCAACTTTGGAGGTCTTAACTTGTTGAACAGAAAAGGAATGGTAAGAGGATTACCATTGATAGAGAAACCAGATAGCCTTTGTGAAGGATGTATCTTAGGGAAACAACACAGAGAAAGTTTTCCATCTGGGAAAAGCATAAGGGCAAAAGCACCCTTAGAGATTGTCCACTCAGATTTATGTGGACCGATGCAAACTCCATCACTTGCAGGCAGCCACTACATACTAACATTCATTGATGATTTTACAAGAAAAACTTTGATTTATTTCCTGAAGAACAAAAGTAAAGTGTTTGAAAGATTTTGCAATTTCAAAGCACTTGTAGAAAACCAAAGCGGGCTGCATATTAAAGTTTTAAGAACTGATAGAGGAGGTGAGTATATCTCCAAATAATTTCTACATTTTTGTACAGAAAATGGAATTCATAAGCAGTTTACCACTAGGTACACTCTGCAGCAAAATGGAGTTGCCGAAAGGAAGAGTAGGACAATCATGGATATGGCGAGGAGTATGTTAAAGGCAAAGCATTTTCCAAATGACTATTGGGCTGAAGCTATACATTTTGCAGCGTACATTTTGAATAGATTCCCTACAAAAGCAGTCATGAACAGAGTGTCGGAAGAAGCATGGAGTGGGACAAAGCAAGGAGTCACCCACATGAAAGTTTTTGGATGTGTGGCTTATGCACACATTCCAGAACAACTAAGGAAGAAGTTGGACAACAAAGGGGAGAAATGTATTTTTATTAGATACAGTGAGGAATCCAAAGCTTACAGGTTGTATAACCCATCCACCAAGAAGCTTATTATGAGTAGAGATGTTCATTTCATTGAGGAGGAAGCTTGGGATGGAAGCATAGAGAAAAAAATGAATGTTAAAAACTCTATGTCTCATGATGAAAATGATGAGGAGATGGCTGAAATACATCACCAAATAGCATCACCAACACAAGGGCAGCAAGGGAAACCCTTGAGGAGAAATGAAAGTGCTTCTACAAGCACAACACAAGGAGGAAATTCAAGTGATTCTTCAAGCACTTGTACACCAAATGAAAGAGGTAAGAAGTTCAGAAATATAAGTGCATTTATGAACAAGAGGCAGCAAATGAAGGTATGAATTCTTTGTTTGCATTATATTATTGTCATGTTGATGACCCTATTCATTTCGAAGAAGCAATTAAGGATAGGAAATCGATAGAAGCTATGGATGAGGAGATCAGTGCCATAGAAAGAAACAAGACATGGGATTTAGTTGAACTACCAAAAGGAAAAGAAGTCATTGGAGTTAAATGGGTCTACAAAACCAAGAGTAATGTTGAAGGCAAAATAGAAAGACACAAGGCAAGACTTGTTGTCAAAGGATATAAGCAGCAATATGGGAGAGACTATGACAAAACTTTTGCACCGGTTGCTAGAATGGAAACAGTGAGAGTAGTGTTGTCCATAGCAGCACAAAACAAGTGGAAAGTTTACCAAATGGACATGAAGTCAGCATTCCTAAATGGAGTGTTAATGGAAGAGGTTTACATTGAACAACCTCTAGGCTATGAAAAGAAGGGCCAAGAGCACAAATTGTGCAGATTGAAGAAAGCTCTTTATGGGCTGAAGCAAGCACCAAGAGCGTGGTACAGTAGGATAGATTCCTATCTACTGGAAAATGGATTTTAAAAGTGTGAGGGAGAACCCACCCTCTACATCAAAGAAAAGATGGTAAAATTCTAATTATTGTGTTATATGTTGATGATGTTATTTCCACAGGTAATGATGATTTCCTTATTGAAAACCTCAAAACAGTCATGAAAGAAGAATTTGAAATGACTAACATGGGTTTGCTAAGATACTTCTTAGGAATAGAAGTAGAACAAAGTGGAAATGGGATTTTTATCTCACAGGCGAAATATGTTAATGAAGTGTTGGAAAGATTCAATATGCCGGAGAGCAAGGCAGCAATCACTCCCACAGTGATGGGATTAAAACTCAGCAAAGAGGATAGCAGCATGGATTTTGATCTTAGTTTGTACAAGAGAATAGTTAGCAGCCTCATGTATTTGACTGCAACTAGGCCGGATATAATGGATGTTGTTAGTTTAATTTCTAGATTCATGGAAAGGCCAAAAGAAGAACATTGGCAAGCAACAAAAAGGATTCTGAGGTATGTTAAAGGTACTAAAAGGTTTGGCATTTTATATACTATTTCATAATGTTCAGATTTAATTGGATACACTGATAGTGATTGGCCTGGAAGTGTAGATGATCGGAAAATCACATCCGGTTATGTTTTTCACATGGGTTCAGGAGCTATTTCATGGGCTTCTAAAAAACAGCCTATTGTAGCGTTGTCTACAGCAAAGGCAGAATATGTGGCAGCTACAGCAGTAGCATGCCAAGCAATTTGGATGAGAAGGATGTTAAGGAGTTTATGCCAAGAACAAGCAAAATGAACTGTGATTTTTTGTGATAATAGCTCAGCTATTGCATTATCCAAGAATGTTGTGTTTCATAAGAGAAGAAAACAATTTGACACAAAGTGTCATTACATCAGGGAATTGGTAAACAATGGAGAAATCGTTTTAAAACACTGCAGAACTCAGAAGCTAGTTGTTGACGTTCTGACAAAACCATTGGGCCAGAAATGTTTTGAGTTTTTGAGGAAATGTCTGGGTATGACTGATAACTCAGCAGTTGAAATTAAAGGGGAGTGTTGAAATATAATTTCCACTGCCACGTGTTTATTTCAAAAGAAAAAAGCCCGCCTGTTTTTTTCCCTTGCGATGCGATCTGATCGCAGATCGCAAATCGCATCTACACCCTGTTGCTTTTGTTACGCCCTGTGTCTTTTGCCGATTGCGATTCTACGATGCGATCCGATCGCAAATCGCAGATCGCACCCATATTTTTGTGCTCCATTTTTCTTCTTCCGCTGAATGCGATTTCGCGATGCGATCAGATCGCAAATTGCAAATCGCATAATTCAATGGTTGAAGTAGAGGCCTGCAACATGAAATTGACGTGGAGTAAAAGTTTCATTTTGACTGCTAGTAAAACACTTAATGAAATTTACTATGGGTTGGTAAATGTAGGTAAGTTTTTAATTTTATTAGTTTTTTATCCATGGGTGTAGTTTTTGGTTTTACGGAAAAAAGTAAAAAGGCATTGTAATGTTTTTTTTGTTGGCTGTTCATTTATGGTAAAAAAAAAAATGGAATTCGCTGCAACGCGAATGTAATGAAATTTTGTTTACACATAAGTGTAAATTTGCAAGTAGAATCAGAGGGATTTATTTTTGAAATGCACAGCAGTGCAGACACTATATTGTATCCATTTTGAAGGATAAATATTATGGCCTAGGAGCCATTGTGAAACACAGCATGACTCGCATTGTGAAGCCATTGTGAAGCAGTCTTGGAGAATCCCTCTGTTGGAGGAAGAATGTTTTTGTAACAGCTATTGTTTTATTAATGAATACAAGTTTTATTGGGCATGTGTAAAACTCTGTTCTGCCCAGAAACAATATTTGCTTCCCTGTGTTAAGATCCTGTGGTAAAAACAGAGCATTATTCTCTGTTCTTTTGTGTTTGGAATTATCATAAATTCCCAACATTGAGAATTTCTCTCCGAGAAGCATGAAGGTTCTGGCGGTGGATGATGACCCTCTCTATCTCATGGTGCTCGAAAGACTACTCCAGCAATGCTATTACAACATTCATCCCGTCTAGTATTCCTTTTTTCGCCTCATGTTCTTGCAAAGGGGCCATTTCTTTTGTTCTATATTTATTTAGGGTATGTTTTTTTAAGCCCTAATATTGCCATTCTATCCTTTAATGGTCCGAATTTCTTGCATTTTTCTCATGAAATTATGTGCTACATCTTTCATTTTTTTTGCATTTCCATTCCTCAAAATTAAATAAATCCAAAAAATTTCTGTGATAAAGCTCTTCATTTATTTCATCTCGTCATTTGCATCAAGTGCGATAAATTCACATGTCTACGGTAAATTTACCCAAAATTAATTCGGATTTAAGTTTATTTTGCAAGAATATTCTGCGTTAATAACTTAATTGTCTTGAGTTTATTTCATTTGAGAAAAGAATCTAATATATTTCTTTCATAATTCTCTAGCATTTCTCTCATTCCATCAGTATTTAAATTATAGTTTGAATTTGGAATTAAAAAAAACAACTAATTTCTGGCATAAATTTCTTGCATTTTTGTCATTTGAGAAAAAAATCCAAGAAATTTCTGTGATAAAGATTTTGGATTTCTATCATTATGTGAAGTGTCGTAATGTATGAATTTTCAGCATTTTATTAGCAACCTCTTTTGGCCTGTATTCGCATGAACTTTATCAAAATTAAAATTAATTTTGAGGGAAAAGAAATTGCACTTACACATTTGAACAAAAAAACACGGAAAAATGTGTTGCAGCTCTTTCAAGGAGCTATGCTCTTTGTGATTATTGCTTTCTCTTTTTCTTTTGAAAATTTTCCATCTCTCAATAACTAGCTAGATTAATGACATCTTAGAGATAACCAGTGAAGTAGTTGAAAGAGTCACTAAGTAAGAATGTTATTTACAATACAAACCATTGCAATTTGTTCCTCTCGCGTACACTAATCTCTTCTTAGCATTCATCAATCCTTATAGTGTCATTCAGTTGCATTCCTTCCTAAAGATAAAATTTGAGACACATGGCACACATCCCTGTTGAACTAGCTTTTAGTTATTTTACTTAAATTGTTTTATTTCGTATTAAATTTTCCTATTTATAATTTAAATTATTATTCTGGTGATACTATATCTTTATCTTTTAATTAAATAAATAGAAATTAGTAGTACACATATTTATATAAGATAAATAATAATAATAATATATAAAAAATAACTAATTAAGAGAAAAACACGTGCAACTAGATGTATATATAAGTCGACGTCTCTACTATATCATCTGTCCATATATGGAAGGACACTTTAATGAGACCCGTCAATAGAAGCTCCGGTACTTCATTCTTTCAAGTAGGTTTTTGTTTAGTTTCAGCTAGTTTTTTGTTTGGTTGTAGGTGAATCAGGCGCAGACCCCAAACAGCTCCATGATTGGCCTCTGATTACTTGCTCCTACTCTTTCCATACAGTGCATTCATTCATTAGGCCCAAATCGTGGCCTGTGATTGCTTTCTCCTACTCTTTCCATACAGCGCATTCATTCATTAGGCCCAAATCGTGAATGGATCATCTTTATAGGGCTAGCAAATTGAGGGAGTAACTTAGAATAGCACCAATAGAGTATGTTGAAGTTGTCCATCTTTATAGGGCTAGCAAGCTGAGGCAGTGACTTAGAATAGCACCAATAGAGTATGTTGAAATTTGGACAATATTTTTCAAATAAAGAGTCATAATACACCACATTAAACTTCCTTTAGCCTTATTTTGCTTGTGTGTTCAGGTGGGAAGCCCAAGTTGTTTGGGTCGGTTTTAAAATGGGTGAGTTAGGATAGGAGATGTTCATGAACGCTAACATAATATTCTATTTCATAAAAACTTTGGAAATCAAAAATATAAACGTGGTTGAAAATGGCGCATAATGCTTATGTTAAACAACACATTATCATTACTACATTATCATTACCATTGAACTAACTGCCATCAAGTATACTCTGTGTTTGACGAAACAACAACTAGGTATGATAAGCTAAATTTATGATCTCTAAAATAGTGCTTAAAAACAAAATGCTAAATTTTTTTTATGAAAAGAATCAGCCTCTTCCCAAGTATGAGAAGAATCTCGAGAAGCAAAATGAACAATAGATAGGCAACAATAGTTACTAGGAACCACAAGCATGATGGTCCCATATGAAGTGCGCCACAATGGGTTGTTCTGCTAAGTACATGACGCTACCATTTATATACGAAGTCCATGGCGAAGGGCTACTACCCCTCGCAGAGGTACAAAGTGCATGTTGTTTTATACCACGAAATGGACAAATTTCTTTATAATGAAAAGACCTACACTTTCATAAAACACTTGTTACCATTTTGTTTTTAAGCACTATTTCAAAACTACCAACACTTGTTAGCATTTTGCTTTTAAACATTATTTCAGATCTGACAACACTGGTTAGCATTTTGTTTTTAAGCACTATTTCGAATGTGGCAGGAACTACCGTTGCTTGCAGTTGTTAAGTTTAAAATGGATCCGAAATTACAGTACAAGGCATAACGCCAACATATATAATTGGCAATGCATTACGGCCGTTCGTAAGAATATGTTCCCTTTTATATGAAACATTACACTTCTATATTAATCTCTTATAGACACAGGTTTCATGGTTGACGAAGATGGCGGAGGGGATTCTTTCTGGGTGAGAATATGATCACTAGGCACTTGAAGAAGACCATACCACTTACCCGAAATCCATCATTTTCGTGCATTCCCATTCACTAGACTCATCTCCTCTGTAATGGTTGAAGAGGCCGAGCAGTTCGTGTGGAGCTCTTTTCTTTGTTTTCTGCCCACATCCAATCTGCTGCATCAATACCAGAAGTTTCTGAAACAAGTCTTCTTGATGTGCGTCTAGCGCTCAGAGTAATGACAAAGTGTCCATAAAATAGACACCGCAAATTCAGTTGCAAAGTCCGAAACTCACAGAATATTCTGAGCAACAACAGGCTCGATCAAAGCTGATCCAGCGCGCCAAGACTTCTGCATACCATAGAAAGTATTTCAAGCAGAAAAGCAATAGCCCCACACTCTACAAGCTTCTCTCTCATGATTTCCTATACTGATATGTAATAAATGGTGGCAAATATAGCTGTGTTTGCAGGTGAAGAAGTAGCCTGCTCATCATTTCTGAGAAATTTCACCAACACTTCTGCTAATCCATCGGTGGGTTGCATTTTTTCCCTGCTACAGAGAGTTTGCAGTTGCGAGCTCCTCAAGGATCGCAATTGCATTCGTTTTTCCCTCTGGATTTCCCTCTACAAGAATCCACATCATGCAAAGAAAAGCCCCAAAAATGGGTAACTTATTGGGCTCATTTTGCCTATTGTTCTCCATTAATCCACCATTCTTCATAGTTTATGCATGCTTTTGAGTATATTTATGTTGATTGAATGAATGAGGATAATTAGTTGACCATGAGGACTAATACGTGTTTACTGTAGATTTTTGGCAACTTTTGGACCAAGGTCAAGCATTTATGAGCCATTTGACAGCCGAATGCAAGGGGAAAAGGCTGAGGATTCATAGGAAGTGTGCCTCCTACACTAAATGGCCTCTTCTTCTAGTTCTCCACCATCAGCTCAGAGTTCAGCAGCCCACCAATGTTGATTCCCAAGGGTAGCCGAGCGGCTTGTATGAAGTGATTAAGTAATAGCAATTTGGGCAGCCAAGCCCCTCGAATCAAGGAGGAATGTTGGAGGTCCTCGTGGTGCATAAATAGGAAGGTTTCCAGCCTTCATAGGTTACTTTTTGAACAATTGTATTCTGCACTATAATGCTGCTAGTTTCTCAGCTCATTTTGTAGCTTCTACTGTACAACTTTTTTGTGACATGGTTATTTTTGAGTAATGGAAAGTAGTTTCATTTGGCACCAGTTTTGAGCTTTTTCTTAGGAGCTTGCATCTCTTGGGGTTGGGCTCAACCCAAGTGCCAAGGCTCCCTTTGTTTACTGTTATGTGTTGTTGATGTCTTTATCAAATAATTTATGTTAAGTAGATTACAGTCTTGCCTGGTTACCTAGGTCATTGTTGATGATTAAAAAAGCTTTTCATGTTCAGATTGGTTTGATCGGTTGATAATAGAGAATATCTTTAGAAAAAGGCTATCAAGCACCCCTGATCTCACCTCTCCCTCCGTGGGACCATGAGCTGGGACCAAGGCATCCTTGCCGCCACCAAAAACACTGTCTTTGCTTCATCATGTAATTGTTAGTGTTAGATTCTCATTTGTGGAAGCTCATACCAGTTGCAGTTACATGTTCAGGTCCATGATTGCTTAGTTTGCATAGCTATTTCACATGATTCTGTTGCCAATAAACTTCTGTTCATTTTCTTTGCTGATATTGAGGTTAGATTAGGTTAAAGTAGCTAGGTCTTTGGTTTTCCGAGTCTTTGTTTGAATAGTTTGGAAAATAACTTGCAGAGCACCTGTGATACCTCTTTGCCTACCCCTACTCCATCAATATCGCCTGCTCTGTCCTCCAAATCTGATTCTTGCTTCACATTTGCTACGTTCCCTCACTTTGAGCTAATTTCCATATTTTTGTGCAACATTGCTCTACCCCTCCTTGAACAAATCTAGCCATCCTTATCACTCACCCGCTTCGTTCGCCAGGTCCTGGACCCCTCCACATCATCATCCAACCTCCGTACCCACTTCTACACCTTTCTTCCACCATCAACCCTCCAAAATCCCCTTTCGGAACATCCTATAGAAACATCCTGTAGAAGCCACAGAACATCCTGTAGAACCCCTGCAGACTTCCTGTAGAAGCTCACGAAAGCGGTTTCTTGAGATTCGAGCACAGTGAAACTCTCTGGAAGGGTGCTAGGGACCCCTTATACCCTCTTCTAACCTTCCCAACCTCCTGCAAGCGCCTGCTCCATTTCCTTTCGCCAATCAACTTCTGCACAGTCAAAAATAGTTAAAGCACATGCAAAATAATTCTGACAAATTACTCAAAAATGCAAAAAGATGTTTTCTTCATATTTCTCTTCAGAAGTAGCTTAGTCACATGCATTTTACATTTCTAGAAGTCAATAGCATCCATTTCTGTAGCTTTCATCCTTTTACTTGCACTAGTAGGGTTAGTTGGTAAAACTAGGGTTTGTTAGGGTTTGTGTTCCTTTCTAGCTTTCAACTTCTTTCTGCAAGTATATTAGCCTTTGGTTGAGTTAGTTTTCATCCATCACAGTTAAAAGCTTCTTCTAAGAGCTCATAGAAGTTAGCTTAGGCTCCTAGCAGACTTGTTCCAACTGATCAGGTGACAGCCTACGGCAAGAGCTAGTACTTGTGCATATAGCACCGTCGCTTCCAAGTTTGTTATGAACTACCGGGTTGATAAAAGTAAAGAAGGGAGTCCCAAGAGTTGCAGCATTATTTCTATAATACTGGAGCCCACCATTCTTTTTGGCACCGTTGCCAGGGAAGCGTCAGAGTATTTGTGATTGCTGCTTTTCTTTTATTTTCTACTACAACCTTCTGCTAAGTAGTTTATTTCATTTCCATTCTGCAATTTCATTTCTGCAAAAGTAGATTAGACATTTCCTTCTTTCATTGGTTAGCATTTCAATTTCGCAATTTCAATTCTGCAAGCTTAAATTAGAATTTTAATTCCACAATTTCAATTCTGCAAGCGTAGATTAGCATTTCAATTCCACAATTTCAATTCTGTAAGCATAGATTAGCATTTCAATTCTGCAATTTCAATTCTGCAAGCGTAGCCTAGTATTTCATTCCTGCAATTTCATTTCAGCTAAGTCCTTTCCTGCTTTCATTTCAATTCCGCATTTTCATTTCAACAAGATAGATTTTAGTTAGTTGCAATTCAATCTATTTCAGTTTTGCAGGTACAAGCAGAAGAAAAAAAAACAAAAGCAAACAAAAATATTTCATTTCATGCCTCGTAGGAACAGAGACAATACCGGAAAATTCCTACCAAACACCCCCACCACATCACTGAGTCACCCTTCTCTCTTCTTTGGTGGCAGTGATCTAGAAGAACCTATAGGTGAACCTCCTAAGATATACAAAGATCCTATAACAGAAGAAGAACAAGAAAACATTCCTTTTGAGACCATGGCTGAAAACATAAACAGTAGAGAAGATGAGGAGAGAATAGAAGGTGCCTTTCCCATCCGAGAGACCTATGGGGACATGAAGATGAAAAACATAAGTCCCTCAACCTTACGTCATTTCCATAGATTGACCACTGAAGACCCTGATACCTTCCTATTTGAGTTTGTTGTCCTTTGTCAAACTTATGACTATGCAGAAGATGAGCAAAAGTTGAAACTCTTTCCCTCTACCCTCAAGGATGCAGCACTAAGATGTTTCATGGGGCTACCTGAAAACAGTGTCACAACTTGGGCTCAGATGCAGCAAGCCTTTAACAATAAATACCGGGACTACTATAGGTCAAAGGAAACAAAGGGAGAGATCTTTCAGATGACCATGGGAAGTGATGAGTCATTAGAAGACTACGAGGAAAGGTTCCAACTTAGCTATAAACGGGCCAAGTGCACGCTTGACCCTGAATCTCTGAAGCTGGTTTTGCTCCGAGGAGTCCCCGAAGACCTTCTAGATACCCTCCATCTACTAGCCAGAAGAGACATCTTCCAACTACCTTATGAGGACATAAAGACTGTGTTTAGAAAGCACTCTAGGGCAGCTCGGAAACGAGGTAGGGGGAATCCACTCTCAGCTAGTACCACCTTCTCCAAGCATGAGTTTGCTAATCAGATGGAAGACCTCAAAAGTGAGATGAGACAGACCATTGCCATGCAACTGGATACTTTCCGAATCCAACAGAAGAAAGAGGAAGCTGAGAGGGCTTTGGCCATTTTTTGTCCCAGATGTACAAGGAAGCATCCTAAGAACGAGTGTCCATTGCACTCAATGGAGGTATGTTTCATTTGTGAGGAAGACCACCCCACGAACCAGTGCCCAACCTTACCTGGACTTAAAGCCATGTACCAAGGGGCTGAAGGGGCCACTAAGCCACTCTACTTCCTTAACCAAAGGAGGCCGCATGGGTCCAGACCTTACCAGCAGGGGATGCAAGGAACATCCCAAACTTATTACAACCCCAACCAATCTGCTCACATGCCTTCTTGGGGGCCCCCTACTCATCCTTCCTGGTCCACACCTCCTCCTCGGTCTTATCCATCTTAATACCATACTCAACTTGCTGCTCATTCGTTTCACTCTCATGTCCAGCCACAACCTTAGTGGAATGCACCTCAACCAGGGTGGAGGCCCCAATACAACTCTCCTCCCGTTATTCTGCCTCCACCTCCTACTCAACCACAACCATTACCTCCTTCTCCTCCAAGACAACCCCAGATGCCTGCTCAACCTAACCCGAACCCCAACAATAGACAAGCCCAATAGGTATACACTGGAGAGACAACATGCCCTACCTATGCTATGGAGATTCAGGAGATCAACCTATTATCTGGAAAGGTCCTTCCAGATCACCAGCCTCCTCCCCCTGAGGAAGAGGAAGAGAAACATGAAAGTGAACCCAAAGCCATTCCACCCTTTCCTGAGAGACTAACAGTAGCCACGCAACCAAACCTAGAGGAGACTGAACTTTTGGGAGAAATTAAACAATTGCGTGTGAAAATCCCACTTCTCCAAGCCATAAAAGATGTACCAATCTATAACAAATTGATCAAGGAGAAGTGTTTCAGGTACCCAGGAAGGTGCAAGAGAGATGCCCCGACTATCAATGTCATAGGACAACTGTCTGATCTGATGTTGGGACAAATAATCTGTCTAAAATATTTGGACCCTGGGAGTCCTATAGTTGATGTCCACATCAATGGCACCATAATCCCCCACACCTTAATTGATCTAGGGGCTGCCATTAATGTGATGACCAGGGACACTATGCTTAAACTTAACCTTCGGGGTTCCTTAAGAAAGACCTTGACAGTATTGCAGTTGGCAGACCGCTCCACCGTGACTCCCGAAGGGATTGTGGAGGATGTCCTGGTCTCTATTGATTCTTGGGAGTACCTTGCGGACATTTTTGTCCTTCAGCCAAAGGCAAAACTCACTGGATACCCCCTCATTTTGGGAAGGCCTTGGTTAGCTACTGCGGATGGTTACATCAGTTATCGAGCTGGAAGCATGACCATCAGGAATGGGCCTATGTCCAAACAGCTAGTCCTATACTCTCTTGCCCAACCTTTGTTAGAACATGACTTACCACTCTAGTTGGAGGAGGGAGATGAGGGTGAAGTCTACTCTGCACCATTGTGCATAGTAGAAGCTGCCAGGGGAGGTCCTCTGACCGAGGATGACTTGATCGAGAATTTGATTCAAAATCCACCTCCCTGTGCACTACCATTAGAGGAGTTAGTGGAAGGTACCCAAGCTAGCGCTTTAGTGGACCTCTGTGTGGCCAATCCAACCTCACCCAGAGTTAAAAATGTGGAATTTGGCCCTGAAAGAACCTTAAAGATTAGCTCATCCCTATCTCCCTCCCAGGAGAAGGAGCTGTGTAGCTTATTAAGCCACCATTTGGATGCCTTTGCTTGGAGCTATAAGGAGATGAAAGGAGTCCACCCTTCAGTTTGTACCCATCACATTTACATTAAAGAGGATTGTAAACCGGTCAAGCAGCCTCAGAGGAGAATGAATCCAACCCTTAAGAACATTGTTAAAGAAGAGTTGCAAAAGTTGTTGGATGCAGGATTCATCTACCCCATCTCAGACAGAGAATGGGTTTCTCCTCTAGTGCTTGTACACAAGAAAAATGGGAAGTGGAGAATCTGTGTAGATTATTGAGAACTTAACAAAGCCACAAAGAAGGACCATTTCTCTTTGCCTTTCATAGATCAAGTGCTAGATGGGCTGGCAGGGAAGAAGTTCTTTTCCTTCCTAGATGGGTTCAGTGGGTATAATCAAATCCAAATCAACCCAGAAGACCAAGATAAGACCACCTTCACTTGTCCTTGAACCTTTGCCTATCGGGTCCTTCCCTTTGGGCTATGCAACGCTCCTGCCACTTTCCAGAGAGCAATATTGAGAATATTTGCTGAGCTGGTTGACGATTCGGTGGAAATCTATATGGATGACTTTACTCCTTATGGGTCTAACTTCCAACAAGCATTGTCTAACCTGGGAAAAGTTTTAACCAAGTGCATTGAAATTAGCCTATTCCTCAGTCCTGAAAAATGTGAATTCCTGATGATGGAAGGGACCGTTTTAGGTCATACCATTTCTCAACAAGGATTACAGGTGGATCCTGACAAAATTGCTATCATCCAAAAGGTTCCACCTGCTCAAAATGTAAGGGATGTTCAGAGTTTTCTAGGCTTAGCAGGATATTATAGAAGATTCATTGAAGATTTCAGTAAGCTAGCCTTGCCATTATTTGGCCTCTTAGGGAAAGATGTTGAGTTTAAATGGACTAATGACTGTCAAGGGGCTCTGGATGAGTTGAAAGATAAGCTAGTGTCCACCCCGATCTTGAGAGGTCCAAACTGGGCCCTACCTTTCCACATCCACACCGATGCCTCGAACAAAGCCATAGGGGTGGCCTTAGGACAAGTTGAGGAGAAACTACCATATGCCATATGCTTTGTCAGCAAAAACCTGTCCAAGGCAGAGATGAACTATACTGTAACTGAAAAAGAGTTCCTGGCTGTAGTCCATTCCCTAAACAAGTTCAGACACTACATCACTAGTTATCAAACATTCGTACACATTGATCATGCTACGATTAGATATTTAATGAATAAGACTGATGTAAATGCTCGTATCATTAGATGGTTACTCTTGTTGCAACAATTTTATTTAACCGTTGTGGACAAGACAGGTAAGGAAAATGTTGTTGCTGACTTTCTGTCTAGATTGGATTTGCCTGTAGGTGAAGAAGGGACAGTGGATGACCAACACCTGTTTGCTATTTCAGTACTTTCTCCATGGTTTGTTGATATAGCAAATTACTTGGTCTCAGCACAGTTCCCTCCACACCTATCCTCAAGAGAGAAGAGAATTATTGTGAGGAAAAGTGCCCCATTCACTTGGATCGGGGGAAACCTGTTTAAACTTGGCCCAGATCAGATCTTGAGGTGTTGTGTTAGGGAGGAGGAATTTTTCGACATCCTCCTGACCTATCATGATGGGCCCTATGGAGGTCACTTTGTAGCGAAAAGGACTGCCTTCAAAATTCTACAGGCGGGCTACTATTGGCCCACTCTTCATCAAGATGTCAGAAGATACATCAGCCAATGTGACCGATGTCAAAGGATGGGGAAACCGACTCCAAGGGATGAAATGCCCCTCCAACCTCAAGTGACCTTTGAGCCATTTGAGAAGTGGGGCATGGATTTTTTGGGTCCTATCAACCCTCCTTCAAAGAAAAGGTCTTACATCATTGTGTGCACAGACTACCTGACAAAGTGGGCAGAAACAAAGGAAATCAAGGCAGCGACAGAAGGAAAAGTGGTTGAGTTTTTAAGGGAAAATATCTTCTACAAATTTGGCTACCCAAGAGAGCTGGTCATCGATCAAGGAAGTCAGTTCACCGCTAACCTGATTGAAGACCTGCTCGCTCATCACAAGATCGAGCACAAAACTTCTACCCCTTATCATCCACAAGCTAATGGGAAGGTGGAAGTTACTAATAGATTGTTGGAAGAGATTTTGACTAAAGTGGTGAGCAGCAGCAGGAAGGATTGGGCAGATCGCTTGGTTGAGGCCACCTGGGCCTACAACACCACTTGGAAAACTACAACAAGTTTCACACCTTATAAGCTGGTCTACGGGAAGAAGGCTCTGCTGTACATAGAATTCGAGTACAACACATTGAGGGTGGTAGCTCAGCTGGACCTAGATCTCAGCCATGCACAACGGGAAAGATTACTGCAGCTAAATAGATTAGATGAACAGAGAATGCAGGACCTCCTCCACTCAGAAGTAGTTCAACTCCAGAGGAAGATATGGCATGAATGGCACCTTAATGAAAAGAAATTCCAGCCAAGGGATTGGGCGCTGCTGTATGACTCAAGATACAAGGATTTCAAAGGGAAACTGAGGACAAGGTGGTTAGGACCATATACAGTGGAGAAATGCAACGAGAATGGTTCAGTCTTTATCAAGACCATTGATGAAGAAGCCATCCCCATGCTCGTCAATGGGCATCGATTGAAAATCTACAGGAAACCCCTTTTGAGGCAGGAGTTCACTAAAACTTTGGACAAATCAGTGTTGGTAGTGGAGCAGGGCACTGTCTCTATTGCACCCACACCTTAAGCATCAAAAAAAAAAAAGAGAGAGAGAAAAGAAAAAGAAAAAAAAGAGAAATGAAATAAAAAGATCCCTGGGTGAAAACTTCTTAGAGGTGCCCGGGGCAGACATTGAGGGTGAAAACCTCATGGAGGCGCCCCAGCTATCTCTCAAAAAAAAAGAAAACACGAGCCTAATCTTTGTGGAATAATTGCAGGTTGCAGGGAATATATTGGAGGTTAGGAAGGTCGCGCAAAACAAGGACAAGGGTCCACACCAGGCTACAAGACACCCTCACAGACACTTCCTCCATGACCACTCGCCTCTCCTAGGATTTGATCATATTCGGGGGCAGATTTCACCTTCTACAGGAAGTTCTGCCTATTCTACAGGCATTCTATATCTTCTATAGGAAACATCGTGTAGAACCTTCGGGCAAGCCAAAATCAATCTTGGAGGGGAATCTAAAGGTTGGAATCTATTTGTTAGGCCTGTAGCCACCCCTCTTTCCACCCATCAATGGCACCTTGTTCCATCTCCTTACACCTCTGTCACCCACATGGTTATGTGTGCTTGCACAGTCATACAAGAAACCCTGTTTTCCTCAGTTTGCCAGCAAGAATTTTTCAGAAAAAAATCAAACAATGATGTCTAGCTCACCCTACCTGTCAATCTCCATCTGGACTCTTCATCAACCGAATCCCTCGTCATCAATATAACCCTGCTCGTTTAGCTTGCATTCCAGGAGGAAAATAAGCTACAGGACATCCTACAGGAATCCTGTAGCAGCTGATCCATGTGGGAGACATATTCTGGAAGCAGGAATAGTCGAAACCAACAAAGGGAACATGCAAAAAGCTCGTCTTGAATGTGAAAACATACTCGACAGCTAAAACCAAACAGAGCCTGTACATGCAATGTTAACAATAGAGGATCGGGTTCCAAAACCCGTGCATACAGCATGAATGAATGAAGGAATGGGTTCTAACACCCATGCATGAGGCAGCAACAAGCGAAGGAATGGTCCCGAGACCCGAAGTCTGCATAATGCATCCATGGCCACGCAGGTAAGTGTCTAAACCCATTTGTCAATTGCATAAACTATATTTCGAAAGCTGCATGCCTATGAAAATGGTTCGGATTGAATGGGATTGGTGGCCAGTCAACTAGCCACCCTCAGCCAGTTACATAGCTTCGTGGGATCCGAACAAGCTCAGTTACATTCAAATTTTCCGACAAGACATGCAGCCGACACGTGTGGAGTGTCCAGTTGGGGAAAATCGTTGGGACTGGTAGTGGTGGCGGCGGTTAATGGCAGAAGGGGAGGTAATGGCGGTAAGAGACACACAAAGGAATGATGGTCGTGACATTGGATCAATGGTTCGGTCTGGCCACCTCATCCCCTCGCCACGAATTGCACCGCAGTTAAAAGATACTCGGCTGAAGACTCTCACCACCCTCTGTTCATTCGCACTTGCAACGTCCTCGACCGAAGCACGCGTCCTCTGCTTCTGAAATCTATTAACCTATCGTCCTCCACCAAGTTTTTTGGCCTGTTTCAAAAAAATATCTCGCGTACCGGGCTCGTTTAGAGGCGTAGTGACATCCTACATAAGCCGGCAAAAGTTCTACAGGAAGAATCTCTACAGGAAGTATGGCACAACTTTTTGGAGTAGGTAAGCCTGGAGTTTTCTTCTTCGAATTCGGAGTTCCGAGAGAGGTAGGCTTGAAAGCACTCTTCCATGCATGGTATGTTTCAAAAAAGGTGGTGAATTGAACTGTCTCAAATTTGGGAGTCTGAGAAAAATCCGCCTGTGAGTTGGAAATAGCAGTTTGTCTGTGTGTTGCACGATATTTCTCAGTCATTTTTGTGTCAAAATTCTTCTCCACGGTTCTTAAAAAAAGAAGAAGAAAATTCTCCTATAGGAAAGATACGCAACTGTGAGGGCTAGCCTATGTATGAAGAATTTGAATTTTCATGTTTGTATGTATGCCGAGAATAAACATTGAGCTCTGTACTCTGTCTGTGGAAACCCAATTTCTCCCTTCATAAACAGACATCTGAGTTCTAGGCAGCAACAACCTTAAAGCCAGGGAATTGGTGCTAATTGATAGTTGAAATCCCTTCTCAAAGTTCAGGGGAGAAATCCATAAACAACATCCCCTTTTCTAATCAGAGCATAAAACATGGCACTCTCACCATGCCAGGAGGGTTTATCAGGAAAGAACCTTCGGATCCCAGAAAGTTGCGTGAGCATCCGGAGGTGGTGGACCTCTTCACCCGCACCAATTAGATGTCCTTTTGTGACAAAATTTATGGTCATGACGATGAGATAATGGAGGAATTCTTAATGTCCCTAAAACCTAAATCAAAGACACAAGCCACAGTGAATCTTAGGCGTTTGACCTTAGAAGTTACCCCTGAGCTCATCAGTCGTGTTATTGGTCTCCCATTAGGGCTCCCTTGGAGCAAAGAAGAAAGGTCATTGGGCCAGGCAGCCAAGAAAGCATTCTTCCTGCCTGAGGAACATCCTGTAGAAGACAAGAACGGGGTTCAGAGAACCAGCTTACCTCCTCTCTGGAGCGAAGTCAGTTTCCAAATCATGAAATACATTACCTGTGAAGGGAGGTTCAACATTGTCTATGGCTATCATTTCAGGTTGCTGAATGAACTAAGACATGGAATGGATTTACCTCCAGAAGAGAAATTGAGCATCCCCTATTTTCTTCTACAGTCATTAAGTGAATGTGGCAAAAAATTGAATGAAGGGACACCGGATCAGTTAGCCCATCATGGGCTCATCAAACTTTTAGTGGAAGATGCCCTCCACACCTACACTATCCCCCTCTCTTGGGAAATTTTTCGAAACATGTCCGGAGATGACGATATTAGAATTCTCGCCGAGGAGCTCACCTCATCCAGCAGTGAAGAAGGGGAACACACTGAAGTAGGAGAGAAAACCAGTGGTAAAGAAACACAGGAGAAACAAGCACAAGCAGGACAAAAAGAGAAAGAGGGAAAGGGCCAAATTGCTGAGCCTAAAACAGAGCAAGGAGCAATAGCAAAAACACCAAGGGAAAAGAGATTGTAGAGGAGAGTAGAGAAGGCAGAAACATCCCAAGTAAAGGCTGGCGTAGCCATAACAGTCACACCAAAACAAAAGGTAAAGACAGATCCTGAAATGGCTGCAATATAGGCAAAAATAGTTGACACAGAGACTTCTATAGGAAGCATGGAAACAGAACAGCAAAGGGGGAAATCACCAGAAATATTGGCAAGAGAGGCAATAGATGTGCTTGCCGCCTTAAAAACACCTCCAAAACAAAAAGGGAAGCGAAAGAGGCAAACCTCCATGTACTTTAAAGCAAGAAGGACCACACGGATCAAAGTAGGAAGACCCCAGCCGCAGTCAAAGGAGCCAATTATCATTGAGGACACAACCCCTAAACCAAAGGAAGTGTCTCCTTCAAAGATATCCATCACCTATGAACGAGTAAGCCCAAAAACTTCCATCTGGAGAGAAAGACTTAAGAAAATGGACTCAAAGACAGTTCTACAGGAAGCTGAGAAATCTTTACAGGAAACTTGGGCTAAGCTAAAAGAGATCGAGAAATTGAAGGAAAAGGTAGCCAAATAATCACAAGAAGAATAAAGGACAGAGGAAATATTGGAACCAAGCCCTCAGCCCAGTTTGAGCTCATACTATAACCTATTAGAAGCTGGGAAGATAATTCCCCAGAAATTTGTGGTGCCACTATTCTTTGCACTGGAAGAAGAAAGAATTAGGACTCACACTTGGATGAGGATTGCCACGTCCAAGGGTGTGGTAGACATAGGCCCCCTAGAAGAACAACTCAGGGAGTCAAGGAAAGAATTGGCCATGGTGAAGCATGTGGAAAGCATTCAGAGGGCCAAACTATAGGAAGAGAATGAGCTACTGAAACAGCAACTACAGCTACAGGGAATCCATAAGGAAGATAGGCCCTCCATTCTAGGAGAACAGCAACAACGGGAAAAGCCTCCAATAGACAAAGAAACCTTGGATGAACAACAAAGAAAGGATGGGCTACAGGCTGAGATCGAGGCACTAACAAAACAGCTACAGGAGAAGGAGTTGCAAGCAGCAGAGGAGATACAGTCTCTAAGGAAACAGGTACATGAGAAGGAAGCCCAACTGGCCTGCATGGCCAACTGGGCAATAGAGGCCATACAGTGTAGGCAGCCTGCCAATTCATACGCTTTGTACTTTAAAGATTAATGGTTGCAGTTCTAGATTAACACCTTGACCCAAAGGGGCACTACTCCATTTCAAAACTACCATCAATTCATGGCTTTATGTGACAATAGCTCATCAGAGGACAAGGCTAAATTATCAGAGTTTTATTTACACAACTTGGCCCTTCCAAACATGAATTTGTGGGATCCCAATGCTGTGGTAGGAGATGTGCAACTTATGGCCATGGCCTCTTGGTTGAATCATGAGGAAAAAAGGGCAGCAAAGGTCTGAGATATTATGAACAGGGAACTCAGTGAACCACTAATGATCAGAGCAGAGCCGGAGGATCCCTTAGCATTGATAAGCGCCCACCAGCACTTGGCCAACAACCCTCAGGATTTACCAGATTACATTGAATGACAAGCTCAAGCTATTGCCCACTTTGAGGACATGGAGAGACTGTTGGGGGATAACTGCCTTCATGCTTGCACAAGGAGGTGGAACACACTGCCCCATAGTTTGAAGATAAGAGAATACCACTCTCTAACCAGGATGAGGGAGGCCTTGGCAAGAGTACCCCTCTATAAACAGCCAATGCAAAATCTACAGGCCAATTGGATCGACCTAAAGTTCAGTCCTCCCTTGCTTTTGGGATTGCTGGAAGGAGTTACGGAAGAAGAGGAAAACAGGCAATGGGAGGAGGTGGAAAGAAAAGCAGGATTTCATGACCGGGAAGAAGACATCACCTCGGAGGCCTGGGATGTGAGAGAGGCAGTCAAACCTATCAAGGATGATGAGCTAGATTAGTTGCTCAGAGGATGAGCAACCCATTTAGCAGGGGGGTGATGACGAGCCCCAAAAATGGGTAACTTATTGGGCTCATTTTTCCTATTTTTCTCCATTAATCCACCATTCTTCATAGTTTATGCATGCTTTTGAGTATATTTATGTTGATTGAACAAATGAGGATAGTCACTTGACCATGAGGACTAATACGTCTTTATTGCTGATTTTTGGACAACTTTTGGACCAAGGTTAAGCATTTATGAGCCATTTGACAGCCGAATGCAAGGGGACAAGGCTGAGGATTTGTAGGAAGGGTGCCTCATGCACTAAATGGCCTCTTCCTTGACTTCTCCACCATCAGCTCGGAGTTCAGCAGCCCACCAATGTTGATTCCCAAGGGCAGCCGAGCAGCTTTTATGAAGTGATTGAGTACCAACAGTTTGGGCAGCCAAGCCCCTCGAGTCAAGGAGGAATGTTGGAGGTCCTCGTGGTGCATAAACAAGAAGGCTTCCATCATTTGTAAGTTACTTTTTGAACAGTTGTATTCTGCACTATAGTGCTGCTAGTTTCTCAGCTCATTTTGTAGCTTCTGCTATACAACTTTTTGTGACATGGTTATTTTTGAGTAATGGAAAGCAGTTTCATTTGGCACTAGTTCTGAGCTTTTTCTTAGGAGCCTATAGCTCTTGGGGTTGGGCCCAACCCAAGTGCCAAGGCTCCCTTTGTGTACAGTTATGTATTGTTGATGTCTTTATCAAATAATTTCTGTTAAGTAGATTATAGTCTTGCTTGGTTACCTAGGTCATTGTTGATGATTAAAACAGCTTTTCATGTTCAGATTGGTTTGATAGGTTGATAACAGAGAATATCTTCAGAAAAAAGGCTATCAAGCACCCATGATCTCACCTCTCCCTCTGTGGGACCATGAGCTGGGACCAAGGCGTCCTTGCCGCCACCAAAAACACTGTCTTTGCTTCATCATGCAATTGTTAGTGTTAGATTCTCATTTGTGGAAGCTGATACCAGTTGCAGTTACATGTTCAAGTCCATGATTGCTTAGTTTTCATAGCTATTTCACATGATTCTGTTGCCAATAAACTTCTGTTCATTTTCTTTGCTGATATTCAGGTTAGATTAGGTTAAAGTAGCTAGGTCTTTAGTTTTCCGAGTCTTTGTTTGAATAGTTTGGAAAATAACTTGTAGAGCACCTGCGATACCTCTTTGCCTACCCCTACTCCATCAATACCACCTGCTCTGTCCTCCAACTCTGATTCTTGCCTCACATTTGCTACGTTCCCTCACTTTGGCCTAATTTCCATATTTTTGTGGAACATTGCTCTACCCCTCCTTGAACAAATCTGGCCATCCTTATCACTCACCCACTTCATTCTCTAGGTCTTGGACCCCTCCACATCATCATTCAACCCTCCGTACCCACTTCTACACCTTTCTTCCACCATCAACCCTCCAAAATCCCCTTTCGGAACATCCTGTAGAACCCTTGCAGACTTCGTGTAGAAGCTCACGAAAGCGGTTTCTTGAGATCTAAGCACTATGAAACTCTCTGGAAGGGTGCTAGGGACCCCTTAGGCCCTCTTCTAACCTTCCCAACCTCCTGCAAGTGCTTACTCCATTTCCTTTCACCAATCAACCTCTGCACAGTAAAAAACAGTTAAAGCACATGCAAAATAATTCTGACAAATTACTCAAAAATGCAAAAAGATGTTTTCCTCATATTTCTCTTCAGAAGTAGCTTAGTCACATGCATTTTACCTTTCTATAAGTCAATGGAATCCATTTCTGTAGCTTTCATCCTTTTACTTGCACTAGTAGGGTTAGTCGGTAAAACTAGGGTTTGTTAGGGTTTGTGTTCCTTTCTAGCTTTCAACTTCTTTCTGCAAGTAGATTAGCCTCTGGTTGAGTTATTTTTCTTCCATAATAGTTAAAAGCTTCTTCTAAGAGCTCATAGAAGTTGGCTTAGGCTCCTAGCGGACTTGTGCCAACTAATCAAGTGACAGCCTACGGCAAGAGCTAGTACTTGTGCATATAGCACCGTCGCTTCCAAGTTTGTTACGAACTACCGGGTTGATAAAAGTAAAGAAGGGAGTCCCAGGATTTACAACATTATTGCTGCAATACTGAAGCCCACCATGAAGAAGTAGCGTGCTCATCATTTCTGAAAAATTTCACCAACCCTTCTGCCAATCCATTAGTGGGTTGCATCTTTTCCCTGCTACAGAGTGTTTGTAGTTGCAAGCTCCTGAAGGATCACAATTGCATTTGTTTTTCCCTCTGGATTTCCCTATACAAGAATCCACATCATGCAAAGAAAAGCCTTAGAAGAACTAATAATCAATCCATGAGTTTCTTCATCTACATGAATAATCATTACCAGTGTTCCCTATGCTTCCTCCCATATGTCCATAGACTCTTTCGACTTCTCTATTGCCCGTTTACAGTGACCGACACTACTAGATGTAGGGGGGTTTTAAGACAATATTTAAGACAATATTTGAGTCAATTGTCTTAACTTAAGACAAAAATAAACTTGTGTATTGTCTTAAATATTGTCTTTAAGCGAGTGTCTCAAAATATAATGTCTCAAAAATTTGTCTCTATTAAGACAATATAGAACACATATTATTATTGTCTCTATAAAGACAAGAATTGTTGTCTATTAAGAGACAATTTGATTTGTCTCTCTAGAGACAATTTCATTTGTCTCTCTAGATACAATTTCATTTGTCTCTCTAGAGACAACTTCATTTGTGTCTCTTTAGAGACAATTACATTTTTGTCTTTTTAGAGACAATAGCTGAGATTAAAAACATAATATATCCATAATTCAACTATTGTCTCTCTAGAGACAATATAAAAAATTATTTAAAAAAAATAAATGTCCATAATTGTCTCTCTAGAGACAATATAAAAAATTAGTTAAAAATAAATAAATAAAATCATTTTGAATGTTCTTTCAAAGTAGTTTCACATTCAAAGTTCACAAATAGTACTCGTGTATGAGAGAAACCACCACAGAAATTGTTGTCTGATAGAAACCAGCGCATATGGGTTATTAATTACGCCGTAAGGCGTTCCCCTCTGAAATCAACTCCCCTGCTTGCCTACATGTCATCTTGTGCACCATACGATTAGATGTTAGACGATTGCACAAATTTCAAGCGTTAGATCAAAATAGTTACAAATTAATTACAAATTAGTATGCATTAGTTATTGGTTATTACGTGTAACGGTTTGCGACTAACGCTTTGCGACTACCATTCTTTGAAAGACTAGCAAAAAACGGTTTACAACCGCACTAACAGTTAGGGAAAACCTTGAAGCGCCCATAGTTGCATTCACAGTTAATGACAAAGCTGCACACAACCCTTCTTCCTCTGTAACATCTGCAAATGGTGGAAACCAGCTAGCCACACCATCCTTGCGTGACTGAAGCCACGACCTATCATCGTCCTCTGTTCGTGTGCAACTAAAATTTGAGGAAGCGCCGAAAGGTACCGTCTTGATGCCAGTTTATTAATCTCCTATTTCACATGTTCTGGGTTCATATAGTATGCTATTTTCTTGATATGCCACGAATTCTTAAAATAGATTGCAGCAGGGCAAATTTGAGTCATAAGAGTTTTCTTTTGGCAATGCATATAGTGTTTTCTGTTTTCTCTGTAATGGCGTATTTGTTTTCCCCATGTTTTTTTTTAATTACCGGATTTGAAACTGTATCTATGATATTTCCGCTGAACTGCGCGTTTGTTAAGGTGCGTGGCTGATGCAGTATTGAGGGTGTGTACTGCAGACAGTCTGTGGGAGGACTCATGTTGGTCAACGTATCCCCCTGCAGCAGAGACTACATAATCTGTGGGAAGTTGTGCAACCCTTATACATGAACGTTCATCGACATTCATAAATAAATTAGACTATATTCTTATTAAAAAAAAACAGGGTCAGAATGCGGTGGAACAGGGAAATATTTTCCTAAAGACCAGGTTCTGGTCATGACTCTGCAATAGAGAATTAAGCTATTTCTTTCAAAGGAAAGTACGCAACCAGAGGTGAGTCCAAGACCCTGAATGTGAGGAATCAGGCCTAAACCCTGTCGCTCGATGTAACAGAATTAAACTCAGAGGGATTACTCGTTTAAATTCTTTAAAGAAAAACATGGTTCGACCCCATTTCTGGGTGGACGAGCTTCCAAACCCCAACTGTAACAAAACCCCAAGTGTAATCAAACCCAACAAATATCAACGGAGATAATTCCAGCTAAAAGCACATCAAGAAATAGCGAATAAGTATATTGTCTGGTAACCGAGACGATTTACGAAACCAAACCCTCTGCAGAATAGCACAACCAGAAGGACATAAAGAAAATAATAGTCGATAAGCCAGCAACATATGGCAGCATCGCATAAGTTTAGAAAACGTTCTATGTGGACATAACCCAGGAAGAGTAACTCAAGATAATACAAAAGTGACCATTTTATTACACATTAACAAGCTTAATAAAGTAAATGTCTTACAGTGCCAAAATTAAAACAGAGAATGGACTTACAAAAGGTAGCTATTACAATTACAGAGTTGGCCAGTGTGGCTCAAAATATCAGAGGTGAAATCCCCTCAAATTTAACAAGCTTCTTAAAAAAAAAGACATGATTCAGAAATAAATTAGACTATATTCTTATTTAAAAAAAAACAGGGTCAGAATGCGGTGAAACAGGGAAATATTTTCCTAAAGACCAGGTTCTGGTCATGACTCTGCAACAGAGAATTAAGCTATTTCTTTCAAAGGAATGTACGCAACCACAGGCGAGTCCAAGACCCTGAATGTGAGGACTCAGGCCTAAACCCTGTCGCTCGACGTAACAGAATTAAACTCAGAGGGATTACTCGTTTAAATTCTTTAAAGAAAAACATGGTTCGACCCCGTTTCCAGGTGGACGAGCTTCCAAACCCCAACTGTAATCAAACCCAACAAATATCAACGGAGATAATTCCAGCTAAAAGCGCATCAAGAAATAGCGAATAAGTATATTGTCTGGTAACCGAGATGATTTACCAAACCAAACCCTCTGCAGAATAGCATAACCAGAAGGACATAAAGAAAATAATAGTCGATAAGCCAGCAACGTATGGCAGCATCACATAAGTTTAGAAAATGTTCTCTGTGGAACATAGCCCAGGAAGAGTAACTCAAGATAATACAAAATCGACCATTTTATTACACATTAACAAGCTTAAGAGCGTAAATGTCTTTTAGTGCCAAAATTAAAACAGAGAATGGACTTACAAAAGGTAGCTATTACAATTACAAAGTTGGCCAGTGTGGCTCAAAATATCAGAGGTGAAATCCCCTCAAATTTAACAAGCTTCTTAAAAAAAAAACAAAAGACATGATTCAGGCCTCCAGACCGAAGCCAGAGGGTCAGTGCCTCTTCATAAGCATACACTTAAACATTTTCCAAAATATGAACATTTTCCCAAGAGGACGGCTAGACTATGTAGGAAGGGTGAACCATCTCCTTCCACGAAGAAAACAAGAAAAAACTACAGCATGTTGTAAGACAAACCAGGGTGGAAACCCTCATACCCGGTGGAAAACCTCTGAGTCATCTCTGTTCCTCGAAGGCACCGCTCCCATCTGGTAGCAAACTCGAAAGTGAGAGCAAGGTGTACCTACGAGCAAACCACCACAAATAGATTAAGTATTCGAAGATTTCCTTAGAGAAGAGCTTAGTCTGCTATGGAGAAAGGTTAAAACATGGTTGCAGGAAAGAAAAACAAAAACAGGAAAACTAACCAGCAGCTAACTTACCTGGAATGCCAACTCTGGCAGTGAGGACAAGGATTGGCACTTCGAGCGCCTTTCAAAAACCTCAATAGAGCTCTGGTTTGAAGTAAGCACATGCCATGGTGTACAAGGGAACGCTTCCCGATGGTCATCGGATTGCTGTGAAGAGATTCAGAAACTGCACGCCGGAAGGGGATTCCGAATTCCTCAACGAAGTGGAGATCATCAACACCGTCAGGCAACCGAATCTGGTCGTTTTGAGGGGCTGCTGCGTGGCCAGTGACAAGAAGGAAGGGCACCAGCGGTTTCTGATATATGATTACATGTCCAATGGAAATTTGTATGAGCCTCTCTTTGGAGAAAAGTCCAATGCCCAATCTTTGAGCTGGCCGCAACGGATGAACATTGTCCTGGGGACTGCCAAGGGACTGGCTTATCTACACAATGGCATCGAGCCTGCAGTTTATCACAGAGACATCAAACCCACTAACATTCTGCTGGATGAGGAAATGAATGCCCATGTGGCCGATTTTGGTCTGGCGAGGATTATGACTGAAGTAGGAGAATCCCATCTGACGACAAAAGTAGCAGGGACGCATGGCTACTTGGCCCCCGAATACGCTCTCTATGGCCAACTTACAGACAGAAGCGATGTGTATAGCTTTGGGGTTCTGTTGTTGGAGATTATGAGCGGCAGAAAGGCTCTTGACACCACTGCTCAGTCGGCCCCCAATTATCTCATCGCGGATTGGGCAATGGCCCTAGTGAAAAATGGCATGACTAGTGAAATAGTAGACCAGAGTATCCGTCCGAGCGCGGAGGAGGATGTGATGTAGAGGTTCATTTTGGTGGGTATTTTGTGCTCACATGTTATGGTGGCATTCAGACCTCGAATGGTGGAAGCCGTGAAGATGCTGGAGGGGGAGGGTGATATTCCTGAAATCCCAGACAGGCCTGTGCCGCTTACGCTACAGGGTCCACCTGCTACAGACTAGAATGGTTCGTTAATCCTTCTTTCTGATAGCGTTTCCTGGCTTTCCTTCAGCTCGATGGAGATGTTGAATATGTCGGTAAATGTCTTTCAGTGCCAAAATTAAAACAGAGAATGGACTTACAGAAGGTAGCTATTACAATTACAGAGTTGGCCAGTGTGGCTCAAAATATCAGAGGTGAAATCCCCTCAAATTTAACAAGCTTCTTAAAAAAAAAAAAAAGACATGATTCAGAAATAAATTAGACTATGTTCTTATTAAAAAAAAACAGGGTCAGACTGTGGTGGAATAGGGAAATATTTTCCTAAAGACCAGGTTCTGGTCATGACTCTGCAACAGAGAATTAAGCTATTTCTTTCAAAGGAATGTACACAACCACAGGCAAGTCCAAGACCCTGAATGTGAGGACTCAGGCCTAAACCCTGTCGCTTGACGTAACAGAATTAAACTCAGAGGGATTCTTTAAAGTAAAACATGGTTTGATCCCCTTTCCGGGTGGACGAGCTTCCAAACCCCAACTGTAACCAAACCCCAACTGTAATCAAACCCAACAAATATCAACGGAGATAATTCCAGCTAAAAGCGCATCAAGAAATAGCGAATAAGTATATTGTCCGGCAACCGAGATGATTTACCAAACCAAACCCTCTGCAGAATAGCATAACCAAAAGGACATAAAGAAAATAATAGTCGATAAGCCAGCAACGTATGGAAGCATCACATAAGTTTAGAAAACGTTCTCTGTGGAACATAACCCAGGAAGTGTAACTCAAGATAATACAAAATCGACCATTTTATTACACATTAACAAGCTTAAAAGCGTAAATGTCTTTTAGTGCCAAAATTAAAACAGAGAATGGACTTACAGAAGGTAGCTATTACAATTACAAAGTTGGCTAGTGTGGCTCAAAATATCAGAGGTGAAATCCCCTCAAATTTAACAAGCTTCCTAAAAAAAAACAAAAGACATGATTCAGGCCTCCGGACCAAAGCCAAAGGGTCAGTGCCTCTTCATAAGCATACACTTAAACATTTTCCAAAATATGAACATTTGCCCAAGAGGACGGCTAGACTACGCAGGAAGGGTGAACCATCTCCTTCTGTGAAGGAAACAAGAAAAAACTACAGCATGTTGTAAGACAAACCAGGGCGGAAACCCTCATACCCAGTGGAAAACCTCGGAGTCATCTCTGTTCCTCGAAGGCACCGCTCCCATCTGGTAGCAAACTCGAAAACGAGAGCAAGGTGTACCTACGAGCAAACCACCACAAATAGATTAAGTATTCGAAGATTTCCTTAGAGAAGAGCTTAGTCTGCTATGGAGAAAGGTTAAAACAAGGTTGCAGGAAAGAAAAACAAAAACAGGAAAACTAACCAATAGCTAACTTACCCGGAATGCCAACTCTGGCAGTGAGGACAAGGATTGGCACTTCGAGCGCCTTTCAAAAACCTCAATAGAGCTCTGGTTCGAAGCTGGAATGAGACCACGGTAGGCAGCAGCAGACCAAGCAGGAGTCATGAGCACTGATGGAAGAATGAGACCTCGATACGGTGCCAAGGGTAGTGAAAGTTGAAGGAACCAACCCTGGCCGTTGGATCACTCAACATGCCTCAATACCATCAATACAAGAGGAATCCCAAGGCGGCAGCTGGGGCTGGTCAGGTCCGCCCACGCCACATACAGTGGAAGGTGCAGGCAATTAATGTAACATCAGAGTTATCCAAAATCAAATGCAGCTAACCGAATGACTAAAGGACAATGAAATCCACAAGCCTCAATGTGCATATGATTACCATATAATCCAACGGTTTAGGTTGAATTGCTTCAAACAGTGGAGTCATGTCATATATGCACAGCGGTACAACCTCATAAACCAGTGGAGTCAAGTCATAAAAACACAACTATATAAACTATTAAATGCATTGAATTAATGAATTTGTAATGGTAAATATTCGTAGGTCCATGACCATATAATATGTTCTATTTATGTTTATAATTTTACCAAGAAAATAAAAGAAAAATTAACTAGGTTCATGCCATGAGTAATTATTATGGCATATCCAATAAAGGTGAATAGAGTCGATTTTGTCCTAAATTGACTATGTTAACCATGTATCTAATGTACTTGATATGTCTCAAACTTTAACAAAAATAAAATCTATTAATACATGAAATGTATAAGTAGAAATGTAAGAAATGCCAATTGATCATTTTATTGGTAAATAGATAAAATGTTATAAAAATGGAAAAAATGTACTGATTGGTAGATTAGTGTATTTATGAAGCTTATAAGTACATGTATTATATTATTTTTAGTGTAGCATGAAATGTATAAGTAGAAATGTAAGAAATGGCAATTGATCATTTTATTGGTAAATAGATAAAATGTTATAAAAATGGAAAAAATGTACTGATTGGGAGATTAGTGTATTTATGAAGCTTATAAGTACATGTATTATATTATTTTTAGTGTAGCATTTACTAATCAATCTATAAGAAAGAAGAGTTGCTAATAGAGGTTAATGGAGTTTGATAGTATTGTATTTACATTAGGGCCAAGAATTGTATTCACTTTTTTTCAGCAAGACTTATTAATAAGTCAAGAATGTTGGTAATATGATAAATATTTTGAAAATTAGAATGGATATGGAAGTTCATAAGTCTAAGAAAAATTTCTTTTCATCTTCACCTGTCTTAGTATGGCACAAGCATAGACTCTTTCTTCGCATGTTGTTTTGAGAAAGTGATTTTCATCTTCAACCCTCTTTATATGGCACAAGTTACACTCTTTCTTCCCATGGTGTTTTGTCAGTTGGGAAACAAATGGTTTCACTAAGAAGCTCATTAGAATTAACTCTTATATTAGAAATGTTTGTTTTCTTCCTAACATAAGCCAAGGCACATAAATTTTTTATTGTTTTCAATATTTAACTTATGAGCTCCTTATAATAACTTAGTTTCATTTTTTCCTCCATAAAATAAAGTATTAAGTGAAATAATAATAAAAACTAATCATAAAACATAATATTCATTGAACTAAAATATATTAATAATATATGGATTCAATTCATATTGTTATATTGTAATCTAATTTTTATTAATAAAATTACAATCATATCACATTAAAAGAAACAAAAAGAATAAAAATTCATATTGATAACCATATATTTATATAAAAGGTATAATTAATAAATATTAAAAATTTAATTAATTTAATTAATAAATATACAATTTAAAATCAAAATATTTATAAATATAAAATAATGATGTAGGAGCATTATATAAGTTTCATAGTTGGACTTATAGAAAGTCAATTTCAACTTACAAATGGGACTTGGATTCCCGAATTTAGGATTTATGGAGCTATAAAGAGATAAGGGGAAAAGGGAAACTAAGATATTATATGGAGTTGATCAACTATAATCTTGAAAACTATAATTATTTATCTATCTTTACTAGTGTTAAGAAGAAAATGAACATTTCTAAGATAAGAAATAATTCTCTTGAGCTTCATAATGAAACTGGGCATTAGCTTATTCCCAAAACAACATGGGAAGATTCAGTTTGTCAAAATAGATGTCAAGCTACCAACCTACTTGACCCATTAAGCTAGAAAAACTATGGTGGTCTGGAAATGCTTCTCTAACTAATTTTCAAAAATAGAAATAATATGTTAAAGAATTTTGATTATTCTTTTTTCCTTCTTAAGGATTCATGATTTCTAAGGCTAAGGAAGCATGTATTGCAGTGAGATTTCATTATAGCATGGTCTTTGCCTTTTCTTGATCTTTTTTTTCTCTTTCAACACTTGTCAAAGAACCATTATTTTGTTTTCATTATGGCATGGTCCTTGCCTTTTCTTGATCTTTGTTTTTTGTCTTTCAACAGGTGACAAAGAAGCATTAAATTAGTGTTATATGACATAAGACTCGTGATTTGTAAGGCTAAGCAAGCATGTATTGCAGTAAGATTTCATTATAGCATGGTCTTTGCCTTTTCTTGATCTTTTTTTTCTCTTTCAACACTTGTCAAAGAAGCATTAATTTGTTTTCATTATAGCATGGTCCTTTCCTTTTCTTGATCTCTTTTTTTGTCTTTCAACAATTGTCAAAGAAGCATTAATTAGTGTGATATGATAGAAGCATTAATTAGTGTTATATGACATATGACTCATGATTTGTAAGGCTAAGAAGCATGTATTGTGTATAGCATGGTCCTTTCTTTTTGTTGATCTTTTTTTTTGTCTTTCAACAATTGTCAAAGAAGTGTTAATTAGTGTTATATGCTATCTATTGCCTTACTTAGCTAATTAGTATTATATGCTATCTATTGCCTTACATAGTGTTATATGTTATCTCTTGCCTTACGGCGTTTCCTTTGCAACATCTGGTGCAAATGCTAGTATTACCTTTGTTTAGCAAGAGGGGATTCAATTCATTACTAAATTTATGCCCAAGTTTTACTTTGTGTTCCAACAAAACCTGGCACCCCTGTAAATCTGTAGGTTTACTCTGCCAATTAAATAATAACAAGTGGTGTGTGTGGAGCGTGTTAGCTACCTATACCAATAGGTTTCATTTTTCATGATTGGCATGGGAAGTGCCAATATGATCTACTTTGGCAAGGCAAAGATCTCATATTCTGATAAAAGGCACACATGTGCATTTGGTTGATGCTGTTATACTTCTCAATGGGTGATCCAACAGCCTAAGCTGGGTCATGCCATGTTTCAATTTTTGTTGTAGATTAGAGAAAGAAATCTGTCCAAACAGTTTAATCTTGGCAGATAAAATAGCTAGGTAGAGAATTAAGGTTCCCAACTGCTTAACCTAGGGCCTTGGAAGAAATAAGGGTAGCCTTAGATAGATGATTAAAAGAAAAGCCAAATGAAAAGAAAAGGCACATAAGGGTTGCAAGTTCAAGTGCACCCTCCAAGAAGAAACAAAAAATGCTAGGCAAAGTAGATGGGTAGGCGGATGAGGTTGCAGAAGTATCATTCCTTATAATTAAAGGTATGCTAAACTATTTCACAAAAGCAGAATCAATGGATCGAGAAGTCCTTCTTCTCTATCAGGTTGCAGCAAAGCAAAGAAGCATGTCTAACTTCCCACTTATCCCCTTTCCTATTCATTACTAATATCCCCTCATCAGTTGTGATTCATGGAAGAATTGATGGTTTTATGGTGGTTCTTAGTCCTTTAAGAGCCACATTTCTTGTCTAAAACTCTTTTCATTTTGCTCTACTCCCTAAACTAAGCTATTTTCAAACAAACTTAGTGGTATCTCCCCTCATCCACCCTTTCTCATCCATATTAACCCCTAACTCTATTGTATAATTCCCCTATGTTACCCTTTCCCTATTATTGTAACACCATGGTGTATAAACCCCAAACATTGTATAAATATCCCTCCCCTTGGCATTATAGCCAAATAAGTTGTTTAGGGAGACTCCAGTCCACCAGGGGTTGTGGTCAACCCCGTCTTGGGGCTACTCTAACCTCTGGTTATGAGCAACAACCTTTCCCCTAAGCCCTCCCCTTCCCTCTGCTAAAAAAAAACACAGAAAACCCCTTTCCCCCTACTAAACCCACTCCTAGAAACCTCTTTTCCCTTATAAAACCCTTGAAAAACCCAAAAATCCCCAAAACACATGCAAAAACCCCTAACCCTAAGGTTCTCCGCCCGAAAATATTTAATTTAATATTTTAATAAGCCAGCGGGACCCCCCAACCTGCACGATCCGTCGGAGGACCCGCCAGCCGTCAGATCTCCGCCGCCCAGATCTAACGGTGGGCGGTAATTTTCACTCCCCGACCTGCCGACCTTTAGCGTCCGGGGAAAGTGGTTTTCTGCCCCATACAAGGGACGCGTGGCAGGCGGTGGGGTTGTTCGGAGCCCCCCTCCCCGATACCGCCTTTGCCCAAAGGTGGTGCGGGGAACCCGCTTACCACCGTTCCTTTACCGCCTTCCCTTACGTCATCACTACGTCAGCATGACGTAGCGCCCTCCTCCGCCCCCGCGCCATATGATCCTCCACGTAGCCCTGCCACCTTATCCACCCGCCACCGTGTCCTGCCACCCTGGCCTACACCTCAGCAGCCACGTCATCCTCCGTACCCGGGCCTGCCATGACGTCATGCTGACGTCATCGGCGGAAAGGTGCCAATTACCCATATTTTCCGAATTTTGTCGTAAAGGAAGAGATAGTCGTTGCAGCTGCCAAAGCACCTCCAGACCTCCAAATTCAAAATCCAACCGCTCAAATTCATCAATTCAACGTCCAGAGTTCGGCCTGCAGGCTTTTCAAGCGTTTCATCCAGGTATTAACCGTAATTCCTCTGTTTGGCCCATGCATACCATCTTTCTGTAAATTGCCATTAAAACACCTGTTGAATTCCATATAAACTCTGCACCTACTATCTAAAGTGAGCCAAGTCAACCTGCTTACCCTCAGAACCAGAAATTCAGCACTCAAACAGGCAATTCGCAGGCCAAAAACTGTGAAATTATCTTCAAGGTGCCCGGCATTGTTCCCTTTTGCCAGGTGTGGACCAACAGCATTTTTCCACCAAAGTAAATCTCACTCACCCTCTACAGTTCAGCCCTAGCAATTCACAATCTCTGTGAACCTACCAAGACTGCAGAAGCAAGCCTGTGTTTTCACTATAAAAAGCATTTCAGACTTAGTCCACAGTAGGCCTATCACCTAAGCTCTTAAAAGCTTTGCAAACCAGTGCACTCATATCACTCAAAGTCAAACCATACAATGGCTGCCCCTGTACCCACAGCTCTCAGTGTTGCTCCACTAAATCCACCCAATAAAGACCTGCAGTCTTTAGCTCTTGCTGACCAGGACTACCTTATTGAAGACTATGTGGGAAGCAGAGATTTTCTGCAAACCTTCAGACAGCTGAGAGAGGACTATCTGATGGGTCATGACACATATGGCATCTGGGAGTCAAACCTGCCATACTATTGTCTCCCCTCTGTGAATGTGTTTCCTGAAATCATTCGCCTATGTGCTGGGAACTATGATGTGCACCACAGGGCAATCAGCACCCCATCTACGAGGGTCCTTTTCTACATCAATCCTGAGACCATCAACAAAATGTTGCATTTTGACCAGACAGAGTTGTTGTTCCCATTCTCTATGAACTATCTGCTGGACACTGGTACCAAAATGACCAGTGAGGAGATTCAGAAGGTCACCAGGACATTCATGAGACCTGAGTGCCAGCCTACAGGGCCACCTCCTTACTTGGATGTCCACTTCACTAAAGAAGGCAGATTACTCCTGGACATGATTGCTTATGTGCTGGGGTATAGCACCAGTGAGCATGTGGATCAAACCATGCTAGTATTGCTGGCTGTTTACAGCCCAGGCCAACCCCCTGCCCGCAAATACAACTTTGCCAAGTTCATTGCTAATAAAATTCATGATCAGCTGAGCAAAGTAGACAGGCAGGGTGTCTTCAGGTACTCAGCCTATATTTATCATCTCTTCATGTATTATCAGACTGAGGCTTTTCCATGCTATATCAAAAAGCTGGATTATAGAGGGGAAAGAAGATCTGTCATCTTCTGGACCTCTGTCTATCACAATGTCACAAACTCGCCCTATTCCTATTGTGAGTTTGTTGACCAATTTGTGTATCCAGTCTCTTGCCTATTAATGAGGTCCCCTCCTCCCAGAGTGTCAACAGAGATACAGAAGGCTCTGCAGCTTTCCAAGAAATGTAAAATAGGTGATTGGTACCTATATGAGGAACACACAGTCATCAGGGTCTATGGCTGTGAGCTCTGTCCTTTCAGACTCCCAAAGTATGTGCCCATGAGGATATTTGCCTTGGAATATTATAGGCAATTGATTCAGTCTGACCTGACCCATTTCCACAGCTCCAGGAAGAAGGCTCACCTCAAGTTCAAACACCAATTGGGCCCATTTATCATGAATAAAAAAGAAGGATGAGAAGATGCTGACCTCATCCTCAAGGACAAATATAAACTGTCATACAGTTTCCGGTGGGTCCCTTATGACCCTGAGGGCATCATCTCTGCAAGAAGAACCAAATATAGGCTTATAGGCATTAAGCATTGCCAGTACCCACACATTGAAAAATATGCCAACCAGCAAGAATGGCTACAGGGTACTTTAGTTGAAAAGTTGACTGAAGATGAAATAATGCTTAAGAATATGATGGAGCTTGAAAAGACCTTTGACCTGGACTCTATGCAGCAGGTACCCCTCAAACGGCCTCACTCAGCAGGAGAAGGGACCTCGGCCACAAGGACTGCACCACAGGCACCCTCTACATCAGCACCGGCAACAGACAAAGGCAAAGGCATAATGGGTGCAGAGGAGGAAACAGTGAAAGAAAAGTCTGCCCCTGTAACAGAGCAGCAAACAGGCCAGCAAACAGAGCAGCAGCCAGAACAGCAGCAAGGGCAAACTGTCCTACCACAAACTGGGCTGCCAGCAGCTCCAATAATGCAAACACCACCACCTCAAACTGAGCCATTGACTGCCCCAATTTTGCAGACCCCAGCACATGAGGAAAGGGGTACAAAAAGAGATAGAGAAGAGTCCACTCCTCTTAGTGGATCCTCCCAGCAAGCAGAAGCCAAAAGGCAAAGGCTAGACTCCCCAGAGGTGGAAGACATCACTAAAGAATTCCTTGACAGCTCAAGGAAAAACAAGGAGGACAGCCAGCGCACAGGAACAAGCTCCTTTCAGCAGGAGCAAGGTTTGCAACTGGGCTTAGAGGTGTCCTCCTCTTCCCAGCAGACCAAGAAGATCAAAAGCACTAAGGCTTCTTTCAAACAAATAAAAGCTCAGAATGAGCTGCTAAGGGCTGAGGTCTACAAGCAATTCATAGATGCAACACCAGCCCAACAAGAAAGGCTAATGTCGGTATATGACATTCAACAGGAAAAATTTCTCCTCAGCCACTTTAAGCCCAAAGGGCCGCAGCCTCAGATAGCTGCAGATTTTGTAAAGACAAGGGTGGAGGTCCTAGCCAGAGATATACATCCCGTGGACCAGATTGAACTCCATAAGCAAGCTAGGGAGATGGTCTATGCAACCTTGGTAGAGAAGGCCACCATGGCCCATGAGCTGAAAGAGTCCCTAAAAAACACCAACACCCAGTTGGATTTTGAGAGAATGTCCTCTCAGGCCAAAGACAATAGAATAAAGTGTCTTGAGGAGATCATCATTGATCTAGGACATGATCCTAGTGATCCAACGGGTGTGAAGGCCCTCATGAAGAAGAAAGATGATGACCTGAATGCATTGAAGAAGAGGTTGAAGCTGCAGCCCACAGAGCACCCTCAAACAGCAGAACTTCAAAAGAAAAAATAGGCTGAGGACCAACTAGACCTCCTAATGCAGCAAGACCAGAGGATCAGGGAATTGGAGAAAGAGCTGGAAGGAGCACTACAAGATAAACAGGGAGAATCCACTTCCCAAGCTCCTCCAACTACTTCCACAACAGGAGCAACTTCAGGGGCAGCAGTGGCCCCCACAACAGAAGCAGCAGGAACAACAACAGCTCCAGAAGCCAGCAAAAGTGTAGAAGAGTTGACCAGGGCCATCAAAGAAATGGAGCTCCAGGCCCATGAAATAAATAAGGCCAAGGAAAAATTGGCAGAACTGGATGCCAAATATGATAAGTCGAAGGTTACTGTGGCTGAACAGGGCAGAGAGATAAAGGCCCTCAAGGACAAGATAAAGGCCTTAGAAAAAGAGCTGAATCTAGAAACAGCCATGGCAGACATAAAAAGGATTCTATGGGCCAAAATAGGCCAATCCATCACTCAACAATGGAGGTCAATAAAAACAATGCATGAACATATGGAGTTGCTGGCCCAAGCACAAACAGAAATCAATAAGTCCAAAACACTGCTGCAAAACAGACCAGAGCAGGCCAACAGAATGATAGACTTCCTGAACAGGCAGGAAAAGGAGGAACTGGCAGCCATAGGCATTCCCAACAGAACAGAGGCTGTCCTCACTGTAAAGAAGGTGCTAACTCTCAGGAACTATGTACAAACTGTGGAGAGGAAGTGCTATGAGATCACAGCAGATGTGGAGGAATTCAAAGTCAAGCTGGCAGTGCTGCAAGCAAAAGGCCTGCCCAGCCTCCTAACTGGTGCAGGAAAACTAGTCTCCCGGGATCAATTTGCCAACAGAATGGCAACATACCTTGAGAATCAGATTACTGCATCTGCCAGTACATCTGAGCAAACAGGGCCTCCCTCAGGACAGAGCTTGTATGACAAATTGGAAGGCCTGTTCTTTATTGAGAATGAAGTGAATCATCTTTTTGAGACTCCTCCTAATTTCTACAGATATACAGAGGCCGATGAGACCTTGATAAAGATTAGGAGGCATCAAATGCCAAAGGAGGATTGGTGGCAAGCTATGCTTCAAATTCTGCCACGGTAGCCTCAGCTGTTCGGTTACTGCCAGCTCCAGGTCACTACAAGACAAACAGCATGATAAAGTCAACATTTAAAAACAGCTGAAATGTGACTCAGCACATAGACAATGACGGCTAGCCCAAAAGGTAAAGAAATGCGCAAATTTTGACAGCGTATCATCAGCCGACTCCAACTACCACCAAGTCAACAGGCTCTGACCGTTTTTGACAGCTAAGGGAATAAAAGTTATCACAGCATTAAATTTCTCGGCTGCTACACTCCAGCGGTTGGCATGCTATTAATGAAGCATTCACTCCTTCAGCTACTGCATTCTAGAGATTAGCATATCATAAATGAGATATTAACTCATTCGCTGATATTTTTGATGTAAATTTTGTATATATACTCCCCTGAGTAACTCATAAAGGGTTGGTAATTTTCTCTATGAGACAAATGTATTGTACACTTTCAGAATTATGTAATACAAAGGGCAGGATGAGCTCTGTGATTTCCTGAAATATTTGATGTCTGGATGATGCTCCATGTGCTGATGCAGAATTCCTGTGCTGTCTGATGAAAAAAAAAGTTTTTTCCTTAATCTTTGTTCTTGTCTTTCTTATGTTCATCAAATCATATTCATGTTACACTAAGCTAGCAGTAAAGAAAAAGAATAGTGCAGGATTTGTTATACAACACCTTGTACTCAATTTTTACTGCTGTAAATGTTTGTCTCCAGAATTAACCATGGACATGAATTCTTAATTGCTCATGTAGCTGTTAATTCTATATGTATGAATATCACCTAGAAATTCTTAAATGCTCCTAGGTCAATATTCTCACTGTCTTTCTCTAACAGTTTACTGTAAGATTCTTAATTGCCTTGCATAAACTGGATCCACTCCACTTAATCACTATTATAAACGTTGTTCTCAGACACTAATCTGGCTCTGCAGCATCACTACAACAAATCACTCAGCACCTCAAAATAACTAAAGGACCACTGACTCCATAGCCCAATGGACTAGAACACTTTGAAGAGTGCATAAGCACCTTGACTGAAATTATCATCCAACCAAACCTTAAACAAAACTGAACTTATAGCTAGCCTAAAATCAGTACAAAACAGAGATAAATATTAAAGAGAGAGCCCTCTCTGATCACAGTTTGGCTAGAAGCTGTAATCCAAAGATTGGTTAGTGGTTACCCCGGCCGTATTCCGTTAGAGTCAAAGGGAACAACCTGGGTGTTAACATAAATGGCGACTCCACTGGGGACCTCTTAAGATTTTCCAATTTCTATACATCTCTCAAAGCTACAAATCAAGCCTGAAATCAGTCAGGAGGCCTTCAAAACTGTTTCTGTGTCACATTGACAGCTTTAGGGAAGAGCTTTTTCAGTGAATCTTCATCTCAGCTTTGAAATATATATATAGCCATTCCAAAATCTTTATCCAGTCCTTGCAGATATAAAAACTTCCTATAAAATCCCAAAAAGAAGTTTAGAAACTGACTCCTAAAAGGAAAACCATACATACTAGGTCAAATCCTGACCCAGAACCACCAGCTGTTTTTGAAAATCCTAATATAATCCCTAGGATCATCAGGAAGCAGCAAGGACAGCAAACTCTTGCTGACTCAACTCCTGAAACAGGTTATCCAAACCTTGTTCCAACCCCAATCAAGGTTTTGTTTCGATCTACCCTTGATTCCCCCAGTTCCCCTTCTACATCTCACAGCCCTCCTATCACACCCACATCCACTGCACATACTCCTTTAACCAACATCCTAGTGTCTACCCCTCCCATTAACCCTGTTATACCAGTCACCCCGGTCCCATTCATCCCTGTGAATCCCCCAAACCTTGTGAATATGGCTAACCGGTATGCACCCTTGCAAATACCAGCTAATGCTGCAGCTCTACCCCAGGACTACCAAACCAAAATCTCATATTTTGACTCCAATGGCCCTTTGACAGCTGTTCAGCATGCCAAAAGGATGCAAGACCATTTTGAGACCTATGAAATAGATGATGACAGTGTAAGAATGAGGATGTTTGTTCAAAGCCTAACTGGGGATGTAAGAACTTGGTTTAGATCCCTGAATGCAAATTCCATCACAACTCCTAATGAGCTTTATCAAGCCTTTACTAGCAGATGGGAGAAAAAGAAGGATCCTCTGTACATACTTGGGGAATATGACACTATCAAAAGAGGTCCCCAAGAGACTGTTTTGGAGTATTGTGCAAGATTTAACAATGTATATAACGCAATCCCACAAAATTTAAGACCCCCTCCTGATTTAGCTTTGTACAAATTCCCTGATGGTTTTGACCCTGACATGGCCTATCAGTTAAAGGAAAGAGACCCTCAAACCCTTGCAGAGGCCCAAAGGGTTGCTGTCACAGTGGAAGCTAACCTGATTGCCAAAAGAAACAGAGCAAGGTTGGAAAAGAGGACTGTTTTCAAAGAGGAACCCTCTGCTTTTGATCAAAAGCTGGATGCAATACTCAATGGAATGAAAAGATTGGGTGATAGAGTGGAATCGATTGAGAGAAAATCATCATGGGAAGCACCACAAAACAACCCTATCAGGAATGCAAACTTTAGGAGAAATCCAAACCCAAACGTTGGCAAGGCCAATGCTGATCCAGAAATCAAACCTCCATTTCAAGAAAACTATGCTGAAACATCTACTTCAAATGAGCAAGAAGATGATACCCACATCAACCTGATGGGCTTGAATGATGGGCAGCAAGTTTTTCTTAGTCAAGAGGATCAAAATGATGATGACATTTCACAATTCCAAACCAAATCAGGTGAGTCATTTGACTTCAAACAAGGCTATGACACAGCTGTTTATGAAGTTCATAAACAATACAAATTAAGGAGCAGAACTGTAAATATAACACAGCCTGAGAAACCAAAGGACAGGCTGCAGCCTAAAAAAGCCATAGTCACTGAACCAATCAACACAACTGATTTACCTGCAACAGAGGCAATTGTGGAAGAGATTACTGAACAAATGTCCTCAACACAACAGCCACTAGCTGTACCTTCTTTGCAGCCTAATCTAGGGGACCTTCCTCAAGAGATGAGTGCAAAGGACAAGCCTCAAGATCAAGGTAAGAACCAAGAAGAAAACATAGTGAACAAAGAAAAGGTTGCTGCCCACAACACTAAGTTTCAAACTGAAAAACCTTTTGACTTGGAAGCTGAAATTGGCAAACTGAAAGTGGCCATCCCTCTCTCAGAATTAGCCAAGCATGACATCTACAAACAACAGATCAAGAAATCCCTTCAACTCACTCATAGTAAAGATAATGTCAATGTGTTGGATGACACCCCAGAATTGCTGTTCGGTCCAGAGGTTGATGGAAAAATAGCAGTCACAGGGATATTACCTTTCTATGTTAGTTTACATGTGCATGACAAGATACTACACAATGCAATGTTTGATTCAGGTGCTTCTCATAACCTTATGCCTAAATCGGTGATGGAGAGGCTGAATCTAGACATTACAAGACCATATAAGGACCTATTCTCATTTGACTCCAGCCAAGTTAAGTGTTTAGGCTTGATAAAGGACTTGTGTGTATCCCTTGTCCAATACCCAAACAAAACAATCCTAATGGATGTTGTAGTTGCTGATATCCCACCCAAATATGGGATGTTGTTATCAAGATCATGGGGGGCTAAACTCCAAGGTTCCTTACAGTTAGACATGTCATATGCCACAATCACAGTCTTTGGTCAACCCAAGAGACTATATAGAGAATCCCTCATGAAATATATGGTCAACAGTGAAGAGAAACCTCAAAACTTTCCCATATATGCTGTCCATTCTGATATAGATTCATACATTCTCTTCAATGGCAGTTCAGGTCTAACAAATAATGATGAAACCAAGACATCAAAACAAGAGTAGGGCTGTAGTGAACAAGATACTGTTGTCCTAGAAGCAAAGCTGATCCAAACAAGTAATGAGACTGTTCTAAAGGATGAACAAAATACAAAACCAGAACTTCAGCTCACAGTCCCTGACCACGGAGAAGTTGTTAAGTCTCCCCTAGACCAACAGATCCTATGGTTCATGGAGTTTGATGGGTCAGTCAACAAGTTAGGGGCAGGAGCTGGAGTCTGGATACATAATAAACAAAACAGTCATGTAGAGGGCAGAGCTTATAGATTGAACTTCAGATGCACTAACAACATGGCTGAATATGAGGCTCTTTTACTAGGTCTCAAGCTAGTAAAGTCCCTACAAGCTATAAAAGTTTCAATCCTAGGAGATTCAGACCTAGTTATCCAACAAGTCAAGGGTAATTTTGTCACTAATGAAAAAAGACTGAGGTCCTATAGGTCTGCTGCTGCTGAATTATTAAATTCGTTCACTGAATTTCAGATTACCAAAATTCCTAGGACTCAGAACCTTCATGCTCATAGCTTGGCCACATTTGCAAGTACCTGCAAGCTACCTTTTGAGCCCCACCACTGCTTTACAGCTGAGATAAAGCACAGACCATCTGTCCCAAACAATGTTAAGGATTGGCAAGTGTTTGATGATGACATGCAAATAAACAATTTCTTGACTTTGCAACAAGAATTTTCGGGACTAAGTATTGACACTGATAGAGCAAGTCAATCACAAATACAGTATGAACAGAATAACAAAGCAATATCACCTAAAACAGCTAACCAAATGCTAAATCCCACAATTTTTAACAAAGGCAACATACTAGAAATTCAACAAATTGATTGTGAAGAGACAGCTGATGATGAAGCTGAAATGATACAGTTAAAAGACAATTTTCTTCCAACTGGGTTAGCTCCATTGGAAGACATTTTTGACTCCAATGACGTCCCCAGCAAGCCAAAAATGCAGCCCCTCAACACTGCCATAGAAGAGTGTAACATTGGGACTGTTGAAAAACCCAAAATAATCAAATTGTCTGCTTCCTTACCCCCTGACCAAAAGCCTAAATACATTGACCTTTTCAAGGAATTCCAGGATGTCTTTGCTTGGAGTTATGAGGATCTAAAATCCTATGACACCTCTGTAATTCAACACACCATCCCTCTCAAGCCAGATCAAAAACCCTTTAAGCAAAAACTTAGGAGAATCAATCCTATGCTTCTCCCAGCAATGGAACAAGAAGTACAAAAAATGTTTAAGGCTGGCATCATAGCACCAATCAGATTCTCATATCCAAGCCATCTTACAAATGCCTCACCCAAGAAATGTAAAGGAATTGCAAGCCTTCTTGGGGAAAATCAACTTTCTTAGGAGATTCATCCCTAACCTGGACGAGTTGAGCAGGTTACTCAATAACATGCTTAAAAAGGATTCAAAAGTAAAATGGTCAGTAGAAGCAAGTCAAGCATTTGAAGGAATAAAGGTGGCCCTCACCCAAACTCATGTTCTAACAAATCCACAATTTGATAGGGAATTTATCATATTCTCCTTTGCCTCCCAACACACAATTGCTGCTGTTTTATTACAGAAAGATGACCAAGGAAATGAGAAACCCATTGCTTTCTTTAGTAAAGCTCTTAGGGATGCACCCTTGAAATACCAGATCATGGAAAAGCAAGCATATGCTTTGGTCAAAGCTATTAAAGACTTTAGGATTTACATCCTATACTCCCATGTTGTAGCCTATGTACCAAGCCCAATTGTGAAAGATATACTTACTCAAGAGAACTTAGAAGGTAGAAGAGGAAAATGGATTGCCAACATTTTGGAATTTGATATTGAAATAAAACCTACAAAACTGATAAAAGGGCAGGGCCTGGCTAAATTACTGTCTGAAACAAATTTCCAAGCCTTGGACATCAACCAACTGGACAGTGAACCGGAGCTGGCGACTCCAAAGATCAATGTAGCCTTTGAACAATCCCCCTGGTATTCTGATATCTGTTATGTGTTACAAAACCTGTGTGCTCCCCCAGGACTGTCCAGAACTAAGTGTAGGTTTGTGAAAATGAAAGCCTCAAGATTCTGTGTTATGAATGGCAATTTGCTTTGGAAAAACCATGAGGGTATCTTATTGAACTGCTTGATTGAAAATGAGACTAACAAGATCAAGGAAGAATTTCATGCAGGTGACTGTGGTGGACACTTGTATTGGAAGTCCACTGTGGATAAAATACTCAGGGCTGGTCACTATTGGCCCACTTTGTTCTCTGATGTTAAGAATTTTACTACCTCATGCCATAAATGTCAAATATTTGAGGGAAAAAGAAAGTTGCTGCCACTTCCCTTGAGGCCTATTGCAACAGAAAGACCTTTTCAGCAATGGGGCTTGGATTTCATTGGAGAAATTCATCCCTCATCTTCAGGCCAACATAGATGGATCCTCACAGCCACAGACTACTTTACCAAATGGGTTGAGGCCATTCCATGTAGACAGGCAAATGATTCAACAATTATTCAGTTCTTGGAGAATAACATACTGTCTAGATTTGGCTGCCCCAAAAAGATAATAACAGACAATGCTGCTGCTTTCAGATCCAAGAAGATGGTCAACTTCTACCACAAATTTCAGATTACTTTGGGCCACTCCACTGCTTACTACCCTCAAGGGAATGGCCTAGCTGAATCATCAAATAAAAGCCTAGTGAACATCATAAAGAAAGTGTTGGAAGAAAACAAGAAGAATTGGCATAAGAAACTAGTGAATGCCTTATGGGCAGATAGGCTAACAACCAAGAGGTCCATTGGGGTCAGCCCATATGAGTTAGTCTATGGACTAGAAGCCAAATATCCTTCTTCACTAGGGGTTCCTGTCATGAAACTACTGCAAGAGAGTCAAGCTGAGCCCAATGATATGCAAAGGAGGGTGAATCAAATTATATGTCTGCAGCAAACTAGAGATCAAGTGTATAACAGAGTCCAAATCCTTCAAGAGAAGCTGAAGAAAGCCTTTGACAGAAGAACCAAAGCTGAAGACTTTTTCATAGGGAACAAGGTGCTCAAGTGGGATTCAAGAAGAGAAGATAAAGGAAAGCATGGCAAATTTGATTCCCTTTGGACGGGACCTTTTGTCATTCAAGCATTACAAGGAAATAACACTTATTTTTTGGAGAATTTGGATGGCACTGACCTAGGTGAAGGTCCTGTAAATGGCAGGATGTTGAAGCACTATTTTGATCACTTTCCATCCACATAACAGGGTCTTTCCTTCTGTACATAAACAACTGTATATATTTTTCTTTTTTTTTCATGTAAATAGCTCAGTTGGACAAATGCTGTTGTAGACAAGCAGAAAGGGGATTAATCTTTCAGAAATTCCACAGAGGTTATAGCCTCCAATTTTGAAGTACAAGAAGAGAATTTTCAAGTTTTGGTAAAACAGATCAAGGGCCAAGGCATTCTGACCTGCTGTTCTTGGTCTTTCAAGAAGAAAAACCATCCCCAAGTGGAGCCACTGTTAGATACCTATATCAATAGGTTTCATTTTTCATGATTGGCATGGGAAGTGCCAATATGATCTACTTTGGTAAGGCAAAGATCTCATATTCTGATAGAAGACACACATGTGCATTTGGTTGATGCTGTTATACTTCTCAATGGGTGATCCAACAGCCTAAGCTGGGTCATGCCATGTTTCAATTTTTGTTGTAGATTAGAGAAAGAAATCTGTCCAAACAGTTTAATCTTGGCAGATAAAATAGCTAGGTAGAGAATTAAGGTTCCCAATTGCTTAACCTGGGGCCTTGGAAGAAATAAGGGTAGCCTTAGATAGATGATTAAAAGAAAAGCCAAATGAAAAGAAAAGGCACATAAGGGTTGCAAGTTCAAGTGCACCCTCCAAGAAGAAACAAAAAATGCTAGGCAAAGTAGATGGGTAGGCGGATGAGGTTGCAGAAGTATCATTCCTTATAATTAAAGGTATGCTAAACTATTTCACAAAAGCAGAATCAATGGATCGAGAAGTCCTTCTTCTCTATCAGGTTGCAGCAAAGCAAAGAAGCATGTCTAACTTCCCACTTATCCCCTTTCCTATTCATTACTAATATCCCCTCATCAGTTGTGATTCATGGAAGAATTGATGGGTTTATGGTGGTTCTTAGTCCTTTAAGAGCCACATTTCTTGTCTAAAACTCTTTTCATTTTGCTCTACTCCCTAAACTAAGCTATTTTCAAACAAACTTAGTGGTATCTCCCCTCATCCACCCTTTCTCATCCATATTAACCCCTAACTCTATTGTATAATTCCCCTATGTTACCCTTTCCCTATTATTATAACACCATGGTGTATAAACCCCAAACATTGTATAAATATCCCTCCCCTTGGCATTATAGCCAAATAAGTTGTTTAGGGAGACTCCAGTCCACCAGGGGTTGTGGTCAACCCTGTCTTGGGGCTGCTCTAACCTCTGGTTATGAGCAACAACCTTTCCCCTAAGCCCTCACCTTCCCTCTGCTCAAAAAACACAGAAAACCCCTTTCCCCCTGCTAAACCCACTCCTAGAAACCTCTTTTCCCTTATAAAACCCTTGAAAAACCCAAAAATCCCCAAAACACATGCAAAAACCCCTAACCCTAAGGTTCTCCGCCCGAAAATATTTAATTTAATATTTTAATAGGCCAGCGGGACCCCCCAACCTGCACGATCCGTCGGAGGACCCGCCAGCCGTCAGATCTCCGCCGCCCAGATCTAACGGTGGGCGGTAATTTTCACTCCCCGACCTGCCGACCTTTAGCGTCCGGGGAAAGTGGTTTTCCGCCCCGTACAAGGGACGCGTGGCAGGCGGTGGGGTTGTTCGGAGCCCCCCTCCCCGATACCGCCTTTGCCCAAAGGTGGTGCGGGGAACCCGCTTACCACCGTTCCTTTACCGCCTTCCCTTACGTCATCACTACGTCAGCATGACGTAGCGCCCTCCTCTGCCCCCGCGCCATATGATCCTCCACGTAGCCCTGCCACCTTATCCACCCGCCACCGTGTCCTGCCACCCTGGCCTACACCTCAGCAGCCACGTCATCCTCCGTACCCGGGCCCGCCATGACGTCATCGGCGGAAAGGCGCCAATTACCCATATTTTCCGAATTTTGTCGTTAAAGTCATGTTTTGGGTAGTTTTTATGTCATTTTTGCGTAAAGGAAGAGATAGCCGTTGCAGCTGCCAAAGCACCTCCAGACCTCCAAATTCAAAATCCAACCGCTCAAATTCATCAATTCAACCTCCAGAGTTCGGCCTGCAGGCTTTTCAAGCGTTTCATCCAGGTATTCACCGTAATTCCTCTGTTTGGCCCATGCATACCATCTTTCTGTAAATTGCCATTAAAACACCTGTTGAATTCCATATAAACTCTACACCTACTACCTAAAGTGAGCCAAGTCAACCTGCTTACCCTCAGAACCAGAAATTCAGCACTCAAACAGGCAATTCGCGGGCCAAAACTGTGAAATTATCTTCAAGGTGCTCGGCATTGTTCCCTTTTGCCGGGTGTGGACCAACAACATTTTTCCACCAAAGTAAATCTCACTCACCCTCTGCAGTTCACCCCTAGCAATTCACAATCTCTGTGAACCTACCAAGACTGCAGAAGCAAGCCTGTGTTTTCACTATAAAAAGCATTTCAGACTTAGTCCACAGTAGGCCTATCACCTAAGCTCTTAAAAGCTTTGCAAACCAGTGCACTCATATCACTCAAAGTCAAACCATACAATGGCTGCCCCTGTACCCACAGCTCTCAGTGTTGCTCCACTAAATCCACCCAATAAAGACCTGCAGTCTTTAGCTCTAGCTGACCAGGACTACCTTATTGAAGACTATGTGGGAAGCAGAGATTTTTTGCAAACCTTCAGTCAGCTGAGAGAGGACTATCTGATGGGTCATGACACATATGGCATCTGGGAGTCAAACCTGCCATACTATTGTCTCCCCTCTATGAATGTGTTTCCTGAAATCATTCGCCTATGTGCTGGGAACTATGATGTGCACCACAGGGCAATCAGCACCCCATCTGGGAGGGTCCTTTTCTACATCAATCCTGAGACCATCAACAAAATGCTGCATTTTGACCAGACAGAGTTGTTGTTCCCATTCTCTATGAACTATCTGCTGGACACTGGTACCAAAATGACCAGTGAGGAGATTCAGAGGGTCACCAGGACATTCATGAGACCTGAGTGCCAGCCTACGGGGCCACCTCCTTACTTGGATGTCCACTTCACTAAAGAAGGCAGATTACTCCTGGACATGATTGCTTATGTGCTGGGGTACAGTACCAGTGAGCATGTGGATCAAACCATGCTAGTATTGCTGGTTGTTTACAGCCCAGGCCAACCCCCTGCCCGCAAGTACAACTTTGCCAAGTTCATTGCTAATAAAATTCATGATCAGCTGAGCAAAGTAGACAGGCAGGGTGTCTTCAGGTACTCAGCCTATATTTATCATCTCTTCATGTATTATCAGACTGAGGCTTTTCCATGCTATATCAAAAAGCTGGATTATAGAGGGGAAAGAAGATCTGTCATCTTCTGGACCTCTGTCTATCACAATGTCACAAACTCGCCCTATTCCTATTGTGAGTTTGTTGACCAAATTGTGTATCCAGTCTCTTGCCTATTAATGATGTCCCCTCCTCCCAGAGTGTCAACAGAGATACAGAAGGCTCTGCAGCTTTCCAAGAAATGTAAAATAGGTGATTGGTACCTATATGAGGAACACACAGTCATCAGGGTCTATGGCTGTGAGCTCTGTCCTTTCAGACTCCCAAAGTATGTGCCCATGAGGATATTTGCCTTGGAATATTATAGGCAATTGATTCAGTCTGACCTGACCCATTTCCACAGCTCCAGGAAGAAGGCTCACCTCAAGTTCAAACACCAGTTGGGCCCATTTATCATGAATAAAAAAGAAGGATGGGAAGATGCTGACCTCATCCTCAAGGACAAATATAAACTGTCATACAGTTTCTGGTGGGTCCCTTATGACCCTGAGGGCGTCATCTCTGCAAGAAGAACCAAATATAGGCTTATAGACATTAAGCATTGCCAGTACCCACATATTGAAAAATATGCCAACCAGCAAGAATGGCTACAGGGTACTTTAGTTGAAAAGTTGACTGAAGATGAAATAATGCTTAAGAATATGATGGAGCTTGAAAAGACCTTTGACCTGGACTCTGTGCAGCAGGTACCCCTCAAACAGCCTCACTCAGCAGGAGAAGGGACCTCGGCCACAAGGACTGCACCACAGGCACCCTCTACATCAGCACCGGCAGCAGACAAAGGCAAAGGCATAATGGGTGCAGAGGAGGAAACAATGAAAGAAAAGTCTGCCCCTGTAACAGAGCAGCAAATAGGCCAGCAAACAGAGCAGCAGCCAGAACAGCAGCAAGGGAAAACGGTCCTACCACAAACTGGGCTGCCAGCAGCTCCAATAATGCAAACACCACCACCTCAAACTGAGCCATTGACTGCCCCAATTTTGCAGACCCCAGCACATGAGGAAAGGGGTACAAAAAGAGATAGAGAAGAGTCCACTCCTCTTAGTGGATCCTCCCAGCAAGCAGAAGCCAAAAGGCAAAGGCTAGACTCCCCAGAGGTGGAAGACATCACTGAAGAATTCCTTGACAACTCAAGGAAAAACAGGGAGGACAGCCAGCGCACAGGAACAAGCTCCTTTCAGCAGGAGCAAGGTTTGCAACTGGGCTTAGAGGTGTCCTCCTCTTCCCAGCAGACCAAGAAGCCCAAAAGCACTAAGGCTTCTTTCAAACAAATAAAAGCTCAGAATGAGCTGCTAAGGGCTGAGGTCTACAAGCAATTCATAGATGCAACACCAGCCCAGCAAGAAAGGCTAATGTCGGTATATGACATTCAGCAGGAAAAACTGCTCCTCAGCCACTTTAAGCCCAAAGGGCCGCAGCCTCAAACAGCTGCAGATTTTGTAAAGACAAGGGTGGAGGTCCTATCCAGAGATATACATCCCATGGACCAGATTGAACTCCATAAGCAAGCTGGGGAGATGGTCTATGCAACCTTGGTAGAGAAGGCCACCATGGCCCATGAGCTGAAAGAGTCCCTAAAAAACACCAACACCCAGTTGGATTTTGAGAGAATGTCCTCTCAGGCCAAAGACAATAGAATAAAGTCTCTTGAGGAGATCATCATTGATCTAGGACATGATCCTAGTGATCCAACGGGTGTGAAGGCCCTCATGAAGAAGAAAGATGATGACCTGAATGCATTGAAGAAGAGGTTGAAGCTGCAGCCCACAGAGCACCCTCAAACAGCAGAACTTCAAAAGAAAAAATAGGCTGAGGACCAACTAGACCTCCTAATGCAGCAAGACCAGAGGATCAGGGAATTGGAGAAAGAGCTGGAAGGAGCACTACAAGATAAACAGGGAGAATCCACTTCCCAAGCTCCTCCAACTACTTCCACAACAGTAGCAACTTCAGGGGCAGCAGTGGCCCCCACAACAGAAGCAGCAGGAACAACAACAGCTCCAGAAGCCAGCAAAAGTGTAGAAGAGTTGACCAGGGCCATCAAAGAAATGGAGCTCCAGGCCAATTAAATAAATAAGGCCAAGGAAAAATTGGCAGAACTGGATGCCAAATATGATAAGTCGAAGGTTACTGTGGCTGAACAGGGCAGAGAGATAAAGGCCCTCAAGGACAAGATAAAGGCCTTAGAAAAAGAGCTGAATCTAGAAACAGCCATGGCAGACATAAAAAGGATTCTATGGGCCAAAATAGGCCAATCCATCACTCAACAATGGAGGTCAATAAAAACAATGCATGAACAGATGGAGTTGCTGGCCCAAGCACAAACAGAAATCAATAAGGCCAAAACACTGCTGCAAAACAGACCAGAGTAGGGCAACAGAATGATAGACTTCCTGAACAGGCAGGAAAAGGAGGAACTGGCAGCCATAGGCATTCCCAACAGAACAGAGGTTGTCCTCACTGTAAAGAAGGTGCTAACTCTCAGGAACTATGTACAAACTGTGGAGAGGAAGTGCTATGAGATCACAGCAGATGTGGAGGAATTCAAAGTCAAGTTGGCAGTGCTGCAAGCAAAAGGCCTGCCCAGCCTCCTAACTGGTGCAGGAAAACTAGTCTGCCGGGATCAATTTTCCAACAGAATGGCAACATACCTTGAGAATCAGATTACTGCATCTGCCAGTACATCTCAGCAAAGAGGACCTCCCTCAGGACAGAGCTTGTATGACAAATTGGAAGGCCTGTTCTTTATTGAGAATGAAGTGAATCATCTTTTTGAGACTCCTCCTAATTTCTACAGATATACAGAGGCTGATGAGACCTTGATAAAGATTAGGAGGCATCAAATGCCAAAGGAGGATTGGTGGCAAGCTATGCTTCAAATTCTGCCACGGTAGCCTCAGCTGTTCGGTTACTGCCAGCTCCAGGTCACTACAAGACAAACAACATGATAAAGTCAACATTTAAAAACAGCTGAAATGTGACTCAGCACATAGACAATGACGGCTAGCCCAAAAGGTAAAGAAATGCGCAAATTTTGACAGCGTATCATCAGCCGACTCCAACTGCCACCAAGTCAACAGGCTCTGACCGTTTTTGACAGCTAAGGGAATAAAAGTTATCACAGCATTAAATTTCTCGGCTGCTACACTCCAGCGGTTGGCATGCTATTAATGAAGCATTCACTCCTTCAGCTACTGCATTCCAGAGATTAGCATATCATAAATGAGATATTAACTCATTCGCTGATATTTTTGATGTAAATTTTGTATATATACTCCCCTGAGTAACTCATAAAGGGTTGGTAATTTTCTCTATGAGACAAATGTATTGTACACTTTCAGAATTATCTAATACAAAGGGCGGGATGAGCTCTGTGATTTCCTGAAATATTTGATGTCTGGATGATGCTCCATGTGCTGATGCAGAATTCCTGTGCTGTCTGATGAAAAAACAAGTTTTTTCCTTAATCTCTGTTCTTGTCTTTCTTATGTTCATCAAATCATATTCATGTTATACTAAGCTAGCAGTAAAGAAAAAGAATAGTGCAGGATTTGTTATACGACACCTTGTACTCAATTTTTACTGCTGTAAATGTTTGTCTCCATAATTAACCATGGACATGAATTCTTAATTGCTCATGTAGCTGTTAATTCTATATGTATGAATATCACCTAGAAATTCTTAAATGCTCCTAGGTCAATATTCTCACTGTCTTTCTCTAACAGTTTACTGTAAGATTCTTAATTGCCTTGCATAAACTGGATCCACTCCACTTAATCACTATTATAAACGTTGTTCTCAGACACTAATCTGGCTCTGCAGCATCACTACAGCAAATCACTCAGCACCTCAAAATAACTAAAGGACCACTGACTCCATAGCCCAATGGACTAGAACACTTTGAAGAGTGCATAAGCACCTTGACTGAAATTATCATCCAACCAAACCTTAAACAAAACTGAACTTATAGCTAGCCCAAAATCAGTACAAAACAGAGATAAATATTAAAGAGAGAGCCCTCTCTGATCACAGTTTGGCTAGAAGCTGTAATCCAAAGATTGGTTAGTGGTTACCCCGGCCGTATTCCCTTAGAGTCAAAGGGAACAACCTGGGTGTTAACAGAGCGCTCAGTGCAGCATTCACATTTCCACACCAGTAATTACCAACATCACAATGCAACATTCCATGCCTGACGTGGTTTTCTTCCAACAGACATGAAGACAGGCAACACTTCAGAAAATATTGCTCGAGCATTAAACATGTCAAACCAACAATAGATAAAATGTGATGCTTAAGCAATAAAACGACATAGAACTATTTCCTTCAAAACCAAAGTTACCCAGCATTGGCATGAATATAAGTGATAAATATATAAAAGTGAGGACTGAAAATTCATGTCGGAACACTCCTATAAAATCTAAATCACGCCAGCATTAATACAGAGCAGAAAATGCTTTCCTCCAAGACCACGTGAGCTGTGATGCCCCGGGATAAATGTAAATATTTGATTTTACTGTGGTAATTGGTAAACTGAATTGACTATTATTATCTGTTTGATTTAATAATATTTCCTGTGGTTCTTTTTTCTTAAAAATAAAATGTTTCTTGAAAAGCTGGCAACTTCCCAAGAAGGTGGTTGCTATGTGTCCCGATATACCCTAACTTCTTTCCTAACGAAGTTTTTTCCAGATGAAAGGAGGCAAGAAGGGGGTTCTGCACTGTAGGGACAGGCAAAGGGAAAGAAACACACAAACAAAGAAAAGCTAAGTCTGGTGAGGACCAGATAGCCATGCACCAAGGTACAACAACTTGCTGAGGGCAGTGGTCCGACAAAGGAGCTAGGGTGGGGATTTTGGTCCTAGAGGACAAATCTCAAGGTTGGGTGGCATATTGGAAGCAAGAGAAACAAAGGAGGCCCGACTCTAGAGTACTTGTAAGTTACAACAGTTCAAGTAAGTGAGTAAACATTTATAAGTAATTATGTAAGGACATTAGAAAAAGGTAAATTTACTATATAGAATTAACAACTACTGTTAGAAAACTCAAGAACTTGCTATTGCCACCGAGGTGGTGATAACTGAAAAAAAACATACATAGGATGTATTCCCCTGTTGTTTAATAAATGTTTGTTTAAAAAAAAAAAAGCATAGTAGCAGTGATAATTGAAACCTCCACGAAGGTGGGCGAGTGCTATGGACGCTACCGAGTGGTTGTAGTTGACAACTGTTGTTGGACTATTCCTAAATACAGGGGGACTATATAGTAGAGGTTATGTTGGGAAAAGAACTGTTACAGCGTCCTTGTTAAACACCATTAGCAAACGAGTCATGCAAGATTTAGTGCAATAATTAATAGAAGTACAGGTTTCATAGAATGCTATAAGCTCCTTGCCGCGAACGAAAATGGAGTTAAGCACTAAGGTTTCCAAAACAAAAAAAAGGAAAGAAAGTCAGGTTGATTCCTTCATGGAATCCGCCCTGGGTTTGACAGCTTGAGCATTGGAACCCTTGTGAGACGTGTCAGATTGGAAATTCATGGACTCTGAGAGTATAAGCCCCGGGAATGGGGAGTAAAACAAAAAGATAAATCCTCTGCAAATTAGGATGAGTAGTAAACATTCTACCTACAAAATAAGTGATGTTTAATAATCCAGAATTCCAGTGGAACAATTCCTCCAAACGAAAAAGGGAAATCTCCACTACTAGGAATGGGTGAGGTCCCAGTTTTTTGGTTTACACTTCATGCACCCACATTAGAAACCGCTGGGTCTAGGAGAGTGTTGAACTCATGGGTAGGGGTTCTCGAGTCTTGGCCGCAATGATACATGGTAATCGGAAGATAGGTTACAGTGGTTGTGAGTGGCAGGGCCATAACCCTTGAAAACCCTCATGCGGGGAAAAACCCCCAAACTAATTAAAAACAGTAAATACATCTGGCTGGATTAAGCAGAAAGCACAATAAATGACATAGTTAACACCGAAAATCAATTCTTTAGGATGAAACTTAAAGCTAGAAACTGAATAAATATATATATACTGTTGTACAGAGCCACAAATTTAGGGAGTCAAAAATAGCTCTAAACAATCAAATAGAACTAGAATCTGAGCGATAAATCATTTCAGTGAAGCCATAATACATGTTCAAGATTTCAACAAAAATTTCCATGTTCAGTTCCAAGTCTAGTAGACAAATAAATGGAGTGCACAATACATATTACATTATCAAAAGCTGGGCCATGAAAATGGAGAAGCCGCCCAGGGACATAAGTTAATTCCAGGCAGACCTGGTATAAGTAAACAATCAGAACAACATGCATAACCAGCGCGGCTTAGAGAAAGCAAACCACGAGGAATGAAGCCTCATATTCATTTAACTAAAACAACATAAGCCCTCTCGGGGACAACTTCACCAGAACCCGAAACTGGGCCACCTATCCGCGAGCTCTGGGAAGCGGTAGACACAAATCAGGTGGAATCACCTATAGACTAGGTCTAGATCCCATTCCTACAAACAAAAGCAAGTGGAATTTCATCATATCGGTGGAAGCCAGGATGGTTATCCACTCAACACTCCGTCCAATGCCATCCGCAACCCAGACAGAAGGAGTGGGGTACCTGCGTGTGAGAAAAACACTATGGTTAAAGAATTGTAAATACTTATCCTGTATATGATGGGTCTATCTGCAAATCAAACGATTGTAAATCAACGAACTAGGAAAGGAAACTGTCAAATAATTACCCAGTCGATAAATTATGGTGGTGGGATTAGGTTTCGAAACCTCGTGCACATGTTCTCTGCAACCAAACCATAGATCCGAGACTGTTAAGCCCTCAGCTGAGGCAGGAGGCAAAACAAGTTCTAGGTCTTCCCATGGAAGAATTGGACTACAACCCGGCGCCAAGAGTAGTGTAAGTCGGAAAGCATCCATGGCAGCCGTAGAATCGCCTCTCTCGTCTTGTAGCCATCAATACATGAAGGATCCCGAGGCGGCAGCTGGAGACTGCCCACGCCATGTACCTAGGGTGGGACATACAAGTTAATGCTCAATTAATGTTAACCCAAATCAATGTGTATCAAACAACACAAAAACCACAACATTGATAATTTCATAGCCTTGGGGGATTACACGAATCATCGAGTGGAGATCGTGTCAAATGCTAACAGGTTCGAGTCATGGAGAATTGCGTGGGAATCATCATAGTCCTGTCCAACCAGTTGGGTAGTTGTACAACTATAGGACTTGTTTCATGCAAGTTTTAAAGTGAGCCATTATGTGAGCGTACATAAGAATAGGAATTGCAGACCTATCAACCGTATAGAGAATAACTCGTGTGTTGACAATTATGCACACATGCTACAGGACTGTCAACCTTGTAAAGCACGTCTATGTGTTGGTAATTATATAGTTGTGTATATGTACATATTAAAAAAAAAAATTGTAGCGGGATATATGACATGAGCTTAACATGGCCACCCATATATAAATGCAATGTCTAGCCAGCATATTTAATTATTGTCAACTTTTCAATAGCGTGCCATCTTATAAAGCTTTAATATCTACTTCAAATGGGAGTCAGAAGTTTGGATTTAAGATGCTACCGTAGCTTTGATAAGCGTTCCATCTCCCAGTTTTACTATAGTTAAAGAAGAATCTGTAGACTGTTGAATTGAAACGACTTTAGATTTAGACAATGCGAAACTTTATGTAGAAATTAATCGAGAGCCCAATTAATGATATGGCAATACCTTTATGTGTTCGATAGACAACATACCCACAAGAATACCCAGGCAGGCTTGATAGCCATAGTTATCAACTATGTAAACCAATTTCAAAGTTAAAATAAATCCTCAGAAATAGCTAGAATTTTCAGAGAAAGTTTTAACAAGCCATAATATATTACAAGCAACAATCATTGCAACTAGCATTCCCCCAATAGTGCACAATGAAAGGCACTTGAGCATTCTTGAAATATTTGAAGAGTACAAAAAGTTCTTGTGCAAAATGTGCAAGAGTATATAACGGAAAAAACTATCTTAGCATATAAAAATAGCTTTGTAATGGAGTTGAACTAAGATAGCTTATCCAACTCCACCGATGAAAACATCTGCACAGTACCCAAATCACATATAGAGAGATGCGATAATGCTATTCTAAGCCCCAAATACAAATCAGAATTAAATGTTGGAACTCAAGAGAAAACTCCAATGATACAAAAATAATTGAATCCGCCAATCCCTAAATATGCAAAAGCATCTTAACAAAGCTATTCAAAAGCATCATCATTGTCATCTGGAAGGGGTTGGGCCACAGCTGCTACAAGTTCTGCCTCGTACCTGATAACATAAAATATTTTAAGCCAAAGTTTCAATCTTTTAGAAATGGAACAAATTATTTCAATAAAAGTTAACAAAAATAATAAGAAAATAGCATTCTACTTACTGTTGCTGGGTTGCAAGGTCTATGTGAACCTCAGGAGGAGCAAGAGCAGGTGACTCCAAAAAATGAAGGTTTGGATCCCTATAAAAATAACCCATTATAGAATCAATGCAAATTTTTTAATATAACATTCATATTAGGGACCATCAGAAACTATATTAAAGGCTCACCCTGAGAGCTTCCATGCCAAGTACAGGAATGGCTTCTCAAAGTTGTAGTTACGTTTTTCAGATATCTCATAGTACTAAAGATTCTTCTTTCTATGAAAAGTAACTTGCTTAGCTTTCACTTGCCTATTCTTCACATCAACCTTGTTTCCACAAAGAAGAGTAGGAATGTTCTCACACACCCTGAAATTCACAAAGATATTTAGCTAATCGGTTCAGGCAGTTGTGCCACCACACAATTAAAGAACCTTCATTTCTACATAGAGATCCAACCCCTCTGTAAAAGAGATACCTGCAAAGATCTTTGTGCCACGTTGGGAAATTCTTGTAAGTCAATCGTGAAGTAATATCAAACATGATAACTTCACATTGCCCATGAATACTGCAACAAACAAAATCCCAATCAGTAAATAAGAAGGAAAAAATAAATGCTTTGGCAGACTCGAAATTAGATGAGTGAATGGAATCAACTCAAGACCAGCATTACTCAATAATGGCTTGCAGCCTTTGGGCCGAGCCCCTTTCTTTAAGAGACATAGGTGTATATAATTAGAAAAAATAAAAATAAAACAACATCTTCTTGCCGCAAATTGTATCGACCCTAATCTAAGGCAGAGATTATTGCAGGTTGTGTTAAGATGCGGTAGAAAATTTCCTCTATAATAAGGAAGGCAAGAAAGTGGAGTGGCACAGGTGGAGACCCACTCTGTGGACATTATCTAAGCCAAATGGAACACCCAAAAAGGAAAACTGGGTTTGGAATAGAATGGAACAGCAGGTTGGTAGGGTTATTATCTTGTCCGCGTTTTAACTCTTTCCAACATACAAGTATTAATAACCTGGAAGCAATCAGGAATTAATTCAAAAGAACACTGTAATTGAGGGGCAGGGTTCGGACCCTCTCAACAAGGGAGGTTGTAAGCTTAGGGGATAAGACCCTCTTCAGTCAATTACATAAAACATCATATAAACTGTATAGGAATGTGCAGCTAAACCAAACAAAAAACGTGACATAGATAAAAGTTGTGCAATACTATGAACTCATAAAACAAAAACGAGTACAAATTCCTGTACAGAAAGGCCGCGGTGCGGTAACCTTTAAACAAGCACAAACGAGGAAAAAATATTCTGTCGTTAAAAGCAGTATACCCTCACAATAAATTATAGTCCAGTAAACAAGGAGCCTAATATGCCATGAGCAAAATAAGCATAGGTGTGCGTTAAAATATATATACAGTTACAATTGTCCGAGCAGAGGAATTGCAGTCGGACATCCAAATTCAAGAGTCTAAAATTACATTTGTCATGTCCATGGTAACTGGAGCCTGGAGGGAATGAATAACCCTCCCCACCCTAGTTCAATCAAAAATAAAGGTGACCTAGAGGGTTACCCTCCTCTAAACACAAGAAAAACTCTGAAGCAAAACAGACATAGCCGCGGCCGGTAGGATTCCCCATACCTGGAAGTCGGAACAGAACGGGGGTGGGGTTTTCCTTAGTCTTTAGGCCTTGTGAGGAACAGGTGCCTAATCTATACAAGGAGTAACCTGAATAGCACATGTTAGACAACAATAGAAGTAATGCAAACCATAGTGAAACAAAAACTCAAGGAATTTATCCTCGTGCTTGCTAAGACACTTACCACTAAAGAAAACTCCGACCAACGAATGAACAACACTCATTCCAGTGCTGTAGGAGGACCCCATTGCCAAATAACCATGCAGACGCATGATGCATGAGCATAATCAATAATTTTATCAGTAAATCGAAAAGAACGCATAGCCAAAAGGTTACAGAAGGAACAAGACATTGTGCGGTTATCTACCTGAAGGGTTTGGAAACGAATCCTCTGGCATTTGAACAAGCTCTACGAGCTAGGCTCTCCGAGATGGAACGCATGGACTAAACCAGAGCAAAGCTATAGAGAAAGTTCCAAAAAAAATGATCCCATCACCCAAGGCAAGTGTTAGTTTAGGCAGAATCCTGCGGAGACGATCTGCCACCGTTGGATTACGAAGTGTGCCCTCCACCATTGATGCAAGGCGAAAAGACTGGATAGCCTACCGGCCTCATATAGTACGAAGCAGAGCAGGAGATAATTCCCACAGTAATGGATAAGGGGTGCCACGTGATGGCTAAAGGGAAAACGTAAAGTTACCCCCAGAAAGATTGTCACGTGGTTAACATGCATCCAAACCATATTCCAAAGATTTTTATTAAAGTTAAAAAGCAGTACACCAATCCCTTAAACCATACCTGTATGACAATTGATGTGCATAAAGTGACATAAGGTAAATGAATCATAGGAAATTGTATATATAATTCCAAAGGGTAATCCCGGGTATGTAAAACCTTATGACTATATATATATATATATATATATAAATTTTATTCTTGAGAAATGGGGTTATGACAGTACATCATGAGATTGTGGTCTTAACTAGATGTCTAGCGAGGCCAGGGGCTTGTTTGCCTCGTAACCACTTTAGAGGCCAGAAAAGAAATCCAAATGCCTTGACTGTAGGTTTTCCAAAAGCCAATGCAGATAAGGAAACGTCAACATTAAATGCTTTATCCTACTTCTATATGATATTTTCCTGGGGAGCTTACGCTTTCATAATAAATTTTATTGCAATACATGTTTTGCTATGTATCGTCACTCCTTGTTCAGGTTGTCGCGTTGGGGAATTACATAATTCATATTGTGCTGACTAAGATTTTCTACGGGGAAATAATCCTTATACCCTCTCTTGGAGTGTTGTGTTTATTACATTGGCGAAAACATTGGTTGCATTAGTGGAAAATATTCACTTATGAAGGAAAATCTAGTTAATCCTCCTCCATATGCTTAAAGCAATCAACGTGAACATTGTTGCATCTTCAAGATCGAAGAAACCTCAGAAGCATCATATGCATGATGTTTATGCTAATACGAGCCCGAAAATGCGATTTAGTCAAAGTACAGAGTACTTCCAAAAGCCAAATCAAAACCGTCATGAGCGTTAAAACTAGACTCAACAAAACCACTTATAGGAATTCGCTAAGAAAAAGTAAATAAGAGAGACAAAACTAGTGATAAAAAAAAATTGTTGTTTTATAAACCCTCCCAATTTGCTAAATGCCAAATTATTTATCTACCATATTGGTGAATTCTCCACGTAGAACGATACAAGTAATAAACATCACAATGTTGATGTCATTAAGAGATATATGATAATAAGGCAGAGAGAAAAGAGGTGTCGGGCACACGGGAGAATGTGAAAGACGAGAGACGGAGGCTGCGTTAAGGCAAGACGAGTTTTTAAAGAAAAAAACTTAATAGGTTGCATGTGTTAACCTTAATGCATTAAGGTTATTAAAATTAGTGCTTATATTTAACAGAAGTGATAATATACATATACATTAATATTAAAACAATATAATGGACACCATGTAATTCATATAACTTGTTAATGTAAAGTATATAATGGGCTGAGGTTATAATTAATATTTATGGATGACTATAATTTTTTATTAGAAAAAATAGGATTTATAGGATGTGGTATTATGAAAATATATTTAAATTAAATTTTAGAATTACAAGTAAAGGTTTATATATATATATATATATATATATATATATATATATATATATATATATATATATATATATATATATATATATATATATATATATATATAATGAGTGTTATTTTATATTATATAAAACATGTATTAAGTATAGTATAAAAATGACTCACCAAGTTTTAAGGAATGAGAAGGAATTTATATAATGTGGATTTAGTCATTTAATAAATTAGATAATAGAGCTTAAATTTGTTTAATTATTATTAAAGTATTATGTTGAAATGAGTAATAAAAATTGAATTTTTTTATTTAATATTAAAATATTATGTTGAAATTGATAAGTTGTTATTTTACTTTATTATTTATTGGAAGTGTGAATATTTATATTATAATTATTTTTAATATATTGTGTGTGTGGTATTTTGAGTTAATAAGAAATTTAAGTGTAAATTGATTATCGATAAAGAATTTATTGTCAAACATATTAGGCATACCAAATCATTCATGGATGGTAATGGTGGTAGTGGTTCCAAGCATTTCAAACTATAAACTAAAGATTTAACGAGTGAAAATTAAGGTGGAAGAATCCCTAGTCTAACTTGAAGATGGATGAATCTATGATAAAAGATATCAAGTGGGAACTTGATGAGATAAGCCAAGATTCACAATGAAAATCATGCAAGTGATGGATAAATCACTAGGGGACAACAAGCACATCATTTCAATTGTGGGGACTTGAACCCAAGCTGCTCTAGTAAGAGCCAAGTATCTTGACCTACTGGGCTACAATGGAAGCATAACAATGGATTAAGCCTTCATGCAGGTGGATTAAGCATAACCTAAGACTTAAATAAGGATGACCTCATGTATGTGTTCCATTTGGATAAGCACAATATGTATAGTGATCATGGAATTTTAACATGATATTGATGATTTAAATGATTGTACAAACGATAATATCTTAACATTGAATTTGACTCAAATGTCCTTGGGGAAGGAAGAATATTCGACAAGAGGTTAAGGCTCAAGATGATGAGACTCATTTGAAATTTAATGATGTACTTAGATGAGTATACCTATGATGTAATGGTTAACTTCCTAATAGAAAGAACAAGAAATGTATATTGAAAAGGTAATTGGTACCTTGATGAAAACATGACACTAATAGTACTCATGGGATAACATAATCCTTTTCAGGGTTGGACCACATCCTCACATAGATCCTAGAGGGATGTTGAACTGTTTATACAAGTAAATGAAATTAATTCATGATAAGAATTCTTATAGTGTATTGTTGTTCTATATTTGATAAGTATTGAGATGATTCTCATATTAACGATGTTTTGTGATATGATGGTATGTGGTAAATGTATATAGTTCTAATGAGAGGTTAACGATGTATATGTGGTGCTTATTTATTTATTTGTTATGATAATGATGTTGAATTCTCATGATGGATATGATATGCATAGGGATCATGATGTAAATTGACATGTGGTTCATTTATTATGAGATGTCATGATATATCCTTGATGCTGATATGTTGATGTTATAACTTATGAGAGTATTTTATGATGTGAAACATGGGGTAATTGCATGAAAATTTTATGACATTCAAGAGTATGCAGATCTTTACTATTCAAAATGTTGTGATAACAATCACTTTATGTTATTAGGATGAAATGAAAGTGTTGGCATCTGGACTATTTCTCTGATACTATGATTATAACTAATGCATTGATTGCATGTTGAGATGTGGTGATTGACAGGAAATCCACGAATGGGATGAGAGGGACGATTTATTTGATGATCTTGTGGGTGCCCATACCTGCGAGGGAGAATATGTAACACCATATGAACCGGGGACAACCGAAATCAACACTACATATGCTAGTGGTTCTTTTGTATTGTATAGCTCTTGATGGATAGCTCTTGAGGGGCTATGGGACCATATTGAGAGGGGTAGCTGATGGTTCCCTATGCTAGGTCAAGTTCTTGCAATGGATTAATGATCAACTTCTGCTGCAAAGTCTCACGAGGAATATGATTATGCAATAACTGCACTTGAAGAATTGGAAGTCAAAGTCTAGGACTCATTATAAAGAAGCGGTTCAAACAATAACCACTAAGTTTTGAATGGGATCTAAAATTTGACTTTCTCAAAATTGAATGAAGTTGGAACCACTCTGAAACAACTTGAAACAATTAATGTTAATATTAAAAATTAAAGTAAAAGCTGAACTTATCCTTATCTTTCCTTTTCAAAAAGGAAAGATAAGGAGAATCTCAACTTTTACTTTAACTTTAAAAATTAAATATTACCATTAATTACTAGGGTTAGGTTTTGTAGGGCCCTCGAGTTAATTTTTTTTTTTCCTTTTCAATATTTTTTTATTAAAAAATTATTATTTGGTGGTCATTAGCTATGTTGCATTACATTCTTCAGAATTGGTCAGTTTATTAGAGAACTTGTGATTTGGTGTTTTAAGGTCAGTTCAATACAAGACTGACCTTAGCCAATCTGAACCACCAAACTAGACTAGTACAACTCTAAAACCATTGGGACCAACCAATTCCACTAGTTCTAGGCTAGTTCCAATAAGAGTTTTCCCTTATCATCTTCCTCTGAAGTCGTTTTGTTGGATCCTTTCAGGAATGGTGATTTGGAAAGTGCCATAGACTGTCGAATCGTTGTGAGCACCTAAGATCATAAGTAGTTAAGCCTTGGCAAACAGAAATTTACAAGGACCTAGTACAGACATCCCAAAAGATATTTAGTTAAGATGTGCATGCAAGGAACTATTACAGACCTCTCAAAATACTTAGTGAGGACGTGCATGACCAAAAAGCATAAAAAAAAATATCCACCCTCAAAAACCATGCCCAAAACATTGAAGTGTGGTGCAAAACAAATTGCTGGTAGGCTATTAATGCTACCAACAATCATTCGCTCTGTAATTTCACAAGAAGCTCCTAATAAAGCTACCTCCTCCACTATGGTTATAGCAAGTTCTTGCAACTGTGTGAGCTACAAGAAATTAAAACTACCTTCAAATCTCCACCAATTTTAGGGGACTTGACTTCTCTTCATGCCCCAACTATTTTGGGTTGATTGATCAATTAACTAGATGATCACCGAGTTTGACTGAAGTCCCACTACTTAAATGACCTTCCACTAGTTCCTCCAAAACTTAGAACTAGTTTAACTGACAACAACCTGAGATAATTGACCTTTATTGCCACAAGTTAGCAATCGCATATGCAGAACTGAACTCTAACTCCTCCAACTCGAATTTATTGAGTAAACTAGGTGACACAAGCCATGTCACACAAGTTAACATCATCCAATTTGTCTGTTGATGTGGAAATTTGAATTTTTCAATTTAATCAAGGAAAAATCAAATTGAGAATTTCTTGTTGCATTTTTCAACACATAGTTCATTGGAATGTATTACTTTCACTATGAACTTGGCATAGTTCACATGTTAAGTTCATAAGGTTTTGGGCTGATGTGGTTCTATGTGTTGTGTATATAAATAATAGGTGTCCAACTCTTGCTATTAGAAACAAGACTCCCTATGAAATGTGGTATGGCCACATTCCTTTGGTGAGGCATCCCAGGGTTTTTGGTTCCTCATATTATGCCTTCATACCTAAGGAACAGATAAAAAAACTCAGTGCAAGGAGTCACAAATGTATCTTCTTTGGGTACTCATACCTCCAAAGCATACCATCTCTATGATGAAGTGAATAAGAAGTTTATAATATCTAGAGATGTGATCTTTCTTGAGTCTTCCAAGATTGACAATGTTGTTGAGTGGTAGCTTAATTGTTTGGATATATTCAAACATGCAAAGTATTTTCAAGAGTTTGATAGTGAGATTCCACATCTCCTTCTCTTAGCTCTATAATTTCTATGAAGAGCATTGAAGAAATCAGGTTGAAGGAAATTACTTCACCTGCTTTGTCAGGAAAGAGCTAAGAGACTATTGGCAGTAGGTAGCCAAATATGACAAGCGGTGAGGGTACATGCAAGATACAAAGCAAGGATTAATGCAAAGGAGTAATGCAAATGAGTGTACTGACTACATACATATCATCAAACATCTTTCATCCCACTTAGGATGCCTTGCATCGTGCCTGGTTAGTCATAAGATCATGTTGGTCACAACCTCAGTAGCTTAAATAAACAAGTGGTAATACTCTTAATCTTCTAAGCTATGTAATAAACAAGTGAAAGGGAGAAAGACATGTAGATCAAACACATGGAATGACTTTCAGTTCTTGCAACCATGAATGTCATTGAAGATGGAATGATACGACAATGATAAGCAAACTTTTAAGCTACATTAAGAGGTGTATTTCAAAAGACTTGCTTTGTTTTCCATACCTAGCCTCCAAAGGGTTATGCATCAGATGGAGTCTTCATGCGGTCCTAATATTCTATCATACCTTGGGTTTCTTGGTCTACTTATTTTTCTCCTCAGCTCCTTGAGAGTCATCTATCATGTCATCTTTCTTCGTGGCCCTACTTGGGACGAGGCCCTGGGAGGACACATCTATGTAATTTCAGGCTGTAAGGCAGACTAGGTAGCCAAGGGACAAAACTGCACAGTTTTTGGAGACATTGGGTTCTGGATGAGGGAAGGACACTAGAGGAAACCACTGCGCATTTTTGAATGGTCAGGGAGGTTGGGATTTCTGTGCATTGCACGGTTCGAACAAGCAACGAAAAAGCTTGAGGGTTACATATGTGAAGTGTGTAGTTCAGGAAAGTTGGATGAGGCTAGGTTGCTAAGGAAACTCTGAAATTTAGCTAAGTGTGGGATCAATGGAACTTATGTGAATAGTGATAAAACTTCACTATGATCACACACTTGAAAACTTATCGATACAACATAGACCATCCAGAATATATAACACATACTTCACTTAATGCAACAACCTTTGTGGCAGCTTACGACAAGTGTGGCTTCGATTATAGACTTTGGGAGGATAAAGGCAACACTTGTGTAAGAGTGTGTGAAATGAGTGTTAAACATGTCTCATTCTCATAAATATTTCCCCTTGAAGCAAAACAAACCTCCCTTTGCATGACAAGTGATTACCCCCATGCCCAAAGATGACACATTCTATGTAAAGATAAAAGCATAAACGACTCTTAAGATTTAAAAGGGGAGCTTGAGATCATCAACTTACCAATAAGTGACTAAGGAACGATTGATCACAATATTCATAGTAGGCTCTGAAATTTAAGTGCAGGCCAAAATTTTGGAGGGTGTTGTAGCCTCTACAACAGAGCCCTCACCTTCTTGCTAGCTTTGTTTTCAACTAGTGTCTTGAATTCTACGAATTCATAGAATGTCTCATCTTTATTCCACGTGAAGAAGATCCAACACTTCCGTTAGAAGTCATCAATAAAAGTGACAAAATATTTGTGTCTAATAGTGTAGGTTGTTGAGAAAGCTCCATAAACATCATAGTGGATCCTTTCTAGGACTGCATGTGTTTTGTTGTCCTGATCATGGAATGTGGATTTTATGTACTTTGTAATGTACATCCTTTGCATATATACTATTGCTTAAGTGTTCCTTTAGAGAGACGAGTTCCATATACCTTGATTCCAAATTGTTTCTATTCCTCCTGAGGCTCCTCTTGCCTCACTAATGCTTCCTCTATACTGTCTCTGCTGCTCAATGACTTTATTCATTTCCTTGTGGTTTTGTTTTGTTTCTTGTAACATAATAATTCCTGGCTTCTCAGAAATGATAAGATCCCTTAGGGATGCTACCTTAGAGGGGTTCCCAAGTCCCCTGTTATGAAACCAGCTCAAGAAAAGATAGAAAAGATAGATCAACGCCTTAGAATTCAGCCTCTTCGAGGGGGAAAACTCCTTTACATTACATAAATGAACAATTCTTGGATGATACAAATTAAAAGACCTCCTTTCTATATATAGGATTCTAAGGGGTCATAACATAATCAGAGCCGACATAACAATAATAATGTAAGGGCACAATAATAACAATAGTGGGCTTCTATGGGGCACAATAGTAACAATATGGGCACTACATGGGTACAACAATATAATAAATGGGTTATACTAATAACAATAAGGGGTTACACTAGTAGTATAGGCGCCTAACATGCCCCTCTCCTTCAAAAAGCGTTGTCCTCAACGCTTGAGTAGTTCTTGATGCTTCTGTATAAAATTCTTGTCCTCCCATGTGGAATCTTCAGCGGGTAAGTTCTTCCAATTGATGAGATACTCTGAAATTGATCGATTTCATAGCTATCGGGTTCTTGTTTCTGTGATTGCTCCAGGTTCCAATATGATTTTTCCTTCCTCTTCAATTTCTGGCAATATTGTTTGAATTGGGATCTTTTGCAACTTTTGAATAAGTAGCCATACTTCTTCATCTTTCTTCCATTCATCCCTTGCTTCGTTTATCCAATATGGTTGGATAATATAAATAGTAGAAAACCATGCTTCCACATCCTCATCCTTGAAGAGTCTTCCCATTCGGTAAGGTCACCATTTTTTAAGTGCATGTAGTATTGCCAACATTTCCTTCTCATAAATAGCTTGCTTGAGATGTAGCAGTAAAAATACCCAATCACCTACATCAAAACATTTTTCACTACAATGTTTATCTACCTGTTGTTTCGTTTGATTTTGCACCGAAGTGGCATTATCCTTTAAAAGTTGGAGAACTTGTTGTTGATGCTCGATGTGATCTTTCACTGCTTGAACCTTTTTCTTCTTGATATGTCCTTCTATCTCTAGAGTTTTAGGAGTGGTAATTTCTTCCAATCCTTTACAAGATATGGTCGGATTCATTTCTTGATGCTCGATGTGATCTTTCACTTCTTGAAAAATTTTCTTCTTGATATGTCCTTCTATCTTGATAGTTTGAGGAGTGGTAATTTCGAACAATGAATTACAAGATATGGTTGGATTCATTTCTTCTTTCTCGATGTGATATTTCACTTCTTGCACATTTTTCTTCTTGATATGTCCTTCTATCTTGAGAGTTTGAGGAGTGGTAATTCTTACCCATGATTTACAAGATATGGTCTGATTCATTTCTTCTTTCTCTGGGGTGGGGTCCTGGCGTATATCTTCTTCTTTTGATGTTTGTTGATCCTTTTCTTCCTCCTCTTCATATTCTATGTAAAATAATTTCTTCTCAGCACACTTATGACCTTTAGTGCATTTGCTATCACAATTGTAACAAAGCCCTTTTTCTCTTTTTTCTTCCAATTGTTGTGGTGTAACCCTTGTAGGTTGTGGAAGGCTAGGAGAAACAACACTTCCATATTTATAGTTGTGAGGGGTACGCTTTCTGGTTTCCATAATTTTTAATTCCACTATGTCACAAAGCCCTTTTACTCTTTCCATTTGTTGTGGTGTTGCTCTAAAGAAGGTGTTGCTCTTTGTATCCTCATAATGTGCTATCATTTCCTTCGTGAAAATTGACCACGTAACAAGTTGTTTACGAGAACAAAGCCCTTCGTACCATAAAAATTGATCTGGTTCTAAATATGAAGATTCAATACATACCTTTTGTAACAGTTGTACACCATGTAGATCAAAATATTGCTCCATATGAAGTATCCAATTTACCGGATCCTTGCCATCAAACTTCCTCATCTTGCTTTTTCTTGATTTTAGGAGCTCGACCTTGAAGCGTCTATAACTCTGTACTTTTAGATCTTTAAGTTCTGAAATTGTGACCTGTAGTAGCTCTATGTGTCCTCTTTCCAATGCCAATAGTCTGATCCAAATTGGATTCTCTAAGAAAGAGTTATGCACAATCTCCCAAGATGACCTGATTATAGACTAGTTCTGTAGAGGGAACTTGTACGACGTGCCACGAGTCACTGTTTCGACCTTTGGATCTGAAAAATGCATACAAGAAACTACATTCTATCCTCTTTCTGTACCTTCTTACGTAATTTCAATCCGATCCCTAGAGAGAAAGTTATGACGATTTTCCCCAGGTCACCTGTTTTGAATGTAATTCAGGAGTCTGCAAAAATACCAACTTCCTCAAATCATATCTCCGCAAATATCACGCGAAAAGCTCTGAAATTTGGACCCAAGGTTCAGCACAATTGCTTCTCAAATGGGTTTTTTGCGACTTCTGAAACATCATAGAAAAAAAAAGTTATAGTGAAAATGCCACGTTGACCTGTTTGGAGCAGCGAAACCCTAGAATCCAAAGCTCTGATACCAAATGTTATGAAACCAGCTCAAGGAAAGATAGAAAAGATAGATCAACGCCTTATAATTTAGCCTCTTCGAGGGGGCAACCTCCTTTACATTACATAAATGAACAATTCTTGGATGATACAAGTGAAAAGATCTCCTTTCTATATATAGGAGTCTAAGGGGTCATAACATAATCAGAGCCGACATAACAATAATAATGTAAGGGCACAATAATAACAATAGTGGGCTTCTATGGGGAAAAATAGTAACAATATGGGCACTACATGGGTACAACAATATAATAAGTGGGTTATACTAATAACAATAAGGGGTTACACTAGTAGTATAGGGGCCTAACATCCCCTGATGTTCCAAGATGATATTTTCATCATTAGATATGTGGTATGCGGGGAGGTGCTCGCCCCCTTTGGTCCTTGCTGATTACTTTTTTGTCATGCTGCCCCAGGATATAAGTTTCTATGGGTGTTTGTGTTGCCATTGCTATGTCCTTTTGCACGTTCTCATCCTTGTGCAGCTTAGCAGATTTCTTGCCTGGGCCAGGTTTCTTGGAGGGTTCACTAGAACCCCCATGATCTTTAGATGAGCTTCTGGTGATTCTGTTGAGGGGAGGATCAAGAAGAGGCTGAGAGGAATAGTAAGAGGCAATGAGGATTCGATAGTGTCTTGGCGTTGGCTTTCAGGGAGAGGGGGCTCCTGGGGATTAGGAGGAGAGTGGGGGGATGAGGGGTCTTCTTCCTCCAAAGATTCGAAGGGGTTTGATGTAGAGGGTAATGGCTGAGTCAAGATGGGAGGAGGGGAGAAGGATGCAGCTTGGATTTTTGGGGGAGGCTTTGGTTTTGGGCCAGAATGTTTGGGGTTTTCTTTCTTTTTTTTGACTTGTTCCCATGTGTCTTCACTGGCTTTAGCATTTTCATTTGTTTCATTTTCTTTTAGTTTACTACACCTATTAGAAAAATGACTATAGTCATGGCATACCTTACATTTGAACAAGATTTGTTCGTAGTCCAGCTGCTAAATATGGGTCCATCAGTCCACTGTGATCTTGATTGCTTCCGGAAGGCCCTTTCCTAAGTTGACTTCAACACAGATCCTTGCACATGTGTGCATGGTGTCCTTTGGTTTGCATCTGTCAATGTATTTTCTGAGAGCATTCCCAATGGCTTTGATCGATTCATCTCCCCATCAATGAAGAGGGAGATGGGGCAAGCGAACCCAAACCGGGATTGCATTAGGTATATCCATTTCTGGGTCGAAGTCAGGGGACTATCTGTTCAGATAGAGACCTCTTGAATCCATGAAGTAGGGACCATTTCTGAAGATGAGATTCTGGTCCTCTTTGGTTTCAAAGAGGAATGTGTAGTAACCCCTTCCACAGAATCTTAATACGATTTTTCCTTGGATGTTCACGTTGCGCTCCACCCATTTCTGTACAGCTCTGAGAGAGGGCCACAACCCAGTAAATTTTCCAACCAGACCTCTCTCTGCTAGAGAGAACGCTACCTTTCTTGGGAGACTAGCGGGAAGGGAGATTTCTGGGATGTTAGCCAGTTTCTTGACGAACTTTGAAGCTGTGGGTTTGTTTCGGATGGTAGCATTTTCAGAAATGAGAGAGGCAAAGATCTCAGCTTGGTCTTCATTGTCTTGCATCTGGGAGGGGTCAATCCCAGCCATGGAAAGGCCAGAAGGGAGCCAGTCGCAGCACTGGCCGGAGGAGGAGGGCAGAGCCTGACTGCGGGGGTGCCGAGGAGGAAGACTGGAGGCCCAGCAGCAAGGGCTGCCAGGTGGGAGGCCTGCAAAGGGCTGCAGGAGGCGAGGTTGCAGGGGCGTGGGAGCTCCAGTTCAAAATCTCGTGTGCGATCAAAAGGTCGACATTGGAGCTTGTACATTTTTGTGCCTTCTGGTGGTGTGAAATTTATACATGTCTCATTTATCAGGTTATGAAAATCGGGGTGATTCAGCCAAAAGGCTCCAAAGCGAAAGGGCCTACGAACATTGTCTCCTAGTCTTTGCTAGTGAAGCCTAATAGGCCAATGGTTTGAGCCAGAGAGTGGCAATATAGAGGCTAAGAGATCCCCGCCAAGATGTATTGCATTATCAGAGATCAGGAATCTGTCTAACCGAGATGCAATTTGGTGGGCATCTTCACGCTTATTGTTCCAAGTATAAACTCCATTGTTGAATTCCATATCTATAAGCCTATTATTATGAATGTAGTTTTTGAAGTGCGTGCTTTCACAGTCTAGCTTGATCCATCCTCCTCTTTTTTCCTCCAATCTTGTAATCATGTTGAAGTCCCCTCCTGTGATACAAAGTGGGTGGGATCTTTCTGAGTTGATCTGAGTTAGGGTGTTCAGTGCGTCTACTTTGTTTGTTGCCTCCTGGGGCAAGTAGACATTAGTTAAGTGTCCATGAACATTTGTCCCTGTTAAATGAAACTTGGCCTGAATAAAGTGCTTACTGGCATGTATGTTGGTAAGTGTTATAGCTCTATCATCCCAAATGATGGCTAGCCCTCCTGAGGCTCCCATGGCTTCCACCACCACTTCTTTGCTTCCTGGCCACGCTTTGGCAAGGATCTGATCCAACGTTGTGGAATTACACTTGGTCTCCTGCAAGAAGAGAATTTGAGGCTTTTCCTGTTGTAGCATGTTCTTTATTAATCGTCCCTTCCCTGGGCTATTGAGCCCTCTGATGTTCCATGAGATGAGCTTCATGATTCACAATTGGGAAGGGGATTATAGTATTTGGTGAGCTTGGAGTATCTTCCAGATTCCACCAGCATCTCCCCTATGCGGATGGTTCTCTGAAGATCAGTTTTCTGTCCTCGTTTCTTGTTGTCTTTGAAGATATTTCTTCCATCCCACTGACTACCAGTTTGGATGCCTAATGATCTTTGCTTCTGTGCTCTTGAGAGAATTACTTCTAAGTTCTCTAGCTGTCACTCAGGAATTTTGTCATATTCCTTTTTCTTACAAGCCTGTTCAAGTCCCAGTATATCTAGATCTTTGATGTCGAAGCTCTCCGGTTCCTCTTCCATGTGCTGTACTATTTCTTGCTCTACCTCTAAATCATATACAATCGTGAGCTGCATCTAACTGCTATCTACCTCGATACCTTGAGTAGTCCTTTTCTGCATGTTACTGGGAGAGGGTGTTTTGGTTTTTGCGGGTTGCTTAGAAGTGAGGGCTTTTTTTGAGCTTTGTGGAGTAGAATGGGGAAAAGTCTTAGGAATGGTTTCAGGTTGTTTCTGATTATCTAAAATATGAACCTTCGGCTGGAGTAGGATTTCAAAGTTGTTGCTTGTTGAAGGCAAGGAGGTGCTGGTGACAGGTTTTTTGACTGAGGTAGAGGGATTTTTATGGGTCTTTTTGCGATTGGGAACTTTTGTGAACCCATCTAGGTCGGATTTGTCCATTGAAGGGGTGGTCATGGATTTCATATTGGAGGGACAATCTCGGAATAAATGGCCCAAGGCATGGCATTTTCGACAGCAGAATGGTACATGCTCGTAATCTATTGTTTGTAACCATTCATAATCATCATGGTAGAGGCTTACCACATCCGGGAGAGCTTTGCTGAGGTGCATGTATACACAGATCCATGCATAGGAGGTGTATCACTTCAGCTTTGTCTCCTTTGCCACTTTGATGAATTCGCCTAAACCATTCCCAATGTCTCGCAAAGAGTCTTCGTCCCAATACTCTAGAGGGAGAGAATAAAGGTGCAACCACACCGAGGCCCAGCTTAGATCTTCTTTGTTTGGGTTAAAGCATTTGATCCATCCTCTTAGGTACAGCCCTGCTGCGTTGAAGAAATATGGTCCTCCATCCAATACCCTGTTTCGGTCCTCCAGACAATTGAAAATGGCAGTAAAGAAACCCTTAGGCCCTAACTGTAGTGTTATATGCCCTTTTGGCTTCCATTTGGCTACGATCCAGCCATGCAAAGCTTTCTTCATTGGCTAAAGGCCTATGAACTTTCCTATCAAAGCATGATCCCTCATAAATTAGATCTAAGTGTTGATGCACTGACTTGGGAGCTCGATTTTGGGTCTGTCAACTGCTACCGGCTTGCAGGTGTTTGACGTCACTCGTGGTTCTTCATTTGTGTTGTTATTCATTGGCATATTTTCATTCTTCGTTGATGTATCTTTTGGATGGTCCATCCTAACATTTTTAGTCTGTCGCAAGCCATTTTCTGTATCAGCGGGGGGAGACATCATGTCCTCCCCCTGAGGGGATTCCGTTGCGCGATAGCTGTTCTTTATTGTGCTGCAGCTGTCTTATGTCTAAAGGTTAATGGTAGAACGACGCAGTCTGTGAAGGTCTGCCAGTTGCAGAGTAGCGTCAAACCCTAAGCGCTCCGCTGTCCATTTTCTTTTTTTTTGACATAAACGGTTAATTTTTATTTAAAATTCAGCAAATCAGCTACCGAGGACTTTAACACTAAAACCTTGTATTTCCTTGTTACAGTCGGAGAGGAAAGGAGATTTTGCTTTTGAATAGTCCACCGAATGAGTTACACTGTGAATGTAGATGGAGGCTTGAAAAAGAACTTGATTTGGTTTCAAAATGGTGCCTTGAAATTCCGCTGCTTTTTGTTTCCGTGATGTAGCTCTACTTCCTAGCTTGCAGAGAGGAGATCCAACGCACCGAAGTGCCAGATCATCCCAAGAATCACTGCGTTTTCTTTTTGAAATGTCTGTTGGAGTGTTATATAGTGTTCAAGAATGCCAAGAGAGGTAAATTGGCCTTGAAGAGGCCCTCGTGAACTCCCCAACACCTACCCAGATGTAACAGTGAGTTCCAACAACGAACAGAGATCGAAAATGCCACGGTTGCGTTCTGAATTTTCCCTTGTGGATGAGTCCGCGTTTCCTAACAGCAGCCAGCTCAAAATGGTTCGGTCCTAAAGTCTGGAGAATTTGAATCAGCGAAATGCTCAAAGGAACAGAGGCCCAGACAACTCCAAAATTAAGGAATGCTGCAATCTGATTCAACATCATTTACTAACAGAGATCTCCTACTCCTGAGAGAGCCTAGGTTGGCTGCCAAGTCCGCCTGTGAGTTTAACTTCCTCAAAACATGATAGAAGGAGATTTTGTGGAACTTGGGCAACAATAGTCTGATTTTTTTGAGGATGGGGGCTAACTGCACCTGAGAAGGGATCTTTTGAGAGTTCATAGCTTGTATAATTAGTTTGGAGTCTCCAAAGACTGAGATGGAGAGGAGATTCCTCTTGATAGCTAGATTTAGACCCTGCCACAGAGCAAGAGCTTCTGCTCTGTTGTTTGTTTCATGCCCCGGAGTCCAAGCAAAGCACAGCTCAGTTGAGCCACCTGGGCTTAAGATAACTCCCCCACCATCTACCTTTCCTGGGTTACCTTTAGAGGCCCCATCGAAGAATAGGTAGTGATCATCCAAAGCAGATCTCCATTTAATGAATTCCTGTTCTTCCAGACGAATTTCCCAATGAGAAGGGGCTTTAGCAAGAGGAATGGATCTATTCTGATGATTTGGAACAAGCTATTTTAACCATTTATCTTCCTCATTGTCCAGAATCATGCCATTTCTTATGGTGGGTTTGGTTTCTAAGACCTCCCCCAATAGAGCTTTGATCTTGGTGATAATTCTGACTGGGTTACAACTCTCCTCCCTAAATATTCTGTTGTTCCTCTCCAACCACAGTTTCCAGCATGTGAATTTGGGGATCCACATCTAGTCAGTCTTGAGAAGGCTTTTTCTGGAGAGACAGAATGGGGATAACTTGGCCCAGTTTCTTAGCAGGTCTTGCATATTTCCTGGAAGCTCTATTTTGTCAGGTCCTAACATCAGGACACCCTTCCAAAATTATTGAGAAAAGGGGCACAATAAGAATAGGTGGTTAGCTATTTCTTCATCCGATGCACAAAGAGGGCAACTGGAGGGACCTTCCATTCCACACTTCCTCGGGTTATCTATAGTGAGGATACTTTTATGCACCAGAGTCCAGCAAAAGAAGTCAATTTTGGGAGAGCAAGAAAAGACCAAATAAATTTCCATTGAGTTGGCTCTAGGGGGACGCTAGGGACAGCCATCATACTTTTGAAACCTTCTGCTACTGAGTAAGAGCCTGAAAGAGAACCCCACCCTCTTTTGTCCTTAGAAGAGGCCTTTAAGGGAGATTTTCCTTGGAGCAAATCCAACAATAAATTGGCTTCACCATCCAGCCAATGAGGGACCTCCCCCAAATTCCAACCATCCCATAGACTTTCTGCATCATTTGTTCAATTGGAGATGTCCCAAAGGGTTTCCAGATTGTTGGCTTGAAGCTAAGCTTTGATGTTTTCCAGTTTTTCCATTTGATTCAAGGGTTGATCTCAAAGAATCGAATCTTCCCAAATTTTTATTTTTTCCCATTACCTAGGATCCAATAAAGCTTATGACTGAAAAGTTTCAGAGCTGTGAGACAGAGTTTGAAAACTGGTGATCCTTTGGAAATTCTAGGAGGCTAGTCCAAGCACCTCAAATGCTGCCCATGCTCCAACTAGGATTCCCAGAAACAGTGTTCCAAAGGAGCTTGGAGCCCAAAACAAGATTTGGGCTGCCAGATCCCGCATTTGGAGACCTCCTTCCAAGAATGGCTTCTTAATAGTGTCCCAATTAACTAAATGGAGCCTTCTTTCATTATTTTTCCCTCCCTCCCACAGAAATCTTCTCACGAGACCATCCACTTTACTAATAAAGGTTTTAGGGGCTAGTAGAATGGAGTTCTGATAAACTCGGAGACTTATGAGAACAGATTTCATAAGGATTACCTTCCCAACATTATTCAACCATGAGGCTCCCCAAGCTTGTATTCTAAGTTTTAGCTTGTCTAGTAGGGGCATCTAGTGAGCTACCTTAGGATTTGATTTGAATATTGGGATCCCAAGATACTTACATGACTCCCAGGTCAGGGTTCTTTTCCATTTCTAATAGCCTTGTTATGTCTGTCAAATCTTTGATCGAGCAATTCCAGCCATAGATCGTGCTTTTTATATAGTTAATCTTGCTGCCCGAAACCTCCCTATAAATGTCCAGCTCCTTCTTAAAGGTTCTAGCAGAATTTATGCTAGCTCCTCCAAGCAATAATGTATCATCAGCAAATTTGGCATGATTTATGTCTTTAACATTGTGAGCCATTCTCAGGCTTGGCAGAGTTTGGGTCTGTTGACAGTAGTCTAGCTGGAAGTTGAGCACCGAAGCTTGAATGGCGTAAAGAAGCGGGGAAAAAGGGCAACGTTATCTTAGCCCCCTCGAGGCCTGGAAAAATTTCGTTGAATGACCATTAACCAGAGGCACTATCCAAGGGGAGGCAATGCAATCTTTCACCCAAGTTATGAGAAATTTTGAGAAGCCAAATTTCTCCATCACAGAAAACCGGAAATCATGTTTCACCCTGTCAAAGGCATTCGTCAAATCTAGCTTAATCACCATGCCTTTCTCTTTTTGATGACAGCTTGAATGAATTGCTTCTTGCACCAGCACAATATTGTCAAGAATCTTTCTCCCTTTTATGAATCCTCCTTGGTTTTTAGGGATGATGACCGACAAAATTTTCTTAATATGGTTGGCTATTATTTTTGTAATTAGCTTATAACTTGTATTATACAAAGAGATGGACCTGAATCTACTGAAATCGATGGCGCCTTTGTCTTTCATATTCAAGGCAAGGAATGCCGAGTTGGTACTGCCTCCAATCTTGGTGTAGATCTGAGATTTACAGATCATTCTCAGAAGGTCTTTTTTAATTGTAGGCCAGCATGTCAGGTAGAACCTTGCAGTGAACCCATCAGGGCCCGAGGCTTTATCCAGATCCATGTAATCCAATGCTTCTTTAATCTCATTCATACTGATCAGATTAGTCAGCATAATATTGTCAGAATCGTGAACACAGTGAGGAATAAGATCAATTGGATAGGCTTGAGAATCGATAGGAGGGTCTTCCGGGGCAGAGTAAAGATCTTTGAAGAAGGAGTGGACTGCTCGCTTTATGCCTTTAGAATATTTAACCACAGTGTTTTGATAGTGAATTTCATTTATTGTTTTGAAGTGCTTACATGCTTCAACTTGCTTATGGAAATAGCTTGTATTTTTGTCTCTGGCCTGTAACCAAAGATTTATGGACTTCTGTCTCCAGAACTCTTCTTCATCCCTACTTTCTCTATGGAGATCTTTTTGCAGCTCTACTTCTTTTTGAAGAAGGATTTGAGTTACATCAGAATTCTCCATTGTTAACTGATGGCCTGCTAAACTATCATGCATCTCCTTTCTTTTGGCGGTGGGCGTTTTCAACCTTTTAGCCCACTCCTTGAGCTCCCTTTTAAGTCTCCTCATTTTTTCTTCTCGCACAAAGAAAGGGGATCCTTCATGAACTTGCCGGTTACAGGCCTCGGAGACCACCTCCTGGAATCCTTCTTGATGAATCCATAGAGAACTGAATCTAAAGGGAATGGGACCAAGATTTCCATCCAAGGAGAGCTCAAGCAGAATGGGTTTATGGTAAGAGGTGTAGTTCGGCAGAATTTTAGAGGTGGCCATTAGACCACAATTCAAGGAGGATTGGACTAGAAATCTGTCTAGACAAGTAGCAATGTGGCCAGGGCCTATCCTTTTGTTTGATCAGGTGAATTTCCCAGATGTGGGCTTGATATCCTCCCAATATAAAATGAGGTCTTCAACCCATTCTCTAGCTGGGTCCCTGACCAGCGAGCCCTGCTTTTTCTCTTCTGCAACTAGCGTAACATTCATATCACCTGCAATAATAATATTTTCTGGGTTGTGCAAGAAAAGATAGGACTGGAGCGAGTCCCAAAAAAAAAATTCTCAGATGGTAAGACCAGAGCATAAAGATTGAACATACTTACTTGGTGGCCAGATTCTTTATTGAGGGGCTTAGTGAGTAGCCAATGGGGGAAACATTCTTCGTGAATCAGATCATATTTGGAGCTGTCCCAAAGGGAGGCAATCCCTCCAGAGGCGCCTCTAGCGCTGACTGCTCTCCCTTGGCCTTTATGCCAAAATGCTTTGCTTGCTTGGAGGAGTAGAAGGTCCTCATGTTTTGTCTCCTGGATGAGAAGGATTTCAAGCGAGTACATCCTTTCAATGTCTTTCAGAGCTTCTTCTTTCAACCTGCTGCCTAACCCTCTACAATTCCAGGAGACGTATTTCATTATTTACTAGCTTGGAAGGTTGTGGCTCCTTTTGGAGCCTGACCATGCTTGTGCCTAGATCTGGTATTCATCATTCCTTTAAGAGTTTTCTGAGAGCCTTGGAGAACATCCAGATAAGTTTGTTCCTCTCTCTGTTTCTTCTTGGACTTTTGAACCCTGGCCGACCTGATAGGAGTGACTTGTGAGCTGTCTGAATCTAAGACTCCATCTTCTGAATCTCCCCAGAATCAGAGCCCAGACTGATGCACTCCTCGTTCTGTTCTTTTTCCCCTTGTTCATCCTCTGGTGGAGGAAGATTTGACATTGCCTCTGCTTCTTTCACTTTCTTCGACGGGTCTTCTGGTTCCCCTTGGGTTCCAATGGCATCTGTCTTTACCCCAGAGGAATAACTCTCTTTTGGAACTTCTTTGGCTTTTGGTTTAGGTCGGGGCTTCACCAATGGCCCTGAATTTTTCTTCTCAATTGGTTTTGGGACTGCCTTGCCCTTTTTGATTTCTTTCCATCCTTCTTCGTCCACTTTGTCCTCGGTTGGAGCTTTTGGGCAATTTCGTTGGAAGTGTCCATGTTCGTGATAGGTTCTGCATTTGAAAGGCAGTTGCTCGTAATCCAATTTTTGATAGTGATGCCATTCTCTAACTGTAAGTTTTACCGCTTCGAGCAGTCCAGCTTCCAGATCGACTTCCACACAGATTCTTACGCAGGTATATTGGCCCTTGTTATCTGCTTTGTCAATGAAATGACCTAGGCCATTTCCAATCTTCTGCAAGGTGTGATAGCTCCAGCAATGGATTGGAAGATTGGGAAGCCAGACCTAGATTGGGACCTCTTTAGGGGTATCGATTGAGGGATCGAAGTCGGGGGTCCACTTATTAAGATACAAACCCTGATTTCCCATAAAATACGGACCGTTTCTGAAAACCAAATCTCGATCTTCTTTCGAGGTGAACTAGAAAATAAAATACCCTCTTCCGACAACATAGCAGATCACATTGTTTTCCAGCTGGGGCCTCCAGTTGCGTTGGATCCAGTCATCTATTGTTTTTGTAGAGGGCTAGCATCCCATAAATTGTCCTACCAACTGTGGAGTACTAAAGAAGGTATGTTTTTGGTGATTATTTCAGCATCTTTTCATTAAAACATACAAACCTTTTGCACCATGAACTAGGTAGATGATAAGGAATTGTAATAAAATCTGTAAGATTAATGTGCAAAATGAAAAACTCACAATTGTCATTTTCTTATGCAGGAAGAAGGGAAAACGAAAGACTGCCGTTCCAAAGGAAAGGACAAGGCCAGGTTAACCACTGCCCTTTGACGGGGAACCACATGCAAACAAGGCAAACCAAATCAAAGTGTATCAGCCCAGGAAAGGAAATGGAGATATCGGCTCGGCGCAAGAAAGTAAAGAGATAACTGAGAGCCAACGGTTCAGCGAATCCCTCAGGATCCTTTGATCCTGAGGGATTGTTGCTTTAACTACTTTTGCACCTAGACATCTTCGCCTTCGCCATTATAAAAAGGGGTAGCATTGCTAGCCCGGGGGGAGTCTGTTATGTTTTTATGTAATTTCTCTTAAAGTTGAGACTTTCATCATCGACTCTCGTTCAGAAGTGATCCACTGTAATTCTGTCTTATGCATTAATACAAACTTGGTTGCTATTTCATCTCTGATCCTGAAATAACTTCAAGCGGTGTACCCCTGGAGGCTAAGGGCCCGGCCCTGGAGGAACACTTGCTCCTGTACTAGTACTTTTAGATTATGCGTGGTGTGCTCATCAGCTTTATTTGGTAATCTGATATGTTCTGTTATTTTACATCACAACCCTGTTACATCTGATCTGTTAAGTGATATCATTTTCTGAGACAGAGACATTATAACTCTGCAATGCATTGCTGTTTCCTTAAGTACTGATATAACTAGCTTTTACAAGATACCATTGCTGTTCAATTATAGAATGTCTGTGTTGTAACACTTGATTTTTGGTATTACTAAACTCATCTTAGAGATTATATTTCCTTGCGATTGTTGAATCTATGGACATTGTTGTTCCATTCTGAAATACAGTAATATTATTTATAACTAAGACTGACGATTGGATTACCAAGATTGGATTACTATTGATGTGTGCCATGTGTTAAGTTATTGTTTGACTTTCTAGCGTTGTTCCATATTCCATCATTAGTCAATGTTGTTCTATTTCTATGTGTTTCTCGATTCATCCTTAAAGGTATAGGATTGACATTTGATTTCTGTTGGACACGATTGTTGCATTTGATCTTGCAGACTAAGGTGTTGCTGCTTATTAAACTTAATTGCTATTACAGTTTCCTAGTTGTTGTTCCATTTCCTATTATTCACATTATTATTGCTTCGGTGTGTAGAACGATCTGAGATTGTAGTGGGCATTGAAATTTACTATCTGGCTCCCAGATCGACGATCTGTTCCCTGATTTCTTTTGATTCCATCAGTTTACAAAGGGATGAGTTACTGCTACTAAACCCTTGACTAATAAATTGCTTAGTTTTCTGAATGTATGGTTTAGTCTTTAAAAGTAGTTTGTTGTAAACAAGCATCCGTTTACTCTTGTATTTTTGAGCACTATACTACTAGCATTACTCTGGCAAATGATAGCTTCAAACTGAGACACTCTTTGGAATAACAAAACGTTCCTAGATTGACAAACTAGTGTGAGGTAATTAGAGGTGAAAGAGACCCTTTTTACAGCTCGACATTTTGGCGTCGTTGCCAGGGAAAGAGTGTAGCCATTTGTTTCTTTTCATAGTAGTGTAAGATCCTGTTAGGGAAGAATTGGGATTTAAAAACGGAAGGTAAGAAACTACGTGTGGAGCATGTAACAACCCTACTCCCCTGCCCGCTTTCCTACAGATTTGCTGCTGCTTTGTTTGGGTAGAACCTAGCGGTTGATTTGTGTGCATGACTAAGCAGAAAAAGCCATAAAAGAATTCCAAACCTCTACCCAATCTAGAAAAGGCTAAGGGGCCAGTGACCCTTGTCCGATCAGCCTTTATAGATGAAATTTTTAAGAAAGCAGAATCTTAGCCTTCAGTAGGACCCCGAAAAGTTATTTCTAGACAGCCTACTAGTTCCCTTCAAGCCACAGGATCACCATCTGTAGCCTTTCATGAGGTGCATAGTCAAACTGAAGAGCGGGATTTTCAAGAAATTGAAAATTCTAGCCTAGAACAATTGCAGAAAGGGAATTTTAGCAATTTTTGTGAAGGAGGAGAAGAGACAGGAGAAACTGAGGAACCGAGGTCTCCTCTTGGGACAACTCAACCATTGAGCATCCCAGATAAGGGAAGTGTTGCAAAAATCATTTTTGAAGAAACTCAATCTCCTCAGACATTAGGCACTCTCATTATCCCAGATAAAGAAAGCGCTATTAAAACCATTCCTGTTAAAGCCATTCCCTCTCAACCTAGGAATACCCTCCTAGATATCCTAGAAGGTTATTGGCATATATTTGACCAAATGGCTCAAAACCAGCTAAACACCCAAACCTCTACATTGCAATACCCAATCGTGGATACTGCACCAAATGCGCCTATGAAAGCAATTCCTCTTCAACATATCCCTACATTCCATGGTTTTACATCAGAGGATCCGGATGCATTCCTATTTGAGTTCGATGTGCTGTGCAGGGGTTATGATTACACCATCGACCCCCAGAAACTGAAATTATTCCCCTCTACATTAAAAGGGGCTACTTTGGGATGGTTCATGGGACTGGTGGCAGTGTTATAAATAACTGGGATCAAATGAAAGAATATTTTCTAAAAAAATATCAAGACTATTGCAGGTCTAGAGAACTAAAAGACAAAATATTCCAGATGGTAGCTACACCAGATGAAACATTAGAGGAGTATGTGGAACATTTTCAGTATAATCTTCAAAGATCTCCTTATGCATCACTACCTTTACCTGATAATGTGTTAAAAACAACATTAATTAGGGGTATGAAGGAACAATGGATTGAAACATTTAACATTATGGGAAAAGGAGATATTTATCAGGAAAATTTTGCTGACATTATTGATTTATGTATCAGGAGCTCGAGAGGTAGCACAAGACTAAAACCGGCAGAACATGATCGGTTTGCAAGAGATAATAAAATTTCGGCAGAAGAAGTAACACATGCAAAAATCGGAAATTTATTGAAAAATTTTAAAACTGATATACTGGGGACGCTAACTACACAACTTGATATTATGCAGGCCAAACAAAAGCAAATGGAGGTAGAACAGAATTTGGCAATCTTCTGTCCCCAATGCAGAAAGAAACATAGCCATAAGGAGTGTCCACTAAATGCAGTCCAAACATGCGCCATCTGCACAAAAAACCACCTTACGGAAAGCTGTCCCTCACTTCCTAGACTAAAAGCAGTATACAAGGAAGCAGAAGAGGAGCCAGAGTCAGTGTATCTACTCAATCAGCACTGTCAGTGGCAGCCGCGACAGTCTAGTATGTTTTCGGACCCAACTTCCTCTTTTCAGTCTCCACAGTATAATGCTCAACAATATAATATGTGGCAAAATCAACCTCAACCCCCCTTTCCGAATTGGTCACCACAGTCATTTCCTTCATCAACCCCGTGGCCGAATCAAACAAGCCAATCCAGTTGGCCGAATTTTCCCTATGCCCCACCATATTGGTAAAGTAACGCATACCCAGCACAATAGACCCCTCCTACTTCACAAAGTCAAGCCTGGCAGACAAACTGGCAAAGACCGATGCATCAGCCAGTAGGAACCATTCCGCTCCCTCAACCTACACTGCCAACTTTACAAAAAAACCCCCAGTCTAACCTAAGACCGCAACTCCCAGCGCAACCCAACCCTAACCCAAATAACAGACCGGTCCAATATGTCTAAATAGTAGAAACACCAGAAATAGGAGCCGATCTGAGGGAGTGTAATGATCTTCAGCTAAGATCTGGGCGTATTATTGAAACTGAGGGAGACAAGACAGTTCATGTTGAAAATCCATTACCTAGAGAACAATCGTCACAAGACGAGGATGTGAATACACAACAAACTCATAATCAAGCAACCACATCCTCTCCCCCGTTCCCAGAACGATTAATCATACCTCGACCTACACAATATCCTGATTTTGACATTCTGGGAGAATTAAAAAATTTGTACATAAAAATTCCATTCCTCCAAGCCATTCAAGACATTCCGATATATGCAAAGACTATCATAGAATTATGTGTAAAGAAACCAAGGAGGAACATAGCAAACAATCCAAGAGTCCCAGTAGTTGGCACTCTATCTGACTTATTATCAGGAAAAGAAGCACCCATTAAATATGAAGACCCAGGAAGTCCAATAGTAACTGTACAAATTCATGGCCAAACCTTCTCCAATGCCTTAGTTGATCTAGGAGCTACAATTAACATCTTAACAACTACTACTTTCCAGAAGCTAGGCATTACATCTGTAGAACCCACCTCTACTTTACTAGAACTGGCTGACCGATCTGTGGTTAGGCCAAAAGGCACACTACATGATGTCATGGTATCTGTTGACTTCTGGGAGTATCCGACTGATTTTCTGATAATAAATCCCAAATTCCAACTTGATGGACATCCATTGATTTTAGGTAGACCCTGGCTTGCAACTGTCGATGCTTATATTGGCTGCCGACAAGGCAATATGACCATAACCAGAGGAGAAAATATCAAGAACTTAGCTTTATATCCTCCAGCGCAGCCAAGTGTCACAATAATGAAAACTAATAGGCACCCTGTATCATACCTTACTAAAAACATTAGATATCCATTAACTATACAAGAGGCACTTGATTTCAAGGACCAAACAAAAGATGATGCCATTAATAATTTTATCAGTCAAACGAAACTCAGATCCCATACACAATGTCACATGATAGAGGCAGCATTCGATAACGAATTGGAAGAAGATCCTCTTAAAGATACACATGATAAAATAATACCGGTTACCTCTGTCGCAAATAGTAAATTTGTGGAAATTGAACCAGGAAAAACCTTAAACATTAATGCCAACCTCACCTCCGAACAAGAAACAAAGCTCATCCAATTATTGAGGAGATATAAAGAAGCATTTGCATGGGACTACCCTGATATGAAAGGAATTGATCCCCAATTATGTACACACCACATTTACATAGAAAAAGATGCGAGACCTATTCCCAACCTCAAAGGAGACTTAATCCCCATTTAAAAGATGTGGTAAAAGCTGAACTACAAAAAATTTTAGATGTCAATTTCATTTACCCTATCTCCGATAGTAAATTGGTCTCTCCACTTGTGGTGGTACCAAAAAAGAATGGGGAATGGAGAATTTGTGTGGACTACAGAGAGCTAAATAAAGCAACACAAAAAGACCACTTCCCTCTCCCATTCATTGACCAATTATTAGACACTTTGGCAGGAAAGAAATTCTTTTATTTCCTAGATGGCTTCAGTGGATACAATGAGATTCAGATTTCCCCTGAAGATCAAGACAAAACCACTTTTACTTGTCCTTGGAAAATATTTGCCTACAGAGTTCTACCTTTTGGCTTATGCAATGTTCCTGCCACATTCCAAAGGGCTATCCTCAGCTTTTATGCAGACTTAATAAATGAAGGACTTGAAGTAGACATGGATGACTTTACACCGTACAAATACGATTTCGATCCAGCATTAGACACACTATAAAAAGTCCTACAACGCTGCATTGCTACCAGATTTTGTTTAAGCCACGAAAAATACTATATGATGATGACTGAAGGACTTATTCTAGGAAACTATATTTCAGCAGCTGGCATTCAGGTAGACCCAGCCAAAATCCAAATAATTTTTCTTATTCCTACTCCTACCACTCAAACAAAAGTATGCAGTTTTCTTGGATTTTCTGGTTATTATAGGAGGTTTATAGAACAATTTTCACATATTGTTGCACCTTTGTATGCACTAACAAGGAATGTTGACTTTCTTTTGAGAGAAAAATGTGAACGTGCTTTCCAGGATCTAAAGAAGCTTGTGTCCACAGCCCCAGTCCTTCGCAGACCAAATTGGAATTTTCCATTTCAGATATCATCAGATGCCTCAGATACAACCATTGGAGCAGTCCTTGGGCAGGAAGAGGATAAAAAGCCATATGCAATTTATTATATTAGCAAAAAGTTATCCCTACTGAATTGAATTACACTATTACTCAAAAAGAATTTCTAGCTGTAATACATGCTGTCAATAAGTTCAGAAATTACATTACTGGATATCCTGTTATCTTGTATACAGATCATTCTGCCATAAAATAAATAGCGAAAAAGCCTATCACAAATGGCAGAATAACTAAATGGTTGATTTTATTGCAGGAATTTGACATTACAATCAAGGATCGACCTGCAAAAGAAAATCTTGTAGCTGATTTTCTTTCACGAATGCCAAAGCCAATCAATGTAGCAGCAGTTGAAGATCAATTCCCAGATGAACATTTGTTCGCTATTGCTATTAAAACACCTTGGTATGTTGATGTTGCCAATTACCTAGCAGTAGGTAAACTACCGAAACATAACCCCTAATGAGCGGAAATAGATTTTTCAGCAAAGTGCTCAGTTCTCTTGGATTGGGGGCTACCTGTTTCACACAGGGGCGGATATGCATATTAGGAGATGCGTCCATGAGGATGAAATCTTTGACATTTTAAAAGCCTTCCATGACGGACCATGTGGCAGACATTTCGCCGATCGTAGAACTGGACATAAGGTACTACAAACAGGTTATTATTGGCCTACAATTTTCAAAGATGCAAAGAAATTCGTCCAAGCTTGTGACAGTTGCTAGAGAGCAGGACGCCTTGGTCAGTCCGATGAGATGCCCCTGAACCCACAGCTAGTCATTGAACCATTCGAGTGATGGTTCCTTGATTTCGTTGGACCAATTAACCCATCATCGAACCAGAAAACATATATTTTGGTGGCAACAGAATATGTCACCAAATTGGTTGAAGCAGAAGCATTGTGGAGAGCTACAGAGGATTCTGTCATACAGTTCATGTTCCATATATTTGTGTGTTATGGCCTTCCAAGAGATATAATTACGAACGGTGGACCATAGTTTGCTGGTAACAAAATAGCTGCAACATTCAAAAACTATCATATCCAGCATAAAATCACTACTCCATACCACCCACAGGCAAATGGTCAGGCAGAAAGCAGCAATAAAATAATAGAAGCAATCCTAAAAAAAACCATTGTGTCACATAGACGTGATTGGGCTACCATACTACCAGAAGCATTGTGGGCTTATAGAACAACATGGAGAAGTACCACCGGCTACTCACCTTATCAATTAGCGTTTGGAAAACATCCCATCTTCCCCATAGAATTCGAAATCCAAATATTGTGAACAACACAGGAAGTTGGCTTAGATCTAACTGAGGCACAGATCAATCAATTACAGTAGATCAATGAGCTGGATGAAATTAGGCTCTCTGCACTTCAAAATACTGCACTAATTCAACATCAGCGAACTAAATGGCATGATGCTCTCATTAAAAATAAAGTCTTCCACGAAGGAGACTAGGCACTTTTGTACGATTCCAGGTTTCAGGACTTTCCCGGGAAACTTCAAACTCACTGGCTCGGGCCATACAAAATCTAGAAGGTACATGACAATGGTACTCTTACTCTAATTACTATTGATGGTTCTGGATATGCCTTCAAGGCAAATGGCCACCGAGTCCGACTTTATCGCAAACCACTCACTCGGGAGTTCTTCTGCCAGCAGCTAAGTGAAGACTCTGATATGGAAATTTTGGGGGAGGGAGAGAAGTCTTCCTCACCTGTGACTCATTAAGTGATTTATCTCTTTTTACACTTTGTACATAATTTCTTTGTTTTGTTGAATCATTTTTGTACATATTTTTGTATCAACACTTTGCTGTTACTTTTCGAAGCAACAACAATTTTATTATTTTCTATTGTTCCTTTTCTCAAAGGGACAACATTTCCGTTCTGCTGTTCCTTTTTCAAAGGAACATCACCTTTTGGATCAGCCGTTCATTTTGCTTTAACTTTGCTGTTCTTTTTTTTTACCTTCACTTTTGATTTCTGCTGACTTTTGATTTTTTTTGTTCCTTTGGAAAAGGAACAGCATTTGTGTTTTCTACTATTCCTTTTCCAAAGGAACAACACTTTTGATTTTTGCTGTTCCTTTTCTAAAGGAACGACATTTTTGTTTTCTACTATTCCCTTTCCAAAGGAACAACACTTTTGATTTTTGTTGTTCCTTTTCCAAAGGAACGACATTTGTGTTTTTTGCTATTCTTTTTCTAAAGGAACAACACTTTTGATTTTTGTTGTTCATTTTCCAAAGGAACGACATTTGTGTTTTTTGCTGTTCTTTTTCCAAAGGAACAACATTTTTTATCTTTGTTGTTCCTTTTTCAAAAGGAACACCACTTGTATTCTTTTGCTCTTCCTTTTTGAAATAACAACATCTTCGTATTCCTTTTACTTATGCTTGCTCCCCTTGCTGTTCTAAATTAAGGACGCCTACTTTTCCTGTTCTTTCAAGTCTTTTGGAACATAGCTATGCACTTATGCAATGGATACAAAATGACAACATACTGAAACAGTGAATTATAAAATCGCTATTTCTATAAGAAATTTCCCTGAATTGGTAAGAGGACAGAGGGAAGGACACACTTAACCATTATCTTTTGTTGTCATTGTTCCATTAATTCTGCTCTGATTGGTTACCTTTATCATGTTGGTTCCTTTTAAATTTTTACAATTCTCTTCGATTATTATTCAAGAACAAGAGCAAAGGGTTTACATGTTCCTATTGAGATGTTAAGACTTCTTCCACCATTCCTACTCTTAAAGAGTGTTGAAACCCTTTGTGTATAAATGGGGAAATACTTTATGAAAGAGAAAGAAAAAAAGAGCGAAAAATGATGTTTTAATGACTTGTTTATATAAGTTGTCAAATGCAGGATAGGGGGTCTCATCAAGAGCTAGCCTACCATGATCATGAGGAAAAAGTGAAGTGGCATTCCCACTATGGCCACCACACCATGGATATGGTCCAAAAGGTATATCAAATAAAGAACCCTTGGAACAGGAGGTCTCATCACGAGCCGGCCTGCCCACCTTTCGCTCCTTCCTCTTGAATGACATTATGGCTAACTGGTCACCAAGCCAGCATAATGACCTACATTTTGACATCGCGCAACATTTCCTAAGCATACACAAAGGATCATGGTTCCATGGGTGAAACAAACAACTCTGCCAAGGTTATGGACACCTATCGGCAGCAGAGCTATGTTAATGGTATTGAAGTCACATTACTTACATCAATAGGTAATTATTAACACCCTTATGTTTCTTATACCTTAGTAATAAGTCACATAAGAAGAATGTATATTATTTCGCGAACCATAAAACGCATGTAAATATATTATCACCAATCATGACAGAACAGTTGACAATGACCGCATGAGACTCTGTATGCACGGCAGTTGTCCTATCTTCCCAGCCTCGCATCATATCATAACAGTCTCTTACTTGTTAAGCGATCCGACTTTACACCTCGATTTCGGTAACTTGCCACTTTTGTAAACATGGCATATTGCCATACGCGGTTCCTTTATGTCTCTGTTCCAGGGCAGATTGGCACGCCGCTTCTATATTTGATGGCCGGGGACAACCTATCACATTGCGGGGGGAGGTTAACCTGATCATTCGCTAGATTACGTGTCAAAACACTATTCGGGAAATTGTGTACTTGGGAATAACACGGATCAACGGTATACTATGTTTTTTATTTTTGCATGGCTTGCTGTTCCCAAGACATTTCCATAGTATGCTCTGCGACATTAGTAAAGCCCTTTAGATTTTGAGTGAGTCCTACATCTGTTAGTTTCTCTGTGTTTTAACAACGTGAACAGCTTGTTGTTCATTTTCAATTCTGAAGTTTTACAGGGAAATCAAAAACATGGGAGGAAGATCAATTCAGAGAAAACCACAGAAATTGACAGTCTCTGCTACTACATGAGAAATTCTGGCAAGAGCAGGTTGGTTAACTTATCTCAATCGTTTACAGGAATCCAATGAGACTGTAGCAATGGAATTATTGCAGAACTTGCAAGAAGATCACTGATGGCATAATTGCAGAGGCCTCGGGACTGCCAGCCACCGGACCTGTATGGACGTTAAAGAAGGAGAGATTGAAAAGAATCATAAAAACCTTCCAGGATGAAGGCCAAAACCTGACAATTAGAGGAAAAGTGGTTCTACCTATATCATTAGGAGAGACGTGGGCAGAATTGGAAAAGATTATTCAGAGCTACATCACCTGTGAAGGCAGGAAAGACGTGGTAAGACCAAGACACCTTAAACTTTTAGCCGTATTAAAGCAAAAATGCTCTGTAAATTTACCTGCATTCTTAAATTTTTTACTTCATGATGTTGTACGAAGTATGAAAAAGGCACAGCATGTAGAATCAGTCGTCAGTCACCATGGGTTGATATAGTTAATAGTTAGCCATAGCCTTACCCAACAATAGAGTAGATGGGAAGAGCTAATTGCCATAATAGACGTGGGACTGACCACGCCATCCCCAAAACGTAAAAATGCCACCAGTACACCAGAGCGTCCAAAAAAACGAAGGAAATCGGTCCGATTAGCACAGATTAAAGGGAGGCTAGAAAATTCCCACCAGCCAACCAGTAGAGATAGACGATACAGGGGATGAACAACCCCCACGATTAGAAGGGGAAGAAAATGAGAAAGGAATGCAAGGAAATGAGGAAGGAGAAATGGAGGAAGAAACTGAGCAACCTGAGCAGGAGGAGGAAACAGAACAGCATGAAGGCAACACATTGCAGAATCCATTGAGAGAAGATGAATTGGCCAAAATTTTGGCCAATATGGGTGAATATGGCCAACCTCTCAGCCCACCAGATCTCCATGCTGAAGAAGAACCAAAAGAACACTCTGCTCAGGATAAAAATGCACTCGAAGAATTACATGATGAGGAGGTAGAAAAGGAGAATCAGCCTGTTCATGATGAAAGTATGACAAGAGAGAGAGGTGATACAAAACAGGAACAATCAGTTCCTAGCCAGACTACACCAGAAGAAATTCTGGAAGAGGGGAGGTGGAAAAGGAAGTCACCCAAGAAATAACAGAACCGGCTAGGGTTCTTGCCCCTGAGCAACCCTAGCAGAGAAACGAAGAAACACCACAAAGAGAAAACCAGGGAATTGATCGAGATAACAGTCCAGGCCGCAGTAAACAGTCTGCTGTTCCTTCTAAGGAAACTGAGGAAATTAGGAGATTACGGATAGAACATCAAAGACTACTGAATGTAATAGTTCAACTTCGACAGCAGATTAGGATTTTGAAAACAAGGAAAATGGTAAAAAGGACTTCGAGATGGAACCATGCAACCACTCCAGAAAAACCCCTCAAGACAAAGGTTTGGAGGACCAGAGTCCATCCTGTTGTTCAAAACCCTGTCGAAAAGCGGTCTGCTGTTCCAAATGTTGTTGAGGAGCAGTTTGCTGTTCAAAACCAAAAGGAACAACATTTAACTGTTACCCATGTTGAAGTACAAACGGATGATATATTAACCTGTGATAAAGAAATTCAGATAGAGGCACAACCCTCGGGGGAAATACGGGTAATGAACACAAGACAACACAATAAGAAGATTCAAGTAAACGTCATGGTCTCCACTACCATGAGGGATAGTGATCCGAGGACGGTAACCCTACGAGATGGTTTGACGCAAGCTTAGCAAGCAGCAAAAAAACTCATAGAACAAATGGTTCCTTGAGAACGTTAATTTATCCGAAAGCTAGGCCTTTGAAGGGTGGCGAAAGGAAGAAGAAAAATTCACGAAGGTAACTCGTACGTTAGATATAGTTATCAAGCAAATGGATACCTTATGCTCTTTGTACAATGACGTCTTAGCATGTAGAGCCCCTGCTAAGAATTATGCCTTGTTTTTAATGGAACAATATTTGCAATTGAAAATAAAGGTTGTTAAAGCAGGCGCCCCTATACAAATTAATACCATCGATGATTTTATAAAATGTTGTAAGCACTACGAGGTAAAGGTTAAAATATTATTGTGTGAATTCTATTTGCATAACCTTGTTTCAGACCAGGAGACCGAGCAAAACCCTGGCCCTTTTGTTGGGGATATCCAATTACAGGCATTTATTTCATTTGGGGTTAATCAAATTAAATGGCTTAAAGCCTATAATGCTTTCCAAAGACAAGAAAATGGATTAGACTTGTGGGTAAGAGCTGAGCCTAGGAATCCAGTACAGTTGTGGAGGGAACATAGGAACCTCATGAGGACTCCAGGCATAATTGAAGCATTAAGACCCATTCATACAACAATCAATTGACAGGGAATATAATACTTTCTCACTATTAAAGACCTTGCCATTGATGTGGGTAAATTTCGATATCAGATCTCTAATCCGAATATCCAACTCAGGGAACCATTTAATTATGAAAATTTTAAGTTAGTCGCCAACCGTTTGCACCTCTATGGAAAAATAATTTTGAGGGCAGGGCGATCCTGGTTAGGATATAGGTTCCGGAGTCCAATTATTTGGCACCTTGCACCTGCATACCAAGCCCTGTACGAGATGCCTGAGGGTCAAACATGCCATTTTTTTTGAACACCTAGTTATGCATCATGGTTGTAGACCCCCACATGAAATCCCATCTCCAGCCTACTCTCTCACTGCCTTACATGTCAACTACAATGTTTTCATGAGGGCATGAAAAAGGGTAAGCAGGGGAGTGTGTGGAGTACTAAAGAAGGTATGTTTTTGGTGATTATTTCAGCATATTTTCATTAAAACTTACAAACATTTTGCACCATAAACTAGGTAGATGATAAGGAATTGTAATAAAATCTGTAAGATTAATGTGCAAAACGAAAACACTGACAATTGTCATTTTCTTATACAGGAAGAAGGAAAAGCGAAAGACTACCATTACAAAGGAAAGGACAAGGCGAGGTTAACCGTTGTCTCTTTGACAAGGAACCACATGCAAACAAGGCAAACCAAATCAAAGCGTATCAGCCCAAGAAAGGAAATGGAGATATCAGCTCGGCGCAAGAAAGTAGAGAGATAACTGAGAGCCAACGGTTCGGCGAATCCCTCAGGATCCTTTGATCCTGAGGGATAACTACTTTAACTACTTTTGCACCTAGACATCTTTGCCTTCGCCATTATAAAAAGGGGCAGCATTGTTAGCCTGGGGGGAGTCTGTTATGTTTTTATGTAATTTTTCTTAAAGTTGAGACTTTGATCCTCGACTCTCATTGAGAAGTGATCCACTGTAATTCTGTCTTATGCATTAATACAAACTTGGTTGCCATTTCATCTCTGATCCTGAAATAACTTCAAGCGGTGTACCCCTGGAGGCTAAGGTCCCGGCCTTGGAGGAACACGTGCTCCTGTACTAGTACTTTTGGTTTATGCGTGGTGTGCTCATTAGCTTTATTTGGTAATCTGATATGTTCTGTTATTTTACATCATAGCCCTGTTACATCTGATCTCTTAAGTGATATCGTTTTCTGAGACAGAGACATTATAACTTTGCAATGCATTTATGTTTCCTTAAGTACTGATATAACTGGCTTTTACAGGATACCATTGCTGTTCAATTATAGAATGTCTGTGTTGTAACACTTGATTGTTGGTATTACTAAATTCATCTTAGAGATTATATTTCCTTGCGATTGTTGAATCTATGGACGTTGCTATTCCATTCTGAAATACAGTCGTATTATTTATAACTAAGACTAACAATTGGATTACCAAGATCAAATTACTATTGAGGTGTGCTGTGTGTTAAGTTACTGTTTGACTTTCTAGCGTTGTTCCATATTCCATCATTAGTCAATGTTGTTCTATTTCTATGTGTTGTTCGATTCATCCTTAAAGGTAGAGGATTGCCATTTGATTTCTGTAGGACACGATTGTTGCATTTGATCTTGTACACTAAGGTGTTGTTGCTTATTAAACTTAATTGCTGTTACAGTTTCCTAGTTGTTGTTCCATTTCTTATTTGCTATTCTAGTTCCTGTTATTCGCATTATTATTGCTTCGGTGTGTAGAACGATCTGACATTGTAGTGGGCATTGAAATTTACTGTCTAGCTCCCAGATCGACGATCTGTTCCCCGATGTCCTTTGGTTCCATCAGTTTACAAAGGGATGAGTTACTGCTACTGAACCCTTGACTGATAAATTGCTTAGTTTTCTGAATGTATGGTTTAGTCTTTAAAGTAGTTTGCTGTAAACAAGCATCCATTTACTCTTGTATTTTTCAGCACTATACTACTAGCATTACTCTGGCAAATGATAGCCTCAAACTGAGACACTCTTTGGAATAAAAAAACGGTCCTGGATTGACAAACTAATGTGAGGTAATTAGAGGTGAAAGAGACCCTTTTTACAGCTCGACACCAACCCTTTGTCAGCCAGTGCTAGGTTGATGTTTATCAGTTGGTCTTCTGGCAGGGCAATCTCAGGAATTTCCTCCAGTTTTTTGACGAATTTCGGGACTTCTGGAATCAAAAGTTTCTTCCCTTTCTGCGAGAGCAATCTTCTGAATGCTTCTTCTAAAGAGATTGGTGGGGTGGGAGAAGGCTCCCCACCCCCAGGCGCACTCATGGCGGCGGCTATGCTCCTCTGTGATCGCAAAACCTAGACGCGGACGCTGTGCCAGCAGCAACACTGGCTGGAGGAGAGAGGCAGAGCCCGATTACAGGGATGCCAGGAAGGATTGAGAGCCCAGCAGTAGGGGCTGCTAGGCGAGGGGGCTGCGCAGGGTCGTAGGGGCCGAGGAAGCAGGGGCGCGGGAGCTCCGATTCAGATTGCGTGCGCAGATCACCCTGAAACTCAGCACTGCCCTCCATTTTCATTCAAAGTGAAATATCATATTAAACATAGGTTTGGTCTAAAGTGGTCATTGTATTAAATATAAAGTTTTTTCTTAAAATATTTTTGTCTCAAAATGCTTTTGTCCTAAATATAAAGTTTTGTCTTAAAATAATTTGGTCTTAAATTGTGTTTGTCTTAAAATAATTTTGTCTTAAATATAACGTTTTGTCTTTAAATTTTTGTCTCAAATTACTTTTGTCTTAAATATAAAGTTTTGTCTTAAAATAATTTTGCCTTAAATTGTTTTTGTCTTAAAATAATTTTGTCTTAAACTATTTTTGTCTTAAATATAAAGTTTTGTCTTTAAATTTTTGTCTCAAACTACTTTTGTCTTAAATATAAAGTTTTCTCTCAAAATATTTTCGTCTTAAATTATTTTTGTCTTAAATATAAAGTTTTGTCTTAAAATATTTTTGTCTCAAAGTACTTTTGTCTTAAACTATTTTTGTCTTAAATATAAAGTTTTGTCTTAAAATATTTTTGTCTCAACCTATTTTTGTCTTAAAATCTATATTTAAGACAAATCAATTAATATTAATTTTTAATGTAAAGTAACTAAATTAAAAAATGAATTTTTGAGACAAAAGATTTCTTTTGTCTTAAAAAAATGTCTCAAAAATGCCCTTAGTGTAGTAGTGCGAAAATACGGATGCTGCCATATTGATGGAGCTTAGTGTATATTTTGTGGGCCAAAGCAGCTTTAAGTTTATGCATGGTGTCGAGTGTCAGAATCAGGTGTTCCTTTTTTACATCTGTCTGAGCTCCCACTTGCATCACGATTCGTGCAGTACTGCATCTGTGAATTATATAACTGGGTTGGGAAGGAACAAAAGAGGGTTACGAAATTGTAGCTCAGAAAACCATGCGTAAAAATAGAATCGGCCACCCACCCATTTCAATAGAGAGCTTGGTCTGGATTAGAGAATTTTGGCGCCATACAGATGTGTTATATATGTAATTGGTGGAACTGTAATTTTTCAAAGTTTCACGGTTACACGTGTATTTCTATTGTGTTGTCTGGTACCACGCTTCAGGAATATCATGTTTCAATGGGATTCAAATTTGCCAACAAAAATCAATGTTTAATATCTATAAACCGAATAGGCTTTCCATACGGTTGAAGATGGTCGAAAAGCTGACCAATTTATACGGTCCAAGATCTTTAGGAAACTAAATATAACGAACACTACACATTTTGTAGTCCTGTGACCCCCTAAATATCTGGTTAGTCCTTGTCATTTAGCCTACAGGGCCATAGGAAGTCCCTCTCATTCCTGCGGAGCTGGGAGACCATATGGAAGAATTAGTTGCTCCTTTCCTCCTCTTACATTCAACATAAATCAATATTTTTTTAAATATATTAATTTAGTTTATTAATTACATTAATTTAATTTCAGGTTTATAATGCTTTTTATTTTCTACAAAATGGTGTGTTGTTTTAAATTTTATTAAAAAATATGTTTCTTACTTAATATTTTGTAGTTTATTAAGTGTTTTTTATTTCTTAAATTAGGAAAAATAAAACATTTTATATTAATTATTATTATTTAATTTTAAGGTTACTGCCAAGTCACACACCAAATTGGTATATGAGACCTCCTTGTTTATGGGACAAGGGACCCGCTCTATCCCTCTAGTTTTGAACCTGCGACCTCTTAGGAAGAAACACATGCTCTAAACTATTAAGCTCACTCAATCTATATTTCAATTATAGATGAATGATATTTAAATTTAATATAACGTTTTTCTATGTTAATTAATTAATGATATTTCAATATAACATTTTATTATAACATACTTTTTACAATTTCTTATAATATGAGGAAAATGTGTCACATCTCTAATTTCTTTATTAAAACGCACTATTCCAAATTTAACTAACATAATTTTGACAATAAAATTCATTTAGTGAATGCAACATTTTTAAAAATACTCATGGACCTAATATCAATTTAAAATCCCCAAATACAACAACTCAAGTAAACATAACATTCATATAAAAACCTTAACACAAAAAAATAAAAAGTAAAAAACATAACAAAACATCTATCTTTTTATGGAAGATCAACTAACTACATGTTAGGGACATTCCTCCAAATCACAATCTTTTTGTTCCATATATATCAACAACAAGCCACCCCAAGTTGAGGCTATGAATCCTTAAGGATACCTAGGTTTCTTAGATGTCCATTGTCCATACACAGTGAGTAACATGTTTCTAACTCCAACAATAATTCCAATCCACCTTCTCCTTTATTCTCAACCTATATAACCCAAGGAATTGGATCCCCTTCTTTTACATATAATCCCTCATTTTATTCCATTTCCTTTTAGGGTTCTAATGAATTTTTCAAAAGAGAAACGTAATTTCAATTGAAATTTCAAAACATAAATGTTTTATTGCTTGGATTTATCCATGAAATTGATAAACAAATCACTTAGTAAATATTGTTGCTGAGATGTATCCATGAAATTGATAAACAAATCACTTAGTAAATCATTTGAAATGAAACGTTTTGTTGCTTTGGATGTAGGGATGAAATTGACAAATAAATAAATGAGAAATCAACGTTCAAAATAGTTTTAAATTGATTTCATTAATTTATATTTAAGATCTAATTTTCAATGTGTTTTATGTAAGGAAAGCACCTACATAAAGCATTGCTTAATGGTACCAAATCAATTAAAACAATTTTAAAGTGTTTTCTTTAATTTATATTTAATATTTAACACTTTATATTTACCTTGAACTTTGTATTAAATATTGACAAATCATCTTTGTTGTATCATTGTAAAGTTGTTTTCTTTGCTGGTATCTTCTTTGTGATGGTAGCACAAAGTAGAGTCGAGTGGCTCAGCACCCTAAAACAATCCCTGTATTTAACCCTCAACCAAACAGGAGGGAAACGTTCTGCTCAAGGTGAGCACCATCGCCAAGACAAAGACGTTTCCCGCGAAGGACCGGTTCAAGAGCATCTAGCCTTGCCAGGACTCTGAGGGCGCCTAGCTTGTGGAATTTTTGGGAGCAGAGGTGAAGGAAATGGGAAATCGTTTCCAGAAAAAGCTACCCTACCCTAGGCCCACTAGCGGATCATTATTCACACAGAATGAGCAGCCAAACATGGTGGAAACACAGTTACTATGGATCTCGACCGCTTTAATCCACTGATCGACATAGAGTTGAGTTGATCCAGTCGATCAAGGTTCCATGCATTATTCTCAATACTCGCTGGCAGGCCATGCTAGGTCTCATAGAAACAATGGAAGCATAAAAGGTAAAGAATACCGACAACATAAAGCATACAATGGCTGAATGTGAAAATATGCCAACATACTCTTTTGCAATGGATTAATCAATTGTTACAAATTTCTATTCAAAAACTCTTTTGTAGTGGATGAATGACGTGGAAAAAGAGATATGATTCACTAGGTGTGCTCATTATAATGTGGATAAAGTTAAAAGCTTACAATAACATGATATACAATATTCTTTGTACATACTCAACACTAATGTTATAGGTAACCTTCATGTTTTTATGTATGGTGTGTAGAAACTCTCCCTTGTGCTAGCCATTCATAAAAGTGACAACTACGTTCTAGGTTTCCGAAACAACCAAATAGGTGTAAACTGATAACAAAGCACCATAACTTGACTATCTATGGCAATATTTAGACATGCATTTTGATAGAATGAATTTTGACAGATGTCACAGATGTCGATGTTATTCAACAAGGTTACACATTTTCTTTCCCACTTGTAATTGATCTGTTATAGGTTTTCTTTCCTACCTATAATTGATATGTCACCTTGCAGGAAAATTATAACCCCTGATGTTAGAGCACATTTCATACACATTTCCTACCTATAATTGATCTCTTACATTAGAGGAAAATTATAACCCCTGATGTTACAACATATTTCCTACACATTTACTACCTATAATTGATCTCTTGCATTGTGATGCAGGAGCATTCGAGAACTCTTCATTAAAAGAGGAATCTAAAGCTGAGAATGAGGAGACGTGGACAAACGTGCAAACCAAGAGGCAATTTCTGTTAAAAAATGGCTAAATGATGGAATGGATAAAGTCTCTAGAAGACTTATTTAATGTGATTTAATCTAACATGTATGCATATAGAGAGATTTCAGGGTTGTTGAGCGATTGTGGGAGAAATTCATGGATCATAAACAATCCCTCCCTTTTTTAACTTCTTATATAAGAGAGTCTGTGGAAGGTGGTGATATATATATATATAGCGATAGATAGAGATTTGTGGAACCAGAGTGTAGATTCAATGTAGTCAAGAGGGGGAAGTGTGACTAAGGCTGAAATGCCTTAGGTTGTAATAGAAGTCTATATATATATAATGAAAATATCTGTGAGTTGTGTGAAATTCATTTATTTGGATAGTTATGCCTTTTTGAGTTAATTTCTATGTTGTTGGAGTTTTGATCGACCATCGTTCACTAGAAGGATTGATGGCGATCAAATTTTAATTGAAATATTCTTATATGGGTGTCGTGTGTGAAATAGAGTATGGTAGAGGAACTATGTTTTAATGCAGATTCCATCAATAACGAACGAGATCAAGTCAAAGAAGGAATAGACAAAGTAATTCACAAGAGCCGTCGAGTCTTATAGATTGACGGTTAGTATTGAAGATCAATGGCGGAAGGCGAGGTGAAGACGAGAACTGATTTGGATCGTGAGATCTACAAATGGGTGAAATCAACATATATCGGGTCAGAAGATGCACACCGGTTAAATAAAAAACCGGACCCGATATTGATTAAATCACAGTTTAATATTCCCATCGGCTCTGTCTAAAGGAAATAGGCACGTGGAAAAATCCAGACCCAAAAAATTATAAATTGCAACTTAAAATCCTATCCGCTCCGAAAAGGCGGCTAAACATAGCGCAAGTTCTTGTGCGATGATGCGACAACCGTCGAATTGAGAGCCAAATCGACTGTCGAGATTTAATCGCAAATCGCATTTTGTAGAAGTCAAGTGCTGGCGAATGGTGGAAAACTATGATGATGAGGCCAGATTTGCGATGTTGCGATGGGCTATGGACCGTCAGATCAAAGGGTTGATCGAACGGCGGAGGTTAACTCTCACATTTTGCAGGAATCAAGTGCTGGCAGATTGCAAAAACTACGATGTGCGATGAGCCGAGAATGTGATGAAGCATCGACCGTTAGATCATGATGCTGATCAATGGCAAGGATTGAATAACAACAGAAAGGCTTGGGAAAGATCGAACCCGAGAAGTTTATGGATGCTGGTTTATTCTATTTGAGATCCGGCCTTAAGCGTTCATGGTCGGGTTTCCATGTATTTCTGTGTATTTGCATTGACTGTTGTTGTCCCAGTTTTTAAGGCAAAAGCATCAATTAACACTTCCGATAGAAACATGGGCCCATAACCCACAGGTCCACGATCGATATTTTGGAAATGAAAGGGATATTTCCTTAGCGGAAATTCTCCTTTCATCAAGTGGTATCAGAGTAGGGAAAGGATTTCTTGCGTCAAAGAGATTTCATGTCGAAGAAGGAGTGCAAGCAGAAAGAGAAGGAGGTACAGTTGTGTTAAATCTTGGCGAGTTTATGGTCTTTACTATCATACAGATAGCAGCAACAGAAGGTGAGAAGACTTGCAACAACCTAGAGCAAGGAGTGCTCAAGTGGTTCCAGAGGAGAGAACTAGAAAGATGTCGAAAGACTAAGCTTAGAGGAGAAAGCTTGGTGAGGTATCATGTAGCAGAGAAAACTATTACTGCAGAGGTTTGGTTGCAGCTCACAAAAGATCATGAAGGCAGTTCCACTGAGGAAGTGGGTAGAATTGCTATGGGATTAAGGAGAAGCATATGACCAGGAGGTCATAAAAATTTTGTGCCTCGGGAGTTTGATGCAGGAACATCCGAGCACACTTCATTAAAAGAGGAATCCAAAACTGAAAAGGAGGAGACATGGAAAAACGTGCAAACCAGGAGGCAAATTCCGTTAAAACAGGGCTAAAATGATGGGATGGATTAAGTCTCTAGAAGACTTATTTAATGTAATTTAATCTGCCATGTATGCGTATAGAGAGATTTAGGGGTTGTTGAGCGATTATGGGAGAAATTCATGGATCATAAACGATCCCTCCCTTTTGTAACTTCTTATATAAGAGAGTCTATGTAAGGTGGTGAGATATATATAGAGCGACAGATAGGGATTTGTGGAACTGGATTGTAAATTCAATGTAGTCGAGAGGGGGAAGTGTGACTAAGGCTGAACTGCCTTAGGTTGTAATAAAAGTCTATACATATATAATGAAAATATCTGTGAGTTGTGTGAAATTCGTGTATTTGGATAGTTATGCCTTTCTGAGTTAATTTTTGTGTTGTTGGAGTGTTGATTGACCATCAATCACTAGAAGGATCGATGGCTATCAAATGTTAATTGAATTATTGTTATAAGAGTGTCGTATGTGAAAACAGAGTATGGCAGAGGAACTGTGTTTTAACGCAGATTCCATCAATAGTGAATGAGATCAAGTCAAAGAAGGAATAGACAGAGTAATGCACAGGAGTCATTGGATCTTATAGATCGACGGTTAGTATTGACAATCAATGGCGGAAGGCGAGGCGAAGACAAGAATTGATCTGGACCGTCAGATCTACATATGGGTGAAATCGACAGATATCGAGTCAGAAGATGCACGCTGGTTAATTCTAAAACCGAACCCGATATCGATTAAGTCACAGTTTAATATTCCCATTGGCTCTGTCCAAAGGAAATAGGCACATGGAAAAAGCTGGACCCGAAAAATTATAAATCAAAACCTAAAATCCTATCGGCTCCAAAAGGGCGGCTAAATGTCACATAAGTTCTCGTGTGATGATGCGACAACCGTCAGATCGAGAGCTAGATTGATGGTTGAGATTTAATCGCAAATCACATTTCACAGAAGTCAAATGTTGGCGGACGATGGAAAACTGCAATATGCGATGAGGCCAAATTTGCAATGTTGCAATGGGCTATGGACCATTAGATCAAAGGGTTGATCGAACGGTGGAGGTTAACTCTCACATTTTGCAGGAATCAAGTGCTAGCGGATTACGAAAACTGCGATGTGTGATGAGCCGAGAATGCAATGAAGCTTTGACCATTGGATCATGAAGCTGATCAACAACGGAGATTGAAGAACAGCAAAAAGGCTTGGGAAAGAGCGGACCCGAGAAGTTTATGGATGTGGGTTTATTCTATTTTAGATCTGGCCTTAGGCGTTCATGGTCGGGTTTCCATGTATTTTTGTGTATTTGCATTGACTGTTGTTGTCCTAGCTTTTAAGGAAAAAGTGCCAATTAACACTTCCGATAGAAACATGGGCCGATAACCCACAGGTCCATGAGTGATGTTTTGGAAATGAAAGGGATATTGCCTTAGTAGAAATTTTTCTTTCATCACATTGTAGGAAAATTATAACCCCTGATGTTACAACACATATCAAGGCTCACCCAAAGCCCAAATGAATGAATGCTTGGTTGGTGAAGTAGTTCCTTCTGCGAAAAGAATAGGCCAAGAACAAGGCCCATAGAAAAGAGACATTGCAGGTTTCTACAAGAGGTACAATAGGATTAAAGACGAAATGTTTTAACTTGCTTCTTCAATTGGTGGAAAAGCTTACCATGAGGCTAGGTGAACTTGGCAATAGTTGTACTAGTTGGATAAAGGTGAAAAGTAGGTGATTCCTTCCATCATCAGAGCTAGTGAAAACGGTTCTCAGAGAGGATTTGAGATTGGATCAAAGCTTTGGGCCCCTATTTAGAAGGGGAATAAATAGTCGTTAAGCCCTACTCTTCTCGAAGAAGGAAGATAGACCCATTTTACATATCAATTGTATGTGCCTTTTTAAAGTTGTTCTCTGCCTATTAGGATAGCCTCCATGCCTCTCTAGCATATGTTGGATCAATAAGGGGTCTTTTCTATCGCTTATGGTGGCAACTTGGCTCTCCCTCTTCTAGTGGGAACAATGGGTTAATGAAAAAGCAACCACGATGGAGACAACATAACCAAGTGTTTAGTCAATTTAGTGTTATCTAAATTGCTAGTATTTATTGTCAACCCGGGGCTCGTAAGCTGATGAAGTGAAGGTGTACTATATGTACTTAAGTATCCTCTTAGAGTTTTTCTTATCGTTGGGGGGTGTTGTTGCGGTTTAATTATGTTCCTAGATGGAATGAGAATTTATACACAAGTGAGTGATGGTGTGTGTGTAAAGTGAATTCTAAATGAGTGGAAGTGTGTGTTGAGTGATTTCTAACTATTTGCTTGAAAGGAAATGCTTGGAATGAATTAATGAAATTGAAAGGACTTGAAATAAACTTGAAAGCAAATGACCACTACCAATGGCACTAGACACCGTTCAAGTTGCTGCTAATAAAAGGAAAAAGAGAGTCACTTTTAAAACCCAAGAATGAAGATTATCTCTCCCTAACTCAATGCCTCAAAGCACATGTACTGTGTAAAGCACGGAAAGAAAGTAGCTTAAGTGGAATTATAAAAGTGAGAAAAATATGCTTGAAAGACTAATGATAATAATTTGCTATTCCTAATACTCTACTTCAGCCATATGTACTATGGGAAGCATGATTAGAAAGTAGTGAGGAAATAGTCTAGGAAACACTTTAAAATCAAAACTTTTACTTTAAAGACTAGTGGTAATGATTTACTCTTTCTAACTCAATACTTCAAAGCACATGTACTGTGTAAAGTAAGGAAAGAAAGTAGCTTAAGAACAGTCCAAAAAGCACCCAAACAAGCTGCAAGTTAGTGATATTTTGATCTTAAAAGATAGTAGTTTATGATGAAGATCATTCATGTATGTTAACAGCTCTTTGAGAAATAAGATTAAAAACTAACTATAAAGACAAAGGCAGCACTTGAATTGTCAACTTCAAATACCATTAGCTGTAAAGCAAACACAACACATATGAAAATAAATCCCGGGCTAAAAGAAACCTGCAAAGAAATAACACTGATCAGCTGAAAATAAAGGGAAACAAGTAAATAAAACTATACATGCTTAAGGAAACAAATGAGAAAATAATGAAATGCTGCACATGAAATACTTTACAAAGGCTGAGATGAGCAGGGGCCCTCTGTTCATTCAGCCACAAGAGAACTCAAAGATCTGGAAACTTTAAAACAGTGCTATATTGATTTCTCCATTTGCAAAAAGTTTACAAACAGAGTGCTGGAATAGCACTAGAAAACAGAGTTCACAAACGCTTCTAAATTCAACACGAGTGCCGCAAAATACAACTAATCCAAAAGTTCTTTGAGCGTACGCAGACGCATCAATTTATAGGAGCTTCTAAGTTATCCTACGCGTACAACTATTTAACAGAAAAACAATAAAACAGTATGCGTATTAATGGTCCTTGGACACATCACGGTTGCGTGGACGAGTTTGGTGGTTCCTGTCATCATAGATAATAAATCCCTGTTGGATTGCGTCCCCTGCCGTCTTTAGAACCTGGACAAATCACCATTGGAGATGACGTGACCAAATAGCTTTCAAACACCGTTAAACCACTTTGAGTTGACCGTGGTTAAACCAGCTTTGACCATGGATGAAAGTGACGTGGAAGGTTGGAACAATAGGATAGGAACCTCGACCACACTGATACCTGAGTGCCCATGTGGCCCATCTAGCAAACCGACACGTGGATCATAGTATTTAACAAAAAGGCTGCAGGATCTTCAGATAGCTGCGGGATCATCAGATAGCTGCGGGATTCCTGCAAGTAAGTCAAAAACTAAACAAATAGTCATCCATTAGCAAAACTTGCTTGATCATGCTGATTGACACTGAATGTAATGATCTGAGAGGTTTTATGGTGGAAATGAGGCAAAAGTGAAGGAAAGATAAGGAAAAGTGGAGGAAAATGGTAGACAAATGGGTGTAAAATAGAGGTTCTACATACCCCCACTCCGAGGGTATTGCATGTCCTCATGCAATGAAAACACAATTCAGTCCATCTGCTGGGATGCCTCAGCTAGGACATCCAACCTCCTTCTCTTCCTTTGTGTAGAAACATTAACCTTTGGCCTCTTGAACATGCATCTGAATTTCAAATTAATTAAGGCTCTGTTCAGCCTTCTGCATCTCTTCTTGAGTCTGTTATGTTTCTTCTGCCACATGCTCATGTGAAGATAGGTATTATCTTGGATTGCCTTGGCAATATCAGCTTGCTACTTCATTTCTTCATTTCTCTATTTAATGTGACGGTTCAGCACTTCCAGTTCATAGATTTCTTGTCTAAGTAAATCTATTTGCAGTTCATGAGGTATGACATTACTTGGGCCAGCAGTGTTTTGCTCCAATGTCTCATAATAGTTGTACACCTCTTGTTGAACTGGGTCAACAATTGGTGACCTCCTTGGACTATATTCATGCTCAATTTCAGTTGTAAACTCCGGCTGAAACGGACTGTCTTCTCTTGGAGGAGTAGCTGCCTCACGTGATGATGGACTATCCTCAAGGTCTGCTTGTGTAGCACCCTTCTCAGGTGTGCTAAGATCAACGAAGAGTGTCCTCGTGGTTTTCCTTTTATTCTGCAATCTACTACTCCTTCTTACAGTGGTAGCACTATGTGTTTCTTTTTGTGCCTTTTCCTTTGGTTTTTGAGCTTTTACTTTCTCAGAGAGGGCAATTTTCTCATGGAGTTTAGTTATCCTCTGTGCTAAAGGCTGGTTATCTCTTTCTTCACCACTAGAATGCTCTGGGGTCTGGTCAGTTTCTCGGACTATGGATTTCCCCTTATCTTGTTTTTGTTTCTTTTTGTCCTCTCTTTTCTTTTTGGCAGCTTCCTTAGCAAGTTCAGCGAGGGTTTCCGAGATGACCTCTTGAGCACTGTCTTCAGTGGGTTCAATCTCAGGCTCAGGATGATGGACTTCTATTTCTTCTACAGTTTGTCCTTCGAAGACATCAGTCTCAGAGATACTTTCCCTTCTCTTCTTTCTGCTCTTTCTAGGTATAGAAGACTCTCCAGGCTCTGCAAAATGATTCCTTACAAGGAATTTTTCCCATGTGTCTCGTTTTTCTTTTAACTGTTCTTCTATCAATAACTTTACAAGACCATGGTGACAGAGGTAAGCTTCTACATTTCGTGGATTTCGTTGAGCCATGGAACACATTTTCCTAAGGCTTTGAAATAGGAAATAAGGAAGGTTTATATCATGCTCTCCTTGGAACTGCAGCATAATTTTACCATGATAGACATACAACACTCCAAATCTCCCTTCACAGGTGAAAAACTTTTGTACTAATAACAATAGAATTTTCCATTCTTCTTTAACATGGGAAATTGGAATGCCTTTGGTAAAAACACTTGTGTCCATACCTGGGTTTTTAAAAATCCGCTTCCATTGTTGATCCTGGACTGCCCGGTTTTTGAACCAACGTTCACCGGTTTGTGGAAGAGAGGTAGCCCTTGCTATGCTTCCTTCGCTGACTGTAACTGTTAAATCTCCCACCTTTGCCTGGCTGTCCTTATCCATAAACGATCTTGCAAAGGCTTTGGTTACTTCCTTATGGTAGCCCTTAAACTTTCTGATACATTGTAACCAATTGGCTCTTTGTAGTGCCTCCTCAACCTGTGGATATGCCTCCAAGAATTTCGAACCTTCCGGTTCAGCCCTCAGAAGCTTTCCCATCGACTCTTCAGCTTTGTTTAAACACAAATTTGATGGTGACCTTACACAGTAACTCCGTAACTTCACACAGTAACTTCTCGGTCTCTGTTCAGACTCTGTGGAACAGAGGGTATACGGTGCATAAACAGTCTCAGACACCGGGAATTCACGGCTTGAATTTAGAGTTAAGCGGTGGAATTAGCGTGGACACGGTAAAAAACAGTGGCTAACAGTCGTAATACGACTGTATTACAGGTTTACGGCTATACGGCAGAGGGAAAACAGAGGATGGTTTATGGAGGTAATCGTAGTGAGTGAAAACGGAACAAGGGAGATAATGGCGAGGAATAGGGTGTTATGAACATAGAGGGTTTTGAAATGACGAACGGAACGGCTACATTCTCCAATTTCGGATGTGGAGTGACACATGGCTGCGGAACGAGAGCTGAGAGACGTAATGCGGTAGGTTACGTCATTAGGGTATAAGACCTTAATGACCGAAACAGCCACATGTAATTTCAAAAATCGTGGTTATTATGAGCTGGTAGACGTGGAGGATTCGGAGATTTGTAGTCGCATGGGAAAAAGACAATGGGTAATCATTACGTTTAGTGGCCAACAAAACATAACCCAGAAAGTTCGCATAATGAAACAACCATAGGTTTAGAGTTTTGAACATACCTCGGATCACATTCGATTTGGCTTCTGATGATTTACTAACCTTTTGTTAACTTTATTGCTAGCACATGATCTTTTCTCCTTGTCTTTGATGATTTTGAACTGTAAATATTTTCTTCAGACAAACTGTGTTTCTTGTGCAGATACAGAAGGCTGCAGGAAAGCTAATCGGCTGCAGGATTGTCAAATGGCTGCAGAAACTGTAATGAAGTCTTCTAGCTGCATAAAATACTTTAGTTGCCTAAAAAAAACTTTATTAATGAAGTGAAATGGAATGAATGAATGAATGAATGAGTGAAAAGCAGTGAGGTGAAGTGAAGATGGTAAGATGAAAGAAAATGGTGAGATGAAATAAATGAAATGGAAATGAAAGAGAGAGAATTTTTTTGGAAAACATGAGATGTCAGGTGATCCTGATTTTCACCTTATGTTTTCTGCATGAGACTGCCAATCAGAGATTGGTTTTCAGGTTCATACATTTATTCATTTTTTTTTCTTTTTTATTTTTATTTTTTATTTTTTTTTTTTTATTTTTTTTTATTTTTTTTTGGAATTGAAATTGAAACAGAGATTAGGCTGATGGAGGAGAAGAATTCTTCTCCACCAGCCTCATTTCAGAATCGCCTTGGAATAACTTAACAAACTCCTCTCTTGAGAGTGGCTTGTGGTAGACTTTTAACCGGTGGCCATTCACAATAAAGGGAGTTTGAAGTTCATCAATAGTCTTCACTCTAACTGCTCCATTGCTAAAGACTTCATCAATCTCATATGGCCCAAGCCAATGAGTTTGAAATTTTCCTTTGAAGTCTTTAAATTTTGAATCAAACAATAGTGCCCAATCACCCTTTTGAAACTTCTTTTCTTTGATATGTCGATCATGCCATTTGCTTCTTTGGTGCTGAACTAGATCGGTTCTTAGAATTGCATCTTGTCTCATTTCATCTAGTTCATTTAACTGGTCCATTCTGTGCTTCTGGGCTTCTGTTAAGCTCATCCCCAATTGAACTGCTATCTTGAAGGTCTTGATTTGGAACTCAATGGGGAACAGGACTTCCTTCCCATAAACAAGTTCATAGGGAGAATGTCCTGTAGTGTTCCTCCATGTAGTTCTATAGGCCCATAAGGCTTCAGGAAGCCTTTCTGCCCAATCTCTTCTATGAAGATGAACAGTCTTTGTGATGATGCTTTCAAGAACTTTATTTGTAGATTCTACTTGACCATTCGCTTGCGGATGGTATGGAGTAGATGTTCTATGCTTAATCTTATATTCCTCCATCAGCTTTTCCACCATCCTTGATGTAAACTGGCTTCCCTGATCTGTTACAATCTCTCTTGGGACACCAAAACGAGTGAAAATATCCTTGAAAAGAAATTGAACAACTGAATTTTCAGTAGCAGAAGTTAATGCTATAGCTTCTACCCACTTGGTAACATAATCAGTACAAACCAGTATATATCTATTTTGCTTGGATGGCGGATTAATTGGTCCAACAAAATCTAGAGCCCATTTCTCGAAAGGTTCGATGCATACCTGTGGCTGTAGTGGCATTTCATTTGAAAGAGTTGGTCTCCCAGTTCTCTGACAACTGTCACACCTTTTAACATATTGCTTTGCATCCTTAAAGAGAGAAGGCCAATAATATCCTGATGAAAGGATTTTATAGGCAGTCCTCTTATCAGAAAAATGTCCGCCACAAGGTTCGTCATGACATGCTTTAAGGATGTCAGGCATCTCATCCTCTCGTACACATCTTCTGATCATCAAATCTGGCCCTGTTCTGAACAATTCATTAGAGATCCAAGAATAAAGTGAACTATCCTGAATGATTTTCCTTTTCTCATTAGGAAATAAATGTAAAGGTAATTTTCCAGTAACTAAATAATTAGCAATATCAGCATACCAAGGGGTTTTGGTAGTTACTGCAAACAAATACTCATCTGGAAATTTGTCCTCTACCGGAGAGTCCTCATTAGTGTTTTGGATTCTAGACAAGAAGTCAGCTACTGTGTTCTGCTTACCTGGTCGATCTAACACAGTTATGTTGAATTCTTGTAAAAGCAAAAGCCATCTTGTAACTCTACCATTAGTGACTGGTTTGTTCATGAGGTATCTAATGGCAGAGTGATCAGTGTGGACAAAGGTTTCATAGCCGGTTATATAGTGTCTAAACTTGTTTATAGCATGAACAACGGCTAGAAACTCCTTTTCAGTAACAGTATAATTTAACTCAGTAGGAGTCAAATTCTTACTCGTGTAATAAATGGCATAAGGGATCAAATCCTTTTGTCCCAAAACAGCTCCTAAAGCTGTATCTGAAGCATCAGTAGAAATGTGGAAAGGGAGTTTCCAATTTGGACCCCTTAAAATGGGTGCTTCAGATATTCTAGATTTTAAAGCTTCAAAGGCAGATTGACATTCAGGATCCCACTTAAATTCACAATCTTTGGTAAGTAATTTGAAAAGAGGGGATGCTATCTTCGTGAAGTTTTCAATAAATCTTCTGTAGTAACCAGTAAACCCAAGAAAACTTCTAACATCTCTTTGGCAATTTGGAACAGGTAACTTAGAGATGACTTCTACTTTAGATCTATCAACTTTGATTCCATCTCCTGAAATATGATGTCCTAAAACAATCCCTTCAGTAAACATCATAAAACACTTTTCATGACTTAAAGAAAGATTTGTTTCCTTACATCTTACCAGTACTTTTTCCAAATTTGCCAAAGCTTCTTCAAATGTATTACCATAGACTGTGAAATCGTCCATGTAAACCTCTACACAATCATGAATCAGATCTGAGAAAATTCCTAGTACAGCCCTTTGAAATGTGGCTGGTGCATTGCATAAACCAAAAGGGAGTACTCGATAGGCAAAAGTCCCCCAAGGACAAGTAAAGGTGGTTTTGTCTTGATCTTCAGGTGCTACCTGAATCTGATTGTAACCACTAAAACCATCCAAGAATGAGAAATACTTTTTACCTGCTAAAGTGTCTAATACCTGATCAATAAAAGGTAGAGGAAAATGATCCTTTAAGGTTGCCTTGTTCAATTCTCGATAGTCAATGCAAACTCTCCATTTACCATTCTTTTTGGGTACTATAACCAAGGGAGAAACCCATTGGCTATCTGAAATGGGGTAAATGAAGTTTACCTTGAGCAATTTCTGAAGTTCTTCTTTCACAATTTCCCTAAGATTTGGATTCATCCGTCTTTGTGGCTGCCTAATAGGTCTGCTGTTTTCTTCAATGTAAATATGATGAATACAAGTCTTAGGGTCGATTCCTTTCATGTCGGTATATTCCCATGCAAAGGCAGTGGAATGTTTTTGCAACAGTTTAGTTAATTCTTCTTGTTGTAGTCTTTCCAAGTTTTTGTTAATGTTTAATGTTTTTCCTGGAAAGATTTCAACTGAAGAACTACCAAACTCTTCCATTGAGAAGAGAGACATTTGTCTAGAGGAGAGATATTCAATATCTGCATCTAACTGGAATTGTGAAGAGTCATATTCTAAAGGTGCCTCAAAATTTTCTAATGTATTTAGAATTTGACTGTCCTCACTGATTTCAGAGATGGTTAGAACAGGTTGAAGAGTTTCCTCATCATTAATCCACTCATCTTCTCCTATTTCTGTTATTGCCTTTGCGGGAGGATACAAGTTGAATTTCTTGGTAGAATTACCATCTGATATATACATGTCTCCCGACCTACAACTTATGAAAGCATCAGCTGTGGCCAGCCAAGGTCTTCCTAAAATAAGAGGATGTCCTCCTAGATTGTTCTTGGGAGTTAAAATCATAAAATCAACTGGATACTCCCAAGAGTCTAGTGAGACTGGAATGTCTTCCAATACACCATCAGGTTTAATGATTGATCTGTCTGCAAGTTGCAGCAAAGTAGGTGTAAAGAGAAGATTAGGAAGTTTTAACTGATCCATGGTCTGTCTACTCATAATGTTGATAGCGGCTCCTAAGTCAATCAAAGTATTTGGGATTTCAACCCCATTAATATGAGTTTTAACAATAGGGCTACCGGGATCTACATATTTTTGCATGGTAATTTTACCCATCATAATGTCTGCAATTTTTCCAACTAGATGTATCCTTTTTGTGTCTCTGGTTCTTTTTATTGTTTTTTTCAAACTCATCTCCTTTATTGTCTTTGCTAGAATGGGAATCTCCTTAATGGCTGTTAACAAGGGGATCTTGATACAGACATTTTTTAATTCATCTAGAAAGCTATAGTCAGGCAACCAAATCTGCTTCTCCACTCCTTTATCAATTTGCAATCTTTCAGGAAAAGGAGGAATAGTTGAAGATGTAGGTTGCTCTACTAAGGGAATTGACTCTTTTTCTTTTTCTTTAATGCTTGGGTTTTGAAGGGATACTTCAGAACCTTTATTGGCTTTGAGAGATTCTTCCTCAGAAATGCTTGGTTGTTGAGTACTTGTAGAAGGTTGGTCTAAGATTCTACCTGATCTGAGTTGGACCTCATTGAGAGGGACAACCATATAGGTAGGGAATGGTTGACCTTCCATAAGTGGTTGACCTTCCATCACATAAGCATTTTGAGGATTCCTATTATTGGGGTTTGGTTGAGGTTGAGAGGGAAGTTGATTTGGCCTCTGCTGAGATTGTAACAAGAGTTGAGAATTTTGATTTTGTGGAGGAGATTGTTGTTGAGGGAATGGTAATGACAATTGTTGACCTTGATTTGGAAGTTGGGGAGCTTGCTGATTCTGAAAGGATTGAGGATATTGATAGAATTGGGCAAATCTCCCATAAGGATTTTGCATTTGCATGCTTTGCAACCATGCTTGGAAAGGATTTTGTGGTTGTGACCAAGGTTGTTGCCAAGGATTCCAATTTGGTGGGGGCTGGAAATTCATAGAGTTGTTAGACCCTTGATTTTGCTGCCCCTGCCAAGGTTTCCTTGCAACAAAACAAAGAGATTCAAGCGTACTTGGATCTTCTTGAAAGACTGCTTTGAGGCCAGGGATTGAAGGACATTCCTTGGTCTCATGGGTTTCTGAGCAAATTACACAGGTTTCCACAACTTGTGCTTCCAAGGGACATTCCCTTAAAGCATGCTTCTTTCTACACTTCGGGCAAAAAATGGTCATAGCCTCGGCTTCTGCCTTTTGTTTATTCTGAATCTTAAGGGTATCAATTTGTTCACTAAGACTCCCTAAGATGTCAGTTTTAAATTCATCTAGCATATTACCGATTTCAGCCCTACTCACTGATCCTGTTGCAGATTTATTTGCCCTAAGGAGAGAAGGATCTCTAGGCCCTTTTTGAGTTTTTGATTTGCCTCTTGAGAGATGGGTACATAGTTCTGCTATCTCACTGAGAGGAAGTTGAGAAATATCCCCTTTCCCCATCATGTTTAAGATATCTATCCACTCATCCCTAATGGCTTTTAATAAGAGGGCTTTTAAGGTCTCTTCATCCAAGGTGCTCATTTTTGCTCTTTTTAGATTATATTGAAATCTCTCAAGTAAATCTTCTAAGCTCTCATCTTCTTTTTGCATCATTTTAAAAACTTCACCCTTATGATCAGTAGGCATACAATAGTCCAAATACCTATCCAAAAAGGTTTGTTTCATTTCATCCCAGGTCCTAATGGACTGAGTAACTAATCCCATGAACCATTTCAAAGCTTGATCTTTTAATGTTGATGGGAACAGTTTGAGTTTCTGAGTATCATCCAGATAGTCATAAGTTCGACACACAACTTCAAATTCAAACAAGAATGTTTCAGGGTCCTCAGTTCTTAATCCATGAAAATTTGGGAGGACGGATGGTGATATGTTTTTCATGGTGGCTCGGGAGTCCTCATCAACAATGGGAAACCCAAATGTGTTATCCCCATCTCTATTTCCTCCAATGGGACCTCTACCTCCTCCATTGTTATTGTTATTTCCTCCTCCTCCTCTACCTCTACCTCTACCGCCTCCTTCTTCCTCTGCCATGATGATTCTCCTAGGGATTTCAAAATCTTCTGGTTCTTCTACAAAGGGTGAATGAGAAGAGATTTCTCCTTCCTCTTCAGGTGAGTCTATTTCCTCAATTACAATTGGTTGTCTGGTAGGGGAAAGAGAAGAGTCTCTTCCTAGTTCAAACTCAATAGAAGGTATAGGAGAGTCAACTCTTGGTTCTTGAATTTCAGGACTAGGAGTTTCGGTTGGAGATAAGGGAGGTATCTCTTGTCTATCTCTTGAAGCAGATGGACTTGTAAAAATTGAACTTCGAGCTCTAGCTAAAAACCTTCCCCTAGAATCTCTAGCTCTATGCATGTCATTTTTATTTTATCCTCAAGTCAAGTTAAATAGTTCCTTTTCTGATCTTCCAGTTCACTCTAGGTGCAAGAAGAGAGCATACTTAAGAAACTATTAGATTAATAACTTTCTCCTTTCTGATCCTCCAGATCACTTCAAAGTGCAAGAGGAGAGCATACTTAGATAGGTTATTAACTTCTTTCCTTGAAGTTGTTGTTTTTTTTTTATATTTTTTCTTCTAAGAATATGGCTACTTAATTTCACTTCCCCGGCAACGGCGCCAAAATGTTTAGTCAATTTAGTGTTATCTAAATTGCTAGTATTTATTGTCAACCCGGGGCTCGTAAGCTGATGAAGTGAAGGTGTACTATATGTACTTAAGTATCCTCTTAGAGTTTTTCTTATCGTTGGGGGGTGTTGTTGCGGTTTAATTATGTTCCTAGATGGAATGAGAATTTATACACAAGTGAGTGATGGTGTGTGTGTAGAGTGAATTCTAAATGAGTGGAAGTGTGTGTTGAGTGATTTCTAACTATTTGCTTGAAAGGAAATGCTTGGAATGAATTAATGAAATTGAAAGGACTTGAAATAAACTTGAAAGCAAATGACCACTACCAATGGCACTAGACACCGTTCAAGTTGCTGCTAATAAAAGGAAAAAGAGAGTCACTTTTAAAACCCAAGAATGAAGATTATCTCTCCCTAACTCAATGCCTCAAAGCACATGTACTGTGTAAAGCACGGAAAGAAAGTAGCTTAAGTGGAATTATAAAAGTGAGAAAAATATGCTTGAAAGACTAATGATAATAATTTGCTATTCCTAATACTCTACTTCAGCCATATGTACTATGGGAAGCATGATTAGAAAGTAGTGAGGAAATAGTCTAGGAAACACTTTAAAATCAAAACTTTTACTTTAAAGACTAGTGGTAATGATTTACTCTTTCTAACTCAATACTTCAAAGCACATGTACTGTGTAAAGTAAGGAAAGAAAGTAGCTTAAGAACAGTCCAAAAAGCACCCAAACAAGCTGCAAGTTAGTGATATTTTGATCTTAAAAGATAGTAGTTTATGATGAAGATCATTCATGTATGTTAACAGCTCTTTGAGAAATAAGATTAAAAACTAACTATAAAGACAAAGGCAGCACTTGAATTGTCAACTTCAAATACCATTAGCTGTAAAGCAAACACAACACATATGAAAATAAATCCCGGGCTAAAAGAAACCTGCAAAGAAATAACACTGATCAGCTGAAAATAAAGGGAAACAAGTAAATAAAACTATACATGCTTAAGGAAACAAATGAGAAAATAATGAAATGCTGCACATGAAATACTTTACAAAGGCTGAGATGAGCAGGGGCCCTCTGTTCATTCAGCCACAAGAGAACTCAAAGATCTGGAAACTTTAAAACAGTGCTATATTGATTTCTCCATTTGCAAAAAGTTTACAAACAGAGTGCTGGAATAGCACTAGAAAACAGAGTTCACAAACGCTTCTAAATTCAACACGAGTGCCGCAAAATACAACTAATCCAAAAGTTCTTTGAGCGTACGCAGACGCATCAATTTATAGGAGCTTCTAAGTTATCCTACGCGTACAACTATTTAACAGAAAAACAATAAAACAGTATGCGTATTAATGGTCCTTGGACACATCACGGTTGCGTGGACGAGTTTGGTGGTTCCTGTCATCATAGATAATAAATCCCTGTTGGATTGCGTCCCCTGCCGTCTTTAGAACCTGGACAAATCACCATTGGAGATGACGTGACCAAATAGCTTTCAAACACCGTTAAACCACTTTGAGTTGACCGTGGTTAAACCAGCTTTGACCATGGATGAAAGTGACGTGGAAGGTTGGAACAATAGGATAGGAACCTCGACCACACTGATACCTGAGTGCCCATGTGGCCCATCTAGCAAACCGACACGTGGATCATAGTATTTAACAAAAAGGCTGCAGGATCTTCAGATAGCTGCGGGATCATCAGATAGCTGCGGGATTCCTGCAAGTAAGTCAAAAACTAAACAAATAGTCATCCATTAGCAAAACTTGCTTGATCATGCTTATTGACACTGAATGTAATGATCTGAGAGGTTTTATGGTGGAAATGAGGCAAAAGTGAAGGAAAGATAAGGAAAAGTGGAGGAAAATGGTAGACAAATGGGTGTAAAATAGAGGTTCTACACCAAGCCCAGTGTAGTCAGGTAGCCATTAGACTTAAGCAAATCACAATAGATTTTTATTCTATGTATGGATCTACAATAAGCATTGAAGGATAAATCTCAATGATTTCTTATCTCATGTAAGTATAATAAAACACTAAAATCATGGGCATGCCTTATTCGTTCTGCAAACACAAAATCCCGTCTATAAACTCAATTAAGTGTGACAAAATAAGAATGAAATTACCTCCAACGGGTTCATGGCTCTATCGTCTATAATGTTGAGAATGTTACCATTAGGAAACAAAATTAGCTTCATTACAGTTAAAGCTGCCAATGAAACCACAACATTACAATATCAATATGCTAGCGGTGACTGTACAAAGTAAATTCAAAACAAAAACATATAATTACAACTACCGAGTACCGAGCAGAGGCAACCACTATGTTATCAACACTAATGAAATCTTGGCAGCCGAATTTGGATTTCAAAATGTTATCAAAATTAGCCCAAAGGATATGAAAACGTAAGAATTACCATCATCTAAACCCGTGTTAGATCATATGCATAAGTTCACATAATGATCAGATTCCGAATTTAGATGGGTTTCGCTACTGAAGATGAAAAAATAATTTAAAGAATTTAGAAGGAATAATGAATGTTTTTTTTTTTTTTTTTAATTGTGGGTATTTGCTAGTGAAGACGAAAAACAAATTTAAAGAATTTAGAAGGAACAATGAATGGCATTTTCTTTTAAATTGTATATTTTAGAGCATTTCCAAAATTTGATACATGGAGATTTAGGAATATTCTTGAAATTTGAAACACAAATAATTTTATAACACTTTGCTCATAGAAATGTTTAGTTATATTATATTATTCCAGCTCTCATATTCAGTACCTTTGTATGGGCTTCCAAATATGGCAGACTTCAATTTTCTCCAGGTTGCGAGGAGGCATACAAATATGACAAACTTCAAGCTTCTCGAGATTGTGAAGAGGCATACAAATATGCCAGACATTAAGCTTCTCCAGATTGCCAAGAGGCAGGCAGGCAGATATGTAAGACTTCAAGATTCTCCATATTGCGAAGAGGCATGTAGATATGGAACATTTCATGCATCACAGATATGGAACACTTCATGCATCTCCAAATTGCGAAGAGGCATATAGATATGGCAGACATCAATCTTATGTGTGTCTGCAAAATGCATGCTTGCTTTGTTTGTTTTTATGATCATAATTTCTTTGTTTGTGTTTATGATCATAATCACGTGTGAAGCCTACCACAGAGTGATTTTGCTGAGCTCTGATGGTCCACAGAATGAGATGAAGGTATTCTAGTGTGCTCAGCCGAATGAGCTGAAGATATTTTAGTGCGCTTAGCTGAAAGTATTCTCGTGCGCTAAGGAGAATGAGCTGAACATATTCTGGTGCGCTGCACTGAGGTGCGTTGCACTGAGGAGGATGAGTTGATCCAGGAATATAGTTAAGATCTTAGCATGAGGAATTTTTTTAAAAGAAAGTTGGAAAATTCATTTTAACCAAAGTGTGGTCCCGAACAAAGTTTGGCAAAATTCATTTTATCCAAACTTTGGTTGCTAAATTAAACTAGAATGTTTTATAGAAAGTTTTAAGCAAAGTTTGGTCACTGACTTATGTTTTATGCAAAGGTTAACAAATTCATTTTATCCAAAATTGTTTAGTTGTCCAGTTAAACTAATTTTTATTTTATGCAAAGTGTTTCGTCTCTATTTTATCCAAAGTAGATAGATTAGATATATAATGTGATTTAATGTATTTTAGTTGACCACCCATAGCTTTGTGGCAAGTTGCCAAGCTGCATGCACTTGCGTTGGACTTGGGTTGACCATCTAGGCTCTCGACCATTTGCGCATTACCTTAGTCATGGAGTTTCTCAAGAGGCTCAAGAAGCATATATGCTTTATGCCAATCGACCATCCACCACAAATTATTTATTTATTGACCATCCACAACAACTGATTTTTTCCGACATTGCAGGGCTGCGACTGATTATTGCCATCATTGCAGGACTTACGATATAACCTGTGGAGGACTTTTGCTAAAATTGCAGGACTATAACTGATTTTTGCCAACATTGCAGGACTTACGGTATAACTTGTGGAGGACTTACGGTATAACCTGTGGAGCGCTTCACCCATAAAAGGAAGAAAATGATAGTAACATGCCAAAAAAGCAAACCAAATGGTAAATTGAAATTTTCACCATAAGTTTTAGTTTAGTTCCTATGCAAGTTGTTTCACCATAAATTTCAAACCAAATAATAAATTTCAATTTTCTCCGTAAGTTGCAATTTTCACCGTAAGTTTCAGTTTCAGGTTCAGGTTTCAGTTTCAGTTCTAGGTTCAGGTTTCAGTTTCAGTTTCACGTTTCAGTTCCTATGCAAGTTGTTTCACCATAAATTGCAGTTCCTATGCAAGTTGTTTCACCATAAATTTCAGTTCCTATACAAGTTTTAGTTCCTATTCATTTTCTATCTCACCACTTTAGTTTGTAAAAAAAATAAATATCAACTGTGATATGATGAATCAAATCTTGGCATAAATGAATGAATAAAATCTTAGCATAAATGAATGATTGAATATTTTTTTATTTTATTTAACATATTATGCCAAGTACCAAATGATTATCAATAAATCCTAGAATCTCGGATGAATGATGAATGGTAGTTCATATTAATGAATTCTAGCTAGTATCAGATACCCATACAGTGATGAAAGCTAGTCCCCACATATTATCTAACTAATACCTCCATATAATTGATGAAACCTAGTTTGAGCATGTGCAACTGCTCCAGGGCAAGTAGGATTTATGCTGCATAAAACCTGCAATAAACGAAAACAATCAAATTCAAAACTCAATTCAAAATGAATTCAAAACTCAATTCAAACTTACATTTAATTAGATGAGCTTACCAGAACATAGAGCACTGAGTTTGACTTACTGCAGGAAGGTTAGGAAATCCCACCCACACAATAATAAACAAAAACAAATATAGACGTGATCTATGTAGACCTCCATATGCATAAAGGATGACAACCTCACTGTGAAGAAACTTCAGAAAATTGTTTCCTAGGTTGTTGCTGACGAAAGGTATGTAGATACCTTCCACTGCAAAACTCCATGACCAGGCAAGAGAACTTATCTATCTCAAAATGAGAATACAATGTTAGTAAGAATGGATGATCTAGATTCTAAACAAGAAAGAATCTCTCTCTCGGTCTGCACTCCGAGAGACTTATTCATGTTTTCCAGTGACCCTTTATCCATTACTTTCATTAAGGTCAGTTTCCTTCAACTCTAATAAGTAAACACTCAGAATATCCCCACTTCCCAAGGGCTTCAGAATCCTAAAATGAATCAAACCCAAAAATCCATCTCTGACTTTTACGGCTTGAATGGCATCCCATCTCGTATCATTGCCTTTGTGTGGTTTGTTTAGAGCACTGCTCAAACTACTGCGGTTAATTTCATTTTTGTCACTAACATTACTTTTGTAGTTGGCCACGCTCAGGCTACTCTTCCCACTTTCAACACACTCAAGAGTTTCATTCTTGACATTATCAACGGTTTTGCATTCACAAATCTTTGCATCTACACCCATGCCATCTTGACATTGTCAACGGTTTTCCATTCAAGAATCTTTACATCTGCACCCATGCCATCACTTACCTTCCCACTAAAACTACTCTTGACACTACTAGAATCGGTGATGGTGCTGCTCAAACATCTCTTCAAACTTTTATCAATGTTATTGCATGTACTGAGAGTCCCACACATTGGAACACATGAATCAATGCTCTTCTCTCTAGCTGAGTCTGTTGACACCATGCTCTGATTGCAATCTTTAATTTACAAAATCAATTATTTATCCTGCTACTACTGTTGCTACATTCGTTGGGCTGAACGCAACAGAAATGGATGACTCTAAGAGAAGCTCTAGCCTCGAGCCATGAAGATAGAATCTAAGAATGGGTACCCATGTTTAGCATGGGATTCTAGAAAGGCACGTGGGCCACATGCTAGTTCACGTGTCCATCTCTAATATTTGTTTGTATTTCATTTTATTTTTTATTAACGTTCTAATTTTATTCCAATGTGACATGTAACAGATGTAAGAGTCGATGCATATGCATGACGTGTGCATAATCAGTAGCTAATCAAAATCAAAATCATTTTGTTTCTTGTGTATTATGATGTTGATGAAAGAAGAGCTAAGGAATGATGAAATTGGTGTGCTACAACTGTGCAGAGGGGGAGTAGAAGTTATCCCTATAGGAATGGCTCTATTGAGAACCACCACTTCAATGGAAAAGGAGAGGATTGGCCTTGTTTTGGGGAGGTTAGGCACAAATCAATATTTCATATTCGGTCTCTTGGCATGTGTACTTAAACGCTGAAAGTCATTAGTACTTTTCTGGTGGAAAGGAGATGGGACTTTAGAATGCTTGTGGATTTAGTGGGCATGCCGTCATCTCATGCTGCACTCTACATTGTACTTACAACGTCTGTGCCCCTATGTCAAGGAGTCATTCACTCTCTGTTTCTTGTTTGCTTGGGATTTAGCCTTATAGTCATGTACGATGTAGCTGGAGTAAGACAATTTAGCCTTATAGTCATGTACGATCGAGTTGGAGTAAGACACCATGTAGGCAGAGGTGAATCAAAATCAATGCCCTTGCCCTGCACCTTGTTTTTGGTCAATTGCCAATAAAAGTGACATAAATGGTAAAACATTTGTATATTGTGAAATTTCTCTATGCACCTCAAAATTTCACTGTGGTAGTTTCAATTTTTTATAACTTTGACCTTCTAAGTTACAAAGTCTTCAATCCCTACCTCAAATTTTTTTAATAATCACCATGTTTAGATTAGTACTACTTTCTTCAATATTCTAGTAAATACTACTTTTCTCACGTCTTTATAATTTCCAACTATGGGCCAGAATCTAAAATTGTTTTTTATATCTTAAATTTGAAGTGGGACTTTGTTTGTTTGCCTCTAGATCTTCCATGAAGGTCCAACACCCATAGTGCAATCAAGTACTTTGGCATGTTCTAGCATTTATGCAGGTATTTTAATTAGTGGGTCTCTATTTTTGTGTTTGAAATAATTTCTTTCAATCAAAATTTTGCAGAATTTATTATATACTAAATACTAAATCTACCCGTTCATGTTCAAATCAGGTCTCCAGATTGCTGTAAGATGCATCAAACTATTGTGGATATGGATATGGAGAAGCGGGGTCTATTATATTCTAAATCTTCATTGTTGATATATAATAGTGTCCCAAACTCTGAAACTACTAATATAGAGTATTTCAAATACTGCGATAGCTATCAGAACTTGGCATCTCAAGCACTATAATATGCTTAATATTAGTGTATTTCAAGAGCCTTGATATACATCACATGAGGATATTTCAAGCACTGGAATAGCTACCAGAATCTGGCATCCCAAGTACAGTAATGGATCTCAGAACACTGTGCAGGTTATAGGTGTAAAGTGTGCACGTGGGTCTTTTTATACCATGTAAATCTGCCTTGTAATTGTCGAAGAATTCCCCATGAATGAGAATCACATGCAAACAACTTGTAGTTTCTTGGGTCTTGGAACAGGGTGTGTGTTGTTGGGCGTAATGAAAGACTACAATTGGGATGATATGTGGATAAAATTGGTCTCTCACTGGCTTCTCTGATATGCCCTTGCTATGCATCTACAGGCCCACATCATGGTGGAATATGTTCAACCCTCCAAGTGTTACTTCAATACCCCATGGATGGCACCTACTATTCCCATGGCCTCTCCTCAGACGTTAGAGGAACACTTCAATACCCCTCCAATGGCACCTACTACTCCCATGGCCCCTCCTCAGACTTCAGAGGAATAGGTTTCCAGTAATAGGTTGCTGATTAAAGTGGATGATGGATTGAATTTGGCCATGAAAAGCAATCTGGAAAAGCCATGCTTGCCAGAAAAGCTTAGGAGTCCAAAAGGAGAACACACTAGGGAAGAACATGGGAATACCACTTCTAACAAAAGGCGAAAAGTGCAGTGCACTGATGCACATGAGCAATATCTTATTCAAATCAAAGAATTCAACGACAGACTTACAATGACCAGGGTGGGGAATGATGGGCTATGGGTTTGCATTTGCAAAAAGAAAAGAAGGCACATTGCCTCTTGGTATCAACTGCATTTGGAGATAGATAGTAGCAAAGAAAAAAGAAGGTGCATTGCCTCTTGGTATCAAGGTATCAACTGCAGTTGGAGATGGATAGTAGAAAAGGAAAAGTAGAGGAGGAAACAAGGAAAAAGGCAATTGCCTCTTGTTATCAAGGTATCAACTGTAGTTGGAGATAGATAGTAGAAAAGGAAAAGTAGAGGAGGAAACAAGGAAAAAGGCAAAAAAGGAACACAAATCTGATGTTGTTGCCTTCTATACTAATTGCCCTGAGACTAATTTCATTGAAAGAAACAAATAAAAATTACTTACAAATAAACATTATCCATAGATAAACATTACAAATAAACATTACCCGCACGAACTACCCGCTCCATGCAACACTTGTTGATATGACTAAGTGTTGTAACATTCATAGTATTGACTACGTTCCAAAGGCTCAAGCTTTATGACACAATTGTGGAATAAGGAGAAGGATAAAGCCTTTATCATAATCCGAGGAGGAAAAACAGTAGCCATTTCATTCCCCTGTAACTAAAAATGGGCACTGAAAAGGACAAGGCTCCTCCCCCATCTTCCAAGCCTGCGAAGTCTAGTGGTGGGAAAAAGAAGAAGAGGAAATGGAGCAAAGGAAAGAAAAAGGAGAAGGTGAACAGTTTGGTATTATTGATCACGCCACTTATGATAATATTCTCTCTGAAGTTCCCAAATACAAGCTCATCACCCCTTATTTTGTCAAATAGGCTAAGGATTAATGGTTTACTTGGGAGAAAGGCTATCAAGGATCTGATGGCAGTAGGTTCAATCATGATGATTTATACTCACTCAAGTCAGAGAAACTAGCACATGAGGTGCATTTTTTTAATGTTTGTATGGCAATTAGAATTCTTAATTTTTAAAACAGCCATATAAGTGAGAGTTTGTAGATCAAATGTTTCATCTTTTAGGAGAGTGATAGAAAAGTGTAGAAAATATTTGCAAAATACATTAAATTTGGACAAGTGCTCATCATGTTTTTTTTCAAAATAGTTGTTCTTGATGTAGTTATTTTAAATATTTCATTAAGACTCAATTTTTTAATTTCATGTGGGATGCATGTTTTCATTTTCAAAGCCTTTATCCTACTTAGATTAGGTTAAACTATATGGTAAGAAAACCACCATTATATTGGAATTCTCGATACGCTCTTTGGATTGCTAGCAAGTAAGCCAAGGGTGAAGACCTCCACCACATGTAATTATGGACGAATTTAAAGCATTTGAGAGTCCCTTTGTATTCCACTTCCAAGCTCTAACCTAACACAATTTTGGTGAAATATAAGGATCAGATGGGGCAAGGCTCAGCCCTATTAGCAGAGAAGCGAAATCGAGTTGAAAGAAAGTCTCATGTTGCTCTTTCAAAGTCCAAACCACCGATGAATGTATAGGAAGAGAAGAAATTAACCATTATTAGGGTTCATAGAGTAGGAAAATCCTAGAATAAAATTCCCTTCTAATTAATCTCCGATCAAAGTAAGAGGGGATCAAAGTAAGAGGGGATGAGGGTGCCTAATAACAGGAAATAGTCATAATATTTATTTATTTATTTTATAAACATATTCTCATTTTACCGCAACGGAATGTGTTTTTATGATCCAAAGGCATTTATATCCTATTTCAATTTCAATAAATTTGAATTTCTCTTCCGTTGATGCCGAGGAATGATTAGCAAAAAATACAATAGTAGGATGGGACCCAAAGCTTTTTTTGGCAAATGAAAAAAAACAACATCCTTCCATTAATTAAAACAAAAGATGTTACAATTTTTGCAGTAATAACTCAGTTAACCAGAGAACAAATTTCAAAAATAACTGAATTTGAAATTCCATGGATCATAACTGTAAATATCTTAAAAAAAACCAAGAGCATTCTGGCATGGAGAATCTTAGCACCAGATATATTATTTCATATCTTGCCAACAAGAAAATATTGTCACCCACATGAAGAATAAATTTAAAAAATGTAGCACCATAAATTCTAATAGACAAACTCTTTAAATTCTATTTAAAACTAAAAAAACAGACATTTATAAAGAATATGCCCTTATGAAATGCATTATGGGTGATGAAAATTAGGGCACAACATGTTGGAAGTACTACACACTTACATGCAGACTTTTAGTTAGAGCATGGGACTACATGCAAGATTCCTTCTGCATGATTTACTCCTTCTTTAACTCTGCAACTGGTTAGTTCTTCTACATGATTTACTCCCTGATTTGCTCCTTCTTTAACTCCGCAACTGGTTAGTTCTTCTGCATGATTTACTCCCTGATTTGCTCCTTCTTTCACTCTGCAATTGGCTAGTTCTCTCTGGAACTTGTTGTAGGTGTTGAGTCTTCTCATTGATCACCACTATGGTGCATTACCTTGGGATCTTCACCCAGTAATGCTATATCATGAGCATTGTAACCTATTTTCCAATAAATCATTCTTTTGTTCTTTCGATTTTCTTTTAGTGTTTTTGCTCTTCAAAGTTGTATGTTCAACCTTTACTAGCTAGATTCATCTGTGTAGGTTTTCTAACACATTTACATGGTATCAGAGCCCACAGGTTGCTAGATAAAAGGTGCACCAGTACTTTATTTTGCAATTATTACAGCATGGAGATCAAAGATCAACAAAAAAATGGAATTTCCCAAAGCATCGATCCTAACACTGTACACCTATCACGAATGGAAGGACCAAATGGCTCGATACCTTCATAAAAAAGGGTTGTACAAGATTACCATGGCTGTAGAAGTGGAACCCACTTCAGCAATAGAGAAATCCAAGTACCTCAATCGTATGGATAAGGCCCATGGATCCATATGCATGTGCATCTCTCCAGAGTTGTAGTTTCATCTATCTGCCTGCAATACTCCCAATGAGATTTGGAAAAAGGTTGAAGAACTCTATGGGAAACAGGATGAGATGAAAGGACATCTGCTCGAAGTGGAGCTGTTGTCATTCGATCCACGGAACTATGACAAAATTCAAGATTTCTTCACCAAATATAATGATCTATTGCTGCAACTCAAGGGTTGTGGAATTGACAAATCCAAGGAGGAGAGTCGCCAAATTATCTCTATTATGTAAAATTTCGGACCAGAATACTCTGTCTTTGTGTCTACATTTCATTCAGTAAGGCTCATAACAGGTAAATCCTACACTATGCCTTCTCTCAAAGAGTTCATGGAGTCCCTTACTTTTGAGCAAGATAAACTCATTGGCATGGGGAAAATCAAACCTCCAAAAGCGCATGCACTTGCTATGCATGATGGCAGCCACAATAAAAATCACAGATCTGATTCAAATCAGAAAAATCAACAGCAAAAAGACAAGGGAAAAGTACATTCCCATCCAAAGAAGGAAGGGTACACCAAGCCCTTCAATGACTCCTCTGGCTCGAGAAATGAGAAAGGGAAGAAAGGAAATAGATGCACCTACTGTCAAAGAGGATTCCATCCAAAATCCTCTTGCATGGAGAAACAAATTGATCAAATGGCAGAAATCCTTTAGAGGCACAACCTTGGGGACCACATCCCTCAGGGCGCCAAGAAGAAAACTGAGGATCTGCGACATGGGAAGGTAACAATTTTCATGCTTTAATTGCAATTAATTCTTCCCCTGATGCATGGATTATAGATTCTAGTGCATCACATCATATGGCTAATGCAAAAGAAGTCTATTCCTCTTTGGATGCATTCAAAGGACCTCCCATCCTCATGGGAGATGACTCACCTATTGAGGTCATCAGAAAAGGTAGAGTGGAACTTTTACACGGAAGCTTTGAAGATGTGCTTCATGTTCCAAAACTTTCAGTAAACCTTCTTTTAATTTATCAGATCACTCATTCTGGCACTGGAAAGAGAGTGGAATTCACTCCAGATGCAATGAACATATATGACCTACATAGCAGCGCCAAAATTGCAACCGATGAGGTAAACAATGGAGCTAGACTGTGTGCATTTTCTGAATTTATTGAATCTGAATCCTCCTTATTGCTTACACATGCTGATGATAGTAGCAGGCTTTGGAACGAGAGGTTTGGTCACTTAAATTACAGGTATATGTAGTAGCTAAGCAACCATGAGATGGTGGAAGGCTTGCCAAATATCAGTTTCTCCAAAGGCTTTTGTGAAGGGTGTGTCCTTGGCAAGCATCCTAGAGAAAAGTTTGACACTGGCAAGACTCATAGAGCATCCTCTCCTCTAGATCTGATCCATAGTGATCTCATGGGGCCTTTTCCTCATCCTTCCATCAACAAAGCAAGGTATGTGCTTACATTTATTGATGATTCCTCATGGTATACTTGGGTGTATCTTCTCAAGAACAAATCTAAAGTTTTTGCACACTTTGAAGATTTCAAAGCACTAGTTGAGACACAGTCAGAGAGAAAGATCAAAGCCTTCCGTACAGACAATGGGGGGGGAATATGTTAACACATCACTTCAGAACCTTTGCCATGAGTCTAGCATACGGTTGCAGCACACAGTTCCATACACTCCATAGCAGAATGGAGTTGCTAAGAGAAAGAACCGATCTCTCAAAGAGATGGCTTCCTGCATGTTGCATGCTAAGTCACTGCCTCATAAGCTATGGGTTGAAGCACTTAATTGTGCTAACTACATCTAGAACAGATTTCCTCATAGGTCTGTCATGGATCAGACCCCCTTTGAGGCTTGGAGCAGCACTAAACCAAAGGTCACCCACTTCCGTGTTTTCGGCTCCTGAGCATGGGCTAGGATCCCCTCTGAAAAGAGGAAAGCTCTTGATCCACAAAGCATTGAGTGCATCTTTGTTGGATACCCTGATGGTGTGAAGGGATACTTACTCCTGATTTCCTCTATAGACAAGCTCATCATTGAGTGAAGTGTCAAATTTGAGTAAAGTCTCTCGCATGCACCTCAATTGCCGCATGCAGACACCTTTTATCTACCTCATGTCCGAGATGATGACTCAGTACTCTCAGATGCAGATACAGAGCATGCAGATGCCGTGGTAGAGCATGCAGATGCAGAGACAGAGTCTTCAAATACAAATCCAGTGCATGCATATGATGATCCACATCCAACCCCAGATTAGGCTTCCAGCAGTGAATCAAATTCCCCTGTCATAAATCAGAGAACAAGGAGTGTACGTGATATATATGCACAAGACCACCCAGCTGCTAGAAATGGTCTTGTGGGGGATAATTCTGATCTGCAGAGGACTAGCTCAGAGTTTATTGAGCCTCCTCTTGTCCTCACTGCCACTGAACCATCACCATCATGGCATTGTAATTTGGTTCAGTCTTCTAATCCACAGTCTTATGCTGAGGCTATTGGGCATCCATCTTGGGAGTCTGCCATGGAGGAGGAGTGTAACTCCCTCCTTGAAAACCAGACCTGGGATCTGGTCGGCCTTCCTTCAAGAAGGAAACTTGTCCAATGCAAATGGGTCTACAAGACCAAGAGTGCTACAGATGGGAAAATCACCAGACGGAAAGCAAGGCTAGTAGCTAAAGGCTTCCAACAAGTGCATGGCATTGATTACGATGAGACCTTTGCTCCAGTAGCAAAGATGGATTCCATACGCCTTACACTTGCCATTGCGACTGCCCAGGGATGGGAAGTACATCAGATGGATGTGAAGAATGCCTTTCTTCATGGAGACCTATCAGAGGAGATTTACATGGAGTAGCCACATGGTTTCATTCAGGATTCATCTTTGGTCTGTATACTGAAGAAATCTCTCTACGGCCTTAAGCAAGCCCTGAGAGCTTGGTATGCGAAGATGGCTTCTTTTCTCTTATCAAAAAACTTTGAAAGATGTAAGTCTGATCCGAATGTTTACATGCTCAGGACACATGATTCTCTTCTTATCTTAGTTTTGTATGTGGATGATCTCCTCATCATCGGTAGCTCGGCTTCAGCCATTGCTGTAGTCAAGAGGGCCTTGCATGATAGGTTCTTGATGATGGACATGGGTCCATTACACTTCTTTCTTGGTCTTGAGATCAGCCAAGATGCCACGGGCATCAAACTCTCTCAGGCTAAGTATGCACGGGATCTCCTTGAGAGATTTCACATGATTGACTGCAATCCAGCACTGACTCCTTTTCTGTCCGGGGTCTGCCTTGAGGATGGAGGTGACACTCAATTAGTTGACAGCACTCTCTACCGACAGCTAGTGGGGAGCTTATTGTACCTCACACACTTTAGACCAGATCTCTCATATGCAGTAGGGGCAGTTTCCAGATACATGCAGGAGCAACATAAGCTACACTAGAATGCTGCCAAGCGCATCCTCCGATGTTTGCAGGGAACCAACACCTTCGGAATTCACTATGCAGTAGGTATTGCATTGAATCTCCTTGGCTTCACTGATTTTGATTGGGCGGGCGACAATATTGATCACAAGTCCATGTCCAGATATTCACTTAGTCTAGGGTCTCGCCCTATCTATTGGTCAAGCAAGAAGCATGCTGCTATTGCTCTCTCTTCAGCCGAGGCTGAGTACAGAGGAGTAGTCAACATCACCATTCAGGCTCTGTGGCTACAACACTTCCTCACTGAGTTTGGCGTCGAGTTCCACTAGCCCATTGTCATCTGGTGTGACAACCAGAGCACTTTCAAATTTTGCAGAGAGCTAGTACAACGGCAGCGAATGAAGCACATAGAGATCCATATGCACTACATCAGAGACTTAGTACATGATCAGGTCATTGATTTGCAGTTATGTCCTTCAGCAGAACAAACTGTAGACATCTTCACCAAGACATTCAATGAGAAGAAGTTTCGCTCTCTACGCGATCGTCTTGGAGTGAAGGACACAGTTGCTTAGCAACTATCTTTTCTTCCTCTTTTCTTTTGATTACATTGTATTTTGAGGGGGGGTTTTCCCACGAGGTTTTCCCTCTTTCCTCAATTTTAGTACAAGTTGCACTGTATTTTGGGTGACCTTTGGCCTTAGTTGCCAGGGCCCATTTTCTATTTTTCCCCATAGTGGTGTTCAGGGGGGGTGTTGGAAGTACTACACACCTACATGCGGACTCTTAGTTAGAGCATGGGACTACATGCAAGATTCCTTCTGCATGATTTACTCCTTGATTTGCTCCTTCTTTAACTCCGCAACTGGTTAGTTCTTCTGCATGATTTACTCCCTAATTTGCTCCTTCTTTAACTCCACAACTGGTTAGTTCTTCTACACGATTTACTCCCTGATTTGCTTCTTCCTACACTCCGCAACTGGCTAGTTCTCTCCGAAACTTCTTGTAGGTGTTGAGTCTTCTCATTGATCACCACTATGGTGCATTACCTTGGGATCTTCACCCAGTAATGCTATATCATGAGCATTGTAACCTATTTTATAATAAATCATTCTTTTGTTCTTTCAATTTTCTTTTAGTGTTTTTGCTCTGCAAAGATGTGTGTTCAACGATTCATCTATGCAAGTTTTCTAACACATTTACACAACACACATACGTGATAGCATGATATACCAATAAATAATCCTGAAACATGATTAAAAAAAATTTAGGGCACATAAAAAGAACACATGTACCTAGAGGATCAAATAGAAATAATATGCTGTGAGCTCCTTCTGCTGTGACATATACATATGCTAGCAAAAAAAACTTTCGTTATTATTCTACAATCTTCTCCCTCATATATATAAAAGAGTCGTCTTTAATGAGATTTTTTTAAAAACTTTTCAGCAAATTACCCTTCTCCTTAGTGTGTGTGTATATATATATATATATATATATATATATATATATATATAAAGAGTTGTCTTTATTGCGATGTTTTGGAAGATTTTCTTATGGGTTTTCAAGTTTTAATTTCTCGCAATAATTTACTGAAATCATAAGTTTGATGAGTAATTATCACTATGTTAAATCGATGGTAAATTTATATATACAGTCCAAAAAACAGTTTAAATAACACAAATCAAAATTTCACTTCAATTTTTTCAAAATTTTCTCATATTCCAACACAGAAATATCCAAAAAAATCCCACTAAAAACAACTCATATATATATATAAACGTTTTGTTTTCCAACTGTAAGAAGTTAACCCTTATAAACTCACAGTTAGAAGGTTGAGCTTTTAAGCCATTAAAGGTCGATGACAAAGGTAAAACCAAAGGTAAAGGTCTATTGGTCCATAGTATCATTATTTTATTTTGTTTTTAATTATTACATTATTTTTTTAAAATATTTCTGATCTTAATCATTCTTTTAATTTTAATTTTCAATCATTTTTTATTGATATAAATTTAATATTGATTTCTTAAATAATGGATAAAGATCGCACATTAACAAGTTGAAGACGTAAGGGTTTTTCCAAGTATAATTTAGAATTTTTATTTTATTTGTTTTGATGGGTATATTATATAAGTGTTTGAATATTTAACATATTTATATATTTAAATCTGAATGATATCAAATTATAATTTTGTTATTAAACCTAGCTATAATTTTTCAAAAAGTAAAAACATACATATATATGACGATTTTACATTTAGTTTAATTTAAAATAATAATTATCCATTCATTTTATTATAAAAATAAAAAAATTTCAAAAAAGTTTCAATCAATCATGTGAAATCTAAATTATGCATTTATTTATGATAAATTATGTTTTCATAAAACCTTTTTGAAAGAGCCTAATTACAATTATTGATAATATTCCATTGTGATCCAAAATTCCAAGAGACTTATTTTTAGTATATATAAGAAAGAAGGATTTTTAGTTCTGATTTCAAATACGACTTGAGTATCCCAAGTATCCCAAAACATGCACTAGACCTAATAAATTATTTTAGCAAAATATGTGAATGTGGCATTACAAAACTTTGACCCAACTTGAACTCACAACTCGTGTCCACAAACCTATCCTATTTAATGGAAATGGCATTCAACCTATATAAAATCCATCAATGTTGTCCTCATGGCCACTCAATTCATATAATACTTAAGAACATAGGACCTCCATGCCCTTCCCTTACTGATTTACACATGATATTGACCATGTGATAAGTCTTCACATAATTTTTTTCCACCCTCAACTGCTTCAAAACTGTAACATGCATCCTTTGTTGATCCTTTCTACTCAATGGTGTTGCTTATTGATGCCTTGATTGATTAAGTTCCAACCAAAATATATAGAATTTTCCACATATCTAACAATCCATTGTGGTCCTTCATGTGTCATTGGTCAACCCTTCACATGTTTCATCCTTTCATTCATGCATCAAGTTAGCCTCTCATCTCACTAGCACTCTTTCTCTATGCATCAATCCTACTTCCCAACTTTCCCATTTTCATTTGTTCCTTGCCTTATGTGAACTATTCCTCACCCATTCTTATATGATGGAAACCCCATGGTTGGGTTACATTCCATGGTGTCATGTCATGTGACTTGTGCCACTCATTCTATTTGATCGTGTGTGTTGAAATCTCACCTATCCAACCAACATCATGCAATGGCATGCCACTCAACTGATCCAACCTACTAATTTGTGTGATGGAATTTGAATTAACTCACCCACGAACTGAATTTTTTGGTGCCATTTCACTCAAATTACCTTACATGCCCATGTCAATCATCCTCTAATTACAAAATGACCCTCATGCAAGTTATATATCCACTGCCTTAACAACATGGTCTATGTCTACTACAATCTTAGGCTATGAGCGAAGTACATTGATAAAGAACTAATCCAGATTTAAACAGGAACACAAAAAATTACAAAGATAACCATAAACACAGAGATGCAGTGGAAATAATACTTCATTTCATTAATGTAAAATACTGAAATATGCTTACAAACAGAAATGGAAATAAACCAGCTAGGGCAATGGTAGCTTATCTTTGAGAAGAGATGTGGCAGCTACATGCCTCTGAACTCCTTACAATGAGGCTCAAGTGCCTTTTTATTATTGAACAATAAGAGAAAATCCTAAACAACCAAAACCCTAACCCGAGGAGATGTAACACCAAGAGTTTGTGGGCCCGGTTGGGGTGAGTTGAACAACCAACTTCCCGAGGTTGCGACTTGGTCATATTATCTCCATTTGACACGCATGATAACCCGTTGGAAAGATCTCTCCGAGGACTACAACGGAAAAGATCATTTTATATCATTAACCGCTGGTGGTAGATTTTCATAAAAATGTTGTTTAGTGCCTCAAAACGGCTCTGGAAGTTTAGGACCCAAAAAACTGCTAAAAATAGTAAACTTTGCTATAATTAAGGAAATTAAAAAACTAAAAGAAGCAATGGTGGGGGTCCAAGTGGAATTGGTGGGTGGCCACCAATATCCACCTAGATCATTCCTTCCCCCTTAGGAAGAAATGGTCCCCATTGCATTGAGTTCCTCCATGAGATGAGGAAACTTCTACTGAACTTGGTCCTTGGTGAGCCACTTGCCCTAGTGAAGGAGTTGGCCTGCTTTGACAACTCGATACAGTTGGATATTCCACTGGAGAGTGTGCTTGATCTATGTGTCCATGATCTGATTAGTTGCATCTTGTTCCATGCAATCTGGATTTAACTCTGTGGGTGTGAGTTGTTCTGCAATGTCGGATATGTCTAGTAATGGTGGAAAGTATGGTTGAAGGAGGTCCACATTGAACACTGGGTGCAGGCTAAGGAATGGGGGAATGCTGAGCTGAAATGCATTGTATCCCACAACCTTGGTAATGGTCTAAGGACCATATCAGAGTGGTTAGAGTTTCTAATAGGTTTCGGGAAGGCGTTCCTTTTACAAATGCAACTAGACTTTGTCGCCCATCTGAAACTTGTGTGACACCTGCTGTTGATCATGTTGCTGCTTGTACTTGGCATTTGATTTCTACAGAATGTCATAGACTTGCTAGAAAATATGTTGGATGTGCTCAATGAAGTTTTTTGCCTTATTTGTTTCGGACTGGACATGAGTCGAATCTACATGAGTAGCCGCAAATGGCATGGCCACATCAATGGGACATAGTGGCTAGAATCCCGAGCCCACTTGAAAAGGGCTATGGCCAGTCAAGATGTGGAGAGCCCGGTTGTAGCTGTGCTGAACATAGGGGAGGCTCTCGTCCCATGTGCGTGGATGATTTTAGTTGTACATGCGCAAAATGTGTACAATCATCCTATTGACAACCTCTGTCTGGCCATCAGTTTGAGGATGGAAGGTTGTGGACTTAGTGGGTTTGGTGTCTAGCATGGACCAAAGACTGGACCAAAATGTATTGAGGAACCTGCTATCCTAATCTAAGATGATAGACTATGGGATCCCAAAGTGTACCCACACTCGTTTAAAGAAGAGTTTAGCAATGGCTTCTACTGTGATATTCTTCTTGCAGGCCGCCATAATGGCCATCTTCTAGAACTTGTCGATGACCACAAAAACACTGTCATTCCCATGCTTAGTGGAAGGAATGCCTGACATGTAATCCATGGAGATGGATTCCCAAGGTTGACTAGGGATAGGCAGCGGTGTATAGATGCCTTGCTTCTTGATGGTCGGTTTGGCAATGGCGCAGGCAGTGCATGATCTGATGTAATTCCCGACAACCTGTCAAAGATTCGGCCAATAGAAATAATTCTGCAGTACTGCCACCATTTTCTCGACCCTGAAATGCCCAGCAGCCTGACTGTAGTGTGCTTCACAAATCATCTGGGCACACTCGCTTGAGGGAACACAATGGTGACCCTAGTGGCATAACAGGGCATCCTGGAGGTGAAAATCTTGAACATGCTGAGCCTCCAAGAGTGTTTGGTATGTGTGGCCGAATTTTGGGTCGCTTTTGTAGAGAAGTGACCAATAACAAGTCTCGTGCCCACAAGAGTTGAGCATAGTGGTTAACGCCATGATCGGTGGTCGACTGAGGCAATCTGCAACATTATTGGTGCTGCCCTTCTTATACTTGATATTCAAATGGAACTGTTGCAGGTATGTGGACCATTTCTGATGGCGATCATTCTGCAATTTCCCTTGGGTCCATATGAACTGCAGCGGTTGGTGGTCTATGTGGATGACCATTTCCTTCCCAAAAATGTAATGCTTCCATTGTCAGTAGGCCCGCACAATAGAATACATCTCTTTGTCATAAGTGGGATACTTCCAGACTGTGTCTGAAAATGTCTCATTGTGATATGCCATTGGATGCCTGTGTTGAGTAAGGACTGCCCCAATAGCATAGTTAGAGGCATCTGTCTTGACTTCAAATGGTTGCTGCAAGTCTGGTAATGCGAGCACTGGTGCCGAGAAGAGTCAATCTTTCAACTCTATGAATGCCTTTTGTTGAGATTCAGACCAAAAGAATTTTTCTTTTGCTCCTCCCTCGGTGACTTGACTCAAGGGCCAAGTGATACAAGAAAATCCGAACACGAACCTGCGGTAGAAGTTGGCAAGACCTAGAAAGCTGCAGAGATCTGTTAGAGTGGTTGGAGATGGCCAATCCCGAATGACTTGGATCTTGGCTGCATCCAAATGCACTCCCTGTTCATCAATAGTGTATCCCAGATACTGAACCTGGGTCATGCCAAAATTGTATTTATCCGAATTGGCACATAACTTGTGTTGCCGCAGTGTTTGGAGAACCTGTTGGATGTGGTGGAGGTGTTCTTACCAACTCTAGCTGAAGATCAGGATGTCATCCAAGTATACCACTACAAACGAGTTGGTGAATGGCCATAAGATGTCATCCATTAGCCTCATGAAGGTTGCAGGAGCATTCGTCAATGTGAAATACATAATCAACCATTCGAAAAGGCCCTCCTTGGCTTTGAAGGCAGTCTTCCACACATCGGAGGGTTTGATTGGTACTTGGTGATATCCTGACTTCAAATCGATCTTGCTAAAATATTTTTCCCCTTTCAGTTGGTCCAGGAGGTCATTAATCTGTGGGATCAAGTACCTATTACGAACAGTGATCTTGTTCAATGCCCAATAGTCAATACAGAGTCTCCAAGTCCCGTCCTTCTTTTGTACCAACACAATCACGCTCCCATAGGGCAATGAACTCGGATGGATGTGACCTTTCTGCAATAGTACCTGAATCTGCCTCTTGATTTCATCGTTCTCCAGAATGGAGAGCTGATAGATTGGTCCATTGGGTAGCGGAGCACCTGTGGTCAGATCAATGGAGTGCTTGACCTGATAGTGCAGAGGAACCCCTATGGGGGAGGTGAAGATGTCCTAGTACTCCTCCACAACCTTGTCCATCTGTAGTTGCCGTGTGGAGGGTCTCAGTTTGGAGGTCGTGGCCACCGTCCTCTTCTTTACTTGAGGCCGTACCATCAAGAAATTTTTTCTCTATTTTGGAAATGAGCTTATTGCATTATTTTGCAGTAACCAAAGAGATGGCAGTAGGTGGTGCTACCTCTGGTATCTTGTACAACTTATTTCCCAAAGTAACAATAACAACATGGGGCCTTGATTCATACACAATATGTCACTTCCACATGTATGGTTGTCCTAATAATACATCACAAACCTTGAGGGGATCAATGTAACACAATACCTCATCCATGAAGGGCTTGATGTTGTATGGAAGGCGACACTGCTAGCTCACGCGAAGATCCTGTCCTTGGTGAAGCCACCGGATAGTGTATGGTTGTGGATGTTCTGTGATCAGTAAGCCCAGCCACTTTACAACCTTTGCCAAAATGAGGTTCTTTTGGCTCTCGCTGTCGACAATGAACTATAGCTTGGAGCCCTTTACCCACATCTCGAAGTGGAATATATGCTCCTCCTCCTTTGGATCTTCGGGTTCCTCCTTCTAGATCTTCGTGGTGGTAATGGTGGCATTGGGCTCCGCATCGATAATATGCTTCACTTTGTCATTCCCCTTGTCGGGTTCTAACTCAGAGTTGGAGCATGCATCTGATTTTGAAACCTTTAGCTCGGCCACCAGTGACGACTTGGCCCAACACTCACTTGTGTGGTGAGTGGAGCTCTTATGGAACTCACACCACTTTCTCGTGTCCTTTTTCGGCTTCGCGGTGCTCTTCTTTGCTTACATATTTGGCTGGTTGTCTTGGGCCATCCCGCCTTGGCTTTTTCCTTTGTTTTGCGGTTTAGGGGCACCTTTCCCTTGCTTCGGATTCGCAGACCCAAAGTCTCACTTCTTTTGTTTAAACTTTTTCTCAACCTTGACGACATATCGGTATGCCATGCCGAGCGAAGAGATCTTCAGGAATTCTATTTCTTCCTGGATGTACTTGTGCAGGCAGCCATGGTATTTGGGTACCAAATGCTGCTCTGAATCCTTGATACCCAAATTTGTGCGAAGGGTATGGAAAATATTGGTAAACTCTAGCACATCTTGGTCCCTTGCCTGCTGTAGTGTGGTCCACATTATGTATTGATCCTCGTAGCTTCCGACAGGGTAGTACTTCTCCTTGATGGCATCCTGGAATGAATTCCAAGTGGGTGCGACTGAAAATAGTGAGCCTGTACTTACATCCTTCTGCTCGCAGTAGGTTTCCCACCAGTCCTTGACGTGGGGGGCTGCATTGAGAAGAGCGAAAATAATCTTTTCCTGACTGGAAAAATCATGAACAAAAAAATAACCCTCTGGCATATTTAACCATTTATCAGTGGCATTTGTGTCTATCTGACCCTCGAATATGGGTATTTCAAAATTAACTTGTACCTTAAACGGTGTGGTGTTTCCAAAGTAGCTTTTGGAAGTTAATGCGTTGCCTCTGGGTAGCCGCTGAAGGATCTGGGAAAAGCTGTCCATCATCGCATTCCTTTGTCACTCAAGGGCTTCTTTGAGAAAGATTTTGATAGGATCTCCTGCCCCCTCGTCTTTCTTTTCATCTACCATGGGAGGCTGTCGGGATTTATGAGGCTAGTCTTGCAAAGGTTCAACCAGTTCAAGCCCTAACTCCTTATATCCCGACCTCGTTGGGGACATGCAAAGAAAAACGGATAAAAAAAGCAGACCGCTCTGATACCGTTAATCTAGATTTAAACAGGAACACAAAAAATTAGAGAGATAACCATAAACACAGAGATGCAGTGGAAATAATACTTCATTTCATTAATGTAAAATACTGAAATATGCTTACAAAGAGAAATGGAAATAAACTAGTTAGGGCGATGATAGCTTATTTATGAGAAGAGATGTGGCGGCTACATGTCTTTGAAATCATTACAATGAGACTTAAGGGCCTTTTTATTATTGAACAATAAGAGCAAACCATAAACAACCAAAACCCTAACCCGAGGAGGTGTAACACCAAGAGTTTATGGGACTCATTGGGGTGAGTTGGACAACAAACTTCTCGGGGTCGTGACTTGGTCAAATAATCTCTGTTTGATGCGCATGATAACCCGTTGGAATGATCTCTCTGAGGACTATGACGGAAAATATTATTTTAGATAGAAAATCGCTTGCGTAGATTTCCAAAAAAATGTCGTTTAGGGCCTCAAAACGGCTCTTGAAGTTTAAAACCCGAAAAACTGCTAAAATTAGTAAACTGTGCTACAATTAAGGAAACTGAAAAAAATGAAAGAAGCAATGGTGGGGGTCCAAGTGGAATTGGCGGGTGGCCACCAATATCTACCTCAATCATTCCTCCCCCTTAGGAAGCAATGGTGCCCATTACGTTGAGTTCCTCCATGAGATGAGGAAACTTCTCCTGAACTTGGTCCCTGGTGAAGAAGTTGGCCTACATTGACAACTCGATACAGTTGGATATTCTGTTGGCGAGTGTGCCTGATATGTGTGTCCATGATCCCATCAGTTGTAACTTGTTCCATGCAATATGGATTTAAATCTGTGGGTGTGAGCTATTCGGCAATGTTAGATGTCTCTAGTAATGGTGGAAAGTATGGCTGAAGGTGGTCCATATTGAACACTGGGTGCAGGCCAAGGAATGGAGGAATGCTGAGCTCAAATGCATTGTCTCCCAAAACCTTCGTAATGGTGTAAGGACCATATTTTGAGCGGTCCAAGTTTCTGATAGGCTTTGATAAGGCGTTTATTTTGCAAATACAAACAGACTTTGTCACCCACCTGAAACTTCTGTGGCACCCGATGTTGATTATCTCGCTGCTTGTACATGGCATTTGATTTCTTCAAAATTTCATGGACCTACTGGCGAATATGTTGGATGTGCTCAATGAAGTTATTTGTCTTATCTGTTTCGGATTGGACATGAGCCGAATCTTCGTGAGTAGCTGCAAATGGCATGGCCACATCAATGGGACATAGTGGCTAGAATCCAAGCCCACCTGAAAAGGGATGTGGCCAGTCGAGCTGTGGAAAATTTAGTTGTAGCCGTGCTAAACATAGGGGAGGCTCTCATCCCATGTGTGTTGATGCTTTGAGTTGTACATGCGTAGATTGTGTACGATCATCCTGTTGAAAACCTCTGTCTGGCCATCAATTTGAAGATGGAAGGCTGTGGACTTAGTGAGTTTTGTGTCAAGCATCGACCAGAGACTAGACCAAAATGTACTGAGGAACCTACTGTCCTGATATGAGATGATAGACTGTGGTATCCAAAAGTGTACCCACACTCGTTCAAAGAAGAGTTTAGCAGTGGCTTCTACTATGATATTCTTCTTGCAAGCTAGCATAATGGCCATCTTCAAGAACTTGTCGATGACCACAAAATCACAGTCGTTTCCATGCTTAGTGGAAGGAAGGCCTGGCATGTAATCCATGGAGATGGATTCCCAAGGTCGAATGGGGTAGACATCGAGGTATAGAGGCCTTGCTTCTTGACGGACGGTTTGGCAATGGTGCAGGCAGTGCATGATCTGACGTACTTCTCGACATCTTGTCGAAGATCCAGCTAATAGAAATACTTCTGCAACATTGCCACCATTTTCTCGACCCCAAAATGCCCAGAAGCCCAACTGTAGCGTGCTTCCAAAATCATCTTGGCACGCTCGCTTAAAGGAACACAAAGGTGACCCAGGTGTCATAACAAGGCATCCTGGAGGTGAAAATATGGAACATGCTGACCCTCCAAAAGTGTCTGGTATGTGTGGCCGAATTCTAGGCCGCTTTTGTAGAGAAGTGGCCAATCAGAAATCTCATCCCCACATGAGTTGAGCACGGTGGTTAACGCCATTATCGGTGATTGACTGAGGAAATTTGCAACATTATTGGTGCTTCCATTCTTATACTTGATATTCAAATGGAAAAATTGCAGGTATGTGGACCACTTCTGATGGCGATCATTCTTCAATTTCCCTTGGGTCTATATGAACTGAAGGGATCAATGGTCTGTGTGGATAATTGTTTCCTTCCACAAAATGTAATGCTTCCATTGTAGGAAAGCCTGCACAATAGAATACATCTCTTTGTCATATGTGGGATACTTCTGGACTATGTCTGAAAGTGTCTCACTGTGATATGCCACTGGATGCCTGTGTTGAGTAAGGACTGCCCCAATAGCATAGTCAGAGGCGTTTGTCTCGACTTCAAATGGTTGTTGCCAGTTTGGTAATGCAAGCACTGGTGTTGAGTAGAGGTGATCTTTCAACTATGTGAATGCCTTCTATTGAGTTTAGACCAAAATAGTTTTTCTTTCGCTCCTCCCTTGGTGACTTGACTCACGGGCCAAGTGATATGAGAAAATCCCAACACGAACCTGTGGTAGAAGTTGGCAAGACCTAGAAAGTTACGGAGCTCTATCAGAGTGGTTGGAGATGGCCAATCCTGAATAACTTGGATCTTGGTTGCATCCACATGCACCCCTTGTTCATCAATAATGTATCCCAGATACTGAACCTAGGTCATGCCAAACATGCATTTCTCCAAATTGGCACATAACTTGTGTTGCCGCAGTGTTTGGAGAACCTTTCAGATGTGGTGGAGGTGTCCTTCCCAACTTTGGCTGAAGATCAAGATGTCATCCAAGTATACCACTACAAATGAGTTGGTGAATGGCCACAAGATGTCATCCATTAGCCTCATGAAGATTGTAGAAGCATTCGTTAATCCGAAAGGCATAACCAATCATTCGAAAAGGCCCTCCTTGGCTTTGAAGGCAGTCTTCCACACATCGGAGGGTTCGATTAGTACTCAGTGATATCCTAACTTCAAATTGATTTGCTAAAATATTTTGTCCCTTTCAATTGGTTTAGGAGGTGATGAATCCGTAGGATTAGGTACCTGTGGAGCTATACAAAGGGTCTCTTTCACCTCTAATTACCTCACATTAGTTGTCAATCCAGGAACGTTTTGTTATTTCAAAGAGTGTCTCAGTTTGAGGCTATCATTTGCCAGAGTAATGCTAGTAGTACAGTGTTCGGAAATACAAGAGTAAACGGATGCTTGTTTATAGTAAACTACTTCAAAAGATTAAACTACACATTCAGAAAACTAAGCAAGTTATCATTCAAGGGTTCAGTAGCAGTAAATGATCCCTTTGTAAACTGATGGAACTAAGGTAAATCAGAGAACAGATCATGGATTTGGGAGCCAGGCAGTAAATGTCAGTGCTCACTACAGCCCTGGATCGTTCTTCACACCAAAATAACAAAGAATAGGAAATAGAACGGTAGATAAGAGATGAAATAGAAAAATAAGAAATAGAACGACAAATCTGAAATGGAACAGCAAACCTGAAATAGAACAGAAAATCTGAAATAGAACAACAAACAGGAAACTGTAAAAGCAACTAAGTCTAGCAAGTAGTAACACCTTAGTCTACAAGATCAAATGCATGAACCGTGACCTACAGGAATCAAATGGAAATCTTTCACTCTTAAGGACGAATTGAACAACACACCAAAATGGAACAGCACTGGTTAATGATAAATTATAGAACAATACTTCAAAACCATATATGCACACGACACATCTTAATAGTAACCTGATCTCGGTAAACCAGTTATCATTCTCAATTATAAAAGATTACGACTGCATTTCACAATGGAACAGCAATGTCTATAGATCCAACAACCGCAAAGAACATAATCGCTAAGATGAATTCCGTAATACCAATGAATAAGTGCATAGCACAGAGACTCTGTAATTGAACAACAACAATATTCTGTAAAGACTGACAGTATTATATCAACACTTGGAAAAACAGTGATACATTGCAGAGTCAATGCGATAGTTCTATCTCAGTAAAGTAAACATAACAGAGCATGTGATGTAAACTAACAAAACACATCAGATTACCAAATAATGCTGATAAGCAAACCACGCATAAACCAAACGTAATAGTACAGGAGCAAGTGTCCTCCAGGGCTAGGCCCTTAGCCTCCAGGGGTACACCGCTTGAAGTTATTCCAGATTCAGAGATGAAATAGTAACCAAGTTTGTATTAATGCATAAAGCGAAATTACAATTGATCGGTTCTTAACGAGACTCGATGATCAAAGTTTTGATCTTAAAGGAAATTACATAAAACATAACCAACCCTCCTCGAGCTAATAGTGTTGCCCCTTTTATAAGGGTGAAGGTGGAGATATCTAAGTGCAGAAATAAATAAAACAACGATCCCTCAGGATCAAGGATCCTGAGGGATTCGCCGAACTGTTAGTCCTCAGTCATCTCTTTCCTTTCCTGCGTCGAGCCGATATCTCCACTTCCTTTCCAGGGCTGATTCACTTTGATTTGCTTTGCCTTGTTTGCATACGGTCTCCTATCAAAGGGACAACGATTAACCCGTCCTTGTCCTTTCCTTTGGAACGGAAACTTCTCGTTTTTCCTTCTTCCTGCATAAGGAAATGACAATTGTCAGTGTTTTCATCTTGCATATTAATCTCACATGTTTTATTACAATTCCTTATCATTTTCTGAGTTCATGATGCAAAAAGGTTTGTAAGTTCTAATGAAAAGATGCTAAAATAATTACCAAAAACATACCTTCTTTAGTACTCCATAGTACCTATTACAAACAGTGATCTTGTTCACTGCTCGATAGTCAATCTCTAGTCTCCAAGTCCCATCCTTCTTCTGTACCAACACGATCAGGCTCCCAAAGGGCGATGAACTCGGATGGATGTGACCTTTTTGTAGCAGCTCCTGAATCTGCCTCTTGATTTTATCGTTCTCTAGAGCGGAGCACCGATAGATTGGTCCATTAGGTAGCGATGCACCTGGCGTTAGAGCGATGGAGTGCTTGACCTAATAGCACAGAGGAACCTGTGTGGGGGAGGTGAATATGTCCTCGTACTCCTCCATAACCTTGTCCATCTGTAGTTGTCATGTGGAGGGTCCTTGTCTGGAGGTTGTGGCCACCATCTTCTTCTTTACTTGAGGGCGTATCATCAGGAAAACAAATTTCCCGGTTTTGGAAATGAGCTTACTACATTTTTTTGTAGTAACCAAAGAGATGGAGGTAGGCAGTACTACCTTTGGTATCTTGTACAACTTATTTCCCAAAGTAACAATAACAACACGGGGCCTTGATTCATACACAACATGTTACTTCCACAAGTATGGTTGTCCTAATAATACATCACAAACCTTAAGAGGAGCAATGTCACACAATACCTCATCCATGAAGGGCTTGATGTTGTATGGAAGGCGACACCACTGGCTCACGCAAAGGTCCTGTCCTTGGTGAAGCCATCCGATGGTGTATGGTTGTCGATGTGATGTGGTCAGTAGGCCTAGCCACTTCACGACCTCTGACGAAATGAGGTTATTTTGGCTCCCGATGTCGACAATGAACTATAGCAGGGAGCCCTTTACCCACATCTGGGAGTGGAAGAGACGCTCCTCCTCCTCTGGATCTTCGGGTTCCTCCTTCTGGATCTTCGTGGTGGCAATGGTGGCGTTAGACTCTGCATCGATAATTTTCTTCCCTTTGTCATTCCCCTTGTTGAGTTCTGACTCAGAGTAGGAACATGCATCTGATTCTAAAACCTCTAGCTTGGCCACTAGTGACTGCTTTGCCCGACACTCACTTGTGTTGTGAGTGGAGCTCTTATGTAACTCACACAACTTTCCCATGTCCTTTTTCAGCTTCGTGGTGCAGTTCTTTACTTGCAGCTTTGGCGGGTTGTCTTGGGCCACCCCGCATTAGCTTTGTCCTTTGTTCTGTGGTTTGGGGGCACCTTTCCCTTACTTCGGATTCTTAGATCCAAAGTCTCACTTCTTTTGTTCAAAATTTTGCTTGACCTTGATGGAATATCGGTATGTCATGCTGAGCGAGGAGATGTTCAGGATACCCAACTTTGTGTGAAGGGTATGGAAAATATTGGTAAACTCTGGCACATCTTAGTCCCTTCCCTACCGTAGCATGGTTCACTTTATGTATTGATCCTCATAGCTTCCGATAGGGTAGTACTGCTCCTTGATGGCATCCCGGAATGAATTCCAAGTGGGTGCGGTTGAAAATAGTGATCCTGTACTTTCATCCTTCTACTTGCAGCCGGATTCCCACCAGTGATTGACGTGGGGGGCTGCTTTGAGAAGAGCAAAAATAATATTTTCCCGATTGTAAAAATCATGAATAGAAAAGTAACCCTCTAGTAGATTTAACCATTTATCGAAAGTATCTACGTCTATCTGACCCTCGCATATAGGGATTTCAAAATTAAATTGTACCTTAAATGGTGTGGCATTTCCAGAGTAGCTATTGGAAGTCGATCTATCGCATCTGGGTAGCCACTGAAGGATCTAGAAAATGTTGTCCATCATCGCGTTCCTTTGTTTCTCAAGGGCTTCTTCGAGCAAGATTTTGATAGGATCTCCTGGCCCTTTTTCTTTATTTTCATCTACCATGGGAGGCCGTCGGGATTTGCGACGGTGGTCTTACAAACGTTCGACTAGTTCAAGCCCAAACTCCTTATATCCTGACCTCATTGGGGACATGCAAAGAGAAATAGAGAAAAAAAGAAGACCGATCTAATACTACTGATCTGGATTTAAACCGGAACGCAACAAATTACAGAGATATCCATAAACACAGAGATGCAGTGGAAATAATACTTCATTTCATTAATGTAAAATACTGAAATATGCTTAAAACAGAAATGGAAATAAACCATCTAGGGCAATGGTAGCTTCTCTTTGAGAAGAGATGTGGCAGCTACATGCCTCTGAACTCCTTACAATGAGGCTCAAGGGCCTTTTTCTTATTGAACAATAAGAGCAAACCCTAAACAACCAAAAACCTAACCTGAGGAGATGTAACACCAAGAGTTTATGGGCCCCGTTGGGGTGAGTTGGACAACCAACTTCCTGGCGTCACAAATTGGTCATATTAGCTCCGTTTGATGTGCATGATAACTTGTTGGAAATATCTCTCCGAGTACTACGATAGAAAGGATGATTTTAGAAAGAAAATTTGTGGTGGTATATTTCTAAAGAAACATCGTTTAGGGCCTCAAAACGGCTCCAGAAGTTTAGGACCTAAAAAATTGCTAAAAATAGTAAACTGTGCTACAATTAAGGAAACTAAAAAAATGAAAGAAGCAATGGTGGGGGTCCAAGTGGAATTGGCAAGTGGCCACCAATATCCACCTGGATCATTCCTCCCCCCTTAGGAAGCAATGGTCCCCATTGCATTGAGTTCCTCCATGAGATGAGGAAACTTCTGCTGAACTTGGTCCCTGGTGAGCCACTTGCCCTGGTGAAGGAGTTGGCATGCTTTGACAACTCAATACAGTTGGATATTCTACTGGCGAGTGTGCTTGATCTGTGTGTCCATGATATGATCAGTTTCAGCTTTTTCCATGCAATCTGGATTTAACTCTATGGGTGTGAGTTGTTCTGCAATGTCGAATGTGTATAGTAATGGTGGAAAGTATGGCCGAAGGCGATCCACATTGAACATTGGGTGCAGGACAAGGAATGGGGGAATGTTGAGCTCAAATGAATTGTCTCCCACGGCCTTGGTAATGGTGTACAAACCATATCGGAGTGGTCTAAGTTTCTGATAGGCTTCGGTAAGGTGTTCCTTTTGCAAATGCAACTAGAATTTGTCACCCACCTTAAACTTGTGTGGCACACTATGTTGATCATGTCGCTACTTGTACTTGGCATTTGATTTCTCCAGAATGTCATGGACCTGTTGGCAAATATGTTGGATGTGCTCAATGAATTTTTTTGCCTCATCTATTTGAGACTGGACATGAGCCAAATCTACATGAGTAGCTACAAATGGCATGACCACATTAATGGGACATAGTAGCTGGAATCCCAATCCTACCTGAAAAGGGCTATGGCCAGTCGAGTTGTGGAGAGCCCAGTTGTAGCTGTGCTAAGCATAGGGGAGGCTCTCATCCCATGTGCGTGGATGCGTTGAGTTGTACATGTTTAGAATGTGTACGATCATCCTGTTGACAACCTCTGTCTGGCCATTAGTGTGAGGATGGAAGGCTATGGACTTAGCGAGTTTGGTGTCTAGCATCGACCAGAGACTAGACCAAAATGTACTGAGGAAGCTGCTATCCCGATCTGAGATGATAGACTACGGGATACCAAAGTGTACCCACACTCATTCAAAGAAGAGTTTAGCAGTTGCTTCTGCCATGGTATTCTTCTTGCAGGCTGCCATAATGGCCATTTTCGAGAACCTGTCGACGACCACAAAAACACAATCGTTTCCATGCTTAGTGGAAGGAAGGCCTGACATGTAATCCATGGAGATGGATTCCCAAGGTCGAATAGGGGTAGGCAATGGGGTATAGAGGCCTTGCTTTTTGATGGTCGATTTGGCAATTGCGTAGGCAGTGCATGATTTGATGTACTTCCCAACATCTTGTCGAAGATTCAACCAATAGAAATACTTCTGCAGTACTGCCACCATTTTCTCAACCCCGAAATGCCCAGTAGCCTAATTGTAGTGTGCTTCCCAAATCATCTTGGCGCGCTTGCTTGAAGGAACACAAAGGTGACCTAGGTGGCATAACAAGGCATCCTGGAGGTGAAAATATGGGACATGCTGACCCTCCAAGAGTGTTTGGTATGTGTGGCCGAATTCTGGGTTACTTTTGTAGAAAAGTGGCCAATCAAAAGTCTTGTGCCCATAAGAGTTGAGCACGGTGGTTAATGCCATGATCGGTGGTTGACTGAGGCAATATGCAACATTATTGGTTCTTCCCTTGTTATACTTGATATTCAAATGGAACTGTTGCAGGTATGTGGACCACTTCTGATGGCAATCATTCTGCTATTTCCCTTGGGTCTGTATGAATTACAGGGGTTGGTGGTTTGTGTGGATGACTGTTTCCTTCCCCAAAATGTAATGCTTCCTTTGTCAGTAGGCCTCCACAATGGAATACATCTCTTTGTCATAAGTGGAATACTTTTGGACTGTGTTTGAAAGTGTCTCACTGAGATATGCCACTAGATGCCCTTGTCAAGTAAGGACTACCTCAATAGCATAGTCAGAGGCATCTGTCTCGAATTCAAATGGTTGTTGCAAGTCTGGTGATGAGAGAACTAGTGTCGAGCAGAGGTGATCTTTCAACTCTATGAATGCCTTCTGTTGAGATTCAGACCAAAATAATTTTTCTTTCGCTCCTCCCTTGGTGACTTGACTCAAGGGCCAAGTGATATGAGAAAATCCCAACACGAACCTGCGGTAGAAGTTGGCAAGACATAGAAAGCTACAAAGCTCTATCAGCGTGGTTGGAGATGGCCAATCCCAAAATGACTTGGATCTTGGCTGCATCCACATGCACCCCCTGTTCATTAATAATGTATCCCAGATACTGAACCTGGGTCATGCCAAAAGTGAATTTCTCCAAAGTGGCACATAACTCGTGTTTCCACAGTGTTTGGAGATCATGTCGGATGTGGTCGAGGTGTTCTTCCCAACTCTAGCTGAAGATCAGGATGTTATCCAAGTATACCACTACAAATGAGTTGGTGAATGGCTGCAAGATGTCATACATTAGCCTCATGAAGGTTGCAGGACCATTCGTCAATCCGAAAGGCATAACCAACCATTCGAAAAGGCCCTCCTTGGCTTTGAAGGTAGTCTTACACACATCAGAGGGTTTGATTGGTACTTAGTGATATCCTGACTTCAAACCGATCTTTCTGAAATATTTTTCCCCTTTCAGTTGGTCAAGGAGGTCATCAATCCATGGGATCAACTACCTATTATGAACAATGATCTTGTTCAGCGCCCGATAGTCAACACAGAGTCTCCAGGTCCCATCCTTCTTCTGTATGAACATGATCGGCCTCCCACATGGAAATGAGCTCAGACGGATGTGACCTTTCTGTAGAAACTCCTGAATCTACCTCTTGATTTCATTGTTCTTCAGAACGGAGTGCTGATAGATTGGTCCATTAGGCAGCAACACACTTGGGGTCAGATCGATGGAGTGCTTGACCTGACAGTGGAGAGGAACCCCTGTGGGGGAGGTGAATATGTCCTCGTACTCCTCCACGACCTTGTCCATCTGTAGTTGTCGTGCAGAGGGTCCCTATTTGGAGGCTGTGGCCACCGTCTTCTTCTTTACTTGAGGGCATATCATCAGGAAAAAATTTCCTAGTTTTGGAAATGAGCTTACTGCATTGTTTTGCAGTAACCATAGAGATGGCGGTAAGTGGTGCTACCTCCGGTATCCTATATAACCTATTTCCCAAAGTAACAATAACAACACGAGATCTTGATTCATACACATCATGTCACTTCCACAAGTATGGTTGTCCTAATACTACATCACAAACCTCAATGGGAGCAATGTCACACAATACGTCATCTGTGAAGGGCTTGATGTTGTATGGAAGGCGACACTACTAGCTCATGCAAAGATCTCGTCCTTGGTGAAACCACCCAATGGTGTATGGTTGTGGATGTGGTGTGGTCGGTAAGCCTAGCCACTTCATGACCTCTACTGAAATGAAGTTCTTTTGGCTCTCGCCATCGACAATGAATTGTAGCGGGGAGCCCTTTACCCACATTTGGGAGTGGAGGAGACACTCCTCCTCCTCTAGATCTTCAGGTTCCTCCTTTTGGATCTTCATGGTGACAACAGTAGTGTTGGGCTCTACATAGATAATTTGCTTCCCTTTTTCATTCCCCTAGTCAAGTTCTGACTCAGAGTCGAAACATGCATCTTATTCTGAAACCTTTAGCTCGGCCACCAGTGACTGCTTGGCCCGACACTCACTTGTGTTGTGAGTGGAGCTCTTATGGAACTCACACCACTTTCCTGTGTCCTTTTTTTGCTTCGCAACATTGTTCTTTACTTGCAGCTTTAGCAGGTTGTCCTGGGCCGCCCCGCCTTGGCTTTGTCCTTTGTTCTATGGTTTGGGTGCACCTTTTCCTTACTTCGGATTCACAGATCCAAATTCTCGCTTCTTTTGTTTAAACTTTTTCTTGACCTTGATGACATATCGGTATGCCATGCTGGGCGAGGAGATCTTCAGGAATTTTATTTCTCCCTGGATGTACTAGTGTAGGCAGCCACAGTATTTGAGTACCAAATGCTGCTCTGAATCCTTGATACCCAACTTTGTGTGAAGGGTATGGAAAATATTGGTAAACTCTGGCACGTCTTGATCCCTTCCATTCTGTAGCATGGTCCACTTTATGTATTGATCCTCATAGATTCTGACAGGTTAGTACTGCTCCATGATGGCATCCCAGAATGAATTCCAAGTGGATGTGGCTGAAAATAGTGAGCTTGTACTTTCATTCTTTTGCTCATAGTAGGTTTCCCACTAGTCCTTGATGTGGAGGGCTGCATTGAGAAGAGCAAAAATAATATTTTCGCGACTAGAAAAATCATGAACAGAAAAATAACCCTCTAGCAGATTTAACCGTTTATCGGTGGCATCTGCATCTATCTGACCCTCGAATATGGGTATTTCAAAATTAACTTGTACCTTAAACATTTTGGTGTTTCCAGAGTAGCTGTTGGAAGCTAATGCATCGCCTCTGGGTAGCCACTGAAGGATCTGGGAAAAGTTGTCCATCATCGCGTTCCTTTGTCACTCGAGGGATTCTTTGAGAAAGATTTTGATAGGATCTCCTGCCCCCTCATCTTTCTTTTCATCTGCCATGGGAGGCCGTCGGGATTTACGAGGCTGGTCTTGCGAAGGTTTGCCCAGATCAAGCCCTAACTCCTTATATCTTGACCTTGTTGGGGACATGCAAAGAAAAACAGAGAAAAAAAGCAGACTGCTCTGATACCACTGATCCAGATTTAAACAAGAATGCAACAAATTACAGAGATAACCATAAACACAAAGATGCAGTGGAAATAATACTTCATTTCATTAATGTAAAATACCGAAATATGCTTACAAACAGAAATGGAAATAAACCAGCTAGGGCAATGGTAGCTTATCTCTAAGAAGAGATGTGGTAGCTAAATGCCTATGAACTACTTACAATGAGGCTCAAGGGCCTTTTTATTATTGAACAATAAGAGAAAACCCTAAACAACCAAAACCCTAACCCGAGGAGATGTAACACCAAGAGTTTATGGGCCCCATTGGGGTGAGTTGGACAACCAACTTCCCAGGGGCGTGACTTGGTCATATTATCTCCGTTTGACATGCATGATAACCCAATGGAATGATCTCTCTGAGGAATACGAGGGAAAATATGATTTTAGGTAAAAAATCGTTGGTGGTAGATTTCCATAAAAATGTCTTTTAGGGCCTCAAATCGGCTCCGAAAGTTTAGGACCCAAAAAACTGCTAAAAATAGTAAACTTTGCTACAATTAAGGAAACTAAAAAATTGAAAGAAACAATGGTGGGGGTCCAAGTGGAATTGGTGAGTGGCCAACAATATCCACATAGATCAAGAAACTCACATGAGTTCCATTTCATTGATTGGATGCAATTGAAACCATGGGTCCATGGAAAGTGGAGACTCACTGTTATGAAACCAGCTCAAGAAAAGATAGATCAATGCCTTAGAATTCAGCCTCTTCGAGGGGGCAACCTCCTTTACATTACATAAATGAACAATTCTTGGATGATACAAATGACAAAACCTCCTTTCTATATATAGGAGTCTAAGGAGTCACAATATAATCCAGCCGACCTAACAATAATAATATAAAGCCACAAAAATAACAATAGAGGGATTCTATGGGGCACAGAAATAACAATATGGGGTAATAGGGGCACAACAATATAAATAAGGGGTATAACTACAATAGTAATGGGGTAATCACTAGTATTATAGGGACCCAACATGCCCCTCTCCTTCAAAAAAGTGTTGTCCTCAACGCTTGAGTAGTTCTGGATACTTCTGCATAAAATTCTCATCCTCCCATGTGGAATCTTCAGCGGATAAGTTCTTCCACTTGATAAGATACTCTGAAATTGATCGATTTCGTAGCTGTCGAGTTCTTGTTTCTGTGACTGCTTCCGGTTCCAATATAATTTTTCCTTCCTCGTCAAGTTCTGGCAATATTGTTTGAACTGGGAGCTTGTCACCTATAACCTTCTTTAAACATGAAACATGGAAAACTGGGTGCAATCGAGAAGCTGCAGGAAGCTCCAATTTGTATGCCATAGTACCAATCTTTTGCAACACCTTGTACGGACCATAATACTTTGGTGATAATTTATTATCCTTCTTAGCTTGCTTTAGGGACATTTGCTTATATGGTTGTAGCCGTAGGAATACCCAATCACCTACATCAAAACTTCTTTCACTGCGATGTTGATCTGCCTGTTGTTTCATTCTATTTTGTGCCAACACGAGGTTATCCTTTAAGAGTTGGAGGACTTGTTGTTGATGTTCGATGTGATGTTCCACTGCCTGAACCTTAGAATTTTCTCTTAAATATGATGTGATGGATGGTGGTTGATACCCATAAAGTGCCATAAATGGGGTCATTTTTGTTGCTGTATGGAAGGAAGTGTTATACCACCATTCAGCCAGAGGCAACCATTTGACCCATTGTGTCTGTTTATCAGATACAAAGCAACGAAGATATCCTTCCAAACATTTGTTTACTATCTCAGTTTGCCCATCAGATTGAGGATGATAAGATGAGCTATGAGCTAACTGAGTACCAAGACAAGAAAATAATTCTGTCCAAAAATTTCCAGTGAAAATGGGATCTCTGTCACTTACAATAATCTTTGGGTTTCCATGTAGCTTTTGAACTGTTTCCATAAATGCAGTAGAAACTGTACTGGCTTTAAATGGATGTGATAATGCACAAAAGTGTGCATACTTGGTAAGTCTGTCAACTACCACCATGATGACACTCTTTCCCTCAGACTTGGGTAAACCTGTGATAAAATCCATTGAAACCTCCTCCCAACGTTGGCTTGGAATGGATAAAGGTTGTAATAGACCCGGTGTCTTAATTGTTTCAACTTTATTTTGTTGGCAAACCAAACATTCCGCCACAAACTTTTGAATATCTGATTTAAGGCCATCCCAAAAAAATTCCTTCTTAACCCTGTGGTAAGTTTTTAAAAATCCTGAGTGCCCTCCTAAGGGAGAAGTGTGCAATTCCATAAGAATCTTTTGTTTTAGCTGGGAATTCTTACAGAGGTATAAGCGATCTTTGTACCATAACGAATCATTTTTCCAGCTAAATGTATCAGAAGTACTGGAATCTTGTTGTAGCTTTCGAATAAGTGCCCACACTTCTTCGTCATTCTTCCATTCCTCCCTTGCTTCGTTTATCCAATCTGGTTGGATAATAGAAATGGCACACAACAATGCTTCCACATCCTCATCCTTTCTTGAGAGTGCATCTGCCACCACATTTTGCTTCCCTTTTTTGTAGATGATTTCAAAGTCATAACCCAACATCTTTGTGACCCACTTTTGTTGCTCTTCAGAGGATAATCTTTGTTCTAAAAAGTATTTAAGGCTATCATGATCCGTTTTTACCTTGAAGTGTCTTCCCATTAGGTAGGGTCGCCATTTCTTAAGTGCATGGAGTATTGCCAACATTTCCTTCTCATAAATAGCTTTGCTTAAAAACTTTCCCTTGATTGGACGACTTTCAAAAGCAATGGGTCTTTCATCTTGCATTAGAACAGCACCAATTCCATTTCCTGAAGCATCACATTCCACAATAAAGGTTTTTGTGAAGTCCGGTGTAGCTAAGACCGGTGCTTGGCACATTGCCTCTTTAAGATGTTCAAAGGCCTTTGTTGCTTCCGGAGTCCATGAAAATGAATCTTTCTTCAATAATGTTGTTAGAGGTGCTGCTATTCTCCCATAATTCTTAACAAACTTGCGATAATACCCTGTCAACCCAAGAAATCCTCGCAGATGCTTTATGGATGTGGGGATTTTCCATTCCTTAATGGCTTTAATTTTGCTAGGGTCTACCTTAACTCCTTCATGAGATACAATATGACCCAAATATTCCACCTCCTGGACTCCAAAGAAACATTTGGATCTTTTTGCATATAATTGTTTCTCCTCCAATAGTTGTAGCACCTTGTCAACATGTTCAACATGATCCTTCCAAGACTTGCTGTAGATTAGTATATCATCAAAAAATACTAACACAAATTTTCTAAGGAATGGTTTGAAAATTGAATTCATCAAACCTTGAAATGTTGAAGGTGCATTGGTAAGGCCAAAAGGCATGACCAAAAATTCATAATGACCCTCATGAGTTCTAAATGCCGTTTTCGGAATGTCTTCAATCTTCATTCTGATTTGATGATATCCCGAACGAAGATCCAACTTGGTGAAGTAAATTGATCCATGCAATTCATCCAGTAATTCATCAATGACAGGAATGGGGAACTTATCTTTAATAGTGAGCTTGTTGAGCTCCCTATAATCTGGACACATGCGCCATGATCCATCCTTCTTGTGCACCAATACTACTGGAGCTGAGAAAGAACTTTGACTCGGTTGAATTATACCAGCCTCTAGCATTTCTGCAACCATACGTTCAATTTCACTTTTTTGGACATATGGATATCTGTACGGCCTGATGTTTGGAGGAACACTTCCTGGAATCAGATGAATAGCATGATCATGATCACGCATAGGTGGGAGACCTTTGGGAGTCTCAAATACCTTGGAATGATTGTCCAGGACTTTTTGGAGATCTGGAGAAATAGATGATTCCAATGTGGAAACATCTAGCGAACATAATTGTGCAATTACACCTCTTTGCTCCTTTTTTAGAAGCTTTGTCATGCCATTAGAGCTGATTATCTTTCCTGGTTTCCCTGCAATACCCCTTAATTCAACTTCCTTTCCTTCCACAGAAAATTTCATGAAAAGTTCTTGAAAATTAAAAGCTATTGTACCCAAGGATTGTAGCCATTGGACTCCTAGTACAACATCAGCACCTCCCATTGGAATGGAAAGCATTGGGCTAGTCAATACATATTCTCCCATGGATAGCTTGATATTATGGCACTTTCCAGAACAATTTATTGTTCCTCCATTTGCAATCATCACTTGACACTCTGGTGCTGGATATAGGAAGCAATTCAATTCTTTTGCTACCCTACAATGAATAAAATTGTGGGTGCTTCCTGAATCAATCAACACTATTACCTTTTTCTTCTTGATTTGTCCTTCTATCTTGATGGTTTGAGGAGTGGTAATTCCCGCCAATGCATTACAAGATATGGTCGGATTTATTTGTTCTTCATCTAGGCTTTGTTCCTGGAATATATCCTCTTCTTTTGACCTTTCTTGCTCCTTTTCTTCTTCCTCTTCACAATCTATGTAGAATAATTTCTTCTCAGCACACTTATGACCTTTTGTGTATTTGCTATCACAATTGTAACAAAGCCCTTTTGCTCTTTTTTCTTCCAATTGTTGTGGTGTCAACCTTGTAGGTTGTGGAAGACTATGGGCAACAACACTTCCGTCTTTATAGTTGTGAATGGTATGCTTCCTAGTTGCCATAATTTTGCTTTCCATTTTTCTTGCTAACCTGAATGCCTTCTCTAATGAATCAGGTTCCCAAAGGCGCACATCATGTTGGATATTATCCTTTAAAGACCCTATGAACACATCAATCCTATGCTCCTCTGGAATATCTTTTACCCTTATGTTCAATTTTTGGAACTCCTCAATGTGCTCCATTATTGAACCCTTTTGTTTGAGACTTATCAATTGGCTAAAAAAAGTGTTGCTTTTTGTATCCTCATAATGTGCTATCAATTCTTCCGTAAAAATTGCCCAAGTGATAAATTGTTTACGAGAACAAAGCCATTGATACCATACAAACTGATTTGGTTCCAAATATAAAGTTGCCATACGTACCTTTTGTGTGTTTTGCACATTATTGAGATCGAAGAATTGCTCCATCTGTAATATCCATGTGGCGGGATCCTTGCCATCAAACTTCCTCATATCGATTTTTGGAATATGGTGATTCTTCGATCCAACATTAGCGTCTATGGAATCATGATTAACATTTCTTTTGTTCTCATCATGAGTTTCCTTTACTACCTTTTCACCATTAGTAAGTATTTCTTGTAGAAAATTAGTCAAATCTGTCTTCAAATCTGCCATGCCTGTCTTCAAATTTGTGTTCAAATCTATCTTCAAATTGTCCATCTTAGCTTCCATGCCATTCATCTTAGCTTCCACGCCATTTATCTTAGCTTCCACGCCATTTATCTTAGCATCTGTTAACTTTTGTGAGCGTGACATTTGTTGCACTTGTTCTTGTAATTTTGATATATCATGTAGCATTTCTTCCTCTTCTTCATGAGTCATGCTAGAGCTTTCAGGTTCCTTACTAGGTGTTTGCATTTTCTTTCCTCGGGGCATCAGTTACCGATAATAATGCTCTACTATGCCCTTTGAATTCCTTCACAATAAGTTTTCAAACCAAGCTTAACTTGTGAACTTGTGACCTGTAGTAGCTCTCTGTGTCCTATTTCCAATGCCACAAGTCTGACCCAAATTGGATTCTCCAAGGAAGAGTTATGCGAAATCTCCCACAGTGACTTGATTATAGACTAGTTCAGTAGAGCTAACTTGTACGACGTGCCGCGAGTCATTGTTTCGACCTTTGGATCTAAAAAACACCCACAAGAAACTACAGTCTGTCCTCTTTCTGTACCTTTTTACGAAATTTCAATCCGATCCTCAGAGAGAAAGTTATGACGATTTTCCCCAGGTCACCTGTTTTGAATGTAATTCAGGAGTCTGCAAAAAGACCAACTTCCTCAGATCATATCTCGGAAAATATCACGCAAAAAGCTCTGAAATTCGGACCCAAGGTTCAGCAACAATTATTCTCAAATGGGTTTTTTTTGCGACTTCTGAAACGTCACAGAAAAAAAGTTATAGCGAAAATTCCACGATGACCTGTTTGGAGCAGCGAAACCCTAGAATCCAAAGCTCTGATACCAAATGTTATGAAACCAGCTCAAGAAAAGATAGAAAAGATAGATCAACGCCTTAGAATTCAACCTCTTCGAGGGGGAAACCTCCTTTACATTACATAAATGAAAAATTCTTGGATGATACAAATGACAAAACCTCCTTTCTATATATAGGAGTCTAAGGAGTCACAATATAATCCAGCCGACCTAACAATAATAATATAAAGCCACAAAAATAACAATAGAGGGATTCTATGGGGCACAGAAATAATAATATGTGGGTAATAGGGGCACAACAATATAAATAAGGGGTATAACTACAATAGTAATGGGGTAATCACTAGTATTATAGGGACCCAACACTCACGGACCTATCATGGAGGAGGAAACTATGTAGTTGAAGAATGGTGTTGATGTATTGGAAGAGGAGGGTGAATTGAAGGAGGATGTTCCACTTCTAATAGAGACACATTTGGAGAATACTGAGAGTGCATCACAACCACCACCTCCATAGATCTAGATACCTAGGTTAAGTTTCAAAAAACATCCCACTTTATCTTTCACCCTATCCCCAGCACCTTGAATCTCAATAGTAGCAATTGCACCTTCCCCCTCAATCTCAACCTCAACATGTCCAAATAAAACTTCAAGAGTAAAAGTGGCGACCTTTTCTCATAAAATGAGTAGACAAAATCCTTGATTCCTCAACAGATTATCCTTATAGTATCTAGATTCCTCATGAGACACATTTATTTTCCTTTTGATGTTATTTTGCATCATCCTATCATGATATATGACTTAGGATAGATATCATATTTTAGTATTGATGTGTGATGTACTACTTGGCACCTTAAAAATCTTACATATAAATTTCATTCTCATATTTATGTATAAATGTGTTTGTTTCATGTTTTTCTTGCTTTATATGTTTAAAAATTTGGGAAAAATGACCATTTTTTTCTCTATTAAGTTTTTGAATGTTCTCTAATCCTGGTTTATATTCCCCCCAAATTTTTGATTATTTATACTCCATACCCTCGATGATATAATTGATGACATGATAAATGTAACATAGGTTTGTATTCTTTGATATCATATATGTTCCACATAACTTCCAAATTGTAGGCTCTTTTATTTTCAATAGTATTTGCGGCAACATGGAAGAAGGTGGCAAGTATGGTTTGTTGGAAATGTCAAGAAGCTCAATTAGGTGGGACATCCAAAAGGATGATTTGGAGTTGGAAGTTGGAGATACTTGTATCTCTTATCTTCCACACTTTCATGCAAGGAGATTGGGTAGGAAGAAGATATTTTTTTGGAGTGACTTGTTGGATGCCAATTCTTGCTCTTGGAAGGATTGGTGATTGTTGGGTCATGAGTTTGTGTTGTATTCAATGGATAAACTCACTTTTCTAGAGATTTTTGGACTAATCCAATAAGAATATATACTTGATATGAATATTTATATGCCAAGGCCCTTCTAGAAGGGAGTGGATTTCTAAACAAATTTTGATTCAAGTACTATGATTCATGTAGATTGTACTCAATTTTTCATCAAAGGCTTGTGTTAGGACCATTTTGGAATGTTATGTGGACATCACCAAATGTTGAGACTCAACACATTTGAAGGTTGCATAATGTCTTGCTATTTTAGGTTTCTTATATGCTTAGTGCATCCTTCTAGTTAATGATCTATCAAGGTCTCCCATCCAAAACTTGATTATAAGTTGGCATTTTTTATCTCTAGAATAGAGTAACTATGTTTCACTCTTAACTAATTATTTATTGTGGGATGGATAGGTACGAACAACCTCTCTTTCTTTAGGGCCAAGAGAAAAGGTAATTTCTCCCCCTAGGTTGTCCCTAATGCCCAAGATTTTACTTCGGAAAAATCTTGCATTATTTGGGAATTTCAACATTATTTGTTCTTTGAAAACTACATTAAAAATGTGTTTTTTGATAACAAGGTTAGTTCTTTAGCTGCTTTTTGTCAATTATGGAGTGAGGAGGCACATATGCAACTAATGGAAAAAGGTACAGTATTGATTATAGATCTCAATTGTTAGATTATGATACTTTGGATCAAGGAAGAGGACATAAACATCAATGTATATACCCTTCCATTTTTTTAATATTACTACTAATATAAATAATTTATGTATATATACTAAGTATATTTTATACAATAAATCAAGATTGGAAGGGAAAGTTCAATCTCAATTTCTTAGTTGATTGTCTTGGGGAGATACTGATTATCAAATCTATTGTTACATCTCCCTATTTTAAAAAAGCACAATTGTTATGTGAGTGTATAGATTCATTTAGGAGATAGGTCGATGATTTGTTGTGCAACTCCTTACAAATAATTTTTTTATTTACATTACCTATAACATGTTTCTTATGGACATGTATCGACCATTATGTATATAATCATACATATGTTCTTCCACCCAAGAGATAGTTCACAAGGAACAAGGAGTTGGTTCACCCCACAATCATGTCTTTCACCACTAGCTTCATTTCTCATCAATCTCGCAAAAGTCTATGTTGTAATTACAAAGGATGATTATTTCAGATGAGTAGAATGCTTGTATCTATGGAACTAAACTGAATGGTCATGCAATAGCATGACTTGTGAGATGGGATCAAAATTGGCTACTTGTATAAGGATAGAGCCAAAGAAGCATTCCAATTGATACTACGAGGACAAGGGGGAAGAAGGATTCACCAACAGGGATCTACCAAAAGACCAATTTGGTGGTCTCAATTGTATCAAACCAATGAAATGGAATTTATGTGAGGTGATTTGTCAATGTACTTCACCCATAGCTTGAGATTGTAGTAGACATAGACCATGTTGTTAAGGCAGTGGATATCTAACTTGCATGAGGTTCATTTTATAATTATAGGATGATGGCCATGGGTGGAGTTTGATGGCTTGGAAGAGTGATTTTGGCCACCCTGCAAAACATTTTTGGTTTCAAGTTATCCATATCACATGAGTGGCATGCCATGTCTCACCATTGCATGTTGGATGGTTGCATGGAATGGGATCACCCATGGCTTCGTAAGGTAATTTGAGTAACGTAAGGTAGTTGCATATGTGCCTCCTCACTCCATAATTGACAAAAATAAGCTAAAGAAATAACCTTGTTATCAAAAAACACATTTTTAATGTATTTTTCAAAGAACAAATACAATCATGCATGTACATAAAAGAAAGTATTTCGACTCACACCTATGGAATTCATAAGAGTGGGTTTAATTACACATAAATATTAAATGATATTGAAAAATCCAAAAAAATAATAAAAATAAAAATAAAAAAACATGGTCCTATTGTTACATGCTCGTTGCCATGATGTCTTAATGACATTCATGTATGTTCTTTCAATATCAACATTTAGAGATAAGCCATTCCCTACATCTCCATGATGAAAACTTGACTAAACTGGGGGGGGGGGTGAATCTGTTTAGTATACTCATGGACATTAAATTCTTTTCCTTAATACTCATTAATTGAAAGCATTACATGATCTAGGTGGATATTGGTGGCCGCCTGCCAAGTCCACTTGGACCCCCAACATTGTTTCTTTCAGCTTTTTAGTTTCCTTAATTGTAGCACAGTTTACTATCTTTTGTAGTTTTTTGGGTCCTGAACTTCTGGAGCCGTTTTGAGGCCCTAAACGACGTTTTTTGGGAAAATTGTGAGCAACATGGGTCCATGGACCGATGTTGCTCTTCCAAAAGTTTTAGTTCTTGGATAGATCTTTCTAACGAGATACTATGCACGTCAAACGAAGATCATATGCCAAAGTTACGACCCCAGGAAGTTGATGTACCAATTTACCCAAACGAGGCCCACAGTTTGTCGTTTCATCTTCTAGGGTTAGGTTTTTGGATGTTTAGGGTTTTCCATTGTTTCTCAACAATAAATAGGCCTTCGAACCTCATTGTAACACAATTCAGAGGCATGTAGCCGCCACATCTCTTCTCAGAGATAAGCTACGATCGCCCTAGCTGGTTTATTTCCATTGTTGTTTGTAAGCATATTTCAGTATTTTACATTAATGAAATGAAGTATTATTTCCGTTGCATCTCTGTGTTTATGGTTATCTATGTAATTTGTTGTGTTCCTGTTTAAATCCGGATCAGTGGTATCAGAGCGGTCTGCTTTTTCTCTGTTTTTCTTTGCATGTCCCCAACGAGTTCAGGATATAAGGAGTTAGGGCTTGAACTGGTCGAACCTTTGCAAGACCAGCCTTGCAAATCTCGATGGCCTCCCATGGTGGATGAAAAGAAAGATGAGGCGATAGGAGATCCTATCAAAATCTTGCTTGAAGAATCCCTCGAGCGACAAAGGAACGCGATGATGGACATCTTTGCCCAGATCCTTCAACGGCTACCCAGGGGTGACACATCAGCTACCAACAGCTACTTTGGAAACACCACACCGTTTAAGGTACAAGTTAATTTTGAAATCCCCATATTTGATGGTCAGATAGACGTAGATGCCATCAATAAATGGTTAAATCTGCTAGAGGGTTATTTTTCTGTTCATGATTTTTCCAGTCGAGAAAAGATTATTTTTTCTCTTCTCAAAGCAGCCCCCCACGTCAAGGATTGGTGGGAAACCTACTGCGAGCAAAAGGATGAAAGTAAAGGCTCACTATTTTTAGCTACACCCACTTGGGATTCATTTTGAGATGCCATCAAGGAGCGGTACTACCCTATCAGAAGCTATGAGGATCAATACATAAAGTGGACCACGCTACGGTAGGGAAGGGACCAAGACGTGGCGGAGTTTACCAATATTTTCCATACCCTTCGCACAAAGTTGGGTATCATGGATTCAGAGTAGTATTTGGTACTCAAATACTGCTGTTACCTACACAAGTACATCCAAGAAGAAATAGAATTCCTGAACATCCCCTCTCTTGTCAAGACATACCGATATTCCGTCAAGGTCGAGCAAAAGTTTACACAGAAGAAGTGAGACTTTGGATATGCGAATTCGAAGCAAGGGAAAGGTTCCCCCAAACTGTAAAACAAAGGACAAATCCAAGGCGGGGTGGCCCAAGACAACCTGCCAAAGCTACAAGCAAAGAACAGTTTCATGAAGCTGAAAAAGGACATAGGAAAGTCGCGTGAGTTCCATAAGAGCTCCACTCACAACACAAGTTAGTGTTGGGCCAAGCAGTCATTGGTGGCCGAGCTAAAGGTTTTAGAATTAGTTGCATGTTTTGACTCTAAGTCAGAACCCAACAAGGGGAATGACAAAGGGAAGAAGATTATCGATGCGGAGCCCAACGCCACCGTTGCCACCATGAAGATCCAGAAGGAGGAACCCGAAGATCCAGAGGAGGAGGACCATCTCTTCCACTCCCAAATGTGGGTAAAGGTTTCCCTGCTATAGTTCATTATCGACAACAAGAGCCAAAAGAACCTCATTTCAACAGAGGTCATGAAGTGGCTGGGCTTACCGACCACATCACATCCACAATTGTACACCAATGGGTGGCTTCACCAAGGATAGGATCTTCGTGTGAGCCAACAGTGTCACCTTCCATACAACATCAAGCCCTTCACGGATGAGGTATTGTGTGACATTACTCCCCTTGAATTTTGTGATGTATCATTAGGACAACCATACTTATGGAAGCAACATGCTGTGTATGAATCAAGACCCCGTGTTGTTATTGTTACTTTGGGAAATAAATTGTGCAAGATACCAGAGGTAGCACCGCCTATCGTCATCTGTTTGATTACTGCAAAAAAATGTATTAAGCTCGTTTCAAAAACCGGGAAATTTGTTTTCCTAATGACACGCCCTCAAGGAAAGAAGAAGACGGTGGCCACGACCTCTAGAGAGGGCCCCTCTGCACAACAATTACAGATGGACAAGGTCATTGAGGAGTATGAGGACATCTTCACCTCCCATGCAAGGGTTCCTCTACCCTGTCAGGTTAAACACTCCATCGATCTGACCCCAGGTGCACTGCTGCCAAATGGACCAATATATCAGTGCTTTGTTCTAGAGAATGATGAAATCAAGAGGTAGATTCAGGAGCTGCTGTAGAAAGGTCACATCCATCCATGTTCATCATCCTGTGGGAGCTCGGTCATGTTGGTACAGAAGAAGGATGGGACTTGGAGATTATGTATTGGCTATCAAGTGCTGAACAAAATCACTATCTGTAATAGGTATCCAATCCCACAGATTGATGACCTCTTGGACCAATTGAAGGGGGGAAAATATTTCAGTAAGATCGATTTGAAGTCAGGATATCACCAAGTACCAATCGAACCCTCCAATGTGTGGAAGACTGCCTTCAAAGCCAAGGAGGGCCTTTTCGAATGGTTGGTTATGCCTTTTGGATTGAAAAATGCTCCTGCAACCTTCATGAGGCTAATGGATGACATCTTGCAGCCATTCACGAACTCATTTGTAGTGGTATACTTGGATGACATCCTGATCTTCAGCTAGAGTTGGGAAGAGCACCTCCACCACATCCGACAGGTTCTCTAAACACTGCGGCAACACAAGTTATGTGCCAATTTGGAGAAATGCACTTTTGGCATGACCCAGGTTCAGTATCTGGGATACATTATTGATGAATAAGGGGTGCATTTGGATCCATCCAAGATCCAAGTCATTTGAAATTGGCTATCTCCAACTACTTTGATAGAGATCCGCAACTTTCTAGGTCTTGCCAACTTTTACCGCAGGTTCGTGTTGGGGATTTTATCATATCACTTGGCCCTTAAGTCAAGTCACCAAGGGAGGAGTGAAAGAAAAATTCTTTTGGTTTGAATCTCAACAGAAGGCATTCACAGAGTTGAAAGATCACCTTTACATGGCACTAGTGCTCACATTACCAGACTTGTAACAACCATTTTAGGTCGAGATAGATGCCTCTGACTATGCTATTGGGGCAGTCCTTACTCAACATGGACATCTAGTGGCATATCATAATGAGACACTTTCAAACACAATCCAGAAGTATCCCCCTTATGACAAAGAGATGTATTCCATTATGCAGGCTTGTCGACAATGGAAGCATTACGTTTTGGGGAAGGAAATGGTGCTCCACACATACCGCCAACCCCTACAGTTCATACAGATCCAAGGGAAATTGCAGAATGCTCGCCATCAGAAGTGGTCCACATATCTGCACCAGTTCCATTTGAATATCAAGTATAAGAAGGGTAGCACCAATAATGTTGTAGATTTCATTAGTTGACCACCGATCATGGCATTAACCACTATGCTCAACTCTTATGGGCATGAGACTTCTGATTGGCCACTTCTCTACAAAAGCAACCTAGAATTCGGCCACACATACCAGACACTCTTGGAGGGTCAGCATGTTCTAGATTTTCACCTCCAGGATGCCCTGTTATGCCACCTGGGTCACCTTTGTGTTCCTTCAAGTGAGCGTGCCAAGATGATTTGGGAAGCACACTACAGTCGGGCTGTTGGACATTTCAGGGTCGAGAAAATGGTGGCAGTACTGTAGAAGTATTTCTATTGGCCAAATATTCGACAGGATGTCGGGAAGTAGATCAGATCATGTACTACCTACGCCATTTCCAAACTGACCATCGAGAAGCAAGGCCTCTATACCCCGCTGGCTACCCCTAGTCGACTGTGGGAATCCGTCTCCATGGATTACATGTCAGGCCTTCCTTCCACTAAGCAGGGAAATGACTATGATTTTGTGGTCATCAACAGGTTCTCGAAGATGTCCATTATGATTGCCTGCAAGAAGAATATCACAACAGAAGCCACTGTTAAACTCTTCTTTAAACGAGTGTGGGTACACTTTGGGTTTCCATAGTCTATCATCTCAGATCGAGACAATAGGTTCCTCAGTACATTTTGGTCTAGTCTTTGGTCGATGCTCGACACCAAACTCACTAAGTCCACAGCCTTCCATCCTTAAACTGATGGCCAGATAGTGGTTGTCAACAAGATGATCGTACACATTCTGCGCATGTACAACTCAAAGCATCCAAGCACATGGGACGAGAGCCTCCCCTATGTTCAACACAGCTACAACTGGACTCTCCATAGCTCGACTGGCCACAACCCTTTTCAGGTGGGCTTGGGATTCCAGCCACTATGTCCCATTGATGTGGCCATGCCATTTGCAGCTACTCATGCAGATTCGGCTCACGCCCAGTTCAAAACAGATAAGGCAAATAGCTTCATTGAGGACATCCAACATATTTTCCAGTGGGTCCATGACATTCTGTAGAAATCAAATGCCAAGTACAAGCAGCAACATGATCAATAGCAGGTGTCACACAAGTTTCAGATGGGCGACAAATTCTAGTTACATTTGTAAAAGGAACGCCTTCCCGAAACCTATCAGAAACTAAAACCACTCTGATATGGTCGTTACACCATTAACAAGGTTGTGGGAGACAATGCATTTGAGTTTAGCATTCCCCCATTCCTTGGCCTGCACCCAGTGTTCATTGTGAACTGCCTTCAACCATACTTTCCACCATTACTAGACACATCCGACATTATAGAACAACTCACACCCTCAATGTTAAATCCAGATTGCATGGAACAAGCTGTATCTGATTGGATCATGGACACACAGATCAAGCACACTCGCCAACAGAATATCCAATTGTATCAAGTTGTCAAAGCAGGCCAACTCCTTCACTAGGGAAAGTGGCTCCCCAAGGATCTAGTTAAGCAAAACTTTCATCATCTCATGAAGGAACTCAATGCAATGGGGACCATTGCTTCCTAAGGGGGGAGGAATGATCCAGGTGGATATTGGTGGCCACTTGCCAAGTCCACTTGGACCCCCACCATTATTTCTTTCAACTTTTCAGTTTCCTTAATTATAACATAGTTTACTATTTTGAGCAGTTTTTCAGGTCCTGAACTTCTGAAGCCCTTTTGAGGCCCTAAATGATGTTTTTTTGGGAAAACTGGGAGCATGATGGGTCCATGGACCATGTTGCTCTTCCCAAAGTTGTAGTTTTGGGATAGATCTTTCTAACGATATACTGTGAGCATCAAATGGAGATCGTATGCCAAAGTTACGACCCCGGGAAGTTGATGTACTAATTTACCCAAACGGGGCCCACAGTTTGGCGTTTCATCTTCTAGGGTTAGGTTTTTGGATGTTTAGGGTTTTCCATTCTTTCTCAATAATAAATAGGCATTCGAGCTGCATTGTAACACATTTAAGAGGCATGTAGCCACCACATCTCTTCTCAGAGATAAGCTACCATCGCCCTAGATGGTTTATTTCCATTGCTGTTTGTAAGCATATTTCAGTATTTTACATTAATGAAATGAAGTATTATTTCTGTTGCATCTCTGTGTTTATGGTTATCTTTGTAATTTTTGTGTTCCTATTTAAACCTGGATCATTACATGAGCAACTTCACAAATAATGAACAACATATTGAATATGTGAACAACAAGTAATAAGAAAACCAAATCATCACATGAACACATAATAGCAACACATATTGACACCAGATATATGTGGAAACCCATGAAGCAAGAAAACCACTATTTTATTATTTTTGTGATGCAAAGGCAAGGTCCTACTCCTTATTACATCTAATTTTTTGTAGGCCCCAACCTACACAAGGTTGCTACCTCAATTTTTAGCAAGATGGAACATGTAACGAAGCTCCAACTCCCTTTTATTTTATGTAGGCTACAACCCAAAGGAGGAACTAGATTTTTACCAAGCCTCAACTTGGAAGGAGACTACAATCCCCTAATGCAAACAAGAAAAAACAATGTGTTGGTTTACATGGTCATACATTTCTGCATGTCTCCCTCTTCATTTCTGCCTATTCTTCCTGTCAAATCTGCATCACATAACTTCAAATTTACTAGGTAACTAATGCATGATAGCTCAATAAACTCTCTCACATTATCCCATTCTCTAACCTTTTTCTGCCTTCCAGTTTCACATCTTTTATAAATATAGTTTGCTTGTTGTTTATATCCCACATAGTAATATGAAGTGAATATGGTTGACTCTTTTCCCTCCACTCATTCATTTCAAAACTCTTCATATCTTGAATATTAGAAAAAGAAAAATAAATAATCCATCCAATATTAATTTCATCCACATGTAGTCATTAAATGCATCAAACTAATTGCAACATAAAATAACAATATTTATCATTAATGCATCATAACAATCTTTGCAACATCTTTATCGTTACCTTGGAGTCTTGCCTTTGCATCACAACAATTAAGCGTATCAACAATTTCACATCACAGATTCTTCATAAAACAATCCCTACAACATTATCCAAGCATCAAGCCATGAACATGCCATCATGGTATTTGTTTCTCCTTTCTCCCTTGGTGTTTTTCTCCTTTGCTTGTTGTTCCTATGATGCTCCTTCGCTTGTTGCTCCTTTGCCATCAATAACAATATTGCCAACAATCTCCCCCTTTGGCATTGATGGAAACTCATTTTTCCTTCTCATTTTGTACTGAAAGATATTTCTCCTTGCTTGCCATAAGATTTTCTTACCTCCCCCTTTGACATTAATGGCAAGGGGTTATATATGTCTTGCAGCGTGTGAAAGCATCCTTAGTGTACCTGTCATCATTTCATTAATGATATATAACCTGCAATGTCTTGTTCTGCATAAACAATGTTGTCACTATCATTGAATGAATGCCACTCCAAATGGCTTATTAGGTCTCCTCCATATTGAAAATTTCTCAAAAATTAATGCTGCTCCATATGATATACGAATGATTCTTCAAAGATATTCAATACTAGCGTTGCAACACATTTTTTTGAGAACACTATGAAAAAATACTGTTGAGAGAACACTTTATAAGGAAAATATGTTATGCACGATAAATGTATTATATTGATCAATGCTTGATATTAAAAAAAATGATACCATATTTAATATGCACTCCTTGCATGATTCCTCTTTCCCTCTAGTCTAAAATAATGCATAAACATTAACTAGGGGAATATCAAACTTTGGACATGATTATGAAGATTTTTAGTTGGCCTTATATAAAAATAAGAGGGAGAGATTTCCAATTATTAATCTTAATATCCCATTATGAGTGCATCACATAGTTTTCAGTGTCAAAAGAGTGATAGAACCTCTGTCTTTACCATATTCATATACCACAAAATCAATCACTTTTTCTCTGTTGATGTAATGAGTTCTTTTAGATAAGCTTGAGAGAACCCTTGGTGCTAGAAACAACGTTGTTGGTATTCAACTATACATGATAACCCAAAAGATCTGTAGATCATTTTAATGGTCCAAGCCATAAAAAAAAACTATAGGTGCAGGTTAGTCACATGCTCACACTCACTATGTTCAAACGTATGAATCACATGCTTCTACTTATCTGGCATGTGCAACTATTTGAAGTCAAAGGCATGTACTCCATGTTACACAAAAATGTCTAGTCCATTATCCATTTAAGAGAATTTATCACTAAATTACTTCATTCACTAAATAGAAAGCTTCAATCTCCTCTTCCATAAACAAACTCGTTTTTTCATATTCCTTCATTCACTAAATAGATAAATTCCTTCATTCCCTAAATAGAAAGCTTCAATCTCCTCTTCATGTTTTCATTTATTTTAATATTAGAAAGCCTCGATCTTCTCTTCATGTTTTCATTTCTTTTAATCTTTCTCATGACTATTCATCACTCTTCATAAAATTGTCTATGTAATTCAATTCCCTCTAGAAATCTTCTTCATCACCTTTACTCTTCCTCTTTCTATGTATGGCCACCGCAACTAGTCTACATCTTAACTGTGTCACAATTTTTATTTTGAATTCCACACATAAGGATTTTATTGCTCAATGCATTCTCCCAGACCTTTCTCTTATTGATCTATGAGCTTGAAACTAAACATTACACATTGGTAAATTGGAATAAAACTGCAGCCTGAGGTTACTGAAACAAATAAATTTTTGAAAGCATAACACTTCACCCAATGTGATGAGTCCACGGCTCGACTTTTCAAACCTTCCAATGTTGAAGTCCATAGCTATAATCTATGGTTTATCTCCAAACGTAACATGGGTGGATGCGAGACTGATAACGTACAACCCATTTGTATGTCCGTAAATACATTTCAAAGTAGTCAAATTTGTGGAGTGCTAGAGTATTGACGTAATTGAGATATTTGTCAATGCACCACCCATTTTCATGTTTATAAATATAATTCAAATTACTGCAAATTTTTCGTCAATATTCATGTTATACACATCAATAACAAAAATTGCGCATAGTGTTGGCTCGAAAGAGTCATCAAGGGGAAGACCTTGGGTTCAAGCGTAGGAGGCCAATAGTGGTCCACTACAGTCTAGGACAACACCGACATTTTCACCTTACCCCAAGGGGAAGGAGTCTCACCTAAGGCATGCTGCAACCAAAAGGGAGAAGGGTTCAACATGGTGTCGAAGGAGTATCCATCAGGTGCAGTCGATCACATACATATATATCCATTATATAGAAAACAAAGATAACAACATCCTAGGATCATACACATATATCCATTATATGGAAAACAGAGATAACAACATCCTTGAATCAATCTATGATTTAACGTCTACATGCAATTGATAGGCTATTCAAAATTTTAGTAGACACACTAAGCACGAGGCCCAAATACATCAGAAGTTGCAACCAACATCGGCTATGTCTTATATTAACCTTAACATGAAAGATTACATTGTGATCTGGCATTCGCCATAAACATTACATAAAGTACCTGGCTTAATCTCTCAGGTTCAGGTTGGTTCCAAGACTAAGTCCCTCGGATTGTATCACTCTGTCATTCAGCCTCTACAACTGTGTAACCCTTTGCCTACTCTCAGCTGCAACTGACTCCTTCCTCCACTAGCTGGTCCAAAACAAACCTTTTTCCTCTCTGGTCTTCCCCTTTTATGTCATTCTTGACTGCCTGGACTGCCAGTTATCGTTTGAGTGTTTTCTCCCTTGGTTGCTTCTGCAACTTCCTACCTCCTCGGCTGCCTTTTCTTTCCGCTGCCACCACTCCACCCCAACTGTTCATTCCGCCACCCAACTTTTGTTTCCATCTCTCTCTTCCCCGACCTTCGGTCAGTTAAAACTGGTCAAAACCTTTCAAAATTAGACGAAGGCCCGAACAAGCCCCGACCACAATTTCTTGACTCGTCCCCAGGTTAAGTCATTTTGACCTTTGGTGGTCTTGTTGTTACTTCCATGTGCTTTACAAGTGGTGGATGCATTACTACTGGTGCTATCTCTGCGATTTGTTGTACCAACACTTCTGCTACTTCAATCGTTGCTTGTGAAGTGGGTGCCTCTTCTGCCACGATCCTAGCTTGCGGTGTGGCCTCTGTTCCTGTGGCCCCTTCTTGCCCTTGTGGTTCCCCCATTCCAAACGAAGGCTCCAACTCTAGGACTAAGGCTATTTTCCGCTACCTGAAGTCAATGTATCTTTGAAGGGCTAGGTCCCAGTTGGCAAGAATTGCATCAGTGCCTTGAGTAAACACCTCAGATGATTGCGATGTTAGGTTTGTTGGCCACTGGCTTTGTAGGTCGTTCCATTGCTGGTCGTTGGAGTCACATGCCTCCTTCAAGAGTAGAACTTGCATTCGAACCGGGGGCTACAGATCTCTGATTATCTGTTTCGTCTTTGCTGACTCCTCCTCAATGCTGTCAACCTGGGCCTGGAGGATGTCGATTTTCTCATTGATCTGCTGCAGCTGAGTATGGTCTGTAAAATCCCTTGTGTTGGTGAACAGTGACTGAATTTGTTCTCTTAGCGGGTAAACCAGGTGGTTCTTTAGTGCTAAACTGCCTGACCAGTCGTGGGTTGTCAGTGAGGGCCTCGGCCAATGCTTGATTTTTCACTTCCACTTCTCTGACCTTTCCCTCAACCATCCGTGCGTAAATTTCTACTAGATCTAGTAGTGTGGACCTCACTGTCTCTAGCTTCTGCCTCATCTCAACATTGGTGGTTGCCAGGCGTGTGCATGCTGTCTCTATGTGAATGTAACAATTGACCAATGTGTAGGTAGTCATATCTGATGGTGCTTCAGTGTTGGCCTCGGTGACGGTCAGCCATATTGATCTAAACCATTGTGTAATCTGATCAACCTGGGCTTGCAATTTTGTGTTTGCTTCTTATATGCGATCTCACTCCTCCGTCACCATGTGCAACTACTTCATCTATTGTTCGTGTTCTTTAGCCAAGTCCTCATGCAGGCTCTCGGCCTTCTATGCTACTTACTGAATAGAGGAAAATAATTGGGCTGATGACCAGTGATGGAGTGTATTGGCTTGCATTGTGCTTGATTTAGGGAAATGCTGTTGTAGGGGTAGGTCGTTGGTGATGGATTTGTCAGAATGGGATGCGAGCGAGTGGTCATGCTATGATGGTGGAGTGAACTATGGGAAGGTTGGAATAATTCTAGGGTTTGGCAACACTACGAGCTTTATAGGGAGAGTTGGAAAGTACGATTCAGTCCTTTCCCCCTGCCAGATGGTATCCAGACATCTCCCGATTGGTGGGTCCAACCTAAGCATTGGTGATGTACTCTCCATTGGTGGTGTTCCCATGGTCGAGGTGATGCCCTCTGTCAGGCCCACTGATTGAACTTCTGCTTCTGCAATAGTCCTTCGGTGGTTGAACGAGAGGATCTCGGACAGGGTCGCGGAAGTGGAAGTGGTTTGCGGGGATGACTCTGACTATTGATGTAATGCGGTGGATGTAGTGGCATGGATCTCTTTGACTATGGTGGTTGTGGGGATTGACTGCTCGACCTCAACAGTGAGGTCGTCGATTGGAGCTGGCAAGTTAATTTTCGGCTTTTTAGTAGCCAACTTTTTGGCAGGTGGGGTTCAGATGACTTGATCTTTTTGGGTTTGGGGACTGTGACCTGGGAGGGAGCTTGAGCTGCTCCCAAGGGAAGGGTGTTGGCCAGATAAATCGATCTTGTGGACAAGGCCGATCACCCTAGTATCAAAAGATATCTAGCAACAAGCAGACAAATAAATCTATCTTTCTCAAAACATATGCGATTCATAAATAAAAACTATAGAGGTGTTTAGACCCTACCTTAAGTCCAACGCTAGTTTTTAGTAGCCATCCTTCAACCGTCCGAAAGAGTTTCCTTTTGAGAACCTACAATCACAAACAAGCAAACATCAAATAACACCTACATAGCTAATATCATAAATCATGTTCGTTATGGTGATCAAGGAATCCATAAAATAAACCATAAAACACAGCTTATTGAGAAAAACAAACCTATTTGTATTAACTTTGAAGTAGAAGAACCTTACAAAATTTTCAGCCTTGCTGTTGAACAAGCTCTTCCCAGGGTCCGAAACAGGAATCTCCTTTACTTTGACAAGCCTTACACTCTTCCAAATGGGATCAAAGAGGTATGTAATCTCTCCTCATAAAAGCTCAATTAGGAAGACTAAGTTCCAGTAGCATTTCACCTCAAAAATATTCAGCTTTTCAACCTCCCAATAACTATCCCAATGCTTCATTTTATAGTGCAGAGGAAGGAGGTTACAGGTCCACCTATGAAGGGATAGAGTCCTCCTTCGAAGGGATAATCTCCTCACATCAAGGGGTTAGCTCCTTAAGGTATGGAATGAATGAACCTTAAGGGAGCGAACTTACCACCTCAAGATTCCTTCCAGAAGCTTCTAGAAATGACTCAAAGTGAGTTTTTAAGAATATACTTGCACCTTTTTAACTTTTATAGGGGTCTGCACCCATAACACAGAGACAAAGCAGTTAGGTGCATAGGAGAGTTGACCTTTAGGCGTGGGACCACAGGTAATTCCTAGAGAAAGTTCGAAACTAGAGTTTTGGAGACTTTTGAGGACTTTCTCTTATTTTCAAGGCTTGATATGAAGAACTTAGGCTTAAGACTTGCAAAGGAGGAAAGTATCAGTGGTAATGGACTGACACATATTGTAGAATGTCAAGGTGACAATTTTTAGTGCAACAGATTGCCCCCTAAAGTGCAAAGTCTGTAATAGATGAAGATGAAGTCTTTCATGTATGAAGAGTGAAGTACTTTATCATTTCAAGGATCATCCTGTGGACACCCCAGTCAGAACCTGTAAAAAATTTCAATGCAAAATATATATTGTGAACATATCATCGCTGAGTTAGGCATTCCCATACTCAGATCAAAACTGACTAGAAAACTGACTAAATTGTTCTGATACAGGAATGATTTTGTAATACGCCAAGAGTATAGACCTATGTAGACACAGTATGGGTGCAGCCATCTATTTATGAATAGTCCACTATACAATGAATAAAAAGATTCCTCACAGCTTGGATGGTAGAAACTAGATCCAGGGTCTTGATTTCTTCTTCCCGAACTAGTACGATTCTATCCATGTGAATGAATGTGTCGAAGTCGAACATGGTAGAAACCACTTGATTACTAGTCAATGATGTGAACTGTTAACAAGTGTGAGAGAAACCACCAGTAATGCCAATGGCTCTCAAAGTACTCAGTACAATCCATGAAATGTGAATAAATGAGATGATGTCGAACATGTCATAGAATCCTTTGATCGAAGGTCAATGATGCAACCTATTGTCGAAGGCGAGAAACTTGCGCTTAGCGCATGCAGATTCCAAGGTACTGACGATTTCTAGATCATCTTTCTAGATAATGAGCTGAAGTCGATAGAAAGCGATCTATCGTAGGCAAGCCCACAACATGAAATCATAGATCAAGTTTTGAAGAAATATATTTGGCAAGGACTAACTCAGGGATGGTCAAAATGGATGACAGATATTTTGTAGATGAATGGTTTATTTGAACTGACCTCTTGAACACATAACGACACTGTAGATGGTTTGGTGACAATTGACCCAAAGCTAATACCCAGAAACCAGCTGAAGACTTTCAATATGATTTGATTAACTGTTAGGAAAAGGATTTCCCAACCCAGGTGAACAAAAAGTGTCGTGTTCAAGAGTGGTTAACTGTTTTTCTAAAACATAAAGTGTAACAAACAAGTTCATTTTTCTCTCTTTTTCCCCCACCATTTCTGGCAAGTACCTCTTTATTTTTGACAAGCTTGAGGAGGATAACATTTACTTGTTTATACGCTCATCCTTCGGATGAGTCCAACTTAGTTCAAAATTCAAACCCTAAGGAGGAGTGGTTCGTTCCTGTTTAAAATTGAACAGGTCCTTTACTGTTAAATTTTAATGAGTCCAGTATAGGAGAAACTCGGTGTTTTTCAATTTTAGGGAGTCAGAAGAAAAACTTAAGAAAACTCCATGGGGGTACTTTTTCATAAAATAATCCCTCAACACCGAAAAAGGATAAAATAATACAGGAGGGATGATATTTCCAATACTTTAATGAGTTGGAAAGGACAAGCGCTCGATAATCTTTTCATATTTAACAAGTCTAAAAAGGGTTTAAAGAGGACTCTAGTCTCTTCATGGCAATGAGTCCAATGTCATCAGGGTTTAACAAGTCCAACATAGGTAAAACTCGGAGTCTTTTTCATGTATAGAGAGTTTGAAAAAGACACAAAAAAGAAAACTCTAGAGGGGTCCTTTTTCGTAAATTTGTGTCCCTCGAGCCCGAAAAGGTATAAAATAATAATCGATAGAACCGCTTGACCATTACGATCAAGGAGTATTTTTCATAACTAGTGGCTCTGATCTGAAAAAGTAAAAAAGAAATGGAAGACATGTCATTTTAGAACTAGTATCGAACTTGAAATGACAAAAGTCCTGCAATCTTTTCATGTTTATACGGTCAGAAAAGAGTTGAAAGTGGACCGCCTTTTTATTCTGTTTAACGAGTTAAAAGGGAAAAACTTGGAAATCTTCTCATATTTTATGAGTCAAAAAGAGCTTGAAGAAGACTTGTCCTAGAGGAATGAGTGGTATAAAGGGTAGCAACTGGTTCCAGCAATGGTGGAACTGCTCAAAACATGTAATGGTTAAGAGGCTAGCTAACAAAACCACTCATACCTGCGGTCCCTCAGGAAAGGAAAAACAACCAAGTGAAAGCATATGATTAGCCAAACAGATGGTGGCGATGGAATGAAAACAACCAAGGCTCATCTAACAGAATTTAGCAGATAAAAACAACAATCACGAGATGTAAAATGGGTATGGGTTCATTTTTACACAAGCTTGAACCATAGAGAACTCTGCTTGGATTTGGTTTCATGTTTTAACAAGATTGAAATGAAAAACTATGCTTGTTTAAGTTTGCATGCCCCCGGCATAATGACTCAAATCGAGGTACATGCCCCCCAAGCTTCATTGCATTCAACGAGATGGATGGAATGAAGGTTCACTTTCAAGGGAGTTGTTTCATTTTTTTAGTGAGGTTGACACAGTAAAAGAACTATCCTCATAACCCTTGTTTCATTTTTTAACGAGCTTGACACAAGACAAGGAACTATGCTCTAGACCCTTGATTCATTTTTTAATGAGTTTGACACAAGACAAGGAACTATGCTCCATGACCATTGTTTCATTTCTTAATGAGCTTGACACAAGACAAGGAACTATGCTCCAGACCCTCGATTCATTTTTGAATGAGCTTGACACAAGACAAGGAACTATGCTCCATGACCATTGTTTCATTTTTTAACGAGCTTGACACAAGACAAGGAACTATGCTCCAGACCCTTGATTCATTTTTTAATGAGCTTGACACAAGACAAGGAACTATGCTGCATGACCATTGTTTCATTTTTTAACGAGGTTGACACGAGAACAAACTATCCTTGATACATCCAGTTTCATTTTTAACGAGGTTGACACAGGATTAAACTATCCTCGAGACATTCGGTTTCATTTTTTAACGAGGTTGAGACAGGAAAAAACTATCCTCGCGATAGGTCAGGAATTAGAAAAGGACTATACAGCCAGATATGCAATTTCGAAGGGACTCAAAGGCATCGTGCCATCAAATGAATCCACCTTAGAATCGGAAGGTATGATCCAAAGATCATCAAAAGTAACAGTATTCAATGAAATCATATGAATAGTTGCAATAGAAGGTGATACATTAAGAGGAGGGAAGGAAAAATTTCCTAGTAAACCAGAATCTTTAATCAAACCTACCCCAACAACCTTGTAAGGGATAGTTGTTTTACCGACATGCTGAATACTATCCGAAGAGGCTGGGTCGGATGAGAAATAAGTCAGCTGGTCTATCGTAACGATCTTTCCATTATGAGGAAACTTGATAAGCTGAAAGACCGATGAAACAATAGTGGTCATAACGTAAGACCAACTACAACCCAAGAGAAGGTTGTAATCTATAGGGGCATCAACCACTTCCACATCTAGATTTACAGTTTTGCCTTCGACCCCTATAGGTAAATCATATAAAATACCAAAAGGATGGAACCCTCGGCCATCAAAAGCCTTTAGAATCATCGGAGGCTAATTGAGTGTACGAGAACCAAGTGATCTCCAACACTGGATCAACATAATACACATAGAAGCCCCTTCATCAATCACAATCCGAAAGCAAGGCTTGTTTTTTACTAACACTAGAATCTGGAAAGCCATTTGATGAGGAAGGCGGGGTGTACTATCTTCTAAATCAAATATTATTAGGTTTGAATCCTGAATATCGATAGCTCCTATAGCAAAAAATAGTAATTTACGCTATGCTAGGCATGATTGCAGCACTTCCAAAGCCGACATTGCTGATGGGGCAATGGCTAAGTCTTCAACAATGTTATAATTCTGAGCAACACTCACAGTTGATTTATAAAATATACCTTTAGTAGGTGGTTTGGTTACTAAGTCTGGGTTGGGTTTCTCGATCTGTAGTGGATCGGAAATAGGAGGAGGTGAAGTTGATGGGTTTGAATTAGAAGATTATGCTTCTTTACCATAAATAGCATTTTTACTACCGTAATCTTGCGATCGCGTCACAATCCTGATATGAGACATCATCATAATAGATTCTTTTGAGGTATTCGAGGAAAAAGCAACCACTTTACTATCTTGAGTAGGAGAAGGATCCTTTAAGACAACAGGTGTTTGAGAACCTTTAACGAATTTCGAAAACTCTGCTCGATGTGGGCATTCTTTGGTAAAATGATCCTCGTTGCAAATGAAACAAGGATAGCGAGGTTTTCATTTTTCGTCAATAAATGCATTTTTATTTGTTTTATCTTTTCAATTTTGATTGTTTTTGTTCTTCCCCTTGTCTTTACTACTGGATTTGGTCGTAGATGAATCTATGACATGGACATCAGCAGAAACTTCAGCGGAAGAATATCCTTTCGAGAAATCAGGTAAAGTTATTGTAGGAGAAGAATTCTTTGAAGATTTCTTCTTGCTTTTAATACTAACTAAATCAATCATACCATCAACGACATGAAACCCTGAAGGAGTTGTAGTTTTTGGAAGATCAGGGATTATTCCATGTAAAGTACCTGACTGCATATAAACGAGGTCAAGGTACTGAGCCTAAGCAATGACTTACTCTTCAGTGACAACTCTTGCCTTAGGTACATCTTCAGTGATTTTAGGTAACAATGATTTAATGAACCATTCCGCTAAAATTTGATCCGTAATGGAAACTTTCACCAAACATCATCTACATCGTCATTCATGAATATGATTAGAAATATATATGGATGTGGATTGTTTTAGTGAATTTAACAGTTCCATGCCATTGTCTTATCTGACAGGAAACTGAAAATGAGTTAAAATAACAGTGGCTAACTGACTGAAATTATAAAAAGAGCCTCGTGGTAACTCAATGTACCATTTGGCAGCAAGACCAATAAGAGTTCTTTGAAAAAGACGCAATCGAATTGAACCATTAATGATTGAATTAGATGCACACCAGAGGTGATAATTCATAACTTGATTTGATGGATCCTCACCTGACTTACCCTCGAATTTGAGGATATCACTGGGCAACTTACTAGGAATTGGCAGTCAATACGGAAGATAGTAAATCAGATCGTTCGTAAGGTGCGACAAATCAGGTAAATCCAAAGTTGCAACAAATGGTAACTGATGGTTAGGTTCGTGAAAGCCTTGAGTAATGAGACCAGCTTCGGGAGGAGGATATCCAGGATAACCTGGAACCAGATTTGCATTAGGAATGTTATAACCTCTTGGAAAACCAGGATTAACCGAACCAAACTGGGGTTGTTGAGGCTGTTGATAAGTATAGCTAGGGTACGGTTGATTCTGATAAACTAGGTTTTGTACAATAGGACCAAACTGATATTGTCAATGGTATAGTTGACTCATGGCAATTGTACATGGACCAGTTTGTCTTGTAGGCATCTGGACCGAAGTCTAAACTATAGGTCCTAACTGGGGCATAGAGACTTGAGGAGTTTGCACTGATACAGGGATAGTAGAAACTGGAGCTACAGATACTCTGGAAACAGGTGTGGTAGGTTGAATAGAAATTGCAGCAGTGGTAGCAGCAGTTCGAGGTGGAGTCTGAGGTGAGCTAGGCCCAGGTTGCTGAACTAAACTAGGTGCAGAGGTTTGAACCGTAGGTTGGACAGGTTGATGGGTTGGACCAGAAACCAAAGGTTGTCCAGGTTGATAAGGTGACTGCACATTAGGTTGCAAAATCTGTTGAGTTTGAGACAAATCCCACACCATGTTCATTCCGGGACTCATAAAATCTTGTGCATATGGAGGACCATAACCTGGTTGAATGTAGGGCTGATAATTAGGAGGTACATTTCTAGCTCCTTGTCAAAATGACTGACCAGAAGGCGGTTGGAAACCTTTAGTTGGGTACTGACCTTCAGGTTGATAACCCTGAGGAACGTACTGAATCTGCGGTTGATAAGCATCCTGAGGAATATACTGAGTTTGGGGTTGACCTTGGGGTATGTACTATCCTGAAGATTGAAAACCTTGAGGTAGCCCTCTAGGCGGAAACTGACCACCTTGGGGTTGACCGCCAGGCGATAACTGACTACCTTGAGGTTGCCCTTGTGTGGTAACTGACTACCTTGCCCCCCAGGCGGTAACTGACTACCTTGCCCCCCAGGCGGTAACTGACTACCTTGCCCCCCAGGTGGTAATTGACTACCTTGAGGTTGAGGATTTGGAATACTACCTGACATCATAAAAATCTGCTCTGCGTTCAATGTTTTAGTTCCATTATTACCAGGTGATAATTGATGTTCAGTTGGTCGAGGAGTTTCTCCTTAAAAAGTACCAGAAAGTGACTGCTACCCCAAAGGAACAGTACGACTGCCATATAAAAATTTTTTTGGTGATTGGGAAAACAGAGATGAATGCCTTGACATGATTGATCAAGGATAATAATCTCTAGGTGTAGGATGAAAATAATCACATGCAAACAAAGAAAATTTCAATAAAAGCACCTAAAGTCTTTAAAGAAAGAAACAATTGAATCACATGCCTAAAAAATCTAAGAGTTCAGACCACAAACAAATAGTAACTTCCCGTACTAAAAGCACTAGTTGGTGATGAAATCCAACGTCGTAGAATTTTAATACAGAAAGGGCGGTTGGAACAGTTACCCCGACAACCTGCTTAATGAAACAGACTGGCACAAGTTTCTTCACAAAACCATCTCGAGTGAAGAGAACCCCCTAGAGAGTCCAAGTGAGTCTAGTCGACATCTATTCTAGGTACAGTGAGACCCATCCTTCACCATCACCTTAGGAAATAATCTTAAGTTTATGGACACTAAGGTTACCAACAGCAACAAATACAACTCGGGGAACAGTCTACGATCCGATCTGCGCGCAAGGGCAGAGTAACGAAGCTCAATCCCCTTGAAGGATCCTCGACATGATCAATCCGAGGTTTACCAACAAGTGACCCTAGGCTCCTCGACAATGGTTAATCCGAGGTTTACCATTTATAATACGCGCAAATCTTCTATCTTTCCCAATGAAATAGACTTGATTGTCTCAAAGGTTCGGACATGATCTCGTGATTGACTCCTTTAAGAGAAGCTTCCCAGAATGTATCAATTACAATTGGATTTATTTCCTACCGTAAGATATATCTATTTGTTTGTTTTAACTATCTTGGAGAGTTAATTACTCCCTACTCCAAGATACTAGCCTAAGCTATATTGGTGATAAGAGCCCTAGAAATAAAAAAGATTGCTAGATCAATTTTAATTAAGCATTACTTTCATGGGTTGTTCTTTAATTCAATAGGTATGGAAATGAAACTTTGATGGTGTGAAGACTCGACTCCACAAACACTAAAAAGATGCACCTAAAATGATAAACAATTCGTTTTTCTTTCAATGAAATTCTAGCTAAAAGAAAGAGTTCGAAAATGCAATTCTTTAAGAAACAATTCTTTCTTTCAACATGGAAATGGAAAGAAAATATTTTTGTCTTTTTCAATTAGAACTTAAAATGAAACTACTAATTGAGGCTCACAATAAATCCCTTTCTCTTTTCAAAACTCGAAACTACAAAAAACAATTTCTTTCAAAAGAGATCTACAAGTTCTAGAAAACACTCAAAACTACAAAACTAATCTTGAGATCTAAAAACTTAATTGAATAAAATCTTCAATTCTTTTTGAGGAAATTTTACTTAGTTTTTTAGTAAACTAAGGATTCATTCGTTTAGAATAAAAAATCAATCAAAAAACATCCAGATATGTTTTCTTTTATAAAAATGAAATTCAAAACTTATGACAAAGCTTGTTCAAAGATTTGCAAAGAGAAAAGTAAATCTATTTCTCACAAAGGATAGATTTCACAAATAGGTCAGACTCATCAAGAAGACGAAAAGACACCAGGGTAATCTAAGGTTTCTCAAGCTTCTAATCTTTGACTCACTACAGAGACCATGTGAAAACCACTCCAGGCATGCAAAACTTCTAGAAAATCATATAAAACAAAAATACCAATGGAACTTACTCACAAGAGATTTTTGATAGAAAGAATGTAGATCTGGGTAGACACTAAAAGCTGTAAATAAAACCTAAACTTAACTAGAAGAAAATATTTTAGGTTTTTCAAAAAACTCTCTACAGAGACCATGTGAAAACCACTCCTGGCATGCAAAACTTCTAGAAAATCATCTAAAAAAAATACCAATGGAACTTACTCACAAGAGATTTTTGATAGAAAGAATGCAGATCTGGGTAGACACTAAAAGTCGTAAATAAAAACTAAACTTAACTGGAAGAAAATATTTTAGGTTTTTCAAAAAATTCTACAGGGTTCGCAGGCTTCCAGAAGAAATAGGTGCGGTACCGCTCTGTGTACTAAAGGAAAAGTACGAGAATGCCCGCACTGTCTGTAAATAGAAAGTGTGGTCCATTGAAAACTTCGAAAAAACAAAAAATAATACAGATCCTAAAAACTACCCAAGTCAACATACATCAATCAAAAACCAAAAACGCAAACAAGCTTCTCAAGTCAAAGACAAAGGAAAACCAAAAACCAAATTCAATTCCCCAGCGGAGTCACCAATTTGTTGGCCAGATAAATTGATCTTGCAGACAAGGCCAATCTCCCTAATATCAAAAGATATCTAGCAACAAGCAGACAAATAAATCTATCTTTCTCTAAACATATGTGATTCATAAATAAAAACTATAGAGGTCTTTAGACCCTATCTTAAATCCAACGCTATTTTGTAGCAGCCATCCTTCAACCGTCCGAAAGAGTTTCCTTTTAAGAACCTGCAATCACAAACAAGCAAACATTTATAAAACTTGCATAGCTAATATCATAAATCATGTTCATTATGGTGATCAAGGAATGCATAAAATAAACCATAAAACACAACTTATTGAGAAAAAAAAACTTATTTGTATTAACTTTGAAGTAGAAGAACCTTACAACCTTTTCAGCCTTGATGTTGAACAAGCTCTTCCCAGGGTCTGAAATAGGAATCCCCTTTACTTTGACAAGCCTTACACTCTTCCAGATGAGATCAAAGAGGTATGTAATCTCTCCTCATAAAAGCTCAATTAGGAAAACTAATTTCCAGCAACATTTTACCTCAAAAATATTCAGCATTTCAACCTCCCAATAACCAGCCCAATGCTTCATTTTATAGCGTAGAAGAAGGAGGTTACAGGTCCACCTATGAAGAGATAAAATCCTCTTTCAAAGGGATAAGATCCTCACATCAAGGGGTTAGCTCCTTAAGGTTTTGGATGCATGAACCTTAAGGGAGTGAACTTGCCACCTCAAGATCCCTCCAAAAGCTTCTAGAAATGACTTAAAGTGAGTTTTTAAGAATATACTTGTGCCCTTTTAACTTTTACAGGAGTCTGCACCCATAACACAGACATAGAGCGGTTAGGTTTGCAGGAGAGTTGACCTTCAGGTGCGGGACCACAGGTAATGATAAGAGAAAGTGCGGTACCAGAGTTTTGGAGACTTTTGAGGACTTTCTCTTATTTTCAAGGCTTGATATGAAGAACTGAGGCTTAAGACTTGCAAAGGAGGAAAGTATCGGTGGTAATGGACTCACACAGATTGCAGAATGTTAAGGTGACAATTTTTAGTGCAACAGATTTCCCCCTAAAGTGCGAAGTCTGTAATAGATGAAGATGAAGTCTTTAATGTATGAACAGTGAAGTACTTTATCATTTCAAGGATCATCTTATGGACACCCCAGTCGAAACCTGTAAAAACATTCAATGTAATATATATATATGTGTGTGTGTGTGTGTGTGTGTGTGTGTGTGTGTGTGTGAACATATCATCGCTGAGGTAGGCATTCCCATACTCAGATCAAAAATGACTAGAAAACTGACTAAACTATTCTGATACAGGAATGGTTTTGTAATACACCAAGAGTATAGACATATGTAGGTACAGTATGGGTGCAGCTATCTATTTATGAATAGTCCACTGTACAATGAATAACAAGATTCCTCGCAGCTTGGATGGTAGAAAATAGATCCAGGGTCTTGATTTCTGCTTCCCAAACTAGTACGATTCTATCCATGTGAATGAATGTGTCGAAGTCAAACATGGTAGAAACCACTTAGTTACCAGTCAATGATGTGAAATGTTAACAAGTGTGAGAGAAACCACCAGTAATGTCAATGTCTCTCATAGTACTTAGTACAATCCATGAAATGTGAATAAATGAGCTGATGTCGAACATGTCATAGAATCCTTTGATCGAAGGTCAATGATGCAACCTATTGTCGAAGGCTAGAAACCTGCCATTAGAGCATACATATTTCAAGGTACTAACGATTTCTAGATCATCTTTCTAGATAATGAGATGAAGTTGATAGAAATCGATCTGTCGTAGGCAAGTCGAAAACATGAAATCATAGATCAAGTTTTTATGAAATATATTTGGCAAGGACTAACACAAGGATGGTCAAAATGGATGATAGATATTTTGTCGATGAATGGTTTATTTGAATTGACCTCTTGAACACATAATGACACTGCAGATGATTTGGTGACAATTGACCCAAAGCTAATACCCAAAAACCAGCTGAAGACTTTCAATATGGTTTGATTAACTGTTAGGCAAAGGATTTCCCAACCCAGGTGAACAAAAAGTGTCGTGTTCAAGAGTGGTTAACTGCTTTTCTAAAACACAAAGTGTAACAAACAAGTTCATTTTTCTCTCTTTTTCCCCCACCATTTCTAGCAAGTGCCTCTTTATTTTTGACAAGCTTGAGGAGGATAACATTTACTTGTTTATAAGCTCATCCTTCAGATGAGTCAAACTTAGTTTAAAATTCGAACCCTAAGAAGGAGTGGTTCGTTCCTATTTAAAATTGAACAGGTCCTTTACTGTTAAATTTTAATGAGTCCAGTATAGGAGAAACTTGGTGTTTTTCAATTTTAGGGAGTCAGAAGAAAAACTTAAGAAAACTCCATGGGGGTACTTTTTTGTAAAATAATCCCTCAAGTCTGAAAAAGGATAAAATAATACGGGAGGGATGATATTTCCAATACTTTAACGAGCTGGAAAGGACAAGTGCTCGATAATCTTTTCATATTTAACGAGTCTGAAAAGGGTTTAAAGAGGACTCTAGTCTCCTCATGGCGACGAGTCCAATGTCATTAGGGTTTAACGAGTCCGACATAGGTAAAAATCAGAGTCTTTTTCATGTATAGAGAGTTTGAAAAAGACACGAAAAAGAAAACTCCAAAGGGGTCCCCTTTCATAAATTTGTGTCCCTCGAGCCCGAAAATGTATATGATAATATTCGAGAGAATCGCTTGACCATTACGATCAAGGAATATTTTTCATATTTGGTGGCTTCGATCCAAAAAAGTAAAAAAGTGATGGAAGACACGTCATTTTAGAACCAGTATCGAACTTGAAACGACAAAAGTTTGGCCATCTTTTCATGTTTATACGGTCAGAAAAGAGCTGAAAGTGGACTGCCTTTTTATTCTGTTTAACGAGTTAAAAGGGAAAAACTTGGCAATCTTTTCATATTTTACAAGTCAGAAAAGAGCTTGAAGAAGACTCATCCTAGAGGAACAAGTGGTATAAAGGGTAGCAACTGGTTTTGGCAATGGTGGAACTGCTCAAAACATGTAATGGTTAAGAGGCTGGCTAACAAAACCACTCATAGCTGCGGTCCCTCGGGAAAGGAAAAACAACCAAGTGAAAGCATATTATCAGCCAAAGAGATGGTGGTGATGGAATGAAAACAACCAAGGCTCATCTAACAGAATTTAGTGGATGAAAATGACAATCACAAGATGTAAAACGGGTATGGGTTCATTTTTACATAAGATTGAACCATAAAGAACTCTGCTTGGATTTGGTTTCATTTTTTAACAAGCTTGAAACAAAAAACTATGCTTGTTTAAGTTTGCATGCCCCCCAAGCTTCATTGCATTCAACGAGGTGGATGGAATGAAGGTTCACTTTCGAGGGAGTTGTTTCATTTTTTAGTGAGGTTGACACAGTAAAAGAACCATCCTCATAAACCTTGTTTAATTTTTTAACAAGCTTGATAAAAGACAAGGAACTATGCTCTAGACCCTTGATTCATTTTTTAATGAGCTTGACACAAGACAAGGAACTATGCTCCATGACCGTTGTTTCATTTTTTAACGAGCTTGACACAAGACAAGGAACTATGCTCCAGACCCTTGATTCATTTTTTAATGAGCTTGATAAAAGACAAGGAACTATGCTCCATGACTGTTGTTTCATTTTTTAACGCGCTTGACACAAGACAAGGAACTATGATCTAGACCCTTGATTCATTTTTTAATGAGCTTGACACAAGACAAGGAACTATGATCCATGACCGTTGTTTCATTTTTAATGAGGTTGACATGGGAACAAACTATCCTCGATACATCCGGTTTCATTTTTTAACGAGGTTGACACGGGAACAAACTATCCTCGAGACATCCGGTTTCATTTTTTAACGAGGTTGAGACAGGAAAAAGCTATCCTCGCGATAGGTCAGGAATCAGAAAACGACTGTATAGCCTGATATGCAATTTCGAAGGGACTTAAAGGCATCGCACCATCAAATGAATCCACCTCAGAATCAGAACGTACAATCCAAAGATCATCAAAAGTAACAGTATCCGATGAAATCATATGAATAGTTGCAATAGAAGGCGATATGTTAGGAGGAGGGAAGGAAAAAGTTCCTAGTAAACCAAAATCTTTAATCAAACCTACCCCAACATCCTTGTAAGGGATAGTTGTTTTACCGAAATGCTGAATACTATCTAAAGAGGCTGGGTCGGATGAGAAATAAGTCAGCTGGTCTATCGTAACAATCTTTCCGTTATGAGGAAACTTGATAAGCCAAAAGACCGATGAAACAATAGCAGTCATAGCATAAGACGTACTACGACCCAAGAGAAGGTTGTAATCTAGAGGGGCATCAACCACTTCCACATCTAGATTTACAATTTTGCCTTCGACCCCTATAGGTAAATCATATAAAATACCAAAAGGATGGAACCCTCGGCCATCAAAAGTCTTTAGAATCGTCAGAGACTGATTGAGTGTAGGAGAACCAAGCGATCTCCAACACTAGATCGACATAATACACATAGAAGCCCCTTCATCAATCACAGTTTGAAAGCAAGGCCTGTTTTTTACTAACACTAGAATCTGGAAAGCCATTTGATGAGGAAGGTGAGGTGTACTATCTTCTAAATCAAACATTATTAGGTACGAATCCTGAATATCGACAGCTCCTATAGCAGACAATAGTAATTTAAACTGTGTTGGGCATGATTGCAACACTTCCAAAGCCGACATTGGTGAAGGGGCAATGGCTAAGTCTTCAACAATGTTATAATTCTGAGCAGCACTCGCAGGTGATTTCTGAAATATACCTTTAGCAAATGGTTTGGTTACTAAGTCTGGGTCGGGTTTCTCGATCTATAGTGGATCGGAAATAGGAGGAGGTGAAGTTGATGGGTTTGAATTAGAAGATTCTGCTTCTTTACCATCAACAGGATTTTTACTGCCATAATCTTGCGATCGCGTCGCAATCCTGATATGAGACATCATCATAATGGATGCTTCTGAGTTATTCATGGAATAAGCAACCACTTTACTATCTTGAGTAGGAGAAGGATCCTTCAAAACAATAGGCATTTGAGAACCTTTAACAAATTTTGAAAACTCTGCTCGATATGGGCATTTTAGTAAAATGATCCTCGTCGTAAATGAAACAAGGATAGCGAGGTTTTCATTTTTCGTTAATAGATTCATTTTTATTTGTTTTATCTTTTGAATTTTGATTTTTTTTGTTCTTCACCTTCTATTTACTACCGGATTTGGTCGTAGATGAATCTATGACATGGAAATTGGTAGAAACTTCAGTGGAAGAATCTCCTTTCAGGGAATCAGGTAAAGCTGTTGTAGGAGAAGAATTCTTTGAAGATTTCTTCTTGCTTGTAATACTAACTGAGCCAATCATACCAACAGTGGCATGAGACCCTGAAGGAGTTGTATTTTTTGGAAGATCAGGGATTTTTTTGTGTAAATTACCTGACTGCATATAAACGAGGTCAAGGTACTGAGCCTGAGCAATGAGTTTCTCTTCAGTTACAACTCCTGCGTTAGCTACATCTTCAGTGATTTTAGGTAAAAATGATTTAACGAACCATTATGCTAAAATTTGATCCGGAATGAAAACTTTCACCAAACGTCGTCTACGTCACCATTCATGAATATGATCAGAAATATATGTGGACGTGGATTATTTTAGTGAAGTTAACAGTTCCATGCCATTGTCGTATCTGATAGGAAACTGAAAATGAGTTAAAAAGCAGTGGCTAACTGTCTGAAATTATAAAAAGAGCCTCATGGTAACTCAATGTATCATTTGGCAGCAAGACCAATAAGAGTTCTTTGAAAAAGATGCAATCGAATTGAATCATTAACAATTGAATTAGATGCACACCAGAGGTGATAATTCATAACATGATTTGACGGATCCTCACTGACTTACCCTCGAATTTTGGGATATCACTGGGCAACTTAGTAGGCATTGGCGGCCAATACGAAAGATAGTAAATCAGATTGTTCGTAAGGCGTGAGAAATCAGATAAATCCAAAGTTGCAATAAATGGTAACTGACAGTTAGGTTTGCGAAAACCTTGAGTAATGAGACCAGCTCTAGGAAGAGGATATCCAGGATAACCTGGAATTGGATTTGCATTAGGAATGTTATAACCTCCTGGAAAACCAGGATTAACTGGACCAAACTGTGGTTGTTGAGGCTGTTGATAAGTCTAGCTAGTGTACGGTTGATCTTGATAAATTGGGTTTTGTACAGTAGGACCGAACTAACACTGTCCCTGGTATGGTTGACTCATGGCAATTGTACTTGGACCAGCTTGTCCTGTAGGCATCTGGACCAAAGTCTGAACTGTAGGTCCTGACTGGGGCACAGAGACTTGAGGAGTTTGCATTGATGCAGGGATAGTAGAAACTGGAGCTACAGATACTCCAGAAACAGGTGTGGTAGGTTGAATAGAAATTGCAGTAGTGGCAGCAACAGTTCAAGGCGGAGTCTGAGGTGAGCTAGGCACAGGCTGCTGAACTAAACCAGGTGCAGAGGTTTGAACCGTAGGCTGGACAGGTTGTTGGGTTGGACCAGAAAGCAAAGGTTGTCCAAGTTGATAAGGTAACTACACATTAGGTTGCAAAATTTTTTGAGTTTGAGACAGAACCCACACCATGTTCATGCTGTGACTCATAAAAGGTTGTGCATATGGAGGACCATAACCTAGTTGAACGTAGGGCTGATAACTAGGAGGTACATTTCCAGCTCCTTGTAAAAATGACTGACTAGAAGGCGATTGGAAACCTTTAGTTGGGTACTGACCTTAAGGTTGATAACCCTGAGGCACGTACTAAATCTGTGGTTGATAAGCATCCTGAGGAATATACTGAGTTTGGGGTTGACCTTGGGGTATGTACTTCCTGAAGGTTGAAAACCTTGAGGTAGCCCTCCAGGCGGAAACTGACTACCTTGGGGTTGGCCCCCAGGCGATAACTGACTACCTTGAGGTTGCCCCCCAGGCGGTAACTGACTACCTTTCCCCCCAGGCAGTAACTGACTACCTTGCCCCCAGGTGGTAATTGACTACCTTGAGGTTGAGGATTTGGAATACTACCTGACATCATAAAAATCTGCTCTGCGTTTAATTTTTTAGTTCCATTATTACTAGGTGATAACTGATGTTCAATCGGTCGAGGAGTTGCTCCTGAAAAAGTCCCAGAAAGTGACTGGTACCCCAAAGGAATAGTAGGACCGCCATATAAAAATGTTTCGGGTGATTGGGAAAACATAGATGACTATCTTGACATGATTGATCAAGGATAATAATCTCTGGGTGTAGGATGAAAATAATCACACGCAAACAAAGAAAATTTCAATGAAAGCACCTAAAGTCTCTAAAGAAAAAACAACTGAATCACACACCTAAAAAATCTAAGAGTTCAAACCACACACAAACAATAACTTCTCGTACTAAAAACACTAGTTGGTGATGAAATCCAACGTCATAGAATTTTAAGACATAAAGGGCGGTTGAAACAGTTACCCTGACAACCTGCTTAATGAAACAGACTGGCACAAGTTTCTTCACAAAACCATCTCAAGTGAAGAGAACCCCCCAGAGAGTCCAAGTGAGTGTAGTTGACGTCTTCTCCAGGTACAGTGAGACCCGTCCTTCACTGTCACCTTAGGAAATAATCTTAAGATTATGGACACTAAGGTTACCAACCACAACAAATACAACTGGGGGAACAGTCTACGATCCGATCTACATGCAAGGGCAGAGTAACAAAGCTCAATCCCCTTGAAGGCTCCTTGACATGATCAATCCAAAGTTTACCAACAGGTGACCCTAGGCTCCTTGAAAATGGTTAATCTGAGGTTTACCGTTTATAATACACGCAAATCTTCTATCTTTCCCAATGAAATAGACTTGATTGTCTCAAATGTTCGGACATGATCTCACGATTGACTCCTTTAAGAGAAGCTTCCCAGAATGTATCAATCACAATTGGATTTATTTCATACTGCAAGATATAGCTACTTGTTTGTTTTAACTATCTTGGAGAGTTAATTACTCCCTACTCCAAGATACTAGCCTAAGCTATATTGGTGATAAGAGCCCTAGAAATAAAAAAGATTGCTAGATCAATTTTAATTAAGTGTTACTTTTATCGGTTGTTATTTAAGTCAATAGGTATAGAAATGAAACTTTGATGGTGTGAAGACTCGACTCCAAAAACACTAAAAATATGCACCTAAAATGATAAACAATTTGCTTTTCTTTCAATGAAATTCTAGCTAAAAGAAAGAGTTCGAAAATGCAATTCTTTAAGAAACAAATCTTTCTTTCAACATGGAAATGGAAAGAAAATATTTTTGTCTTTTTCAATAAGAACTCAAAACGAGACTACTAATTAAGGCTCACAATAAATCTCTTTCTCTTTTCAAAACTTGAAACTACAAAAAACAATTTCTTTCAAAAGAGATTTACAAGTTCTAGAAAACACTCAAAACTACAAAACTAATCTTGAGATCTAAAAACTTAATTGAATAAAAGCTTCAATTCTTTTTTAGGGCGTTTTACTTAGTTGTTTAGTAAACTAACGATTCATTCATTCAGAATAACAAATCAATGAAAAAACATCCAGATATGTTTTCTTTTATAAAAATGAAATTCAAAACTTATGACAAAGCTTGTTCCAAGATTTGCAAAGAGAAAAGTAAATCTATTTCTCACAAAGGACAGATTTGACAAACAGGTCAGACTCATCAAGAAAACGAAAAGACACCAGGGTAATCTAAGGTTTCTCAAGCTTCTGATCTTTGAGTCACTACAGAGACCATGTGAAAACCACTCCAGGCATGCAAAAATTCTAGAAAATCATCTAAAACAAAAATACCAATGGAACTTACTCACAAGAGATTTTTGACAGAAAGAATGCAGATCTGGGTAGACACTAAAAGCCGTAAATAAAACCTAAAATTAACTAGAAGAAAACGCTTTCGGTTTTTCAAAAAATTTTACAGGGTCCACAGGCTTCCAAAAGAAACATGCGTGGTACCGCTCTGTGTACTAAAGGAAAAGTGCGGGAATGCCTGCACTATCTGTAAATAGAAAGTGTGGCCCTGTGAAAACTTCGAAAAACAAAAAATAATCCAGAACCTAAAAACTACCCAAGTCAACATACATCAATCAAAAACCAGAAACGCAAAGAAGCTTCTCAAGTCAAAGACAAAGGAAAACCAAAAACCAAATTCAATTCCCCAGTGGAGTCGCCAATTTGTTGGCCGTATAAATTGATCTTGCAGACAAGGATGATCTCCCAAGTATCAAAAGATATCTAGCAACAAGTAGAAAAATAAATCTATATTTCTCTAAACATATGCGATTCATAAATAAAAACTATAGAGGTGTTTAGACCCTACCTTAAGTCCAACACTAGTTTGTAGTAGCCATCCTTCAACCGTCTGAAAGAGTTTCCTTTTGAGAACCTGCAATCACAAACAAGCAAACATAAAATAACACCTGCATAGCTAATATCATAAGTCATGTTCATTATGGTGATCAAGGAATCCATAAAATAAACCATAAAACATAGCTTATTGAGAAAAGAAAACTTATTTGTATTAACTTTGAAGTAGAAGAACCTTACAACCATTTCAGCCTTGATGTTGAACAAGCTCTTTGAGGGGTCTAAAACAGGAATCTCTTTTACTTTGACAAGCCTTACACTCTTCCAAATGAGATCAAACAGGGATGTAATCTCTCCTCAGAAAAGGTCAATTACGAAGACTAAGTTCCCGCAGCATTTCACCTCAAAAATATTCAGCTTTTCAACCTCCCAATAACCAGCCCAATGCTTCATTTTATAGCGCAGAGGAAGGAGGTTACAGGTTGACCTATGAAGGGATAGAGTCCTCCTTCAAAGGGATAAGCTCCTCACATCAAGGGGTTAGCTCCTTGAGGTATGGGATGCATGAACCTTAAGGGAGCGAACTTGCCACCTCAAGATTCCTTCCAGAAGCTTCTATAAATGACTCAAAGTGAGTTTTTAAGAATATACTTGTGCCTTTTTAACTTTTATAGGGGTCCGCACCCATAACACAGAGATAGAGTGGTCAGGTGCATAGGAGAGTTGACCTTTAGGTGCGGGACCATAGGTAATGCTAAGAGAAAGTGCAGAACCAGAGTTTTGGAGACTTTTGAGGACTTTCCCTTATTTTCAAGGCTTGATATGAAGAACTGAGGCTTAAGACTTGCAAAGGAGGAAAGTATGAGTGGTAATGGACTCACACAGATTGCAGAATGTCAAGGTGACAATTTTTAGTGCAACAAAGGGCCATACTAAGTGGTGGCATTACAATGGGGGAAAGCATGGTGGAATCTTGAAATTTCTCAGGATAGTTACTCTCACCTGGGTCAAAGCTGGTGACTGTCCTTCTTAGTTCGAACATCTTTTCCTCCAACTGGAGCAGTGTTAGCTGGAGTACTTCGTTGGCTACCCGCTTTCGACTTCTGTTTGCCCCATCTCCCTCTTAGTCTTGTGGCATCAAGTCTCTGAAAAGGTACTTGGGTTTCCCTTCTCTTACCTCATAGGCCGCTCTCGCACAGGACTCCACCTCTCTGGTCAACGCTTCCTCCATCAGGGCTAAACCTCTACGGCCTCAAGTTAAACTTGCTTAGGTTGACACACTGCAGTCTCAGGTAAGCGTGCATGTGGGAGGTTCCAAACCAGAGCTCGCATGAGAATTCATCCAATAGAGCCTTGGGTATCCTCTCGGTGGACTGAATGGTGTCCAACATCTGCTTGTACCAGCCCTTGAAGGCTCTCTCATTGATTTCCTTTGTGTTGGGATCCCCTGATGCCTTCCATGGTCCATACCAGAGCGCAATTATTTGGTCTTCAGTGATGGCTTCCATTGGCCTCTCTTGTGGTGGCCTCCATTTTCACATTTCCAGTGCCATTAAAAAGTTCCTGAACACAAACCCAATGCTTCTTCTATACACATCTTCACAAGCCTCGAAAAGTTCATTAAGCATGAAGGCTGACTAGTTGAGTACTTTGCCTTGACAATACTGTTCTGCAGCTGAAATAATGTCTAGGGTGCACTTGATCCTTGTGAAGTGCCACATTGTTTTACCTACAATGAGGTAGCAAGCAAACTTGATATTGTCCTTATTAATTTTGTCCAGCTTTGCACCCCTCCCACCTCGCTCCATCCCGTATCTGGAATAGATGTTGTCCTCTGCCTATTTCTTTCCCCTCCTGACCCCAACCTGGAATGTTGTGATAACTACATTTCCAACTTCAGCAAGCCCGATGAGTCGATTGATATCCTTCACATGGATGTGATATTCCTTATCCCACCATAGCGACCCTCCATGCATCCTGCTTGCCAACAATTTTGTGCACTGCATGGAAGTAAATTGGGTGTCGAATACAGGCATATTTCTTAAGTGGAATAGTGTGGACCTCTGTATCCCCCTAAAATGTTCTTTGATTCTGGAGGTTCTCGTGCCATCTTTGTTATAGAAATTTTTGTGCCTTACAGCTCTAAGCATGAAATGTCCATAATCCAAGGGATCCAAAGTCCCTAAAAGTGTTGTTCCTACCCCTAGAGGAACAAGGTCAACCAATGACAGCTTCTCCCAGAAGTTCTCCACCAGAAACTGCTCAAAACTAGTCAAATCAGGTTCAATTCAGATGCTCCACTAGTTGGCTGCGTTGCAAAGCACCCAAATACACTGGCTAGGTGCGTTGCAACGCACTTGAATGCACTACCCAGGTGTGTTGAGCGGGAAATGACAAGTGGCAGAGTCATTCAACGAGGTGGAGAGACAATGGAAGCTTCCAGAATCTTCTCCAATGACACTTGCCTCACTGAATTCGACCAGTGATGAGTAAGAGGCTCTCAGTCTCCAAGTGGAAGAAAGAACTGACAGAGAGAAGACACATGTCAAAACATAAGCTGACTCATCCTCTCTGCTTACATCTATATATGGATCCCTCATCCCAGAGATCCGGAGGCTGGAATTTTGTACTTTGCAGAGAATTGTTGTTGGTTTTGAGATTGAGATTAGTGCATTGGGTGATTTATGCTTTGTTGGAGGTGAGGAAGGGATTCCTTTGCTAGGAGGTAGATGCTGGATCGGGACTCACTTGGTTGTATCTCCTCCTGGATCTTCTTATCATATCAATAAAACTATTTGAGTTTCTCCTACATGCTTGTGTATCAGTGATGTTTTGTTATATTTGCATGTTTAGCTTAATCTGATCCTAAGCTTTTTATGAATGTAAATCTATATCTTTGTGTAGTTTCTCTCTTCTGTGATCTTGCAGGAACTTGGTGAAGCTGGGCCGGTAAGGGAGCAGGTAGCTGGAAGCTGTCGAAGAGGAGAGCGATTGGATCAACAAACTAGCGCAAGACACAGGTTAGTTTATCCTTCCTCTTCGTTTACATTTCATAAAGAAGAATATGAAAATAGTTTTCCTTGTTTGTTGCTAAGGCACTGTCACACCTTAGAGTGGGATAGGGGCATTCTGAGTAGATACTTTTCCCAACAACAAAATGGCGACTCCGCTGGGGATTGTGTCTAGTTAGTTTGTTTGTGTTTCTCTTGTTGTTTGTTTCATAAACACAGAAGTAGCAATCGAACTGCATTTGCCATTATCAGATGCAAAGTAGTTGCTGCTTCAATCCTCTCACTGGATTTGTTTATGATTTGAACAGCTGATCCACAAATGCTCTAATTTCCCTTTGTGATAGTTCTTAGTCCTCCTTTAAATCATCCCTCTAATTGTACCTTACTCATAGCTTTTACTCGGCCAAAATCCATAGATTAAACTGCAAACCGTGACCCAGAACCCAGATAGAAGTCTCGTTTCTGCCCCAGCGCAGGCTCTGTGAAGAGGTTCTGCATTTCAACGCAGGTCCCGAGAGGGCTACCTGCGCTGCAATTCAGTTTCTCTGTACAACGGGTGCGCTGATCAGCCCTTGCCCTGTGCAGCTGAGGTTCTTTGCTTCATTTTGTTCAGTTTCATCTCTGATTTTTGCAGCCTGTTATCAGTGTGGGTACCTGTCTGAAAACCCCTTTTCTCTGCCTTAATTATGCCTCCTTTGTACAAAAAGACTGTAGGTGTTCTTTGTGTGTTTGTTACATCATTTACAGTTTTCCATTGAAAAGTAAAATAGTCATACTGTCGTCCTTAGATTTAGATCTGTCGTAAGTGTCGATTTTGATCTTAGGAAAAAGTTTGTTTGCTGTTGACAGTTGATTATACCTTTTACTTTTGCTTTGGTTTGAATTTGTCTCTTTCTAGTGTCGAAACGAGTGTTTATTTCAAAATCATAAAGTGTCGTAATCTTCTCTACCTTTTTGATTTCGAAAAAGAAGCTTGTTTGTGTTTTTCACTTGAAAGCAAATTCAAATTTGTACATCAACTTTCTTTTTAGGCATCAATATTAAGAAAGTGAAAACAAATACATGCATATGTGCATTTGCATATTGATAGTTTGTATGGTTTGATTTAGGAAAAGTGCATCTACAGTGTGCTCTTTGCTCTTTGAGAAAAGATTGTGTCTTTCTTTTCCCCTTGTAGCTAGGATTTTCATTGTTGAAAAGAGATAAATGCTTGCTTATCATCTTTAGATTGCATTTAGGAATTATATCTACATCTCGTGGTGATCCAAAAAGGAAAAATTCTAAGAAAGATCAACTTAAAATAGATTGAATGAATCTAACAACGCTTTGGAACTTAACGCACAACATAGAGGTCTAGGCTAGAGACGTGTTCCGGCGTCGTAAAGCCTGGTAACTGTTGTCCTCACTGTTGGTTGGGTGATTCCTCCACTGTGAGACGATAAGTGCGAGTACGGATTGTGCTCCCACGTACCGTCGAGTATATATTGGGAGACCCCTATAGGCTTAAAACCTTTTATCCATAGGAAGCCGTGTCGGCCGCCCTACTGATCGCAATGCACCGAACACAGCATTCGGGAAGATTGACTATCATACCGTAAAACGTATTCTGCAGTTTTGTGATTGGTTTGGCACACCCTCTATCTAGATCTCCAAAGAAGTCCCTTTCGTTCCTTTTCAGACTCCTTAACGGAAAAGGTCCATCTGAGCACTTGTCACTTCAGGCTCATTAAAAATCGAAGGAGACTAGAGTCATCTTTTGTTTTTTCTCGACTCTTTAAAATTGAAAAATCAAGTTGTGTCCAAGCGTCGTAAAATTTATTTTAAACGGAATATTTATACCCTTTTCCTACGTTGATCTTAGGTTGAGAAAATGGAGTCTACCAACCAAGGAATTCCCCTTGGTGGAAATCCTAGTCCCTTCTCCTCTTGGGGAGATGTTGGTGCACCCCATATGGCCACATTGTCGCTTCCAGGACTGACAATTGGCTTGCCAGTCTGGCTCTTCTCAACCAATGTCGTTCAGAACACCACCATTCCTGAACAATCGAATCAGCAGTTAGACCAGTCCAGAGTTACCCACCAACCTTCTACTTCCTCTAATTCTCCCTCTCCTCCTTTCTCTTCGCTTGATGGGGCTGGCAAAGCCAAAAGTCAAGTTCCTAAGGAGAAGAAGGAAAAGAAGAAGAAAGAGAAGAAGAAGAAGGAGCCAAAAGCGAATGGGGGCAAACGAGTGTCGTCTAACGAAAATCCACACACTGCACTGACCAGGCCTAAATCGCCATGTGTCATTTGCAAGGGAGACCACTTTCACAGAGATTGTCCCTGCATCCCTCAGATACTAAGGGACTGGTCTCCCCATTTGCACAATCCGGTGGCGTCAACCTCTGATAGCCATGTTGAAAGCACACCGTCAACTAGCGAAAGTGAAGTCCCAAGACAAAAAGGGAGAGCTAGATCTCCCTGTAAACTGTGCGAAGGCGATCACGCCATCCACCGTTGTCCCTTCTTAGACGAAGCTAAAAGAGTTTTGGATGATCGTCCAGTTTCACCGTTACGACTCCCTCCTGGATATAAAAAACTCTTGCCGAGTCCTTCGTTAGTTGAGAATCCAGCTGGCCCGCTCAAATGGTCAGCTGAAGCGCCTTTAATTGAAGATGAACCAGCTGAATCCATACCCGACGAAAGTCAAAAGGTCGAGGCGGTAGTTGACCCGGTCTTGCCTTCAGAGGTTTTATCTTCGAATGACACAGTCACTGAAGAGAACAAGGATGACACCGTCCAAATTCTCTTCATCAACACAGACTCCGACGAACATGGGGGCAACCTACCCATTCCTTTATCGCAGGAAGGAAGTTCGTCAAAGCCATACCCGGCCGTCTACTCGGTCCCACCTCCAAGCAACCTAGTTGTCTCCTTCGACTGGATTCAACTAGGCAGACCCCGTTTACCAGCAAGCATACCATTCAGAATTATTGTCCAAATATATAGAATGGTCATGGCTGGTACCATCATAGATGAGGGGGCTTCTGTGAGTATCCTTTGCTCTACTGCTTGGAAAGCACTTGGTTCGCCATCGCTTTTGCCTGAGATGAGAAATCTGACAGGCTTTGATAAAGGAACCAGTCGACCTTTAGGGATCCTCCCCAATGTGCCCATAACATTGAAAGGGAAGACCGTTCAAATGAACGTGATGGTCGTTCAAGGACCCTTGGATTATAACCTACTCCTTGGACGAGACTATATTTATTGCATGGGAGCCATCGTCTCCTCACTCTTTAGAGTAATGTGTTTTCCGCACGAAGGAAGAGTGGTCAAGCTCGTGGACCAGCTTTCATTTCCCGGATCACGCATCGTAAATAGTCATATACCATCCCTAAATGGTCTATTCATGCAAGAAATGTCTCAACCTACGGTCCGTCCTCCCGATGAGTGCGAGTAATTCGGAGGGATATGACTGGAACCCAGGGGGCATGTGTCCTGGTCTGCTTCGGCAGGAAAACTTCGGATATAGGGTAGGTTTCTGCGGGAGAATATGACTAGTCTGTACCCCGTCCGTGATTGAGATAGGGGTTATTCTAGAATAAGATTCTCTTGTCAAAGTTATGTAAGTTGACAGAACTGAGTCAATCACCTTTGTTTATCTCGGTAGACATCGCCGAAGAAGTGTTTTGTTTGAAAGATTAATAGAACAATCTTTGGGTGACCTGAAAGAGGTAGGCCTCTCTCGGTAAAACAATTGTTTTGGCAGAAGTGAAGTAGAGGTAACCTTGAAACTCTGTTTTATACCTGGGGGCATGCAAACCTTTTGGAGTGCAAGCAAGGGGCAGCTATTTATTTTTTAAATTTTTAGGTCCTCCCTTTAAACCTGTAGGCTAACCCTTTAAACTCGTAGGATTAGTCGTTTCCTAACTTGCATAAAGAAAGGATGTGGGGCAAAAATCTAAATGTTACCGTTTTATATCAGACTTTCTTATCATATGACTGGATTATCGAGTAGTTTTAGCACATAGTTCATGCTCGTTAAAAAATAAACATAAGACCGAGCAAGTGTTTCAATCCGCGTTTAAGCTCGTTAAAAAATGAACTATCCTCCGGTAAATAACCACCGTGAATGTAACATTATTAGCCATTAAAGCCTTGGTCGTGTTTACACCGTCACCTCCACTTTTCCATTTGGCCGATCATTCACCTCCATTTGATTGTTTACCCATTTTGAGGAACAGCTGCGAAGAGTGATTTCACTAGCCATCCTTGTGACACTGCCGTGCTTGGAAAATTCCAACCCTTACTTGGAATCAGCTGCTACCCATTTTATCACTCGTTCCTCAAAAGATGAGTCTTATTTAAGCTCTTTTCATCTGACTCGTAAAATATGAAAAGATTGCCGAGTTTTAGCCTTCCAGCTCATTAAAGCGACCGGAAGAGCTATCCCTCCTCTAGATTTTAATCTTTTTGGACCTGAGGGATTATTGCACAAAAAGATCGAGCGCTTGTTTTGTTCGGCTCATTAAAACTATCGAAAATTCATCCCTTCTGTATTGTTTTATACTTTTTCGGACTTAAGGGATTAGATGACGAAAAAGGAATTTCAGAGTTAACTTTACGTACCTTTTCAGACTCTCTAAAAATGAAAAGTACCGAGTTATCTTTGTCGTTAGACTCGTTAAAAAGATTAATAGCGACAAACTTGTCTTTAGACGAGAACGAGTTTCACTATCGCTAGGCTCGTTAAAACATAGCGATGGGTTTGCCCGAAGGGCAAATTATAGAACAAGCATATGTTATCCTCCTCAAGCTTGACAAAAATAAAGAGGTACTGGTCAGCAATGATTGGGGAAAAATTGGGAAGAAACTCAAAGAATCTTTGTTGGTAGCAAGTCGCTCTTGAACATGACACTTCCACTCCGTGCCTGAGTTGGGTTGGGTTGTTTCATTCACCGGTCACATCACCATGGTCTCGCCATACCATCCACATTTGGGGTAAATGCTACCAATCCATCACATAAGTGTCGCCGACATGTTCAAGAGAAGTCATCCAGAGAAGTCAACCGTGTCCCATCCACTGCCATACATTATACTTCATTCTTTCATGACCGCCACCCTGAACCATATATCATCAGATTGTTTTCACCTCCATCAAAATCATTTGCTCCGTTCCATGTCACTGATGTGGGATTCATCAAGGCCCTCCTTTGACGGATCGCTTCTTGTCGACATCAGCTCATTATCCAAGAAGTTGATCTAGGAACACCCCATTCAGTACTTTGAAGCTTGCATGCCTCAATGGCAAGTTTCTCACTTCCAGTGACAGGTATACATCAATGACCTTCGACCAAAATATTTTACGTGGTGTTCGATGCCAAGTCCTTTATTCACACCACGTGAATTGTACTGCAGTACCTTGAGGGTCATCATCCTTATCGGTGATTCCTCTCGCGCTTGTTAACAGTTTACATCATTGACTGGTAATCAAGCGATGTCTTTCCATGTTCGACTTCAAAACATTTCTCACATGGATCGACTTGTACTTCGAGTGAAGATCGGAGGAGATTGAAGACCCCAGATCTAGTTTCATCCATTCGGGCTGTGATATATATTCAGGAAAAATAAAGACATTGACATGTACAGCATTGCAGCACAGATGATCATCCTACCAAAAGGATGATGACTTCATCAAAATCATCAGTCTACCATCAGACGATTGTCTGTCCTGTGTACATAAAAATGAATTTATAAAGCTGAGCATGGGAATGCCCGCCTCAGCTAGATCATGAAAACAGTATGAAAATAATGTATTGTATTGTATCTTATTACAGGTCTCCTCCCAACATTGAAAGAACTTCGGATCCTCCTAATAAAGCATTTCACCCGATAAACGACCTCATACTTTAGGGGGCAACTGTTATAGACATTTTTGTGCCTTACAGCTCTAAGCATGAAATGTCCATAATCCAAGGGATCCAAAGTCCCGAAAAGTGTTGTTCCTACCCCTGGAGGAACAAGGTCAACCAATGACAGCTTCTCCCAGAAGTTCTCCACCAGAAACTGCTCAAAACTAGTCAAATCAGGATCAATTCAGATGCTCCACTAGCTGGCTGCATTGCAAAGCACCCAAATACACTGGCTAGGTGCGTTGCAACGCACTTGAATGCACTACCCAGGTGCGTTGAGCGGGAAATGACAAGTGGCAGAGTCATTCAACGAGGTGGAGAGACAATGGAAGCTTCCATAATCTTCTCCAATGACACTTGCCTCACTGAATTCGACCAGTGATGAGTAAGAGGCTCTCAGTCTCCAAGTGGAAGCAAGAACTGACAAAGAGAAGCCACAAGTCAAAACATAAGCTGACTCATCCTCTCTGCTTACATCTATATATGGATCCCTCATCCCAGAGATCCGGAGGTTGGAATTTTGTACTTTGCAGAGAATTGTTGTTGGTTTTGAGATTGAGATTAGTGCATTGGGTGATTTATGCTTTGTTGGAGGTGAGGAAGGGATTCCTTTGCTGGGAGGTAGATGCTGGATCGGGACTCACTTGGTTGTATCTCCTCCTGGATCTTCTTATCATATCAATAAAACTATTTGAGTTTCTCCTACATGCTTGTGTATCAGTGATGTTTTGTTATATTTGCATGTTTAGCTTAATCTGATCCTAAGCTTTTTCTGAATGTAAATCTATATCTTTGTGTAGTTTCTCTCTTCTGTGATCTTGCAAGAACTTGGTGAAGCTGGGCCGGTAAGGGAGTAGGTAGCTGGAAGCTGTCGAAGAGGAGAGCGATTGGATCAACAAACTAGCGCAAGACACAGGTTATTTTATCCTTCCTCTTCGTTTACATTTCATAAAGAAGAATACGAAAATAGTTTTCCTTGTTTGTTGCTAAGGCACTGTCACACCTTAGAGTGGGATAGGGGCATTCTGAGTAGATACTTTTCCCAACAACAATCTTCCCTTTGAAATTCTTTCGCATACACCTCCCTTTTCATTGCTAGAAACTGGAAACCATTTGTGAAGTCATTGTCGATCAAATTCGACCTGTCATACTTCCCATACAGATCATCCACAGCTTGAAAGTGCGTGTATATGCATACGCATCTTTCGAATGTCTAACCCGTGTGTATACACGGCTTCGTCAAGGTGAACCTGCATATATATCTTTTTCTTTCATTTTTGTAGTCTGATCATCAATTCTTTGCTACTGACCTACTGCACTATAATCTGTCATCTTTGTGAGTTGCCATTAAGGACAACACTTGTATCATAATGCCAACAATCTCCCCCTTTGGACTTGATGGCAAAGCTAACTTGTCATACTGAGAACTATCATCCTGTCACATCTGATATCTCTTCTGTAGAACCATCAAGTTATATATTGTTCTTCTATGGGTGGGTTGCCATCAAGTACAACACATGCATCATAATGCCAACAATCTCCCCTTTTGGACTTGATGGCAACAACACCAAATCACTCTCCCCCTTTGACATCAAGGGCAAAGGGCGGACCAAGATATTCTCATTCCTTGATAAACATTCCGCTGTCCATACTCCCCCTGAGTACCTGCTGAAATCTCTGAATGAGCTCCCCCTTTGTATATGGCAAGGTGTACCAATCTATCCATGCTCCCTCTAAGTACATTCTGAAGTCTCTGCTCTGCTGAAGAGTGCTATTCATGCTCCCCCTAACTATAGGCAAGATCTGCAAAAAGATGTTCTTCAAGAAGAACCATGACTCATACATCATAACTGACCTTCCTATCATCAAAGACTCTATACATACATCTATCACCCAACCAAGTGGGGATCATCCACCTAACCAAGTGGGAATACATCAGAAATTTACATATGATAACCAAGCACATTACATCATTCATCCCAGACATAGTGGGGAAACCAAACTAGGCCATTACATGACCTTGATAATAATAAAAGATATACATGACATAGAGACGAAATATCTAGAGCAAGACTATGAAAGTCACCAATAACTAATATCAGTAGCACTATCCAGATCAACAACCATGTTCTCCTTCTGATCTCCTTCTGTAGCTGATCCACCTGAACCCAAAACAACTTATGTACTCAAACCAAGAGCTTCTAATGTAATGCCAACAATGCATTATTAGAAGTTTATCTGCTCCCCCTGAACTTGTGCCAGATGGTCTCTGTCAGACCCATATCAGGCTCTCTTCATCCTATGTTTGGCCCACTAATTTCCTTTTAATCAACATATACGTGACTGTATCCACAGAAACAGGTGTATATACGTGGATCCTCCTCATGAAACTCGAGTACAACCACTTCCAGATCAGTAATCTGTAAATGTCCTATAACAAGGTATGTCTGCATATAGATATCAACTCATCCTTTTGAACATCATCATAAAATCATTCCCATTATATCATATGTGTAAACACCATAGTCATCTCATTATCAAGATCTACATGACCATCCATGTAACATTACACAAGAATTTCCCCTATCTGATAATAATCAATCAACATATGTGAGTATCAACCTATCATCATATCATATCTCCAACAATGCAACTCCATGTATCCAACATATTGTATATAGCACTATGTATCTAGAGCTCAAGACAAGACTTCTTGATATCATCAACAGCAACAATCCTCATCCACATGAGCGCCAAGAATTATAGGAAACCTGCATCATAATTGTATTGTATGATCCTTATGACTCATCATCAAGTAATGAAAATATGTATTCAAGCTTTGTACTTCTCCTTATGAAGATCACCATGTAAGCATCATATATGCACCATCAAAGAATCAATCCACAAATCTGATCTAAACACCAACTATGTAACCCCAAGAATCATATGAGATTTTGTCGTGGACAACTTATAACCATATCATAGCAAGATATATCATTTAGCGTCATTACCAGGGACTACTAACCATAATGCCGACAATGCATTATTAAAAGCATATGCTCCCCCTGAACCTGTGCCATCTTGCTCATTGTTAGATTTGATCATGCATATATCAGCAAGAAGTATCAAGGCATCATCATCATTAATCTAGGATCAAAACACTTTAAAACATCTTACAAGTGTCAAGGCATTTCCACACATCATCAGCAGATTGTAACCATTATCAAACATAGCAAATAATGGACTAAATCATATCAGACCCTTTTTCTGAACCTGTCCCTACTGCCTTTTTTTTCGAACTGACATATACGCAGCTGTGCAGTGTATAACTCGTGTATATACGCGACTTCCCTTTATGAAACTTGCATATGAGATTTAGGACACTGAAGTTTTACACTTTTAGCTCCCTCTGAGTCTGTTATGTCTATGCTCTGATGTGTCTGAGTATATTGTGCCGTGCCACATCTTTCTAACTGTACTTCCTTCTTCTTCCATATCTTCAAGTGTGATGATGTTTTCTCCTTTTGGTATGGAGCCCGTACTTTGTTCCTGCATTCCTTTGCTATATGTCCAAGCTTGTTACATGCATAACAACTTACATGTTTCATATTCCTTCTGTAGCAATCAACAACTTTTTGACCAAACATATGCAAGAAAAACAATATCCCTAAAAGTACCTGGAATGTGATTTTCTTTCTGCATGACGGTCTTGAACCACTCTTCTTCTACATCTGGCTGCAACATGTCCAAGATTATGACATACATAACATTCAACATTATTCATCAGACGAGTAAAAGATTTTCTTTGAAGAATTTCTTTCCTTGGCTGTTGATGAGGTTGACCTCTCATCTCCTTGTTGAGCATTTCAGATTTTGCATTAGATTCCCTTGTCTTACTTTGTGAACTAGATTCTTCTTCAATAGATTCATGAAAACCAAGACCAGCTTTGATAGCAGGAGACCTTTGACTACTAAGAATATCATCCAAGATCTTAGTACTATCTTGAAATCGTAAGAGCTTATCTTTTTCTTCTAATTTATCTTTTAGAATATTTACCTCAATCTGATGTTGCTCTTCCTTTTCAAGATACTGCTTCTTCATGTTTTCTTCAAAATTTCTTCCTTCTTCCAACTGATGTCTTAGATCAAGAACTTCATTTTCCTATTTTTCATGAGCTTGGAGTAGTTCTTTATTCTTCTTCTTTGATTCTTCAAGATCTTCCTTTAGCGAGAGGATCGTAGCTTCAAGCCTCTCATAGTAACTGGATCTATCTCTGAGTTTCTTGATTATTGTGCTCCTTTCATTCACCTCATCCTACAACTTTTGACATTGATCTTCCTTTTCTTTGAACAACTTCCTTACCTTGTTACCTTCCTCTAGTTGAGTTTTTAGTTTGGTAGCTTCTTCTTTGAAAGCAAATTCCCTTTTGTTTAATAGATCTTGTTGGTCTCTAATTTTGTCTGTAAGCCTTTTAAATACTACCTCTATTTGATATCTTTCTTGCTCACCCATAAGAGAAAATTCAGTTGTTTCACTATCGCTTTCATCATCTTCAAATGGATAAATAGATGTATCACCAGAGGATAACAAATTCATACCTGATAACTCTTCATCATTCTAAAGTGATTCTGAATCTGAAGTGCTTCTTCCACATATTCCCCAATCGATACTCCCACTGTCATAGCTCTTCTAAGATGTCTTCTTTTCCTTAGGTGCTTTCTTCTTAAGCTTCTTTCCCATTATTCCACAGATCTCCTTCAAGTGATCAAGCTTCTACCAAAGGACCTGCTCTGATACAAATTGTTGGAAATAATATTGGGGGGGGGGGGGGGGTGAATCAATATTATCAAATCAATAAAACTTTTCCATTTCCATATTAAGATTCATATATGCTACTTCAGTTAATGGAACCCGCGTGTATACTCAACTATGTCTAATGCAGCTAGTGTATATCCAAAATACTTATGATTCAGTTAATCCATTAAATGTTGATCTTTAGTTAGTGCATCAGAACTTCATTATCCATATGAATAGTAAGCAAGTGCAGTAAAACAGAACAGATCATCACATACAAGAAGCACACATGAACACCATGATATATGGTGGAAACCCAATGTGGGTGAAAACCACCTACTGCAATATGTCTCTATCTTCTTTCAATTAGAAACTTATTTTTACAATGATTTTGTACTGGTGCAGTCCTTTACCAGTACGCAGGCTACAACCTACAGAAGGCTACAACCTTCTCTCATTCTCCAGACTCTCCTGGAAGGGAGCTACAACCCCCTTAGCTCTTGTACTAGCCGATCCATTTACTAGTACATAGGTGCCAACCTACTGAAATGCTCCAGCCTTTACTCGTTCTCCAACTGCTACTGGAAGGGAGCTACCACCCCCTTTGCTTTTGTACTAGCAGTTGTACTATTACGTAGGTGCCGACCTACAGAACGATACAACCTTCTTTTTCTTCCTCTAGGTACCACGTTTCGTAAATTTTAAGACTGGATACTCCTGAAGCACAACACAATAATCTGAAGGCCATGTTTCATCCAATTTTCATACTGGACCCATCAATATCATTGAAGCACACAATCAACCAACATTAGCATCATCAATCTTTAAATCACTTCAATACTGAATCACTGAAACCCTGTCAACATACTGCAGTCACAGAGCAGACAACAGAACTCTGTAATAACAATCAGACCCAACTGCAACTTCAAATATCATACTTCATAATCTATACGATACTATGATGAAACAAACCTGCGTACATACACGCTTTCACCAAAGCCAACCCACGTATAGATCTATAAATATTCAATCATGACTTGCAGCTATTTCAAACTTAAGTTATACCCAGTTCAGAACATTACATGCGTCAGTATATAGATCTAGAATACGCATAATCAACCATATAGAATAGTTCATTTCAAACCATTTGATCCCGATCTATCCTAAGATCTTGTTCTCCATCAACCGATGAGATTCCTCCTTAGCTCCGATCAAGCAATGCATCATAAACCCATAACCTGCATACTGGATCTCATACTTCATCAGATATTCAAGAATTTCTCAATGCCTTTGCCTAATGATCTTCTTCTCCTTTCATAGTCTCAGGCCTTACTCAATACCATGGTCCAAAACCATTTAGAACCAATACCATGGACCCAATACTTGGGATCAACACATCTGACGAGATACCATGGTCCAAAGCCATAGTTTCAAACACCAAGGACTAAATACCACGGACCAAAAATAAGTTCTCCCACATGTACACACTTTTCCTTGTGTGAAAGTGCATGTATATGCATATGCATCTTTCGAACATCTAACCCGCGTGTATACGCGACTTTGTCAAGGTGAACCTGCGTATATATCTTTTTCTTTCATTTTTGTAGTCTAATCATCAATTCTTTGCTACTGACCTGCTGCACTCTAATCTATCATCTTTGTGAGTTGCCGTCAAGGAAAACACTTGTCTCATAATGCCAACACTGATGTTATTCCTTTCGCCATCACTTCTCTTCTGCGGTAAACTATCTGCACTGGGGGTTTCTTACTTCTCGTCCTTTGCCCCTGTTCTTCAGAGTGAACCTGGAATTCTTATGTGATTTGAAATTCTAGAGTCCCCTGCATCCTCCTGCAATTTAAGTAACCAATTCTGACATGATGTCCCTTGACTGGTGAGGCTTTAATCAACTAATCACTCCAACGACCTTTCCATGTATTCTAGCTATATCCTACCACCGTCGGCCGACTTAGATGTGACAATTATGACATGGTCTGTAAAGTACAAAGTGGGTTACATGGCGTCTTTATTTTGCTGTGATGGGTTTATTTATTAACTAATTCTATGCTTAACGGAAAAGATTTTGTGACCCTATCTTGACAGTTTCCTTATTAATTACTTAATTGGGAAGTAACTACTGGTATGGTGGATGGGACAGGTACTTGTGCATTCGTCAATTCTGGAAAAGGTTTGGACCTATGTGTATTTTGCTGATTAGGATGACATGTGTGGCCACAGTATCTACTGCCTAGGCCTACCACTATGACCACTGATGCTACCCGATCTCTGGTGACTGGGACTACCAACATGACCACTGACACTACCCCACGACCACAAATGGGTTGCAACATTGTAAGTTTTTCCGCAACCTTCTTATCTCGATTTTTTATTTTAGTTTTTACTTACGGAAGGGCTTCAAGCGTGCGCTATTAACCCATCCCTGCAGTAGGACTCCATACGGTTGTGTGAGTCTTACTGCACCGGATTCTCTTATTTTTGTGACTATGAATGGGCCTAACCAATGCATCAGCAGTTTCCTTGGGACTTCTAGAACTTGCTGTCATAAAAGAGCACCTAGTCTCTGGCTTCAAATGACTTATTTTTGATGTGCCTATCATGCCAAGCCTTTTGCCTTTGTTGCTCGACTGATTTATGGAACTATGCTAGGAATAGGGTTTCATCGAGTTCCATCAGCTAGCTTAGTCTGTCCCACAAGGCAATGCTATTCGTCATTCCTATAGCTTCTAAGATGAGCATGCTAGGTAGTATAAATTCTGTTGGTACCACCACTTCTCGGCCATACACAAGATGAAATGGAGTTTGCTTGTGCAGTCACTTTATTGTTGTCCTATATGCCCATAGAGTCACTGGAATTCTTTCGTCGTAGTTGTCCTAGTTGGTAGATACGACTTTTGTTAGCCCTTTCTATAGTATTTTGTTAAATTTTTCTACTACACCATTTGCTTGCGAATGATAAGGACTATTCTTATTATAATGAACCATAAAATTTGTTAGTAGAGTCTCAATGGTTTCATTCAGAAAGTGGGTTCCCTGGTCACTTGTGAGGCTCCTTTGGCATCCGAACCTTGAAATAATATTTTAAATAATGAACCTTGACATTGTTTTTGCTGTGCAGTATTTCACTGGCGTGGCCTCTGCCCATCTTGTGAGGTATTCTGTCATTGTAATTATGTATCAGGCTCACGAGTGTCTTGCTGGTGGAGATATTGGTCCAATGAAGTCAACTACCTACTAATCAAATATCTGCACTGTATGGACTGGGTGTAGTGGTAGCTCATCGCGCTGCAAAGGTTTACCGACCCTTTGATAGACATCGCACTCCTCCGAAAATGCTTTAGAATCCTTATGGATAGTGGGCCATCATAATCCTCCGTGTAGTATCTTTCTTGTGGTGGCCTTGCCTCCTACATGGCCTCCCGTGACTCTTGCGTGGCACTCCCACAGGATGTCCTTCCCTTCAGTTGCAGTACACAGTGCCTGAGTATTTGGTCTAAGCCCATTTTGTAGAGGTATCCTGCGATGAGCTGCTAATTTGCTTCTCTAACCACCAAGTGTCATCTCTGTGATGTCCTGTATCCCTCTGGGAAATGACCTGTTATTAGAAATGTAGCAATCTCTTCTAGGTGGTTGGGAATTGCCTCTATCCTGAATAGGTTGGCATTGAGCAACCAATCGTCTATTGGTCCTTCATTCTCCCTTGTATCTAGGCGCGACAGGTGATATGGTCCTACATTCAATTTGTCGGGCTTAACAACCACTTCAAATGTGAATTCCTGAAATAGTGAAATCCACCTGCATATTCTTCCTTCTAGTATTGGCTTGTTTACTAAGTATTTCAGTGCGGAGTGGTCTGTAAAGAATTTGAATGGCGCACCCAGTAAGTAGTGTCTGAAATTTTGGAGAGAGTAGACCATTGCCAGAGCTTCCCGTTCAGTTGTTGTGTAGTTCCTTTCCGCCGTAGAGAGCTTTCTGCTAGTGTAGTATATTGGATGGTCCATCCTTTTCTCCCCTAGTTGCACTAAGACCACTCCTAATGCTATCCTAGATGCATCAATATGTATGTGGACAATTTTGTTCCAGTCTGGGTACACTAATATGGGGTAACTTACTAATATTTCCTTTAATTCATTCAGAGCTGCTTGACAGTCCGCAGTCCAAATGAATTCTTCCGTCTTCTTTACCAATTTTTCCGTCGGGCTCGTTATGGATGCGTAGTTCCTGATGAACAGTCTGTAGTACCCCATGTGACATAGAGCTTCCCTTAGTTGTTTCACATTGCATAGTGGTTCCATGTGGAAAATTGCGGCAACCTTGGTAGGGTCTACACATCCTCCATCCTTGCAGACAATATGACCCAGTAGAGTTCCAAAGGAGACTGCAAAAACGCATTTTTTTAGATTTAAGGAAAACTACAATTTTCTGCACCTCTCGAACATCACTCTTAATAAGATGGTATGTTTCTTCAATAGGTTGTATATTGTCCAGTCATCCATGTAAACTTCTAGGAACTTATGAATATAATCTCGAAATGTAGCTATGACAATCCTTGAGAAGAATGTTGGTGCATTCTTTAATCCAAATGGCTTTATGTTAGAAAATTATATATTACGGAGCAATGGAACACGTAAAATATTGCGGAAATATAAACACAAAAGACGCATAAAAAAAGAGAGACACAGATATATGTGGTTCACCCAGTTTGGGCTATGTCCATGGAGAAACAACCAATCCTTCCTTTTATATTATCCAGCAAACTGAAGAGATACAACCTACAACAGATCCGCTATAACACCCTCTTCGCTATCAATCTCCTCTCTCTTTCTCACTCAGAATACAGTACATAGAAGCAATACAATTCCCTCATATATAGTGAGGGGTTGCCTTCTAGGGCAAAAATCCTAAATTAAACATAACTTCTATCATGAGATCTCCGCCTAGTGAACGACCCAGATTGACTAGAAATTACTATACTTTTACAAGGCAATTTTACATCTATTCTTAGCTTCGAGGGCACTCCGCCCGAAACCCCCTGCAAGGGGGGGGGCTCCCCAAAGGTCGCAGCGACTGCCTGCAGCGAATATTTTCTGGGCGGTGTTGCTGCCCCATTTCGAGCTAGGGTCCAATGTGGCGATACCTTTGAATACAAAAGATAATCAGGCTCCACACCCAACACTTTACATTGTATGCATATGACCCCCACTCCATCGTGAAAGTTGTTTTCCTTTTTTCCTCTTCAGCTATTTGGACCTGGTGGTAACAAGAACCCATATTTGAATGAGTATGCTTTATTCCCACAACATTGTCTAGGACTTTGTCGCTGAATGGTGTGGGGAATGGGTCATGCACACATGCATTATTCAGGCTTCTGTAATCGATTCACACCCTAATTTTGGTTGCATCCTTCTTGTTGTGAATAACTATGGGGCTTATCCAGTCAGCTTCATCTACCGGAAATATGATTCCTACATCCAACATTTTGTCAATTTCCCTTTTAACTTTCTCTTTTACCCTTGGGTTCAGTTAGTATGGTCCGTTCTTTACTAGCCGGGCATCTCGTTTCAGAACAATTTTCATTTCTCCCACGTTAACTTTTATCCCCTTGAGTTATGCCACTGAAGCTGGGAATAGGTCCTCGTATTCTTACAATAAGTCAAAAATTTCTTTGGTGGTTTGTTTGTCCTAGTAATCTCCCACCGATGGTATTTTGGGCTTATATTTTATCCCCACATTCTATTTTCTTAGCTTTACTGGAAGCAGATGGGCACCTTGTGTCGAAGGGTTCTCCTGGATACCTATTTCCCCTTCTATTTCTTCGAAGGCTAGGGGTCTAAGCCCCTCCAATCTGTCCTCCTCTAGTTCCGCATCTATTTTGTTGCAGGTCACAAATCCTAACGATTCTATATCGTATAAGTATTGTAGAAAGTTTCCCTCATGCCCCCCTTCATCTAACATCTCTGTGGTGAACATAACCCATTTTATTTCCTAGAGTACCTCTGTGATTTGTGCCTCATCGCCCCTGAATGAAAAATTGCTGATGAACTGTTCCTCCAAGGTACCCCAACTAGCTTTGTGTCGTTGTATCTCCTCTTCGATATACCAAGATCGGGGGACAGTGCCGAGGGTATGTATAAATGCATGTACCCACCGATTCCTCAACAGTCCCTGGCTCTCCCAGCTGGTCATGCAGTCTTTGATGTGCTTCTTGGGACTTCAATTCCCCGTGTATTTCCCTTTGTCCTATGGTTGATCTACCTCTTTGTCAAACCTATCCTTCATTGCTTGCATAACATTCCCCAAGTCTTTTGATTCTTTGCAGTGCACCTTCCACCATCTTGTTGGCGTTGCCATAAGCCCGATGTCTAGAAAGGGAATCTGTTGGTCTTCTGGTATGTCCTGGTCTACCCTGTCTAAAAAACGATGCACCGGCTCAAAGCCATAGTACTTCGGGTAGTCGCCCATTCCCATGTCTCCTAGTTCACTCGGCTTATCATTGCACATCGTCGAGTTGTCAGTTCATATCCACCCTACTGCCATGCATCTTATGCTGCTTCTGAACTAGTTTTGAAGCTTTGAATGCTTCTCCAGCTAACAGATCCTCCGGCCATAGGATTTATGTAGTCCTCCCTTTTCCCTGTTGTGAGCGTATATAGCTAGTCTAATACCCCTAGTTCATCCCTGTCATCTGTTGGCTCTGTGAACCTAGGTCCTTGGTAGGGGTCTAATGGCTAGATCACTCTTATCCCATCTGCTTCAAAAATCATCATATCCTTCTTCAAATCTATGACAATGTAGTTTTCATATGCGTAGTCAATCCCCAAGAGTGTTGGATATGGATCTTTATCCCCTATAATGTCAATTACTTTGAACTCGATGTGCGTTTTCACCCTGGCTACGTCAACCTCTACATTTTCCAATCTCTCAATGGGCAGTTTGCAGTATTGATTCACCATTCTTAATTGAATTGGTGAGTACTTCAACTGTGGCTTCCCCATTGCCTCCCAAGTCTTCTTAGGTAAGATGTTTACATCTGACCCTAAGTCTAGCATAGTGTCCCTTATTTGGAACCCTACCACTTGCACATTGATTTGAAATCCTTTCCACTTCTTTTCTTATTCCACTTCACCCTCCTGGAGGCTTTCTCCAGCAAGGTTGCACACAATTGTCCTGCTCCCCTTCGTCCATGGATACTGCGGCCTTTAAGCTTTTCTGCAATTTCTTCAGCATGGCCTCATCTTCAACAATTTTCAAGAACAATTTAAACCACTCTCCAATTGGCTGGGTGTGATCGGGCACATAGACCTCCGGTCTTTGGGTGTCCTTATCTTCGGTAATTCCCTTGAACAGTTTGGCTACTTCTTGATAGTACTGTTTTGGTGCTCGGGCTGATATGCCCTTTGGTGTGACACCACTTTAATGATCGAGAGGGGGGTCCTCTGCATAGCGGTCCTCCCATGTATTCTTCCCTCCTTAGGTGACTATATTGATATTGGTTGCGGGGAGGCCATCGTCGATCCAAGGCTAAGCATTTACCAAGTTGGCCCCATGCTGCCAGGTTCTCTCTTCCCACTTTGCAATGAGCTCAAGGCAGTCCTCCATCACATGAGTGTTAACTCTGCAATGTGAACACCAGGGTCTCCTCGAGAGTGGGATTCTCTGGTGACATGTGCTTCCTGGCCGTAGTTGTAACACCTTAAGGGTCCTCTTCCTCTTGTTCTTCCTCTACGTCCATTTCCTCCTCAGCCTCCTCGACTTGCTTCATTGACACTGAACGTGGACTGTCCAGTCTTTTTGCTAGAGCGTCCAATGCTCGACACTGATCAGTGTGATGAGTTGTCGTTGCGCAGAACTCACAGTAGTTGTTATTGGGGAAATTAGAGTATTTTTGCAGAAATAGGCACATCCGTGGCAGGTGTCCATATGCCCTATAGATCTTGTAGAAGTCCTGGTTATTCCTTCCTGGGAAGGGTCCTTGCATTCTGATTGCCGTAATCCTTATAGTGGGAGGGGTCCCTGATGACCCCGCTACCCCTCCTGGGTGATTAAATCCCTGCAACCGTGGGCATTTCAATGCAACATGCCCCTCCACGAGGCAGTGGGTGCACTAAACATTAGGCCTGGCTAGTCGTATGGGCTAGAGATCCCTCAGCTTCTCGGTCAAGTTCGTGATCTAGCTCTGCAGGCTTGTGATCACCGAGTCTTGCAGACTTGTGCCTCCTCAATGTTCATGGGGGTATCCTGCCATAACTTCTATTTGGGATACTTTCTCTAATGCATCCTTCAGGGTTCCTATCTTCTTTTGTGTGAGCAGTGTTCTGGTCAAAGGCAAGAGTGCCTTGATAAACAAGTCCCACTGGTGATTTGGGTATAGGGTGTAACTCAACTTGGCGATGGCATCCTTAAACCTTTGCATGAGCTCCCAAGTCATCTCACCCTGCTTCTGCTTAATTTCCCATAGCTTTGATAACCCCTGCTGGTCTGTTTGCATCACGTTGAGTTCCTACATGAATCCCCTCTTCATATCATCTATTGTGGGATTCTATTTTTTCTCTGCCCACTTTATGAACCAGCATAGAGCCCTTTCTCTTAGCATTGTTTGGAATTCCACCGCTCGGACATTATCCGGAGTCTGACGGGCCCTCCAGATGGCTTCACAGAGGTACCAATGCTGCTCCACATCCTCATTCCCCCTTCCTACAAATTCTAGATATCTAGTAAACGACCCCACCATACTGCTCTAAGTATGGGCTAACAACACAAAACCTTTACTTCTCAGCTGTTGGGATCCTTGTAGTCCTAAGTTACTGCTATAACTAGTTCTTGCATTACTTCCAATATTGAAACCAATCCTATATCTCTCCTGTACACTATATACTTGCGCTGCCTTTTCTAAGCTAATGAAAAATTCCTCTGGTTTGTGATAAGGTACCAGGGGAAGGTTGGGGAAAATGCCACTTACGTTTTCGGGTTGGTGTTGTAAAATTTTGACAGATGCTTCTTCCTCATCGAACAACCTCCTCATTCCATCACCCACATTATCTTCATCTCTTTCCTCATGCTGATATGGTTTCTGATCTTGTGATTCTCCTTCTACAACCTGCAGGGAAGGTCCTCCGTTAGTCCCGTGTTGCGATTCTACTTCCGTAACCTTCCAGGAAAATCCTCCTTCAATTCCCTGTTGCGATCCTAGTTCCGCAACCTGCAGGGAACGTCCTTCTCAATTTCCCTGGCTCCGACATCCCTCTTTCCCACACTCAGGTTGCCTAGCACTGTCTTCTCCTTCCTCTTCAACTCGGGGTTTTCCCATCACCACTCCTACTTTGTGGGGTCCCCTCCTTCTCTTCCCTAGAGCCTGAGCCGCTCTTGCCTACCACTTGTCCACTAGCAACGCCCTCCTCTATGCTCTAACATCCCTAGCTCTTCTCAATCCTTCCACATCCATCCCCTCAACAGCATCCCTATCCCTCAGTAGGTAGCATCTCCCCCTCTGATTCCTTCCCCCAGTACTAGGGTTTTACGCTTCCATTCTTGTAGTGGGTAAAGGCAATAGTCCTTCCTATACCATAAACATCTTAATCCACATTGGGACTTCTCTTATCAATTTCCCTCTCAGCCTACAGTCGAACACAACGTCCACTTTTTAGAAAGATGGGTAGCTCTCTGCAGCAAACTCGACCATGTACCCTTCCACCATAGTCTTCACCCAAAAATTGACTGCTCTCGTCCGATCGTTATCCAGCTATTGTAGCAGTGCAATATTGGACGGAGTCCAATTATGGCGAACTGTCACTGATCTACCTGACTAACATTGCCTCTTCAACTCCCTCAACCAATTGTATAGGTCCTCGGGGAACATGCACTAGAAAATTTCATACTGGTCATTGATGCCATCCGCGTATAAAATCCCTTCAGTTACCTTGCCGATTGGTTGCTTGTGGGAAGCTTTCTCTGCCACAAATTGATCTACTTTATGATTCCACCAATATCTGATTTCTCTATCAAATACCCTTGACACCATATTCTGAACCAGTTCTTGCAACTTCATGTCTCGGCAACAGAACCATTTGTTGGCTCGAAAGAGTCATCAGGGGGAAGACCCTAGGTTCGGGTGCAGGAGGCCAATAGTGGTCCACTATAGTCTAGGACAGTGTCGACATTTTCACCTTACCTCGAAGGGCAAGGAGCCTCACCCGAGGCACGCCGTGACCAAAAGGGAGAAGGGTTCAACATGGGGTCGAAGGAGTATCCATCGGGTGCAGTCAATCACATACATATATATCCATTATACGGAAAATAGAGATAACAACATCCTACGATCATACACATATATCCATTATATGGAAAACAAAGATAACAACATCCTTGAATCAATCTATGATTTAGCGTCTACATGCAACTAATAGCCTATTCAAAATTTTAATAGACACACTAAGCACGAGGCCCAAATACATCAGAAGTCACAACCAACATTGGCTATGTCTTATATTAACCTTAACATGAAAGATTACATTGTGATCCGGCATTCACCATAAACATTACATAAAGTACCCGGCTCAATCGCTCGGTTTGAGATTGGTTCCGTGACCAAGTCCCTCGGATCCTAGCACTCTTTCATTCAGCCTCTGCAACTATGTAACCCTTCGCCTGCTCTCGGCTGCAACTGACTCCTTCCTTCACTAGCTGGTCCAACAAAAACCTTTTTCCTCTCTGTTCTTCCCCTTTTATGTCCTTCTCGGCTACCTAGACTACCAGTTATCGCTCGATTGTTTTTTCCCTTGGCTACTTCTGTGCCTTCCCGCCTCCTCGGCTGCTTTTGCTTTCCGCTTCCACCTTGCCACCACTCCTCCGCAACTGTTCATTCCACCACCCAACCATTGCTACCATCTGTCTCTTTCCCGCCCTTCGATCAGTCAAAAATGGTCAAAACCTTTCAAAATTAAATGAAGGCCCTCCCTGATGAAATCATGAGATACTAATCACAACTTTTGGGCACAAAACTTTATGGCACCGCCACATTATAATAACATTGCAAGAAGCCTCAAGTATTTTAACTATATTTGGCAGATCACTTGGTAATGGACAATTTCCCATTAAATACCATTCTTGTGTCAAATTCCTTCGTAGGTAATATATTACATTTTCACGAATATATTAAATTTTTGGGTCTTTAAAACAACGTGATTTTTTTCAATATATTTAGTGTTTTTTATAATTTTCATCATCAACATAATTATCGTATACTATCCATTTTCAGAGTGAAAGCGGCAAATAGAAAAGAAAAAACTACCCCACTCCATAAGGTGCACCCTCACCAGATGGGAGAGTGTGCTTCTGCTTGAGCTTGTTTAGCACATCTACTATGGTTCGTGCATATTGTCTTAAATATATGCTAATCTCCATATAAATTGCACCACCAGTAGCAACAATGGTAGAATTCTTCATTGCTCTTCGAACTATCATGGTGGCATCATGCGCGCACCTGTCTGTCTCATCAATGAACTGATTTGCACGAATATTCATCGAGGCTGCACAATGTACCAATAACGTCTCTGACATTAATTACACTGCCACCCATATATATAGTTGTTTCTCCATATGTAATGCATCCATGGTTGTTGTATTAATATTGTAATTGGACGTTAATATTGCTGCATTAATATTGTTATTGCACATGAATATTGTAATATTGAAAGCATTCAGCATTAATTGTCGCGTTAATATTAACTGATATAAACCATATGCTGCATTAAACCATTGACATGTTGGATTGTGTTAAACCATTGACTTGCCGCATTGTGTTAACACCAAGACTTGCATAAGATAATTTCTTGTAATATTATAACGTTGTTGTGTATATCCATATGCTTGGAATATCCATAGTTTTGCTAATTATTCCACTGCGCATTCATGATATCTCAGAGAATTTTGATGCTGCTCCATAATAATAACATTGCTTCAAGACCTGGCCACTGTAACGTTTCACGCATGAGTTGGAGGTAACGACCATAACGCCCGAGAGAAAACCCATTGATATTTACACTGTCATTATTGTACGCACTGTAACATGCATCAATTGACTACTGTAAGCTCTGTCATGGACTTAGGGAATGAAACCATAACATTTGTAACGCAGGCTGCAATGTAATGAATATTTCCTGAGTATAATATTAGCTATGCCATAGAAATAATTCTCCCACCAACGCATTGTCATTGCTGACATAATAGCTCTGATACTTGTAGTACATTTTCCAATAAATAAGAATTGGGAATCTGAAGTGCCCAAACTCTATATATATTATTTGTTGCAGTTTAAATAATATAACACTCTGAATATAACGTTGTCAATAATTATTGAGCGTTACCAACTTCTAATGGTCTGGTTGAAACTAATGATATTCCTTGTATTAATCAGATTCTTCAATGAGCACATTCCCATAACGCATAGGTCAACCTAGCTATGCTAGCATAGATTCTTTGGTTTGTAACGGTGCACTAATATCATTCCTGTCAATCTCAGGTCTGGCATGCATTGGTATTCTGGTTTGATTCCTTGGCATTTGTTTTTAATACTAACAACCCCCTCCCCTTTTTTTGTCAAACGCATCCATGTGAAACTCATCCATATGTGTGAGACGCATCCATATGTGAGAGATGAGATGATTAATCTAATTTTTCAAATAATGAAATTCAGCCATAAAATCTTGGTCAAATTCATTGAGTCTTTATTGTATTCCATCTCCCTTTGTGATTGTCTTGTTTTCCCATATGCAAAGGCAAAATCAAATTATCTCTTTGTTGTGATAAATGTTCAGTCCATTGATTAGCTGCACTACTTCGGCCTTTCTCAATTGTTGATAGTAGATGCTCTGCTAAAGCATTCTCAAACCATGCTACAATAGGTTCTGCTCCCATAAACTTACTACAGAATCACAGGCATTGTCTCCATTGTATGTGTATTATTTTGTTTATAGTAACTATTTCATTTTGGTGGCCGTGAGTGAAGTAGGGATAAGTTCCAAGATTGTGCTACAAAGATCCCTTTTCGTTTAAAATGGAGTGCATCCAAATATGGCACATATCCCCAAAATTCCATCACTCACCACATAGATAACAGAGTTTCATATGCTTGGAGAGGGCTACACTGGAATCATTTCTTATTAATCTCATTGAAATTGAAGTTTCTGCTTCATGTTTTGTATGGAAATATAGCTTTATACATTCTTTGAGAGCCACTATGAAATTTTATTATTTTCATTCCTGGTCTCTACTTTGCTTCTCCTTTCTTGCGAGTTGATGCAACCAATTTTAAAGTATAGAAGGATTTTATTCTTTTCATAATAGATCCAACCATATAATTGAGGTGGTGCCAGAGTTTCTAGATTCTTGCTACTTGTGTTTCTCTCTTCTTGTATTTATATTTCTTTGATGGTCATTTAGAGACATTTTTCTTTCTTGCAATGTTTTAGACTCTGCACATATGCATCCTATCCTTCAAAATAGACAATATGCCCATGTATCGATTTCAAAGATAATTTTAATATCCAGTCTTGGCAATATTTTGAAGTTTATCAGTCCCTCTAACATTGTTCATTCTTTTTTTTTTCTTCAATATGCTACAACATATGGTTGTAGGTGACCTTGTAATTAGATCTCGGCAAAGCCTTTGTCCATATGCAGTAAGTAAGAAGTCCATATGCAGTAGCAACCACCAAAATACCCAAAATAGATCTCTAAAAGACTCTCCATTTCTAGAGTGGGAGCCTTCCTCTGTCCTTAACCTCATTCATTGCCAAATCAACATGCCTTTGAATCATACTTTGATGATCATATGACTTGATTGTGTGCAGATTTGTTGAAGTTGTGAGCAAAGTCATTTTCTATTATTTTCAAGGCAGAGTTGGTTGGGGCTGCTCTCCTATGGCCTTTGAAGTTAGAAGAGAATTTGCAAACAAACTATGATTTTTAATGCGAACATCATAACCAATTCTACTGTAAAATGCATAACACAACAAGTTTGTCCTTATTATGTTACCACTCCCCCTGGAAGTAACAAGTTGTTCATTTCTCTTCCTCTTCCAGTAGACTTCTTTGTCTTTTTTGCATTTATTTCATAGTTTTCTCTTCTTGGTGTTGCTACCAACTTCTTTCTAGTGTTCTTTAGAATATATGGAGACTTACAATCCTTCGATTTGTGGCCATTGTTATTACACACAAAACATCTTGTGTGGCCAAAAAATAGACGAAATGGTGTGTTTCTTTTTGAGTTCATTTTTTTTTTCATATACACTTTACATTCAACTGCTTTATGTCCAGATTCATGACACATATAACAATAACCATAGAAAGAGTTTATGTACTTGGTTGTTTGTGTTCTCCATTGTTTGCTTGCTCGATAATACCTTCTTGTTTGTTTTGTTGAATGGTCTTGATCTTCTTGTACTTACAATGTGCTGCCACATGTCCATGTTCATGGCAACAAAAACATGTGATGTTTTTACCATGAGCAAAGAATCTCCTTTGAGATCTTCTGAACTTGTTCAAATCATTAATTGGCTTTTGATATTGTTGCTTGTTTTTCTTTTCTTTACAAAGCATGTTGTTGTTAGAATTATTTTCTGTAGGTCCTTTAAGAGCTACTTCATTATCATCTTTAAGGGATGCCTTTACTGAGTTCTTAATAGAGGAAAGGTCCTGTAGTGCTTGTCAACAACCCCCATGTATTAGTGTTAGTAATAACATTAATAAATGGGGACCCTTCCAAAAAATTCAATCCTAGTATATAGTCATGCCTTTTACCTTTTATTTTTAGAATAAAATAAGATATCAAAGTAGAACTTGCTAAATCATTGAAAATTAACCTTTTCCTACTTTAAGCGTTTAAAACTTCACGAATTCCTCAAATAAGAACCATATGATCAAAAAGCTGAAGACTAACTTTATATTTGGGAAGTTTTGAATATTAAAATAAACCTCGAAATAGACCCGCTTTTAAGACTACTCTCACATCGCAAAAACTATCGCGACGAATCTTCCTCATAAAAGTTATATCATATCCGCGAAATGTGAAATCTTAAAAGATTCTTACAATCTTCTCGCATCGTAGTTTCAATCATGTGGCACTAATTGATAAAACATATGTAGACATTGCAAAATGTGATGGCATCTCGCATATCGCATCAACTCCTATGGCGGTAAGTCTTAATGAAAACAAGTTTTTGCGATATAGCGATCTACGATATTGCGAAAGAAAATCGCAAAATTGCTTTTATTGCAACTCAAAGGGCTCACAGTTCTAGGAAAGTACTTCCGATCTTTTGATTGAAGTTATGAATATTAATTCAAAGTGTAACGGTTCATTAGTGAACATTTCTTAAAATAATTAAGATTAGTTGTAAAAGGCCATTTGATGCATGATGCATGTTGATATCTTTTAAAGTGATTTAGAATTAAATATCCTCCGTCACCTTATTTTCGTCCTTCTATTGCTTATTTCTACATTCACTAGAATTTTTATCCTATTCTGTTTTCTGCTTGCAAACTTTCAAGAAAAACACACAGAGCAGAACATCCGAGGAAATGGTGAAGAAATGAAAGGCACCCGCTTCTGAGAAGATAGAAATGACACCCTTGTTTACAAACACCACTTGTAGTCAAGATGCCGAGACGTGTACATGGGAAACCATGTATCACCTATTAGAGGAAGAACAACCAAGAATTATGGAAGTAACAGTTACCGTTGATGGACGTGGTTCTTCTGATGCTTCTCTAACTGAACTTGCATGCTCATTCTTGCACCGCATTGCTGCAAGACCAAAGATACTCCCTTACACTGACATGGTTAAGTGGATTATAGATGATGGGGACATATCAGAGAGGGAATTCAAGACAGCGAGCGAAGAAGTCATAGGGTCATTTACTCCACACAACTTGAGACTCATGTACCATCCAGATCCGCAGGCTGTCTACAACAGACATGTTGTCGAGAAGTTCACCAAGGAAAATGAGGACTTGCTAGAATGCACAAAAAATTGGTCAAACAATGAAGAAAGAATCAAGAAAGATAAAAGCGGTGTTTACACCACCGGTTCTCTTAGTTCCCCTTTCCGTTATGCTGCCACTATGTTATATCGACTATTTGGTAAACCAGACATCAACAAATTTTCATCAGAATGGTTACCACTAGTAGATGCAGTTGTTAATGCTACAATAATGAATTAGGCTCAAATCTTGCCAGATAACTTAGCCATTGCAATTTTAGAATACAAAAGAAAAAGGAGTATTGCTTCAAGGGTTTACCCTCCATTTTTCATGAGTGCTTATGTTATGGATGCTATTTGTTTTGGTTTCAAGTTCCCTATTATGGGATGGAAGTGGACTACTCAAAATCCATTTCTTATTCAAATATATCACAAAGTCATGTGGGAATCAAATTTCATTCCACATTTTTTCAAAATTTGTCACGGAGTTATTCTCCCGATCCACAAGAAAATTTATAACCGATATGCCCCAAGTTTTTCACAAGAAGCTGAGGTAGATATTCTCCCCGTAGCTAGGTGGTTCGGGGAAGAATTATTCACATATATCAGAGTATTTGATAGTATTGCGTCACCTCATGTTCTACCTTTTCATGTCCCGGACAAACTAATGGCTAGAGAGATAGCTTATCAGACATGCAGTGAAGGAGGGATGAGAAAGATTGTGAAAGTCTCCAAGAAGGGCATTTGGCCCCAGTTTCCTATGACATGTGGAGTATTCGCATTGCAAGACTTAGGACATGCTTTTAGAGAAGTTGATAATGCATTATCTTTGCAATTGCCTAAGTTCCCAGGAAGGCAATATGATCCCTTCAGTATTGTAAAGGATTTTACCACAATGGTTAAAATAAGGGTATTCACCCATGAAAAAGAACCCTTTGATGATCTTTTTCTACAGAAAAATACCTTCAAAGAAGTGCAGCACATGGCACAAATGCTTTTTGACCAAGAAGGTCTTCAAACTTTTGATAGCTATAGAAGAGAGAGGTTATCTAAGGTCACATTGGACCAACTACTCATTGAACCAGAAAGAGAGCCTACGCCCAGTGTAAGCATAAGTGGAGATTCAAAAGAAAAATCCAAAACAAGTTCTGAAAAGTAATCCGCAAAAAAATTTGGTGATAAATCTAAAAGAACATTTTAAAATGAACCTAGCAAAAGCAAAGAATCAATAAAAGATATAGTCTAGTCCCTAGCAAAGTCTGATTAGCAGGCTCCATCTGAAAAGCAAGTCGAATTTTCAACTCCCTTTACAGAGCAATCAAAGCTGCCTGTAATTGATTTAGAGGAAGAATGGGAAAGTTTCAATAAAATACTCAATATAGAAGAACAAAATGCAAAGCCACCAACGAATCCACAAGAGATGACCGCAGAAATAGTAATAGAAAGAGCTATTAATACTCAAGAAATAGAGCATATTCCTATTGCTCCTACATCTGAGATTGTGTTAAGAATAGAGGAAATTCCTCCTCTAGATGAATTTTACAACCCTCAACATAAAGCTGTTGTTAGAAGACAAAGAAAGAAAAGAAAGTTGAATTCTGTGCTTGCTCCTGAAGACGAACCTCTGGATGTTCTTTGGAAAGACCCATCTATAGATCCATCAGCAAATCTCATGAGACTCTCGCAGGTCACAGGTTCGTATGCTTCAGCAACCATTGATAAAGCAGTAGAGGTACAATTGTTGCTGAAAGGAAAAGAAGATAGGATTTTGTTATTAGAACAACAATTATAGCAGGTCAACATCAACCAACAAGCAGAAATGCAGTTGGCCCAGCTTCAGCAAGAATTTCAGCAGATGTAGTTGGCACATCAGAGTAGTCTAGCTAATAAAGAGTCGCAGTTGCAGAGCATTATAGAACTACATAAAGATGATCCCAAAATTGAGCAATTTGTCAAAGAAGCACTTGGGCTCAATTCCCATCTTTTACACCAAAAAGAATTATTATGCCATAAGATTTCGCAATGGAATTCTCAATGCGAAATAAGCAGGAACATAACAAATCAAGTTGTAGAATTAAGACTTGAATATGATTCAATTTTTAAGAAGGTTTCAGACTTGTTAAACTCGTAGAAATCTGAGGATGGGAAAAGAGAAAATATGCCTAAAATAGATGAATTGCACAAAGAAATTTTATTTGCGAAATGGGATTCTAGGATCAGAAAAGTAGAATAGGCAATGGAGGATGGGGAAACAACAACAAACAATGTCAATGAATCTATAAATGAAAATCTACACAATGCTAATTTAGTGGCAGAAACCATCCCTGGCTTTCTTCCAAAAGCACAACAACTTCAAGCAGTATGGAAACAGGTAGCGGAAGAAAGGGTAGAGGCAATTAGATAAGTAAAAAGGTTAAACTGGGAAGTATACTGGCAATACCTAGTAAAAACGACACAGCCAACGGATGACTCTGAAATGCCAAATTATTGCCACTAAGAAAATAGTGCCAGCACTTACCAATGTCGTCTTCAAAGGACAACTGAAAGCTAAATTTGGCCAACCAACGCTTCTAAAACTGATGCTGGATATTTGAGATTTTAAGGACCAGATGTAGGATCAGTCATATTTTACTTTTGTTTTTGTTTATTTTCGCTAAAATGAGGCAGGTTGTTTAAACCTCCTCATCTATTTTTCTAATTTCTATTTTTAATTTTCATAGATTAGTATTTAAACCCCTCTCATGCATTTAGAGAGGGGTCCAGAAATTTTATCAAAAACATTTCTTCAAAACGTGCACTTTTGCCCCCCACCGAGGAGATTTTGGTAAAATTAATGGAATGAGATTTATTTTCTACTTGAGTTTAGCATTTGCTACTGAAATTGCACTTTTGCACTCTTAGATGATGTTAAGTGATTTGGAGGTAGATCTATATTACTGGAGCACATGAATAGGACGTTTTACAAATGGTACTTCTATCTCTTAATTCTTTTTACTTTTGTATCATGTAATAAATTATTTTAAGTTATTTATGTATGAAAGCTTAAATTCTTAGTTATCATTATTGCACTTTTGTATGATGATGAGTTATTCTTTAGGCTAAATATATGAATGATTCTTTATGCGATATATTTCTCATACTGTTTCAACTAAACTTTTATACGAAATGATCATTATTGAATGAATTCTTTTCTTATCGTGATTGAATGATCTTCATTATCAATTAATTTTATAAATCATTTTAGATCACATATATAAATGTTATTCCTGGGATAGTTTTAAAGTTAGATGTTTTCTTTGATTATAATAGATTGCATATGATAGTTAGAAGATAGATTAAGTTTAGAGTAAGTATTCAGCCCATAAAACCAGAAAAGAAAAACATCATCCCGTTAGCACAAAACATCATAAATAGATAGGGAAACTGGTCCCATCATCCCCAGTTAGAGCCACTATCCCAAACGGAAAAGGAGCTGTTCTAAGGTCCGGACCGGGTGGTTATCCCCCTTGTTGGAACCCCGATTTTTTGGGCTTTCAACATATTTGGTGCTAGAAGAAGGCCCTAACTGTGAATGGCAAGTAAATCTACATCCTCACGCCATTCTAAGAGTAAACTCCCTCACCATCACCCTCAACTTCTCGTTTGCATACCAAATCTCCTATCTTAGAACTAGAAGTTGAAAAGAAAAATACAAAGCACATTACTAAAATCCCAAACAAGCTAGATTATTCTTCTTCTGATCCCCCTGAATTACAAAATTTTATCCATAAGTGACAGGGGATTTCAATATCGCAAGAGGAATCTGAGTTTTACCAAGATAGTTCCACTTCTCATCAAACACCATCTCAACGACTGGCTAGAGCACAGAGTGAAAAAATAAGAATCCCACCAGTTGAGTTTCCTATACCAAGTCATAAGAAAGTTGGGAAAACACCCACAAAATATCGGAATGAGGTTCTATCATCATCTTCTTCCACCATCCCATCCATATCATCACAGAAACAGTCATCCATCCCCCAACTCTAGATCATGCTTCATACAGGTACAGGAGTAACATCCTCCTCTACTCAAGCACCTTCAGCTATTGCCACACCTTCTTCTACTCATATTCCAATGATGGCAGGAAATCCACCACCGAGGCCATGGGCCAATCCAGGGGCTGTAAAGATGCCTACACCTTTATCTAAATTACCAGCTCATCCTGAGAAATGGTTGCCCAAATTCAATCCTGACAATGGCCTGTTAGCCGAAGAACACATAAATAATTTTATGTTGTCTATCAATTTAAATGGAGTAACGAAAGAGTATGCAGTTGTAAGATTATTCCCCTATACTTTACAAGGAACAACAGGATCATGGTATTTTTCTTTACCATCTGGCTCCATAAATGACTGGGATACAGTTCAAGATCAGTTTTTGACAAAATTTTGGGATGATAGGTCTACAACAACCTTAATAAATGACCTCTCCAATTTGAAAGCCGAACCAAAGGAGCCCATTAAGGACTTCAATTCTCGCTTTAATAAATTATTGAACAAAATACCAGCAACATCTAAGCCTAGCAATGAAGTCCAAAATGAATGGTATATTTCTGCTTTACATTCAAATTTAGCCATCTTTGTAGACAGAGCCACTAAGCCAACCTTAGCAGAGAAAATGACAGAGGCAATAGCTGTCGATAAACGTATCCTAGCTGTAGAAAAGAAAAATGTTGTAGAAAAAAGGAAGTCTAAAAAAGTGTCTTTCAGAGATGATTCTAAGAAGAAACAATTCAAGGACCCTTTTGACCTGGAAAGGCTACAAAAAGTTTTGAAGATAATGTCTAATGAAATGGTAGATATAAAGAAACAAGTAGCACAAACCTCTTCCAAGAAACCTTTTAGACCCTATAAAAGAAATCCTTCAACCAATCCAAAACCTCCAAATGCTATAACAAATGCTGAATCAGGAGGAGATGAAGAAGTTTCAAATGAGGAACAAACCGACGATGAAGAAATCATAGAACTACAAGGAATGTGGGACTTCATTCTTCCAAACGAGGAAGATAAAGAAGCATTACCTATTGTTGCTAGAAGTAGCAATCAACTTGACTCTCCACGGTATAGTACAAAATAAAAAACTCAATTCCACCTCCCAAGGATAAAATCATAGGTAAAAAATCCTCACCAAAGTCTACTCAGACAAACCCAATTCAATGTGATTCGACATCTTCTTCTAAAACGATTATCATCTCAGACAAAATGGAATACAATATTGTTCAAGATATGAAGAAAACCAAAGCAAAAATTACCTTTCATGAGCTCAATAAGTTAAAACATCGACATAAATTACTCTTGAAAGAACTCAATGTTGTACCTACTACCCCTCTTCCCACTGCTGTGATCTCACAAGCCACTCATGAAATGGGAAGACCTCCAACTAGCATCTCAAATAAAATCAACCCAACTAATATTTCTCTGATTGGCGGAAGATCCAAATCCCATACTCTGCCATTTCTCCTTACTTTTCAAGTTTTCAATAAAAATTTGCACAACTGCCTAGTTGATTCTGGTGTGTCATCTAATATTTTAGCTAAGATTGTTTGCACTAAGTTAAATTTTCAGCGTCAGAAATCTGCAATATGAATAGTACAGCTAGATCGGTCTCAGGTCGAAGTAGTCGGAGAACTTAATCAAGTAACCATAATACTTTCATCTAACCCAAAGATGTGTCAAGTCATTGATATACTGGTGGCTGACATTCCTGAATTTTATGGCCTAATCCTCGGTAGGGATTGGTCAGAAAATCTTCACGGTTACTTTGCAACTGACTGGTCTCATATGTGGCTCCCCTGCAATGACAAACCAAATCAAAATAAAGTTGAATGAGAGAAACATCAAAAGTATATAGTAACAGAGTTAGAAGGAGAAAATGAGCCTGTAGCATATAGCAACAACATAATCGGAAATTATTCTGTTGAGTCATTCTTAGGAAATTTCAGTGCTCAACCTTCACCTTTTTTTAGAAAATTCCGTTTTATCTCAGATAGAATTTTTTTCTCAAATTGACACTTCTAGATGCATCAATTTTATAGATAAATCTGTAAATAAAACATTGTTTTGGAATTTATTTTTTGATGGTTCTAAATCCAATGATGGAGCAGGATTAGGTTGCATATTAGTTAGTCCTAAAGGAGAGAAAACCATGTTAGTATGTAGGATTGAATTGGATTGCACAAACAACACCACTGAATACAAATCATTAGTTCAAGGGTTATACAAAGCAATCAGACTTAATGTCAAATACATTCAAGTATTTGGAGGCTCTGAGATTGTCATTAGACAAATAAGGAATACTATATACTGTTTGTCGGGCCATTTGAAACACTATCAATCCTCAGTACAAGACCTGATTACACACTATAGCATTCAATATTTCATCTATTCCAAGACTCCAAAATGCTAGCGCTGATCTTCTTGCTAATGTAGCTTCCAAGCTTATTCCATCAGAGGACTACAACCTAGATAGACTCTCGATTGAATTAATTTTTAGAGCCTCTATTCTTGATAACATTATCAACTAAAGAGTCTTCAACAATGACCTTGATATTGTGAATTTTCTTACTTCAGAAGGTTCTTACAATGATTAGATAATTGATGAAGATCAACATGATAGACAACTGGAACAAGAAAACTGCAAAAACGTTATACCAAAATTCGTAGTCAAGTTAGAGGACCTATATGACTTAAAAGACATATTTAAACGATCCACCAATTCAAAACTCCAGATTTCAACTCTGAGATACGAATTAATCAATATCAGACAGACATGAAACCACAAAACATCAACTTACTAGGTCTTGGACTGACATTTGAAGAAAAAATAGCTTTTATTCATTTGCTGAAACAATACGAGAGTGTCTTCGCTTGGAATTACGATGATCTTAAAACCCATGACACTTCAATTATACAGCATACAATTCCTATGACCTACGATGGAAAACCTGTTCAACAGAAATTAAGGAAGATACATCCTAATTTGGAAAGCTAGATAAAATCTGAGTTAAACAAATTACTAAAAGCCAAGATTATTTTTCCTGTCAGACACTCCAGATGGGCCTCTAATCTTGTCCCAGTCAGAAAGAAAAATGGTGACATTTGAATTTGTATAGACTTTCGCAACCTCAATAAATCTTACGAAAAGGATAATTTTCCATTGCCTCCCATCAAAAAAATATTACAATCAGTCGCGAGGTCTAAGTTAATGTCCTTTTTAGACAGCTTTTCATGGTATAATCAAATCTTAGTCCACCCGGATGATCAATTGAAAACTACGTTTAGAACAAAGTGGGGCACTTATGCTTATCAAAAGATGTCATTTGGGCTAATCAATGCTGGTGTCACATTTCAAAGAGCCATGGACATTGCGTTTAAAGGATTAGTAAACAGGTCAGTGGTAATCTATTTAGATGATATAATGGTATACTCTAAAAAACGTAGTAGTCATCTCAGAGACTTAAAACAAAAATTTTCAACGATGTCAAAAATATGGAATTTCACTTAACCCCAAAAATTGTTTTTTTTGCATTAAGTGAAGGAAAAATTCTTGGATTCATAGTATCCAAATCAGGAATCCATATTGACCCAGATAGAATCAAGGAAGTTTCTAAGATATCTTTACCCCATAATAAGAAAGCAATGCAGTCTTTCCTTGGTCAGATCAACTTTGTTAAGAGATTCGTCCCTGACTTCTCAAGAATTGTGTCACCTCTCCAAGCCATGATAAAGAAAAACACTCTTTTCAAATGGGGTCATTCAGAACATGAAGCATTCAGCTTGATAAAACAAGAAATTATAAATGTCCCATCTTTAGCAACACCGAATCTTTCCAATCCCTTTACCCTATATACATTCGCCTCTAAGAAATCATATGCTGCCATACTCACACAAGTGAATCAAGAAAAAGTCGAAGCTCTAATTTCTTTCTTCAGTTAAAATCTACAAGGAGCTGAATTAAGATAGATTGATGTTGAGAAAAAAGCTTATGCTATTTTCAAAGCAGTTAAATACTTCAGACCTTTCCTTCTCAAGTCTCACACCAAAATAATAGTACCATTCTCAGCAGTAAGAAATCTTTTGGTACAGAAAGATGTGGGCGAAAAGAGAGAAAATTGGGTCACAACCCTGCAAGAGTATGATGCTGAAATTAGACTAGCAAATATCGTAAAAGGTCAAGGTTTTTGTAGGTTGTTGTCAAGATCATCAAACATATCAGAGTTGCAGTCCCGAGATAGTGAAGTACAACTTTACGAGGTAAGCCTAAACGACTCTGAATCAAGATATGCTGATAACATTTTCTACTTAAAAAATGGATATGCTCCTTCACATTTTAATTACACAAACGAAAGAGCCCTAAGGCTAAAATCTAAACAATGTCAAATTGTTAATGATGTACTGTTTAGAATGAATTACGATTCTATTCTCCTTAGATGCCTCGAGAATTCTGAAACAGAAAAAGTATTGCAGGAACTCCATGATGGACCAGCAGGTGGACACTATGCAGGAGATGCAACAGCTCATAAAATCTTGCGTGCTGGCTACCACTGGCCAAATCTACTCAAAGATGCACATAGTTACATAAGGAAATGTAAAATTTGCCAGACTTTTGCTGGGAGACAAAAGAAACCATTATTTCCATTACAGCCTGTCAACATTGATCAACCATTTGAACAATGGGGATTAAATATAATAGGTGAGATCGTTCCTCACTCTTCTAAGCAGCATAAATACATCCTTACAGCTATTGACTACTTTACAAAATGGGTAGAAGCGGTTCCACTGAAGATAGCCAACTCTAAGAATATCATTGAATTTATAGATCAATTTATCATCACCAGGTTTGGCTTACCTTCTGCCTTAATGTTTGATAATGCATCCTATTTCTCAGGAAATTCCATGATAGAATTCACTGTCAAAAGAGGTTTCAAACTCAAATATTATGCTAATTATTATCCATAGGGAAATGGATTAGCCGAATCGAAAAACAAAAACCTGATTAGAATTATTAAATGGACCATTGACCAAAATCAAAGAAATTGGCATAAATCTTTAGTGAATGCTCTTTGGGCAGATAGGATAACTCAGAAAACCTCCATTGGCACTTCTCCTTTTAATTTAGTTTATGGGAAAGAAGTAGTCTTACCAACAAATCTAGCTATTCCTTCACTAGCCTTAGTTCAATTCATTGAAGAAACACCTTCCTCATCCATGCAATTAAGACAATTACAAATTCTTAAGCTTGAAGAGGAACGAGAAAAGGCAAGAATTACCCATGTGCATCATCAACAATTAGTGAAAGCCTCTTTTGATTCACACTTAGTGTTTAGAAAAGATTTTCAACTTGGAGACTTAGTATTAAAATGTGATAAAGCGCATGAAGAGAAAGGTAAGCATACTAAATTCCAATGGATGTGGCTTGGACCATTCCAGATTGTCGAACTCATTGGCCCATCAACTTTCATGTTATAGGATTTAGCAGGGAAGAGGGAATCTTTACCTGTTAATGGACAGATCCTAAAGAAATATTTTCCATAGAAGATGATCTCTTCTATCTTTTCTGTAAATTATAGTTTTCGTTTAGATTTATTTTGATAATAAAACAAGTTGAGAATGTTCACTTTTGGTTTCACGAAAAGAATAGTTTCTCATTTCAATTTTGCTTTTTCCCTTGTATAAGTAGAAGTGGTTATGAAAATCATTCTCCATTTATGAAACATATGGTTAAGTGCTATTATTTTGAAAATTTTTGCCTATTCTTCCATTTCAATCATCTAAGTTTTGGTTAGAATCAACCATAGAAAGGATTTTTCCTTACATCAGTCATAAAAGGTATCAATAACCAAAACAAAGACTGTCTACGAAAAAGCTTTTTTTAAACTCTAAAATTGTCATCCGGGTAAATGCTTAAGGAACCAATGACTCCCCCCCACTCAAGAAGTTTGCAATATTCAAGGAGTAATCCAATTATACACTTTAAAACTTAGAGAATAGGAGGTCTCATCAAGAGTTGGACTATCATGATCATAAAGATTATAACTAACTGACATTGCCATTTTGAATATCAAAACAGGGTAATGGCTCGATATTGTTTCAGTCAAAAGATAAGGGGTCTCATTAAGAGCCAGCTTGTTCAGTTAAGTTATAAATCAAGTGAATGGCACTATCAATTTTGGCTACCAAACCAAGACATTGTTCTTTAAGGAATAAAAGAGAAATAAGAAAAGAAAAGTAATAACTATATATGAGGATTTATCTTTGGAAATTGCATTCTTCTTAAAGTGGGACACTGGATCATTACTGGGTAATAGGTAACCCTGTCGAGGCTATGAACACCTGCTGGAAGTAGAGGATCTACCTACGACAAATGAGTACACCAAAACTGAACTAACGAGATTCTTTTGTTTTATCTTTACAACCAAGTAACGATTGATGTGAGTAAAAGGACTAACTCTGAGTAGAAGATAATCAGAATAAAGATAGTTAGAATGAAATATTGTTATTAAGAAATAGCACTGTTTACCTTATATATCAGACAATGTAGTTTCATTTTCAAAATCATCTCTATTTTGGAAGTTTTAGAAAATTCAAAAAACCCTTAGAGATAACTGGTTCTTCCAAGTGAATCGCCAATTGTTGTGCTTATCAACAACCGCCCATGTATTAGCGTTAGTAATAACATTAATAAATGGGGACCCTTCTAAAAAATTCAATCCTAGTATATAGTCATGCCTTTTATTTTTAGAATAAAATAAGATATCAAAGTAGAACTTGCTAAATCATCGAAAATTCACCTTTTCATACTTTAAGCATTTAAAACTTCATAAATGACGAATTCCTCAAATAAGCGCCATATGATCAAAAATCTGAAGAATAACTTTATATTTGGAAAGTTTTGAATATTAAAATAAACCTCAAAAAAGACCTACTTTTAAGACTATTCTCGCATCACAAAAATGATTGCGACGAACCTTCCTTATAAAATTTATCTCATATCCACGAAATGCGAAATATTAGAAGACTCTTACAATCTTCTCGCATCACAGTTTCAATCATGTAGCGCTAATTGATAAAACATATGTAGACATTGTGAAATGCAATGGCATCTCGCATATCGCATATCGCATCAACTCCTGTGACAGTAAGTCTTAACGAAAACAAGTTTGTGCGATATAGCAATCTGCGATATTGCGAAAGCAAATCGCAAAATTGCTTTTATCACAACACAAAGGGCTCACTGTTCTAGGAAAGTAATTCCTGGCTTTCAATGTGAAGTTATGAAAATTAATTCAAAGCGTAACAGTTCATTAATGAACATCTATTAAAATGATTACGATTAGTTGTGAAAGGCCATTTGATGCATGTTGATATCTTTTAAAGTGATTTAGAATTAAAGATCCTCCGTCACCTTATTTTCGTCCCTCTATTGCTTATTTCTGCATTCACTAGCATTTTTATCCTATTCTGTTTTTTGCTTGCAAACTTTAAGGAAAAACACACAGAGTAGAACATCTGAAGAAATGGTGAAGAAAGGAAAGGCACCCGCTTCTGAGAAGACAAAAATGACACCCCTATTTACAGGCACCACTTGTAGTCGAGATGTCGGGACATCTATATGGGAAACCGTGTATCACCTGTTAGAGGAAGAACAACCGATAATTATGGAAGTAACAATTACAGTTGATGGACGCGGTTTTTCTGATGCTTCTCTAACTGAACTTGCATGCTCATTCTTGCACCACATTACTGCAAGACCAAAGATACTCCCTTACACTGACATGGTTAAGTGGATTATAGATGATGCAGACATATTAGATAGGGAATTCAAGACAACAAGTGAAGAAGTCATAGGGCCATTTACTCCAGATAGCCTGAGACTCATGTACCATCTGCCAGATCCATAGGCCATCTACAACAGACAATTCGCTGAGAAGTTCGCCAAGGAAAATGAGGACTTGGCAGAATGCAAAAAAAATTGGTAAAACAATGAAGAAAGAATCAAGAAAGATAAAAACGGTGTGTACACCACCGGTTCCCTTAGTTCCCCTTTCTGTTATGCTGTCACTATGTTATGTTGACTGTTTGGTAAACTAGACATCATCAAATTTTCATCAGAATGGTTACCCCTAGTAGATGCAGTTGTTAATGCTAAAATAATGAATTGGGTTCAAATCTTGTCAGATAACTTAGCCACTGCAATTTTAGAATACAGAAGAAAAATGAGTATTGCTTCAAGGGTTTACCCTCCATTTTTCATGAGTGCTTATGTTATGGACACTATTTGTTTTGGTTTCAAGTTCCCTATTATGGGATTGAAGTGGACTACTCAAAATCCACTTCCTATTCAAATATATCACAAAGTCATGTGGGAATCAAATTTCGTTCCACATTTTTTCAAAATTTTTCATGGAGTTATGCTCCTAATCCACAAGAAAACTTATAACCGAGATGCCCCAAGTTTTTGACAAGAAGCCGAGGTAGATATTCTCCCTATAGCTAGGTGGTTCGGGGAAGAATTATTCACATATATTAGAGTATTTGGCAGTATTGCCTCACCTCATGTTCTACCTTTTTATGTCTCGGACAAACTGATGGCTAGAGAGACAGCTTATCAGACATGCAGTGAAGGAGGGATGAGCAAGATTCTGAAAGACTCCAAAAAGGGCATCTAGCCCCAATTTCTTGAGACATGTGGAGGATTCGCATTGCATGACTTAGGACATGCTTTTGGAGAAGTTGATAATGCATTATCTTTGCAATTGCCCAAGTTCCTAGGAAGGAAATATGATCCCTTCGATATTGTGAAGGATTTTACCACAATGGTTAAAATAAGGGTATTCACCCATGAAAAGTATCCCTTTGATGATCTGTTTCTACAGAAAAATACCTTCAAAGAAGTGCGGCACATGGCACAAATTATTTTTGACCAAGAAGGTCTTCAAACTTTTGATAGATATAGAAGAGAGAGGTTATCTAACGTCCCATTGGACCAATTACTCATTGAGCCAGAAATAGAGCCTATGCCCAGTGTAAGCATAAGTGGAGATTCAAAAGAAAAATCCAAAACAAGTTCTGAAAAGGAATCTGCAGAAAAATCTGGTGATAAATCTAAAAGAACATGAGAAAATGAACCCAACAAAAGTGAAGAATCAATAAAAGATACAACCCAGCCCATTGCAAAGTCTGATCAGTAGACTCCATCTAAAAAGCAAGTTGAATTTTCAACTCCCCTTACAAAGCAAGCAAAGCCACTTGTAATTTGTTTAGAGGAAGAATGGGAAAATTTCAATAAAATACTCAATACAAAAGAACAAAATGTAGAGCCACCAACGAATGCACAGGAGACAACTGTAGAAATAGTAATAGAAAGAGCTATTAATACTCAGGAAATAGAGCATATTCCTATTGCTCCTACATCTGAGATTGTGTTAAGAATAGAGGAAATTCCTCCTCTAGATGTATTTTACAACCCTCAACATAAAGCTGTTGTTAGAAGACAAAGAAATAAAAGAAAGTTGAATTCTGTGCTCGCTCCTGAAGACAAAAATCTAGATGTTCTTTGGAAAGACCCATCTACATATCCATTAGCAAATCTCACAAGACTCTTACAGGTCACAGGTGCATATGCTTCAAAAACCATTGATAAAGTAGTAGAGGTACAATTGCTGATGAAAGAAAAGGAAGATAGGATTTTGTTATTAGAACAACAGTTATGGCAGGTTAGCATCAACCAACAAGCAGAAATGCAGTTGGCCCAGCTTCAACACGAATTTTAGTAGATGTAGTTGGCACATCAGAGTAGTCTAGCTAATAAAGAGGCACAATTGCAGAACATTACATAACTACATAAAGATGATCCCAAAATTGAACAATTTTTCATAGAATCACTTGGGATCAATTCCCAACTTTTACACCAACAAGAATTATTATGCCAGAAGATTTTTCAATGGAATTCTCAATGCGAAATAAGTGACAACGTAAAAAGTCAAGTTGTAGAATTACAACTTGAATATGATTCAATTTTTAAGAAGGTTTCAGACTTATTAAACTGGCAAAAATCTGAGGATAGGAAAAGAGAAGATATGCCTAAAATAAATGAATCGCACAAAGAAATTTTATTTGCGAAATGGGATTCTAGGATCAGAGAAGTAGAACAAGCAATGGAGGATGCAGCAGCAGTAGCAAACAGTGTCATTGAATCTGTAAATGAAAATCTACACAATGCTAATTTAGTGGCAGAAAACACCCCTGGCTTTCTTCCAAAAGCACAACAACTTCAAGAAGTATGGAAACAGGCAGCGAAAGAAGGGGCAGAGGCAATTAGACAAGTGAACAGGTTAAAATGGGAAGCATACTAGCAATACCTAGTAAAACCACACAACCAATGGATGACTCTGAAATGCCTAATTACTGCCACCGAGAAAATAGTGCCAACACTCACCAATGTCATCTTCATAGGACAACTGAAAGCTGATGTCGGCCAACTGACGCTTCTAAACCCCTCTCATGCATTTAGAGAGGGATCCAGAAATTTTATCAAAAACATTTCTTTAGAACGTGCACTTTTGCCCCCCACAGACGAGGTTTTGGTAAAATTAATGGAACAAGATTTATTTTCTACTTGAGTTTAGCATCTACTACTGAAATTGCACTTTTTCACTCTTAGTTGATGCTAAGTGATTTGAAGGTAGATCTATATTGCCGGAGCACATGAGTAGGACGTTTTACAAATGGTACTTCTATCTCTAATTCTTTTTAGTTACGTATCAGGCAATAAATTATTTTCAGTTATTTATGTATGAAAGCTTAAATTCTTAGTTATCATTATTGCACTTTTCTATGATGATGAGTTATTATTTAGGCTGAATATATGAATGATTCTTTATGCGATATATTTCTCATATCGTTTCGGCTAACTTTTTATACGAAACGATCATTATTGAATGAATTCTTTTCTTATCGTGATTGAATGATCTTCATTATCAATTAATTTCAAAAATCATTTTAGATCGCATATATAAATGTTATTCCCAGGATAGTTTTAAAGTCTGATGTTTTCTTTAATTATAATAGATTGCATATGATAATTAGAAGATAGGTTAAGTTTAGAGTAAGTATTCACCCCATAAAAACAGAAAAGAGAAACTTCATCTCGTTAGCACAAAACATCATAAATAGATTGGGAAACTGGTCCCATCATCCCCAGTCGGAGCCACTATCCCAAATGGAAAAAAAAGTTGTTCTAAGTCCAGACAGGGTGGTTATCCCCCTTGTTAGAACCCCGATTTTTTGGGCTTTCAAAAGGTCCTTTTCTAGCTTCTTACACAACCTATCATTTTCTTTGAACTTAGTTCTAGATGAATTAATCTCATCTTCTAATCTTTTACACTGTAGGTCTCTTTACTTGAATTTACTGCTCATTGCCTCTTCTAGTCTCCTTGCTTCTTCAAGTTGTGTCTTTAGGCTGACAATTTACTCCTTGTACTCATGCTCTTTCTCATCACATATCTACACCAGTTTCTTCAAATCTTTGTTTTAATTCTTCAATATTTATATAATAGCCAATTATAAGTCAATCCTAGCTTGATTTTCATTTGTTTTTTTTTCATGAGAGTTAGGCAGATTCATACAAGTAGAGTTTTCATTTATGTGAACACTTTCCTATTTATGAAGACTTTTCTTCTTCCTCTTTCTCTTTTCATTTTCTGCATTGTTACTGCTAATCTCACCTTCATGCATGAGCTCCAATCTTTCCCAAGTTTCTTTGGAAGAATTTAGGTCTATTACTGTATCAAAATCCTTATTACAAATATTTTTATATATAACACAATTTTCCTTAGCATTCCATTGCTTTTATTGCACAGAGGGAGAGTCTTTAAAGTAACCTTAACATACATCCTTCCATACAAAAGGTCCATAAGCTATCAGTTCGGTTTTAACCTTATCTCTTAATTCATGAAAGTTTGATGTACTAAGCACATGCACACTTTGATGGTCAATGACTTAACCAGGTCTACCTTCAAGCTGTTAAGCTTACCCGAAGAATTGTGTAATGAAACTAGCTCACAAAAAAATAGAAGAGAAAGATCAACGCCTTAGAAATTAGCCTCTTTGAGGGGGCAACCTCCTTTACATTACACAAATGAAAAATTCTTGGATGATACAAATGATAAGACCTACTTTATATATATAGGAGTCTAAGGGGTCATAATACAATCATAGTCGACATAACAATAATAATGTAAGGGCATAATAATAACAATAGTGGGCTTCTATGGGACACAATAAGAACACTATGGGGACTAAATGGGCAAAACAATATAATAAGGGGGTTGCACTAATAACAATAAGGGGTTTCACTAGTAGTATAGGGACCTAACATGCCCCTCTCCTTCAAAAAGTGTTGTCCTCAATGCTTGAGTAGTTCTGGGTGCTTCTGTATAAAATTCCTCTCCTACCAAGCGGAATGTTCAGTAGGTAAGTTCTTCCACTTGATGAGATACTCTGAAATTGATCGATTCTGTAGTTTTTGGGTTCTCGTTTCTGTGACTACTCCAGGTTCCAATATAATTTTTCCTTCCTCATCAAGTTCTGCCAATATTTTTTGAACTGGGATCTTCTCATTAGCGAAGGTCACCATTTTTTAAGTGCATGTACTCTTGCCAACATTTACTTCCCATAAATAGCTTTGTGTAAATACTTTCCTTTGATTGGATGACTTTCGAAAGAAATGGGTCTTTCTTCTTGTGCTAAAACATCACCAATTCTATTTCTTGAGGCATCATATTCCACAATAAAGGTTTTTGTGAAGTCTGGCATAGATAAGACCGGTGCTTCGCACATTGCCTCTTTAAGATGTTCAAAGGCCTTCGTTGATTTTGAAGTCCATGAAAAAGCATCTTTCTTCAATAATGCTATTTTTGGAATGTCTTCAATCTTCATTCTGATTTGATGATATCGTGAATGAAGATCCAACTTGGTGAAGTAATTTAATCCATGCAATTCATCCAATAATTCATCAATGACAGGACTAGGAAATTTATCTTTAATAGTGAGCTTGTTGAGCGCTCTATAATCTGGACACGTGTGTGATGACCCATCCTTCTTGTGCATCAATACCACTGGAGCAGAGAAAGAACTTTGACTAGGTTGAATTATACCAACGTCTAACATTTTTGCAACCATATGTTCAATTTCACTATTTTGGGCATAGGGATATCTGTAAGGCTTGGTGTTTGGAGGAACACTTCCTGGAATCAAATGAATATAATGATCATGATCATGAATAGGTGGGAGGCCTTTGGGAGTCTTAAATACCTTGGAATGATTGTCTAAGGCTTTTTGGAGATCTGGAGAAATAGATGATTTCGATGTGGGAACCTCTAGTGAACATAATTGTACAATTACACCTCATTTTACTTTGTTTATAAGCTTTGTCATTCCATTAGAGCTTATTATCTTTCCCAGTTTCCCTATGATACCCCTTAATTGAAATTCATTTCCTTCTAAAAAAATTTCATGAAAAGTTCTTGAAAATTAAAATCTATTGTACCCAAGGATTGTAGCCATTGGACTCCTAGTGCAACATCAACACCACCCATTGGAATGGAAAGCATTGGGATATTCAATACATATTCTCCCATGGAAAGCTTGATATTGTGGAACTTTCCAGAGAAATTTATGGTTCCTCCACTTGCAACCATCACTTGACACTTTGGTGTTGGATATAGGATGAAATTCAATTCCTTGGCTAACTTACAATGAATAAAATTATGGGTACTGCCCAAATCAATCAACACTATTACATTTTTCTTCTTGATTTGTCCTTCTATCTTGATAGTTTTAGTAGTGGTAATTCCAGCCAATGCATTGCAAGATATGGTCGGATTCATTTCTTATTTCTCGATGCGATCTTTCACTTCTTGAACCTTTTTCTTCTTAATATGTCCTTATATCTTGAGAGTTTGAGTGGTAATTTGTTATGAAACCAGCTCAAGAAAAGATAGAAAAGATAGATCAACGCCTTAGAATTCAGCCTCTTCGAGGGGGCAACCTCCTTTACATTACATAAATGAACAATTCTTGGATGATACAAATGACAAAACCTCCTTTCTATATATAGGAGTCTAAGGAGTCACAATATAATCCAGCCGACCTAACAATAATAATATAAAGCCACAAAAATAACAATAGAGGGATTCTATGGGGCACAGAAATAACAATATGGGGGTAATAGGGGCACAACAATATAAATAAGGGGTATAACTACAATAGTAATGGGGTAATCACTAGTATTATAGGGACCCAACATGCCCCTCTCCTTCAAAAAAGTGTTGTCCTCAACGCTTGAGTAGTTCTGGATACTTCTGCATAAAATTCTCATCCTCCCATGTGGAATCTTCAGCGGATAAGTTCTTCCACTTGATAAGATACTCTGAAATTGATCGATTTCGTAGCTGTCGAGTTCTTGTTTCTGTGACTGCTTCCGGTTCCAATATAATTTTTCCTTCCTCGTCAAGTTCTGGCAATATTGTTTGAATTGGGAGCTTGTCACCTATAACCTTCTTTAAACATGAAACATGGAAAACTGGGTGCAATCGAGAAGCTGCAGGAAGCTCCAATTTGTATGCCATAGTACCAATCTTTTGCAACACCTTGTACGGACCATAATACTTTGGTGATAATTTATTATCCTTCTTAGCTTGCTTTAGGGACATTTGCTTATATGGTTGTAGCCGTAGGAATACCCAATCACCTACATCAAAACTTCTTTCACTGCGATGTTGATCTGCCTGTTGTTTCATTCTATTTTGTGCCAACACGAGGTTATCCTTTAAGAGTTGGAGGACTTGTTGTTGATGTTCGATGTGATGTTCCACTGCCTGAACCTTAGAATTTTCTCTTAAATATGATGTGATGGATGGTGGTTGATACCCATAAAGTGCCATAAATGGGGTCATTTTTGTTGCTGTATGGAAGGAAGTGTTATACCACCATTCAGCCAGAGGCAACCATTTGACCCATTGTGTCTGTTTATCAGATACAAAGCAACGAAGATATCCTTCCAAACATTTGTTTACTATCTCAGTTTGCCCATCAGATTGAGGATGATAAGATGAGCTATGAGCTAACTGAGTACCAAGACAAGAAAATAATTCTGTCCAAAAATTTCCAGTGAAAATGGGATCTCTGTCACTTACAATAATCTTTGGGTTTCCATGTAGCTTTTGAACTGTTTCCATAAATGCAGTAGAAACTGTACTGGCTTTAAATGGATGTGATAATGCACAAAAGTGTGCATACTTGGTAAGTCTGTCAACTACCACCATGATGACACTCTTTCCCTCAGACTTGGGTAAACCTGTGATAAAATCCATTGAAACCTCCTCCCAACGTTGGCTTGGAATGGATAAAGGTTGTAATAGACCCGGTGTCTTAATTGTTTCAACTTTATTTTGTTGGCAAACCAAACATTCCGCCACAAACTTTTGAATATCTGATTTAAGGCCATCCCAAAAAAATTCCTTCTTAACCCTGTGGTAAGTTTTTAAAAATCCTGAGTGCCCTCCTAAGGGAGAAGTGTGCAATTCCATAAGAATCTTTTGTTTTAGCTGGGAATTCTTACAGAGGTATAAGCGATCTTTGTACCATAACGAATCATTTTGCCAGCTAAATGTATCAGAAGTACTGGAATCTTGTTGTAGCTTTCGAATAAGTGCCCACACTTCTTCGTCATTCTTCCATTCCTCCCTTGCTTCGTTTATCCAATCTGGTTGGATAATAGAAATGGCACACAACAATGCTTCCACATCCTCATCCTTTCTTGAGAGTGCATCTGCCACCACATTTTGCTTCCCTTTTTTGTAGATGATTTCAAAGTCATAACCCAACATCTTTGTGACCCACTTTTGTTGCTCTTCAGAGGATAATCTTTGTTCTAAAAAGTATTTAAGGCTATCATGATCCGTTTTTACCTTGAAGTGTCTTCCCATTAGGTAGGGTCGCCATTTCTTAAGTGCATGGAGTATTGCCAACATTTCCTTCTCATAAATAGCTTTGCTTAAAAACTTTCCCTTGATTGGACGACTTTCAAAAGCAATGGGTCTTTCATCTTGCATTAGAACAACACCAATTCCATTTCCTGAAGCATCACATTCCACAATAAAGGTTTTTGTGAAGTCCGGTGTAGCTAAGACCGGTGCTTGGCACATTGCCTCTTTAAGATGTTCAAAGGCCTTTGTTGCTTCCGGAGTCCATGAAAATGAATCTTTCTTCAATAATGTTGTTAGAGGTGCTGCTATTCTCCCATAATTCTTAACAAACTTGCGATAATACCCTGTCAACCCAAGAAATCCTCGCAGATGCTTTATGGATGTGGGGATTTTCCATTCCTTAATGGCTTTAATTTTGCTAGGGTCTACCTTAACTCCTTCATGAGATACAATATGACCCAAATATTCCACCTCCTGGACTCCAAAGAAACATTTGGGTCTTTTTGCATATAATTGTTTCTCCTCCAATAGTTGTAGCACCCTGTCAACATGTTCAACATGATCCTTCTAAGACTTGCAGTAGATTAGTATATCATCAAAAAATACTAACACAAATTTTCTAAGGAATGGTTTGAAAATTGAATTCATCAAACCTTGAAATGTTGAAGGTGCATTGATAAGGCCAAAAGGCATGACCAAAAATTCATAATGACCCTCATGAGTTCTAAATGCCGTTTTCGGAATGTCTTCAATCTTCATTCTGATTTGATGATATCCCGAACGAACATCCAACTTGGTGAAGTAAACTGATCCATGCAATTCATCCAGTAACAGGAATGGGGAACTTATCTTTAATAGTGAGCTTGTTGAGCTCCCTATAATCCGGACATATGCGCCATGATCCATCCTTCTTGTGTACCAATACTACTGGAGCTGAGAAAGAACTTTGACTCGGTTGAATTATACCAGCCTCTAGCATTTCTGCAACCATACATTCAATTTCACTTTTTTGGACATAGGGATATCTGTACGGCCTGATGTTTGGAGGAACACTTCCTGGAATCAGATGAATAGCATGATCATGATCACGCATAGGTGGGAGACCTTTGGGAGTCTCAAATACCTTGGAATGATTGTCCAGGACTTTTTGGAGATCTGGAGAAATAGATGATTCCAATGTGGAAACATCTAGCGAACATAATTGTGCAATTACACCTCTTTGCTCCTTTTTTAGAAGCTTTGTCATACCATTAGAGCTGATTATCTTTCCTGGTTTCCCTGCAATACCCCTTAATTCAACTTCCTTTCCTTCCGTAGAAAATTTGATGAAAAGTTCTTGAAAATTAAAAGCTATTGTACCCAAGGATTGTAGCCATTGGACTCCTAGTACAACATCAGCACCTCCCATTGGAATGGAAAGCATTGGGCTAGTCAATACATATTCTCCCATGGATAGCTTGATATTATGGCACTTTCCAGAGCAATTTATTGTTCCTCCATTTGCAATCATCACTTGACACTCTGGTGCTGGATATAGGAAGCAATTCAATTCTTTTGCTACCCTACAATGAATAAAATTGTGGGTGCTTCCTGAATCAATCAACACTATTACCTTTTTCTTCTTGATTTGTCCTTCTATCTTGATGGTTTGAGGAGTGGTAATTCCCGCCAATGCATTACAAGATATGGTCGGATTTATTTGTTCTTCATCTAGGCTTTGTTCCTGGAGTATATCTTCTTCTTTTGACCTTTCTTGCTCCTTTTCTTCTTCCTCTTCACAATCTATGTAGAATAATTTCTTCTCAGCACACTTATGACCTTTAGTGTATTTGCTATCACAACTGTAACAAAGCCCTTTTGCTCTTTTTTCTTCCAATTGTTGTGGTGTCAACCTTATAGGTTGTGGAAGACTAGGGGCAACAACACTTCCGTCTTTATAGTTGTGAGTGGTATGCTTCCTGGTTGCCATAATTTTGCTTTCCATTTTTCTTGCTAACCTGAATGCCTTCTCTAATGAATCAGGTTCCCAAAGGCGAACATCATGTTGGATATTATCCTTTAAAGACCCTATGAACACATCAATCCTATGCTCCTCTGGAATATCTTTTACCCTTATGTTCAATTTTTGGAACTCCTCAATGTGCTCCATTATTGAACCCTTTTGTTTGAGACTTATCAATTGGCTAAAAAAAGTGTTGCTTTTTGTATCTTCATAATGTGCTATCAATTCTTCCGTAAAAATTGCCCAAGTGATAAATTGTTTACGAGAGCAAAGCCATTGATACCATACAAACTGATTTGGTTCCAAATATACAGTTGCCATACGTACCTTTTGTGTGTTTTGCACATTATTGAGATCGAAGAATTGCTCCATCTGTAATATCCATGTGGCGGGATCCTTGCCATCAAACTTCCTCATATCGATTTTTGGAATATGGTGATTCTTCGATCCAACATTAGCGTCTATGGAATCATGATTAACATTTCTTTTGTTCTCATCATGAGTTTCCTTTACTACCTTTTCACCATTAGTGACCCTTTCTTGTAGCAACTTCTTCAATTCTTCCATGTCTGTCTTCAAATCTATCTTCAAATCTGCCATGTCTCTCTTCAAATCTCTCTTCGAATCATCCATCTTAGCTTCCATGCCCTTTATCTTAGATTCCACGCCACTTATCTTAGCTTCTGTTAGCTTTTGTGAGCGTGACATTTGTTGCACTTGTTCTTGTAATTTTGATATATCATGTAGCATTTCTTCCTCTTCTTCATGAGTCATGCTAGAGCTTTCAGGTTCCTTACTAGGTGTTTGCATTTTCTTTCCTCGGGCATCAGTTACCGATAATAATGCTTTACTATGCCCTTTGAATTCCGTTAAACCAAGCTTACACAAAAATTAAAAAAAAAACTACACACCTTTTTTCACTTTATAGAAGCCTGATATTGAATCTGATGTATCTCTGTAATTTCGGATCATCCAGTTCTGAAATTGGTAACTGTAGTAGCCTTCTGCATCCTCTTTCCAATGCCACAAGTCTGAGCCAAATTGGATTCTCCAAGGAAGAGTTATGTGAAATCTCCCACAGTGACTTGCTTTTAGACTGGTTCAGTAGAGCGAACTTGTACGACGTGCCACGAGTCACTGTTTCAACCTTTGAATCTAAAACACACACACAAGAAACTACAGTCCGTCCTCTTTCTGTACCTTCTTACGAAATTTCAATCCGATCCCCAGAGAGAAAGTTATGACGATTTTCCCCAGGTCACCTGTTTTGAATGTAATTCAGGAGTCTGCAAAAAGACCAACTTCCTCAGATCATATCTCCGCAAATATCGTGCGAAAAGCTCTGAAATTTGGACCCAAGGTTCAGCGCGATTTCTTCTCAAATGGGTTTTTTTGCGACTTCTGAAACATCACAGAAAAAATGTTATAGCGAAAATGCCACGATGACCTGTTTGGAGCAGCGAAACCCTAGAATCCAAAGCTCTGATACCAAATGTTATGAAACCAGCTCAAGAAAAGATAGAAAAGATAGATCAACGCCTTAGAATTCAGCCTCTTCGAGGGGGCAACCTCCTTTACATTACATAAATGAACAATTCTTGGATGATACAAATGACAAAACCTCCTTTCTATATATAGGAGTCTAAGGAGTCACAATATAATCCAGCCGACCTAACAATAATAATATAAAGCCACAAAAATAACAATAGAGGGATTCTATGGGGCACAGAAATAACAATATGGGGGTAATAGGGGCACAACAATATAAATAAGGGGTATAACTACAATAGTAATGGGGTAATCACTAGTATTATAGGGACCCAACATAATTTTTGCCAATGATTTAAAAGATATGTTCGGATTCATTTCTTCTTTCTCTGAAGTTGGTTCCTGGTGTATATCCTCTTCTTTTGATTTTTCTTGATACTTTTCTTCCTCCTCTTCACAATCTATGTAAAAAAATTTCTTCTCAGCACACTTATGACCTTTAGTGTATTTGCTATCACAAATGTAACAAAGCATTTTTTCTCCTTTTTCTTCCAATTGTTGTGGTGTAAACCTTGTAGGTTGTGGAAGGCTAGGAGAAAAAACAATTCCATATTTATAGTTGTGAGTGGTGGGATTCCTCGTTCCCGTAATTCCTCTTTCAGTTTTTCTTGCTAACCTGAATGCCTTCTCCAATGAATTAGGTTCCCAAAGACGAACCTCATGTTGAATGTTATCGTTTAAATTCCCTATGAATACATCAATCCTTTGCTTCTCTAGAATATCATTTACCCTTATATTCAATTTTGAAAGTCCTCAATGTGCTCTGTCATTGAACCCTTTTGTTTGAGATTTATCAATTGGCTAAAGAAGGTGTTTCTTTTTGTATCCTAATAATGTGCTACCATTTCCTCCGTTAAAATTGACCAGGTGACAAGTCGTTTACGAGAGCCCTTCATACCATAAAAATTGATTCGGTTCTAAATATGAATATGCAATACATACCTTTGTAATAGTTTCACCTCATCTAGATCAAAATATTGCTCCATCTGTAGTATCTAATTTACCGAATCCTTGCCATCAAACTTCCTCATATCGCATTTTCTTGATTTTAGGAGCTCAATATTCAAATGACTGTAACTCTGTAACTTCGTATCTCCCAGTTCTGAAATTACGACATGCAGTATCCCTCTGCATCCTCTTTCCAATGCCACTAATCTAATCAAAATTGGATTCTCGAAGAAAGATTTATGTACAATTTTCCAAGATGACTTGATTATATACCTTTTCAAAAAGAGAGAATTGTACAAAGTTCCATGTGTCACTGTTTCGACCTTCAGACCTGAAACTTATACACAAAAATCTATAGGTCGCCCTCTTTCTGTAACTTCTTATGAAACTTCAATCTAATGCTCAGAAGGAAATAGGGAAAATTTTAAGAACCACCCTAAATTTATACGTATAATAAATGGGCTAATCCCCATGATACATAGGAAAAGTGGGAGGCGATTTTATCAATAATATAATATGCATATATAATTTTTTTGGTGAATCTCTCACCAGATTATATTATCTTGTACAGTGATGGAGAATCTTTCACTAAATTATAAAATCTTGTAAGATCTTGGAAAATCTTTTACTAAATAATAAAACATTGTGAAGTCTTAGCGAATGTTTTGTTGAAGTATGAAACCATATATGATAATAAGAAAACATATTCATTAAACTGTAATATACTAACATACATGTTTGGAAAAAAGAAACATAATTTTCTCTTCCTACAAAAAATGTTCCAAGTTTCAGTGGCCATGTTTGTCAAGGTTCTTACAATACACTCTTTCATATCCTTCTATTAGTTTTGATAATATTCCACAACAAAGTTCTTGCAGGTGTTGATATTGGCCACGAGTTCTGTCAAGGTAGGAGAGATTAATATTTTCTCTACAACTTTTGTCAAGCTACCACTTTTTTCAAGTTATCAAATTTCTTTATTATTCCATAGACTCCAACTGTGAGATAAAAAAAAATACATCAAGTTTGTTTACCCCAACACGCCAACAAGTAGCAAGCCCCAACTATATTATATAAGAAAGTATTAGGTATCCCAAAGGCTTGAAGGGGATCTAATTGAAAGAAGTGACCATTGTGAGAAGCCTTCCAATCAATATATGAATATATAAATGTAGATTTATTATTATTTTAATTGGAAATCTTCAATTAAATAATAAAATTTAATTACGTCTCTCCCAATCTAAATTTCTTATTAGCATAATTCACTACCCTCATACATCTCACATTTTTTAACAACGTTGTAACATGTAGATTAATTTCCTTTTTGGTGAACAATCTCCACCTTTTAGGAAAATATGGTGCAGTGGCTCCAACCCCTACAGATCATTAGGACAAACTAAGAATAGCACAGAAGAAGAAAGGTTGTACAAACGAGCTTGTTTTTCAAACAACTAATCCAACATCAGTACCTAAACTTTTTCATGAAGATATCATATTGAGAATGTTTGAAAAATGGTGGGAAATCTTCTGCGATGGTGATGCAGAAAGAGTGAAAAGGTTTCACTGTTTTGATTTTTTTTTGTTAAATCAGAAAAACCAATATTAATGGAGATATTGGTATTTTTTACTAAATTTCGTGAAGTGACTAAATGAAGCTTTAACCATTCTTCTTTTTGCTTAAGCAAGAGACGAACCTTCTATTTCATAGAACCTAAAGAAAAATTACATAATGTACAATAAAAAACCATCCATTTACGTGGATTCAAGAAAAAGGGTTCCCTGCCAAAGATAACCCCCCCACCCGCCCACACTAGTATTCACCAAACCCATGAGAAACATAATCTAAAAGGTTACAAGAACCCCCAACCAAAAGGGAAGTTCAAGAATTCCACATTCCCTTGTGCAAACAGTCAACCGTCATCCCCCCCGACCTCGCAAATCGCGCATACAACGAAATCGGTAAAAAGTGCGCCACCTGGACGAGCGGAGATAACCAACTAGGCCCCACAAAACAGCATGGACAATCCAGACCGTTGATCTGGGCTGCTGGATCCAACGGCCCAGAACCATATCGCATGACCATAATGACTAAATGATAGTGTGCGATGGAGGGTGGTTTTCAAATCCACCCCTCTGCCACATGTTGGAAGCCCAATGGAATCACTTCCAAAACTGCAAAACCGGTAACCACCCAAGAGTCATGCAATCACTGGAAAAATGGCTTGGGTGTGGTTTTTCTTCCCGAAAGGGGAAAGAGGTTAAATTTTAGCTGCCAGAAACAACCAATCTCCCATCCCGCCAATTCTTACTTCAGAATGTGAAGCCTAGACTGGGCCTGTCAGAGATATGACCCATCGAGTTTCCCTCCGAGAGCCTGAGGATTCTGGTCAACATACTCCAGGGAGAATTGAGACCAATCTCTAGTTTCCCTCCTTCCAATAACGAACTGAAAGACAGTGGTTCCTCCCATCCCACCAATTCTTACTTCGGAATGTGAAGCCTAGACTGTGCCTGTCTGAGATTTGACCCATCAAGTTGCCCTCCGAGAGCCTGAGGATTCTGGTCAACATACTCCTGGGATAATTGAGACCAATCTCTAGTTTCCCTCCTTCCAATAACAAACTGAAAGACAGTGGTTGCTTTAGCTGAAAAAATTCATTCCATGCCAGTTACCCTGGCATGATATCAAAAAATTTCTCTATCCTCTACAGCTTGTTCATCGCAGAGAGTTTTTATTCGACTCTGAGGCATCTCCTACCATTTCATCGCAATCCCGCATTCTGCATTGTTCACCCCTTGGTTGGCCAGAATGTCCGCTAGCTTATTGGCATTACACCGGACATGGTTGAAACTAACAGATCGAAGACCCTGGAGGTGTCCTTGAATTCTTTGGTAGACTTGGATTAATCTCCAGTGATTTGAGACTTTCTCCGGCCTCGAACCACAACTGATTCTTTTCACAGAGTTTATGGTTATCTCTGAGTCCACTTCTATAATGACATTTGAGCCATGGTTCTGAATCAGAAACTCTAGGCATTGCTCCAGAGCCATTAATTCAGCCATATTGTTGGTGGCTCTTCCTAAATGGCAGTGGAAGATAAAGATAATACCTCCTTCTTCATCTCTTAGCACCCCTCCATAACCAACTATTCTCGGGATGCCTTTTGAAGCACCATCAATGTTGTATTTCAGAAATCCTTTCGGTGGAGGATTCTAGAAATCCTTCTCTGTAACCATTGCTATATCCTTCTTGTTTTGGCCTTGTGGAATAATCCCTTGCATTCCCAGTTGCTTGAGAGTTCTCAACTCAGTTTCTGAGTGGGGATTCTTGGGGAGATTGCAAACTATGGTACTAGCTATCTCCTTGAGCTGTTTGAAGCTCAGGTCAAATAAACGGTGAGGGGTGGACTTCTCATCCTTGAAGATTCTTTTATTCCTTTCTTTTCAAACATTCAAGATAATGAAACTAGGCGTGAAGGCCCAGGCCAAATTAAGGAACTCATTCTCCGTATAATTTTTTCTCCACTTGTTTAGGGTGTGTATCATACTTCCTCTGTCCCTATCAGACTGATGGGAAATGGAAGCAAAAGAATCCCACATCTAGGTAGTAAAAGTGCAGCTGTTAAGAATGTGCTCCATTGTCTCTTCATTCTCTTTGCATAGCTAACATCTAGAAGGCCCTATGACACCCCTCTTCCTTATGTTTTCCCAAGTCAAGATTTTCTTTTGATGAACCAACCACATGAAAAGCTTGATATTCATCCATCCTTGGTGTCTCCAAAGGTTCAACGAGGTGTTGTCCTGAACAACAGAATCTAGCCCAAGGAGAATACCTTTAGCCTCCTTAAGATTAAAGGTGCCTTTGGTGTTGTTGCTCCATCTCAACTGATCTTGCCCCTCTATTATCAAGATCATCCTTTGTTTTAACAAGTCTGTGAGTGCCTCTGCTTTTATTTTTATGGGGTTGTCATCTCTGCAGTTCATGTTTCTCCATCTTCTCCACTTATCTGAGTTATGAGAAAGATCCTAGAAGTCCTTTACTTTGTTTAACCCTTGGGAATCTGTTTCCTGCTTGAGGCTTAAAAAATCCTCATTTAACAGTGTTGGTTCTTGCTGCCATCTGTCCTCCCAAAAGAGTGCTAGATCTCCTTCTCTGATTTCCCAAAAACTATTTTTTTTTACTAGGCTTTTGTTTTCCCGAGATTTATTCCAGATATATGAGCCTTTTATATTTCTAGACATTCTTATGAGATCACTAGTGTGCCAGGAGTTGGCATATTTTTCTTTCCAGATCCTTGCCCAATGTGCTTTTGGTTCTTGAACCCATCGCCACCAAAGCTTGGCTCCAAGAACTTTACTAAGAATCTCTTGATCATCTAAGCCTAGACCCCCGTGGCTCTTGGGTTTGTAGATTTTGTCCCAAGAAACAAGGGCCCATTTCTTCCTTGTTTCCTCCTTACCCCAAAGGAAATCCCTTTGAATATTTCTAAATTGTTCTAAGACACCTTTGGGAGCTGGGAGGGCAGATAACATGAATACCAGAATAGATTGCAGAACAGCCTTTGTCAGCACTAACCTGCCAGCCAGGTTCAAGGCTCTAATGGTCCATTTTTTGACTTTGTCTTGCATCTTATTGAGCACCTGTTCCCAGATATTCTTGAGCATTGGTCTGGCCGTGAGAGGAACTCCCAAATACTTTGAGGGGAGGGAATCCCTTTGGAAGCCAAGAATTCTGGAGATATTTCTCTGAATAGCAATGTTAGTGTTAAAGAAGAAGATTTTTGACTTAGAGAGATTGACTTCCATACCTGTAGCCGTGGAAAATTCATTAAGGATTTGATTGTAGGCTGAAGCTTCTTTGACTGTGGGGATGCCTTGCAACATGGTGTCATCAACAAATTTTTGGTGAGTCAGTGCCTGACCATTTTCAGTTAATTGAAGGCCTTTGATCTTGCCCATGGCCTTGGCATGCTTGATGGATCAACCAAGTCCTTCCATCACGAGGATGAAGATAAAGGGGGAGAGCGGGTCTCCCTACCTGAGGCCTCTAGAAGAACTGAAGATCTCAGAGGGAGATCCATTCACAAAAATTGAAAAGTTGGAAGAAGTCACCAGAGCCATAACCCATCTGACCCAGTTGTGATCGAACCCAAAAGCAGTGAGAACCTTCTTGATGTAAATCCATCTCACCTTGTCATATGCTTTGGCAATATCCAATTGCATGATCATTCCAGCTTGCCTTTTATTGGTTAGTGTGTGAAACACCTCATGGGCTTCGATAATATTATTTAAAATTTGTCTGCCCTCCACATAACCTGCTTGTTCCTCTGACACTAAAGAAGGAAGTAGAGGTTTGAGTCTGTTAGCCACTACCTTGGATATTATCTTGTATACTACATTACATAAAGCAATGGGTCTGTACTTATCTGCAGTTTGCGCTGATTCCTATTTGGGGACCAAGGAGATGAAGGAGGTGTTGAGGGCTTTCAGAATAGTTTTGTTTCTCCTGGAATCCTCCACAACATTCAAAGTATCCTGTTTAACTATATTCCAGCAGGCTTTAAAAAAATCCACATTGAAACCATCTGGGCCTGGTGCTTTGCCATTCTGCATATCTTTGAGAACCTCACTGACCTCCTCTTCAGTTGCTGGTTTATTTATGTTAAAATTGTCCTCTCTAGACACCAGCTTAGGGATGTGACTTGTAATTTCCTTGATGGATTTTTCCCTGTCTGAATTGTTTTCCCGAGTGATGCTTTGGAATTGTTGAACCAACATAGCTTCGATATCCTTATGAGTGATTTGAAACTCCCCCTCCTTATCCTTTATCGCCGAGATTATGTTATATGCTCTATTAGCCATGGTGGATCTATGAAAAAACTTGTATTACGCTCTCCTTCTTTGAGCCATTACACTCTAGACTTTTGCCTCCAAGATATTTCCTCTTGTTTGCATAAATTATCCCATTCTTGATGGTGTTTCTCAGCCTGATCACTTTTGATTTTGTCAAAGCCATCTTTGATCAGTGCCTGGTTGAGTTCTTGAATTTTGATTTCCGTTGATTTTTTTTCCTCGAAAATGTTGCCAAAATCCTTCTTGTTCCATTCTTTAAGCCTGAACTTAATGTGCTTTAGTCTTTTATGAAGAAGGAACATTTTCGATCCCTAGAACTGCAAATCTTCTGACCACCATTTTTCGATGTTACTAATGAAATCCGGGTGGGAGAGCTAAATATTATCAAATCTGAAGGATCTGTTCCTAGGAGAATCTAAACCCTTGATTTCCAATTGAATTGGACAGTGATCTGATCCTCCAAAGGGAAGAACTTTTGTTGTTATTTCCTTGTCTACAAGCATAAGCTCCTATAATATCATAAACCTGTCTAACTTAGAGGCTACCTGAGCCTCACCTCCTCTTATGTTGTTCCATGTAAAAAAACCATTGCTCGTTTCTGAGTCTACCAGTTTCATATTATCTTTGAATGATTGGAACGCTAAGGAGTCTTTGCTTAGTGCTTTGGTACCTACTTTTTTCTCCGAAAGAGATTTTCTCATGTTGAAATCCCCTCCTATGATCCAAGGAATTATAGCATGTTTGTTCCTGAGATCCATAAGGGAGTCTATCAATCTGAGTTTATCATCTATTCTTTGAGGGCCATAGACATTTGTGACCAGGAAGGTATCCAAAACCCCCATTGGTTGAATAACCACTGATAGATAATTTCTAGATGCCTCTGTATATATTATGCTAACTTTTTGAGGGTTCCATAGAGTGAGAATGCCCCCCACTGTGTTCTCTGCTTTAACTTCTAGAAACTCAAACCTATTGATCCATTTGCTATGGATTTGTTTTAATTTTTTAATGGAGCATTTCATTTCTTGGATGAAGATCATATCCGACATTCCTTGTTTCATTCTATAATAAAGCATTCTTTGTTTTCTTTTACTACCCAGCCCTCTGATATTCCAAGATGTGAACTTGATTATTAAAGGTTTGTAAAGGAGTAGTTGGTTAGGTCTTTCATCTTACCTGAATCTATCATTAGCTTTCCACACTCTGTCAAGAGCTCATCCTACTTTTTCATGTCTCTCTTCTTTCCCAGATTTCTAGTGGCTAATCCTGGAGTTGATTTCATTGTTTTCACCCCTCTGTACTCCTTCTTGTCAATGGTTTTGCCTTTATCAAACTCCCTTTCCTGAGTTTTCCATAAAAACAACTGTTATATTTTGTTGCAGTCTTCTTGAGGTAATGAATCTAGCCCTCCCGTGGTTCCTTGCATCAAGAACCCTTCCATATCTAGGTGTTCCTTATCTAGAATTTCCTAAAGTTCATGGTCCTCCTGATTTATTTCAGTCTGGGTCATTTCCTGATCCATATCCAATTCTGTTTCACTCCTTATAGTCTCTTTCTTATACCCAATATCTTGTGTTGGGCTGTAGTCTTCTTCCTTCTCCTTTTCAATAGTTTCTTCCTCCATAGATTGGTATCCTTTTGTAATTTCTTCATTTTCCTCCAGAACTTGAAAATTATTTTGATTGACCTTTTTCCCTTCATTATGTTGTGGCTTTGGTCCTTTTTTACCTTCTTTTCCTCTACTTGCCACTTTCTGAAAGCTTTCTGTGTCCTTCATTGTATTTGGTTTGCTCTTGTTGTCTGCTTTACTCAGAGGGCAGTCTCTGAAAAAATGTCCATGTTCATGGCGTTTACGGCATCTGAACGGGTTTTGCTCATAATCCACTGTTTGAACCCATTCCTCATAAAAAGCTTCCAAGATAAATTCATCCAGAAGAGCCCCTGATAGATCCATTTCCACACAAATCCTTGCAAAGGAAGTATATTTTCCCCTTCTTGTGGCTTCCGAAGCTTTGAAAAAACGACCTAGTTTATTACCTATGGAAGCAAGCGATTCAGTTTGCTAGTAATCAAGAGGTAGAGAATAGAGCCTTACCTAGACTGGTACCGAGGTGAAAGCCTCCCATTTTGGAACAAAGTTCATCACCCAAGGCCACATGTAGAGGCTTGCTGCTGCATAAAAGTATGGTCCTCCTTCGAATATTCTGTCTTTGTCTTCGATATTTGTGAACACCATGGTGAAGAATCCCTTTAACCCAAGATGTAGATCGATGCTTCCTTTGGGTTTATAGTGAAACTTGATCCATGTATGTAAGGCCTTTTCAGTGGTCCATAATCCCATTAATTTACAAATAATAGCATAAGTCCCCATGTGTTCCCTGTGTGCCTACAGAGCAGGATCATTTAACACTACTCTAGGAATGATCTCCATTTTAGGTCTGCAAGGTCCCTTTTGTTTTTTATCTCTTGTTCTTTGATTTTTTTCTTCTTCCTCCTTGTCCTTTGTGCTACTGTTTTCCTTGGTTTTGGCCCCATCTGTCTCCTTTTCATTATTTCTTTTCCCTTCCTTCGTAGTTTCTTTGACATTATCCAGTGATGTCTTACCTTTTCTGGCAACTGCATCCTTGTAGGAGGGAGTGGAGCTCCCTACTCTGCGGCCCTCCATTGGAACAAGCTCTATAACTCTCAGAAACCCTAGCTGCGCACTTCGTCCTCCGCTCTCGTAGATCGTGTTTGTCAAAAAACTACAACAAATTCATAGCTTTAACCATTCACCTTAAGATGTTTTTACAATATAATTTCCTTAGTCTATTTAATATCTTCATTATCAAAAAAACCAACCTATATCCATCTTAACTCCACATCTACCAATCTTAGAGGGATGAAATCTATTTATCGCTCTGAGCACTTGGTAGACCCAGAATTAAGATGGATCTAAGATGATAGAATTTCCCCTTTAAATAGTCTATGCTCACATAAATACCATGGTATTATCATGGGTCAATACCATGGGTTATCATAAACCTAGAGCTTAAAAATTACTATTAGTAAGTTATGAAAATTAATAAAATTAATAATTGATTTTTATTTTAGTTTTTTATTTTAACCAAGTTAAAATGTTTAACATACATTAAATTACAACATTCATTTAGGGATCAAATATTTTTTCACTCTATGCTAGTTTGCATATCATGATATTTGATACCTCTCGGGGCTTAGTAGATCCAGAGTAAAGATGGATCTATGCTAGTTTAATTCCCCCCTTTAAAGAGCCTACAATCCACTTGAATACCATGTCTCATTTTTATTTTTATTAATACTAATATTAGGGTTAATAATGTTTTTTTGCATGGTATTAATAATAATCTAGCCCATTGTGATGACCCCGTGAAATGTAATTATTTAAGGTTTACTACGGTAAAAACTGAATTAGAATGATAATTGAAGGACTTATTTTCTTTTAAAGAGTATTCTGTTAATTTTACATGTGCACTAAAATGATTAAAAGAATTACTCATAAAAGTATTGGAGTTCCCAAAAGGGAACTGGAAAAAGAAAGTTAGTTAACAAAACTGGAAATAACCACCTTTCCTAACTGGAAGGGTTTCCAGGGAAAAGGGGAGGTTGGTTGACAGAACTCTGGGCTGTGGAGACAGGCAGAGAAAGCAAAGGGGAAGAAAACCCTGTATGGACTAAGTCTGGTAAGGACCAGATAGTCGAGCACAAAGTGCTGTCTTACTGAGGATAGTGATCCGGTAAGAAGAAGCTTGGGGGGAGACTCAGGTCCCGAAGGACAAGTCTCACGGTTGGGTGGATAACAAGCTTTACACAGAAATTCGGCAGGAGACTTGCTCAGGATTCACATTACCGGCAGAGACCAGGTAAGTAACTGAGCCCTCATGCATCTATAGTTATCTGTGTAACATTGGCAAGATAGTGTAACTGTAATTATCTGTGTAATGATTGTGAACAGTATATCTGTAATGGTCGATGCAATAAGTATTGGGCAGAAATTCTTGGAAATACAAGCATTATCACTACTGGATAAATAGACTTACAGCCGTTGTGACTCCGAACCCAGAATAACTGGGCAACATATGAGGGAAACAGAACCCTGTAGTAGGTATCATACCTTGACCCATAACACTCACAGAAAACAGAACATCTTTTCCTTATAACCTCAAGTAGAATCTGCCCAGATAGTGCCAAGATGCAGAATTTAAAAGGAGATAAGAAGAGATTAGTAAATTCTTGACCCCTGAACCAGGTCGAACCCGCTGTATGTGTGGGGTTCTGGAGGTTCCCTTGCGTCAGGCGATAGCCTGAACCTCAACTCGTAATATCGGGAGAACAAACAAATTCGAGCAAGGATTCAAACCTTATGTAATATCTTTAATTTAATAATTAAGGATCTGAACAGTTAATACCGGAACAGACTTCTGTAAAAAAACAACAATTAATATATGTGCAAACCATCATTACGGAAATAGAGGGACATGCAGCAACGCCATGATGGCATTCGAATAACGCACAGCGAAACCATTATAAACGCATCAAATGAAGTACAAAATATACATTTGTATAGAAGCTACAGAAGTATTTTCCAACTATTGATAAACTAGGAACAAATCATAGTTCGTAATCATAACTTAACTTTCAGAACCACACGGTCTCTTGCTTACAGAGAACCCAGATCGAATCGACCATACATCTACTGAACCAGATGCAGGTGCGATATTTCATTATAATCTATACATATCTGTTGAGAAAATACATTCAAACATAGATAAAACCCTTATCTCATGTCGTAAACGAAACACACAGTTCCAGAACGAGAATTACAATACGGAAACTGGGTAATGCTCAAACCTTATTATTCATGGAAAAACCTTGATTAACAGCATGCTAGTAAACGACAGCATAATATGAACAAAGGGTTGTATTAAATAAATGGCCGCCAGGCCATATGGGTCCAGACCAAAAGCAAACGAGCCGATTTCCCAACCAGTGCTTTAAACATAGTCATAAATATAGTACATTCGAAAAACAAAATAATATACAGTTGTTTCAATAAACCACAGGCGAAAATTACAGCCTCATGAACCAGAGGCTTTAACCCAAAACCGCTGCAAGCGAAGGGGTTAACCAGTATTCATAAATCAGACCCAAAACGTATGGAACCGGAACATGATAATCCGTCCATCGCCATCTGCGACCAACCGCGAAAGAGTAAGGTTGGGGTCTCATTTAGGCGCAGAGGGTAACCCCCTGGCGACTAATGGTGAGACAGAAGAGATTCAACAGAGACTATGCACCCGGAACGAATATAAGTACCTGTGGTAACCTCGGCGGACTAACACCTGGAGGATGTTCACACTGCCGTAAACCCCGGAAGCAGCCATCTGCAACCTGTCATGCAATGGAGAAAATCATTATTCTACCCTCGTAACAGATAAACTTAGATTATATCAGAAACATTAAACTGACAGTAAAACTTACCAAGCCGGTTCGAAGATTTATATCCATGGAGCGGAAGCGCATCAGTGAGGGTGCATGCTGCCAGGAATGGCGGATGGTCTCGGCGCGGAGCTATGGAGCAGACTCCTTGCTGTGGCGAAATGGAGCGGAGAACTGTGAAGCGCCGAGCAATGCTGGCGAAACCTCGAAGAATCCGGAAAGACCAAGTATATAGCTTAAATTCCAGCAGTGGAGACGTGGAGCTATCTCCACCCTCGATCTTACCCAGAGTCTTCACGCCGTTGATTAAGGCGGCAATACCCAAAACGAAGAGCGGGAAAGTTCCCAACCTGGAAGCCATGCCCCATTCACGTGAACAGGCCGGCGGGGTTCAATGCCAATGCCAGGTGTCCAGCGTAGGTGGCGCCAACAAATGAGAAGCAGGACCGCCTTAATACGCTCAAGGCAATACAATATAGTTATTCATGCTATCGTATTCATGGTAGAGGAGCGCCATTAATGTTAAGCAATAGAATTTAGAATAAATCCATTAAATGGTAAACGTTACATTGCCATACCATATACTTCCAAGGGTTATATACATTAATGAAGTGTAGGCACTGTATAATATATATTAACGAAGTGTAGGCACTATATAATTTTTTTTTTTATGCTTTAATATGTGGTTAGATATGTGACACCCATGGTATTTGGCCCATAGTATTTTGGCCATAGGTTTCACCTAAATATAACACATTTTTTGAGTGTTCGTAAATATAAGGTGACTTATGGAGTAAATATAAAAAAATGTTTTATTTATTTACTATACCTCTCGTTTATTTATATTTTTATTAGTTTACCATAGCTCTTTTACAAATATGGTATTTTGCCCATAGGATTTATTTAAATAAAACCTCTTTTTTGAGCCTTCATAAATAAAAAGAGGGTTATGGACTAAATATAAAAAGAGGTTTTATTTATTTACCATACCTCTAGTTTATTTATATTTTTATTTATTTACCATACCTCTCCTTTATTTATATTTTTATTTGTTTACACCCTTGCATATATATAAGGTGAATTATGGAGTAAATATAAAAAACGTTTTATTTATTTACCATACCTCTCATTTATTTATTTTTTTATTAATTTACCATACCCATTTTATAAATATGGTATTTGGCCCATAGGATTCACTTAAATAAAACCTATTCTTGAAAATTAGGGCGAATGGAAGGTTGTAACTCCTAATTTCAGGGGCTAAATTTACCTTTTCTACCTTCTCCCTTAAAATAAGGTGGGCTAACCTCCATATGTAATTTTTTTATAAAATAAGTTTGAGTTGATTTGTAAAAATGTACTATGATACAAAATATTCACCCACTAAAAATTTAAAACCCCTTAATTTCGCGTAAGGGCGAAAATTCGCCCCTAAAATTTTCCATGGAAGGAAATTTATGATGTATTTACGAAGGTCACCTATTTGGGATGTAATTTGGGATATTTCAAAAACCCTAAATGTCTTTGCCTGTATATCCAAACATATAGCGAAATCCTATGAAATTTGGACCCTAGCTTCACCAAGATTTCAGCTCAAATGAGTTTTAATTTCAGAACCTAAACCTTCATAGAAAACAAATTATAGTGAAAATTCCATGATGACCTGTTTGAGATGGAATTCTAGGGCTTTCAAAAACCCTAACTTCCTAAGATCATATCTCCTAAAATATAGCATAACAAGTTTTTAAATTCAGACCCGAGGTTCAGTGAGATTTCCACTCAAATAGGTTTTTGTTTAGCTTCTGAAACGCCACAGAAAAAAACGTTATAGCACAAATTCCACGATGACCTGTTTGGAGCAACGAAACCCTAGAAGCCAAATCTCTGATACCAAATGTTGCGAAACCAGCTCACAAAAATATAGAAAAGAAAGATCAGCACCTTAGAAATTAGCCTCTTCGAGGCGATAACCTCCTTTACATTACACAAATGAACAATTCTTGGATGATACAAATGACAAGACCTCCTTTCTATATATAGGAGTCTAAGGGGTCATAATACAATCAGAGCCAACATAATAATAATAATGTAAGGGTATAATAATAACAATAGTGGGCTTTTATGGGGCACAATAATAACAATATGGGGACTACGTGGGCACAACAATATAATAAGGGGGTTGCACTAATAACAATAAGGGGTTACATTAGTAGTATAGGGACCTAAAAAACTGGCTCTGATACCAATTGTCGCAAACTTGACTAAAGTGAGGGGGGGTGAATTAGTTTAGTATACTCATGGAGATTAAATTAATTTCCTTAATACTCATTAATTGAAAGCATTACATGGTCAGCTTAACAAATAATGAACAACATGTTGAATATGTGAACAACAAGTTATAAGTAAACCAAATCGTCACATGAACACATAATAGTAGCACATATTGACACCAGCTATATTTGGAAACCCATAAAGGGAGAAAACCATGATTTTATTATTGTTGTGACGCAAAGGAAAGCTCCTACTCCTTATTATATCTGATTTTATGTAGTCCTGAATCTACAGGAGGCTGCTACCTCAATTTTCTACAAGTTGCAACATGCAAAGAAGCTCCAACTCCCATATATTTTTTGTAGGCTACAACCCATTGGAGGCTCCTACCTCAACCAACTCCATTGGATATTTATCAAGCCTAAACTTGAAAGGAGACTACCATGCCCTGGTGCAAACAAGAAACAACAATGTGATGGTTTACCTTGTCATAAATTTCTGCATGTGTCCCTCCTCATTTCTACTTGTTTTTCCCATCAAATCTACATCACATATGCTTCAAATGTACCGGGTAACTAATGCATGATAGATCAATCCACTCTCTTACATTCTCCCACTCTAACCTTTTTCTGCCTTCCAAATTCACATATTTTATAAAGATAGTTTGTTGGTTGTTTGTATCCCACATAGGAATATGAAGTGAATAGGCTTGACTCTTTGCCTTCCACTCATTAGTTTCCAAACTCTTCATATCTTGAATATTATATAAAAAAAAATAATCCATCCAATATTAATTTCATCCACATGTAATCATTAAATGCATCAAACTAATGGCAACATAAAATACCAATATTTATCATTAATGCTTCATAAGAATATTTGCAACATATTTGCCTTTGCCTTGGAGTCTTGCGTTAGCATCACAACAATTACGATTAATCAAAAACATCATATCAAAAATTCATCATAAAAAAATCTATGCAACATTATCCAACCATCAAGCCATCAACATGCCATCAAGGTATTTGTTTCTCATGTGTCCCTTGTTGTGTTTCTCCTTTTCTTGTTGTTCGCGTGTTGTTCCTTTTCCTCCTTCTCCTTTGCCATCAATGGAAATATTGCCAACACTCCACTTGAATTATTGACCATTTGTGCTACATTTGATGTGCCTTATGTCAAATCCCATTAGGTTATGACATCAAAAACTTCTTTATTGGAAATAGTAACTTTCATAGTAGCGCCTACACTCCACATGTTTCATATAATAACACTTTATTTCCATTTTGGTATCCATGTCATACACTTTCAAGGCATGGAAATCTTGCTACAGACTTTTATGTCCGAAAGTTGGGCTTCATTCTTCTCTCTATTCATCCAAGTTCTCTCCATATGGTGAGAAGAATCCTAAAAATATTTATATCTCTTTACAATTGCATATGATTATTGTCCCAAATTCCTTGGTGCCTACTACTATGCTAATGATAATGATGTCACAAAGTTGGGCCTCATTCTTCTCTCTCTTCATCCAACTTCTAGCCATATCTTGAGAAGGATCCTAAAAATATTTATATTGCTTTACAATTGCATATGATTATTGTCGCAAATTCCTTGGTGCCTACTACTATGCTAATGATAATAATGTCACAAAGTTGGGCCTCATTCTTGTCCCTCCTCACCCAACTTTTGGACATATCTTGAGAAGGATCTTAAAAATATTTATATTATTTTACAATTGTCATATGATTATTGTCGCAAATTCCGTGGTTCCTATTTTTTCAAATATTGTTAGTTTTTTACCATGGTTGATAGATTGGTGACAATGATATTTTCATGGATGCATTTATTTTTGAATTAATATATGTCTTCTTCATCATTCTAGCAAATATATCTACATGTGTACAAGAATAAATTCTTAGATATCCACAAAAATATAGAATAGTCTCATTATCATAATTAATTTGTTCATAGGATTATGCCATAGTTCCCCAATGGGAATATAGACCCATGGTAAGATTCATAGAACAATAAACAAATAATTTGGTAGAGATATCATGATGACCTATAATTTGGCATCTCTTGATGACGAAGCTACTAACAACTTTTGATAACCTATAAAAAAATTCAAATTTAATATAAATTTCAAAGTATTGAAAAGTTTTATTATTTCAAAAAGTTAAATAAAATTATTAAAATTTATAATTTTATTAATTAAGTAAATATAAAAGAAGACACATTTCTTTGGTCAAAATTAGCCATTAGATTGTATTCGCTATCTCTAAATCACCTACTTATTTAATCCAATGCCATGATTTGATTATTCATCTCGTCCTGACGATGAGCCACACTAGATGTTTTGAAACACGTCGACAAATTTTCTCTAATGTGATTATCACCAAAATATTTCTTAACACAAGAAACAAATACTTGAATAGAGATATGATCATTGTTTAGGTCATCATGATATTGGACACCAGGGTGGTTTTGATTCACCCTCACACTTTAATTTCTCCCTTGGAGCATTTTTTTTAGTTCTAGTTAGGTTAAACAAGTCATGCATGATTCCCAAACCATCAACCATAAGTGTGAGAGTGAATCAATCTCAGATGAATAGTAGTGTGAAAATGAAGTGCATGAATTCTTCTCTGGGGTTTTTCTTCAACATCACACAGATTAGTAGGTAGGATCAGTTTATTGGTATGCCATTACATGATGTTGGTTGGATATGTGAGAGTTCAACATACACATGATCAAATAGAATAAGTGAAACACATCACATGAAATGGAACCATGAAATGTAACCCAAGCATGGATATTCCATCATATAAGAATGGGTGAGGAATATTTAAGATAGGTAAAGGAACAAATGCACACTAAAAATTGGGAAGTAGGATTGAAGCATAGATAAAGAGTAACATTGAGAGGTGAATGTGATGCTTGAATGAAAGGATGAAACATGGGAAGGGTGTTCCAATGCCACATGAAGGACCAAAATGGCTTTCTATATATGTGGCAAATCATATATATGTTGGTTGAAACTTAATCAATCAAGGCATCAATAAAAAACACCATTGAGTAGAAAGGAATAACAAAGGATGCATTTTACAGTTTTGAAGTGGTTGAGGGTGGAAAAACATTATGTGAAGACTTATCACATGGTTAAGGTCATGTGTAAATTAGTAAGGAAAGGGTAGTGAGGTCATAAGTTCTTAAGTATTATATGAATTGAGAGGCCATTAGGTAATGTGTGGATTTTATGTAGGTCAAGTGCCATTTCCATTAAATAGGATAGGTTTGTGGACACTAGTTGTGAGGTCAATTTATGCCAAAGTTTTTTAATGCCACGTCACCATATTTTTCATAAACAATTTATTAGTTCTAATTCATGTTTTGGAATGCGTGTATAGAAATTGTATCTCTTACATTATTGTGTTTAATTTTGTAATTGAGTAAATATTGGTTCAATAAATAATTCAAATAATCACATAACTTAATAAACAAGGAGATACATAGACCAATTCTGATATGAGCAAAGTGGGAATACTTTTAGGTAGAAATATATTAGTGTCACATGCTAGAAGGTCCATGGTGTACCTTAAACTATGTGGGTATTCCTGGTGTGATGACATTTGGTATTAGAGAAAAATCATATTTTTTTGGCTAAGAACATTGTTGGAGACACTAACAATTGAGACAACCATATGGTAGGTACTTAGTTAGATCAAGGATTTTTGATGTGAAAGGTTTGTGAGCACACCTGGATGGTTTGTAGTAGTGAGGAAGTGATACCAAAATGGACCCTATCTTCATAGTAGAACTTGGAGATCGAGTCAAAAATAAACTTCTTTCTTATGCATTGAAGACTTCTTTCTTATGAATACTTATTTCTTATGTTGATTCAAGACTTCTTTCTTATGCCATTTTTTGGATCTTGCAAGTTCCCACAAAATCTACAAAGAGAGCCACAATTATGATATTAGTATTATCTATAGTTTCTATATATATTCCACTAAAATAATTTGTCATAAATCTTACAAGTTTATTCAAAATCTTTGTTAATATGTGGTGTTTTACTTAAGATTTAGATTTTATATTACTTTCTTAGTGTGTGAAATGTCAATATCTATGTGCTTTTGTAAAAGATACTTCATATATATACATAAGGTATTTACATTAGTAGTAGTATTTTAAAAAATGGAAGGGTATATATACATTGAAGTTTATGTCCTCTTCATTTATCCAAAGTAGGATAATCTAACAATCGATATCTATAATCAATAATGACCCATTTTTACATTAGTTTCATATGTGCCTCCTCGCTCCATAATCGACAAAAAGAAACTAATGAACTAAACTTATTATCACAAAACACATTCTTAATATAGTTTTTAAAGAAAAAATAATGTTGAAATTCCCAAATAATGTAAGTTTTTTCTGAAGTAAAATTTTGGGCATTAGGGACCACCTAGGGGAAGAAATTAGCTTTTATCTTGGCCTGAAGGAAAGAGAGAGGTTCTTGGTACCCATTCAGCCCATAATAGATACTTAGTTAGGAGTGAGAAATAGTTGCACTATTCTAAATATTAAACATGTTAACTTACAAGATTTGAACCTAGGTGGGGAGGATCATAACAATTCCACGGAACCACCAAAGATAAACTCAATTGACTTCAAATAATTCTAGATACCAACCAAAGAATCCAAAATCACTTATTTGAAATCCACCAACAATGCTTCCCTCCAAGATAGATGTTCCTGAAGACTATGTGCTTGTTGTTGTGGAACTTGATCCCAACATGGCCCTGCAAAAGAGCACTCCAAAATAATGTGCTTCATAATTTCCACCTTAGGCTAGAAGAGGTATAGCCCATTTGAAATATTACTCTTGTATAATCAAGTTTTGGATGGGAGACCTTGATAGATCACTAACTAGGAAAATGCACAAAGCATATAGGAAACCTACAATAACCAAACACTATGCAACCTTCAAATGTGTTGAGTCTCAATATTTGGTGAAGTCCACATAACATTCAAAATTGGGCCTATCACATGCCTTTGATGCAAAACTCAGTACAATCTACATGAATAATAGTACCTAAATCAATTGTCTAAAAATGAACTCCTTGCTAGAAGGGCATTGACATATCAATATTCATATTAAACAGATATTCTTATTGGATGAACCCAATAATCTCCAAAAAAGTGGCTTGATCCAATTGAATACAACACAAACTCATGACCCACTAATCACCAATCCTTCCAAGAGAAAAAAATGGCATCCGACAAGTCCCTCCAAAACAAAACTTATTGCTATCCAATATCCTTGCACTAGCATGTGGAAGCTAAAAGATACAAGTGTCTCCAACTTCCAAATCCAAATCAACCTTAATGTGGTCATCCAACCCAATTGATCTTATTGACATTTTTCAACAAACCATACTTTCCACCTTCTTCCATGTTACCTAAATATTGTTGAAAATAAAAGAGCCTTCAATTTGGAAGTTACGTGGAACATATATGATATCAAAGAATCCAAACCTAGGTTACATTTATCATCTCATATATCATCAAGGGTATGGAATATAAATGATCAACAATGTGGGGGGAATATTAAAAAAATTAGAAAACATTGAAAAACTTAATGAAGAAAAAAGTGATCAATTTTCCCATTTTTTTAAACATATAAAGAAACAAAAACATAAAACTAAGACACTTCTACATGAATATGAAAATAAAATTGATATGTGTTATCGGGAAATCTAGTGTCTGTTCAGAGCTGCTAGTCCCACTAAGACGGATAGCTATATTAGAAACAAACAGATTAAAGTCACTTGTTTTTCCTTTACGAGAGAGAGATGAGAAAGAAGCAGAGAATACCAACCTCAGTCTTCCACTTGGTTCCTTGCTTGTTTCCTTTCCCCTTTGACAAAATCTCTCCACTACTTCCTTACTTGTCCCGCTTCAAAGAGCACCTATAGATTCACAGCAATAGAATACCATCAAAGCATAGAGATCTTTCACTCTAAACAATATAGGATCAGATACATATTGACCATACAAATGCATATACGAACACAATATTCAGAGATACACAAGAATATGGAGGAAAACTCAAATAGATTTATTAGTAAAAGTAGTAGAAGAGAGGATTACAACCACTTGGGTTGACCCAATGCCATCCTCCCAGCTTGAAAGCCCTCTTCACCTCACACAAAGCAAGATCACCCAACAATGTCTTCAAAGAGAATCCAACAACACCTCTTTGCAAATTACCCAATTCCAACCTCTGGATCTCTGGAATGAGGGATCCATTTATAGATATTTGCAGGGGGGTGAGTCAGCTTCTCGGATTTTGATTAGTGTCATCTCTCTGATAGTTCCTGGTTCCACATGGAGATTTTAGATCTCTTACTCATCCCTGGGCGAACTCAGAGAGGCACGTGTAAAATGAGGAGTTTCTAGAACATTCTCTGGGTTTCCACCTAGCAAACTGCTTGTGCCATTTGTCTGCTCTCGCTCATCGCACCATATAGAAGGGATTTCCAGTATGCATCGCACTTTTTGCATGTGGCAGGTGAGATGCATCACGCCTTTAGCACTGTGCAGTCTGTATGGTCCTGCTTTGACCAGTTCTGAGTAGTTTTTCATGGAAAACTTCTGCGAGATGATGTAATCAGCTAACCTTGCTCCTTTAGGGTATGAAACAACACTTTTAGGGACTTAGAAAACCTTGGCTTATGGACATATGTGATTGGGGTTGCAATGCCCAAATATGTCTATAACAGTTGCCCCCTAAAGTATGAGGTCGTAAATCTTTTGATGTCGGGTGAAATGATTTATAATGAGGATCTGAGGTTTTTCGCACTGGAAGGCGACCTATAATAAGATACAATAAAATACATTATCTTCATAATATTTTTCATGATCTAGGTAAGGCGGGCATTCCCATGCTCAGCCTTGATAAATTCATTTTCCTGTACATAGGACAGACACCGTCTGTGTGCTGACTGATGATTCTGGTAGAGTCATCATCCCTTATTTTGGATGATTATCTATGCAGCAATGATGTACATTTGATGTCTTTATTCTCTTGAATATATCGTAGCCCGGATGGTTGAAACTAGATCCAGGGTCTTCAAAACTCGTTCAATCTTCACCCGAAGTACAAGTCGATCCATGTGAATAGATGTTCTGATGTCGAACATGGAAAGACATCTCCTGATTACCAGCCAATGATGTAAGTTGTTAACAGGTGCGAGAGGAATCACCGATAATGATGATGACCCTCCAGGTACTCCAGTACAATTCACGTGGTGTGAATACATGAGTTGATGTCGAACACCCGCAAAATATTTCAGTCAAAGGCCATTAGTGTAAACCTATCGCCGGAAGTGAGAAGCTTGCCATTGAGGCATGCAAGCTTCAAAGTACTGGAAGGGTTGTCCTTAGGTCGGCTTCTTGGATAATGAGCTGATGTCGACAAGAAGTGACCCGTCGTAGGAGGGCATTATTGGATCCCACATCTACGACATGGAACAGAGAAAATGATTTTGTGGAGGTGAAAACGATATGATGATACAAAGTTCAGGGTGGCAGACATGGAAGAATGAAGTGCGAAGGTACTATAGAGGATGAGACACAAGCTGGGTAGGTGAATTCTTTGAGCGACTTCTCTTGAACATATCGGCGACACTGAAATGGATTGTTAGTGTTAACCCCAAAAGTGGATGGTACGGTGGACCAATGGTGATATGACCGATGAACGGAATAACCCAACTCGACTCAATCATGGTGATGGAGTGAAAGTGTCATGCTCAAGAGCGACCTGCTACCAATAAAGTTTCTTCAAGTTTTCTTCCCAATTTTCCCCAGTCATTTCTGACTAGTACCTCTTTACTTTTGTCAAGCTTGAGGAGGATAACATATGCTTGTTCTATAATTTTCCCTTCAGGCAAACCTGTCACTATGTTTTAACGACCCTAGAGACAGTGAAACTCGCTCTTGTCTGAATGGACAAGTTTTTCGCTATTGTTTTAACAAGTTTAACGAAAAGGATAACACGATTCTTTTCAATTTTAGAGAGTCTAAAAAGAGACGGAAAGAAGACTCCAAAATTCATTTTTCGTAATATTATCCCTTAAGTCCGAAAAAGTATAAAACAATGTGAAAGGGATGACTTTTCGATAGTTTTAACGAGCCGGACAAGACAAGCGCTCGATATTTTTGTGTAATAATCCCTCAGGTCCAAAAAGATTAAAATCTAGAGGAGGGATAGCACTTCCAATCACTTTAACGAGCTGGAGAGGCCAATTGCTCAACAATCTTTTCATATTTTAGGAGTCAGATGAAAAGAGCTTAAAGGAGAATCGTTTTTTGAGGAACGAGTGACGTTTTCAAATAGCAGCTGGTTACAGGTAAGGTATGGAACTTTCCAATCACGACAGTGTAAAGAAGGTGGCTAATGGGATCACTCGTCGTATCTGTTCCTCAAAAGGGGTAAACAATCAAATGGAGGCGAATGATTGGCTAAAACAGAGTGGAGGTGATGGTAAGAACACGACCAAGGCTCAAAAGCTGATGATAATCATTCACAATGGTTATTTACTGGAGGTGGCTTCATTTTTTAACGAGCTTAAACTCTGGTGGAACATATGCTCATTGCTAGGTTTAAATTTTAATGAGCTTGAACTTCGCGTAAAAATGCTCGTGCCGGTCGTAAAATAAGGATGTCTCATCGATAGGTTCATTTTTTAGGGAGCTTGCACCATTCGAAATTATGCTCCAACTCCTTTCATTATGTAATCTAGGAACGACCAATACTATGAGTTTAAAGGGTTAAGAACCTACAAAATAAGAAAATAAATGGTCACTTTTCACTTTCACGCAAAAAGGTTTGCATGCCCCCAGGTATATCGAAGTAGAGTTTCCCAAGTTACCCCTCAATTTGCAGACAAAACACTTGTTCTATCGGGAAAGGCCTACCTTCTCCAGGTTACTCTTCAATTCGCAGACAAAACATTTGTTCTATCGGGAAAGGCCTACCTTCTAACAGAGGTATCTTATTCCTGTCTAATCCCATTTTCCTAAATGGACGGGTGTGTCAGACTAGTCATATATCCTCTACAGAAACCTACCCTATACCTAAAGTTTTCCTGCCAAAGCAGACTAGGGTGCATGCCCCCTAGGTTTCAGTCTTGACCAATGAATCACTCACACTAATCAAGTGGACGGATAGGAGATTGATGAGACATTCCTTGCACAAAAAGACCTGTTAAGGATGGCATTTGACTATTAGCTATGTGTGAACTGAGGAATGAAAGCTGGTCTACGAGCTGGACCACTCTGCCTTCATGCGGAAAACAAATTACTTGAAAGAGAGAGGAGACTATGGATCCCATGCTATAAATGTAGTCACGCCCAAGGAGTAGATTGTAATCTAAAGGTCCTTGGACTACCATTACGTTCAGATAAATGGTTTTCCTTCTCAAAGTTATAGGAAAACTTGGAAGGATCCCTAACGGTCGACTAGTTCCTTTATCGAAGCCTGACAGATTTCGCATCTCAAGCAAAAGCGATGGCAAACCAAGCGCTTTCCAAGAAGTTGAGGAAAGGATACTCATAGAAGCCCCTTCATCTAGGATGGTACCAACCATGACCATTTTGTAAGTTTGCACTATGATTTGAAATGGTACATTAGATGGTAAACGGGGTCTGCCTAGTAGATTCCAATCGAAGGAAACGACTAGATTGCTTGGAGGTGGGACCGAATAAATGACCGGATACAACTCTGATGAATTTCCTTCCTGTGGTAAAGGAATGGGTAGATTGCCCCCATGTTCATTGGAGTTTGTGTTTACGAAAATAATTTGAATGGTGTCGTTCTCATTCTCTTCGGTGACTGTATCATCTGAAGGTAAATCTTCTGAAGTCAAGATGGGGTCGATTGCCGTCTCGACCTGTTGACTTTGGTCCGATGTCGACTCAGAGGGTTTATCTTCAATGATAGGTGTTTCAACTGACTCCAAAGGTGGGTCAGTACAAATAGCAATGGATTCGGCAAGAGTTTCTTGTACCTAGGAGGGAGTCGCTGCGGTGATACAGGACGATTATCCAAGACTCTTTTAGCTTCGTCCAGGAAGGGACAATGGTGGAGGGCATGATCGCCTTCACACAGTCTACAGGGAAATTTAGATTTTCCTTTCTGTCCGGTGACTTCACTTTCACTAGTTAATGGTATACTTTCATCATGATCATCAAAGGTTGATGACACCAGATTGTGCAAGTGGGGAGACCAGTCCCTTAGGATCCGTGGGATGTAAGGACAATCTCAGTGATAGTGGTCTCCTTTGTAGATGAAACATGGAGATTTAGGTTTGGATGGTGCAATGTGTGGATTTTCGCTAGATGATGCCCGGTTGCTCCTTTTTTCCATTGGCTCCTTCTTCTTCTTCTCCTTCCCCTTCCTCTTCTTCTCAGTTACTTGGTTTTTAGTTTTACTATCTTCACCAAGTGAAGAGGAAGAAGGAAAGGGAGAGACAAACGAAGTAGAAGGTCGGGGGGGGGGGGGGGGGGGACTCTGGTATCATCTAGTTGCTGATTCGATTGTTTAGGAATCAAGGTGCTTTGAACGACAGAGGTCGAGAAAAGCCATATCGACAGGCCAATTGTCAGTCCTGGAAGGGACAATGTGGCCATATGAGGTGCACCAACATCTCCCCAAGAGGAGAAAGGACTAGGACTTCCCCCAAGGGGAAATCCTTGGTTGGTGGACTCCATTTTCTCAACCTAAGACCAACGAGGGAATAATAACGTTATTTCGATTAAAATAAATTTTAGACGCTTTGACACAACTTTCTTTTTCAATTTTTAAGAGTTGAGAAAAAGCTAAAGATGACTCTAGTCGCCTTTGATTTTTAATGAGCCTGAAATGACAAGTGCTCAGATGGGCCTTTTCCTTTAAGGAGTCTAAAAAGGAATGAAAGGGACCACTCTGGAAATCTAGACAGAGGGATTACCAAACCAATCACAAAACTGCAAAATACTTTTTATGGTATGGCAGTCAATCTTCCCGAATGTTGTGTTCAGTGCATTACAATCGATAGGGTGGTAGACATGGCTTCCTAAGGATAAAGGATATAGCCTATTGTGATCTCCCAATATATACTCGACGGTACGTGGGAGCACAAGTCTGTACTAGCACTTATCGTCTCAAAGAGGAGGAATCACCCAAGCTACAATGAAAGCGATAGTTACCAGGTTTTACGACGCCCGAATATGTCTCTAGCCTAGACTTATAGATGTTATGGGTTAGGTTCCAAAGCATTTTTATGTTCATTGAATTTATTTATAGTTGATCTTTCTTAAGAAGTTTTCCTTTAAGGTTCACCGCATGATGTAGATATACAATTCCTAAAATGCAATCTAAGATGATAAACAGACATTTCATCTTCTTTTTGCAATGAAAATCCTAGCTACTAAGGAAAGAGACATGAAATCCTTTAAACATAGAGTAGAGAGCACACACTAGATGCACTGTCCTAAATCACAATCAACAAGCAGTCTAAATGCAAATGCACATGTATGTATTTGTTTTCCGCTTTCTTAATGTGTGAATGACAAAAAGAATGCTAAATAAAAATCTAAATTATTTCTTCTTTCAAAGCAACAATACTAACGATTTTCTTTTCAAAAAATGAAAAGGAGACAAGACGACACTTTTACGATTTTGAATTGAAAACTTCTTTCGACACTTGAAATACTACTAATTTAGATAAAATACAAGAGTAACAATATAATTGACTATCAAGAACAATGGGATTCTTTTCTTTGACTAAAAACAACACTTGCGACACTTCTAAATCAAAAGACGACAGTTCGATTAAGCTACTTCTTTGTAAAAGAGAACTGTAAATGGCGCACATACATAAAAACATTCACAATTCATTGTACAATGGAGGTTGGATGATGCAAAGAAAATGGGTTTCTACAACGGTCTACTGACCATAGACAACAAAACTCCTGAATAAAACTGAAGACAGTGAAGAAAAAACCAAAATTTGGAGGTAGATCTAGTCTTGTCTGATCATCGCACCTGTAACACAAGAAAACAGGGATGCATCCCACCTACTACACATGGGAGGTGTGATGCATCCAGATTTCCAAGAAGATAAGGTGCGATGGTCCAGGGATGAGACTTTAACTTGGTTCTTGGTCACAGTTTGTAGTTTAGTTAAGGGATTTAGGCCAAGCAAATGATAGTCAGTAACTTCAAAGTATAGGGCTGATCTAATGAGGTTACTCAAGCTACCTCTAGGGCACTTAGGATGTTTCCAAGTTAATTGTTTAGTTCATAAACAAACCCGAGGATTGACTGAAGCAGCGTTGATCTACTTTTCACTTGCATAGCAAATGCAGTTCGAAGGCTAGCTGGCTTGACTTCAAGCTCCGTCTGTGGTTTATGAATCAAACAAATAGAGACAAGCAATCAAACTAATCACTCCACGGTGGAGTCGCCATTTTGTTATTATGAAATCTAGTGTCTATTCAGAGCTGCTAGTCCCACTAAGATAGGTAGCTATCTTAGAAACAAACAGATTAAAGTCACTTGTTTTTCCTTTACGAGAGAGAGATGAGAAAGAAGTAGAGAGTACCAGCCTCAGTCTTCCACTTGGTTCCTTGCTTGTTTCCTTTCCCCTTTGATAGAATCTCGCCACTTCTTCCTTACTTGTTCCGCTTCAAAGATCACCTGTAGATTCACAACAAAAAAATACCATCAAAGCATAGAGATCTTTCACTGTAAACAATATAGGATGAGATACATATTGACCATACAAATGCATATACCAACACAATATTCAGAGATACACAAGAATATGGAGGAAAACTCAAATAGCTTTATTAGTAAAAGTAGTAGAAGAGAGGATTACAACCACTTGGTCTGACCCAGCACCATCCTCCCAGCTTGAAAGCCCTCTTCACCTCACACAAAGGAAGATCACCCAACAATGTCTTCAAAGAGAACGCAACAACACCTCTTTGCAAATTACCCAATTCCGACCTCTGGATCTCTAGAATGAGGGATCCATTTATAGATATTTGCAGGGGGGTGAGTCAGCTTTTGGGATTTTGATTAGCGTCATCTCTCTGATATTTCCTGGTTCCACATGGAGATTTTAGATCTCTTACTCATCCCTGGGTGAAATCAAAGAGGCAACTGTCAAATGTGTTGTTTCTAGAAGATTCTCTGGGTTTCCACCTAGCAAACTGCTTGTGCCATTTGTCTGCTCTCGCTCATCGCACCCTATAGAAGGGCTTTCTAGTATGCAGCGCACTTTTTTCATGTGGCAAGTGAGATGCATCGCACCTTTAGCACTGGGTAGTCTGTATGGTCCTGCTTTGACCAATTTTGAGTAGTTTTTCATGGAAAACTTCTGGGAGATGATGTAATCAGCTGACCTTGCTCCTTTAGGGTATGAAACAAAACTTTTAGGGACTTAGAAGCCCTTGGTTTATGGATATATGTGATTGGGGTTGCAGTGCCCAAATATGTCTATAACAATATGTAAGATGTTTCAGATGCCAAGTAGTACATCATGCATCAATACTAAAATAGAATATCTATCGTGAGTCATAAATCATGATAGGATGATACAAAATCACATCAAAAGGAAAAGAAATGTGTCTCGTGAGGCATCTAGATACTATAAGGATAATGCATTGAGGAATCAAGGATATTTTTTACTCCTTTAATGAGCAAAGGTCACCACTTTTACTCTTGAAGTAGTAGTTGGACATGTTGATGTTGAGCCTTAGGGGGAAGGTGCAATTGCTACTATTGAGGTTGAAGGTATTTGGGCTAGGGTGAAAGATGAGGTGGGATGTGTTTTGAAACTTAGCCTAGGTACCCATCTCTACGGAGGTGGTTGTTGTGATGCACTCTCAATATTCTCGAAATATGTCTCTATTAGAAGTGGAACATCCTCCTTCATTTCACCCTCCTTTCAAATGCATCAACATCATGCTTCAACTACATAGTTTCCTCCTCTATGAAAAGTCCCTTGGTATCCACTTTCGACTCACGGTCTCAATTTCATCCAACAAATGGAATGGAATTCATGTCACATGCTTTGTCAATGTACTTCACCAATAGTGTGAGATGATAGTAGACATAGACCATGTTGTTAAGGCAATGGATATATAACTTGCATGAGGGTCATTTTGTAATTAAAGGATGATGGGCATGGGCATGTAAGGTAATTTGAGTGACATGGAACCACAAAATTCAGTTTTTGGTGAGTTAGTTCAAATTACTTCACATAAATTAATAGGTTGGATCAGTTGAATGGCATGGCATTGCATGATGTTTGTTGGATAGGTGAGAGTTCAACACACACGATCAAATAGAATGAGTGGCACAAGACACATGACATGGCACCATGAAATGTAACCCAACCATGGGGTTTCAATCATATAAGCATGGGTGAAGAAGAGTTCAGATAGGGAAAGGAACAAATGCACATGGGAAAGTTGGGAAGTAGGATTGATGCATAGACAAAGAGTGCTAGTGAATTGAGAGGCCAAATTGATGCATGAATGAAAGGGTGAAACATGTGAAGGGTTGGCCAATGACACATGAAGGACCACAATGGCTTGTTAGATATGTGGCAAAGCATGTATATGTTGGTTGGAACTTAATCAATCAAGGCATCAATAAATAACACCATTGAGTAGAAAAGAACGACAAAGGATGCATGTTACAGTTTTGAAGTGGTTGAGGGTGGAAAAAAATTATGTGAAAAATTATCACATGGTCAAGATCATGTGTAATTTGGTAAGGGTAGGGCATCGAGGTCCTATGTTCTTCAGTATGATATGAATTGGGAGGCCCTTAGGATGCATGGATTTTATGTAGGTCGTATACTATTTCCATTAAATAGGATAGGTTTGTGGAGACAAGTTGTGAGGTTAAGTTGGGTCATCATTTTGTAACGCCACATCACCATATTTTGGATAAATAATTTATTAGGTCTAATGCATGCTTTGGGATGCATGGGATACTCAAGTTGTATTTGAAATCAAAACTAAAAAACCTTCTTGCTTATAGTAAACTAAATATAGCTCTCTTGGACTTTTAGATCACAAAGGAACCTTATCAATAATTGTAATTGAGATCTTGCAAAAATGTTTTATGAAAAAATCAATTGTCATAAATAAATGCATAATTTAGATTTCACATGATTGATTGAAACTTATTTTTATGGTAAAATGAATGGACAATAATTATTTTAAATTAAAATAAGTGTAAAGTCATATTTTATATGTGTGTTTTTACTTTTTGAAAATTTATAACTAAATTTAAGAAAACAATTATAATTTTATATTATTCAAATTTAAATATATAAATAGTTTAAATCTTCAAAAACTTATATAATTATATACCATCAACAAATAAAACTACAATTCCAAATTATGGGTGGAAAAACCCTTCCTTGTTGAACTTGTTAATGTGTGGGATTTCTCCATTATTTAAGAAATCAATATTGAATTAAGTATTGGGGGTTTTTGCAGTGCATTATATTAGATATCATTTTTTGGGTTTCAACTGCGTTAAGTAAGTCATTCATCTATGATCATTTCCATGAGAGGTACATCTATGACCATTTCCATGAGAGGTAGTCATAACTGACTAATTTCTCATGATTTTTGAATAGTGCACTTAGCACCCATTGCATCAGGTGATGCTCATAGGGGTGAAAAAGTGGGATTGAAACTAGTGAAATGAATCACATAACGTCAATCATCACTTCCGGGGCTTACACGTGGTAATTAGGACTTCCCGAGAGGTCACCCATCCCAAATCGCCTCTGTCTCAAGTGCGCTTAACTGTGGAGTTTTCCCCACAGTCAAGCCCACTTAGCTTGCTACCCCATTTGCAAAACCTTAGCAAGTATTGTGCCTCATGAACCATTCAAGTAGAGTTCCCTTCACTCTTTTTGAATTAAGTATTGGGGATTTTCGCAGTGCATTATATTAGATATCATCTTTTGGGTTTCAATTGCGTTAAGTAAGTCATTCATCTATGACCATTTCCATGAGAGGTGGTCATAACTCACTAATTTCTCATGATTTTTGAATAGCCCACTTAGCACTCATTGCATCGGGTGATGCTCACAGGCATGACGAAGTGGGATTGAAGAAGTGGTGACGAAATGGTCATAGATGAATGAATTACTTGATGCAATCAAAACCCAAAAAATGATATCTAATATAATGCACTACGAAAACCCCCAATACTTAATTCAAAAAGAGTGAAGGGAACTGTACTTGAATGGTTCATGAGGCACAATACTTGCTAAGGTTTTGCAAATGGGGTAGTAGGCTAAGTGGGCTTGACTGTGGGGAAAGCTCCACAGTTAAGCGCGCTTGAGCTAGAGGCAATCTAGGATGGGTGACATCCCAGGAAGTCTTGGTTAACGGGTGCAAGCCCCAAGTGATGATTGATGCTATATGATTAATTTCACTAGTTTCAATCCCACTTCTTCACCCTTGTGAGCATCACCCAATGCAATGAGTGCTAAGTGGACTATTTAGAAATCATGAGAAATTAGTGAGTTACGATTAATTCTCATGGAAATGGTTATAGATGAATGACTTACCTAATGCAGTTGAAAATAAAAAAATGATATCTAATATAATGCACTGCGAAAACCCCCAATACTTAATTCAAAAAGAGTGAAGGGAACTCTACTTGAATGGTTCATGAGGCACAATACTTGCTAAGGTTTTGCTAAGTGGGCTTGAGTGTGGGGAAAACTCCACAGTTAAGCGCACTTGAGCAAGAGGCAATCTGGGATGGGTGACCTGCCTGGAAATCCTAGTTACCGGGTGCAAGCCCTGTAAGTGATGATTGACGCTATGTGATTCATTTCACTAATTTCAATCCCACTTCTTTACCCCTGTGAAGGGAACTCTACTTGAATGGCTCATGAGACACAATACTTGTTAAGGTTCTGCAAAATTGGGTAGCAAGCTAAGTGGGCTTTATTGTGGGGAAAACTCCACAGTTAAGCGCACTTGAGCTAGAGGCGAACAGGGATGGGTAAACTCATGGTTAATGAGACACAATACTTGCTAAGGTTCTGCAAAATTGGGTAGCAAGCTAAGTGGGATTTACTGTGGGGAAAACTCCACAGTTAAGCGCGCTTGAGCCAGAGGCAAACTGGGATGTGTAAACTCCTCAGAAGTCCTGGTTACAGGGTGCAAGCCCTGGAAGTGATGATTGATGCTATGTGATTCATTTCACTAGTTTCAATCCAACTTCTTCACCCTTGTGAGCATCACCCAATGCAATGAGTGCTAAGTGGACTACTCAAAAATCATGAGAAATTAGTGAGTTATGACTACTTCTCATGGAAATTGTCATAGATGAATGAGTTAACGTAGTTGAAACCCAGAAATTGATATCTAAATCAATATTGAATTTATATCAATAAAAAATAATTAAAAATTAAAATTAAAAGAATAACTAAAATCATAAATATTAAAAAAATTAAAGGAATATTTAAAAACAAAATTAAAAAGTGGTACTATGGAGAAGTAGACCTTTACCTTTGATTTTACCTTTGTCCTCCACCTTTAATGGCTTAAAACCTAAACCCTCTAACCGTGAGTTTATAATGGTTAACCTCCTACCTAAGCGGGAAAACAAAGCCTTAACAAATATGTTCGGATGAATACTAAAAAATGATCTTTCTTTCTGTCATATATATATATATATATATGAGTGAGAAGATTGTGGTGTGTTGAATAACAATTGAGGATATTGTTTGCTCGCATATGTATATGTAGCAGAGGGAGAAGCTCAGAGATGGGCGGGGCTTTGACAAAAATTTCTAGGCTTTAGGCTTCAATATTATTTCTATTTGATCCTCCAGGTACATGTGTTCTTTTTATGTGACCTAATTTTTTATAAAGCATGTTTCAGGATTATTTGTTGGTATATGATGCTCTCAGGTATGTGTGCTCTTATTTTGTGCCCTAATTTTCATTACCCAGAATGCATTTGGTAAGGGCATATTCTTTATAAATGTCTGATTTTTTTAGTTTTTAAATAGAATTTGAAGAGTTTGTCGATTAGGGTTTATGTTGTTGCATTATTTAAAATTTATTCTTCATGTGGGTAATATCTTGTTCACAAGATATGAAATAATAGATATGGTGTTGAATAATAGATCTCGTGGTAAAATTATCCATGCCAGAATTCTTTTTGCATTTTTCTGAATAGATCTACAGTTATGATCCATGGAATTTGAAATTCAGTTATTTCTGAAATCTGTTGTCCGGCTAACTGAGTTATTACTACAAAATTTGTAAGATCTCTTGTTTTAATTAATGGAAGGATGTTGTTTTTTGTTTCTTTTGAAAAAAAAGAAGGTTTGGGTCATGTTATCACTGTAAAACTTCCTTAAAAAAAAATTGGACAACTTACATGGTTTCTCAATTCTTGTATCAGTCATGGTCAAGTCATGGTGTTAAAGGGTCTCTAGGTCATTTCATGCTTTAAGGGTTAGGTCATAAGGTTAGAAGTCTTTTAAGATCATATCTCTTTTCCAAAAAATGTTTGACAGCCTCATTCCATGTTTTAGAAGTCTTACCAGGTGTTTATAAGTCATATCTCACATCTTTTTGGAGAAATTTTGAAAGTAGCTACGAAATCACTGAACTAGGAGTTTTCGTAGCGCGCTACGAAACCCCTGTAGCAGCCTGTTTCAGCAGAAAAAACTTTGCTTTCTGCGTTTACTAGTAAATTTCCAGAAGGGGTTCTGAGCAGCTGAAAACTTAATTTTGAAAACTGAAAAAGGCTTTTATTCCTAACATACCAAACTACAAAAACCTCTTTCATTTTCTTCAAATACATTCTGATATGGGAGGAATATATGATCAAACTTGCGCTACGAAACTGCTGTAGGTGCAAGTTTTCCACAGGCATATTTCTCTGTTTTACACCTTTTTTTAAAAAATCAGTTTCTGGTCACATGAAAGGGTATTTTGGAATTCTGAAGGAGGTTTATCTTCATCAACTCTCCTACTACAATAACCTATCTCAATTTCTTCATAAGTGTTTTCAGTTGGGAGATACTAAGCTTTCATTGAGACCCTACTTTCAGAAAACGAATTTTTCCTGTTTTCCACGTGTTTTTCAAGGACAGTTTCTAGACAGCTGGAGAAATGTTTTAAAAAACTAGGAGAGGTTTTTGTTCTGGACAACATGGTCTACAAAAACCTCCTTCAGTTTCATAAAATCTGTCATGGATGAAGAGATAAAGGCTCTGTCCCACGTGCCAATTTTCAAGGATCTAAACCTAAAAACAGGGAAACATGTTCCCTAATTTCTAGGGTTTGTCATCAGCAGTTGGGTGACCACGTGGGAGGCTTCATCAAATTCGACTTCTTGAGGTTGCAAGTTGTCAAATAATGCTTTAAATGCTTAGATAAGGTTGTTGAATCATGATAAGGAGTTACACTCCTAGTTGTATTAGGTCTCTAGGACTGCTAGTTAGGTGTCATTTGCATTTAATAATTAGTTTTATGTATCAATAGGTGTCATAGTAGGATGAATTCGAATTTCCCTCATGCTGGAGGAGGAATCTCAGTTATGTAAAGAGCTATATATATAGAAGAAGATCTAATGTAATCAGGGTGGGAAATTTTATGCAAAAGCTGGTATTTGGCCTATGTAAGACTCATTTTCAGTAATACATGCTTGACTTTACTTCTCAGGATTCATGAAGGATTTTTTATGTTCAGAATATGTGATGTTATCCTTTTCTTAATTCTTACAGTGGTATGGATGTATAATCACTCAGAATTCACTGAATGTGCTCTGACTTCCTGTATACATTTATAAACTGTGTGGTCCCATATGAGTTTATGTTCTGAATGTTTAAATGCTGAATGCCCTGACTTCCATGTAAGGTTGAGTTCATTGTTATATTGAGGTGTTGTTGACTCCATAAGCCCAATGGATAGTTGTTTAATGTGTTTCAACCATTCATATTTTTCACTTGTTTCATAGAGTTAGCCATCTAATCTTTATCAAGATCATTAACCTTTGAGAGAGCCCTCTCAGGTTGAGGAGGCTAAGCCTCAGCCTAAAGTAGGTTTGAAAGAGTTACATAAGGTCTTCCTGGTCTGCAGCCTTCCAGGACCTGATTTTGTGATAACATTTTGGTGTGTCTGCCGGGAGCCTGAAGTCTATTCATTCCCGAAATTTAGAGGCTGAACTTCTGAAGGTAGCAGGAGCTCAGACATCTTTTTGAGGCTGCAAAACTACCTTGGCGACTCCACACATCAAATAATAAATTGGAAGGTGACTCCACTACTAGAAGATCAGTAGATTGATGAAGTTACAAGATGAATTCCACTTAAAGAATGAATGCCAGGTATGCTCCTATGAATCGGTCTCATATCCCTAGTTTTCCAAATCCTATGCCAAAGGTTGATTGGTTAGAGGATCTTCCAATATTCAAAGATGAAAAGAAAGACGATGCTGCTCTTCGTTTGGTTAGGTTTCATATGCATGTGCGTAGTCTTAAGGTTCATTTCCCTGAAGATTGTCTCATGAAGATGTTTATGGCCACTTTAGAAGGAAAAGCATGGTCTTGGTATAAAAGTTTGAAAAATGGTTCAATATATTCGCTTGCTAGTTTTCATGATGAATTCTATGAGATGTATAAAGAATGTTATCCTTCCTTATTGCTGCTTAAAGATTGCTGTAGGCATTCTTTAAGTCTTATTCAGTATTTGGAGGATTGTTATGATGATGATGAATTTATGGATGAAGAAATTTTAGAGGCTCTTCATAACAATGCATTTCAACACCAAGAAGAAAGTATAACATCTCATGAAACGCAGCGTGAAGATCAGCAGGGGTTTACTTATGAAAACCATGTTACATCATTTGATATAAATGAGAAGATGCAGCAAACTTGCCAAGATTTTGATCACAATGAGTATGAAATTGATTGCAAACACCAAGAAGAAGTACCGGAAGATAGCTTTTATAACCCTCAGGTAGAGGAAAAGGTTGTTCATTTTTGTAATTCCTTGCAGCAACTTGCATCAAAGAATGATCTTTATAATGAAGAAAATTACATTGTTTGTGGGCATCATGCAGAAAGGCAGTTGGATAGCACATCAAAGGGGTCTTGTGTGGTTGAGAATCAGTTGTCTGAGGATTTATAGTGTTATGATGGTCATCAAAATAATCATGTCTTCTTTGACCCTATAAGTGAATACATAGCAAAGCTTTGCACACCAGTATTTCATTTTCATTTGCATTATGAAGATTAGGTACATTATAAGTTGATTTGGTCATCTCACTATCATAGTTATTTTGAGGTTGAATGCAGTCAAGAGCCTCCAATATCAGAAAGAACAATTGATTGGCTTTATTGGAAATATCATGTTGCTTGACCTAAAGTGGAAATTGGAGCTAGTAGGTAGGTAGGAAAATGCAAATAAGCTCAGGGTAGGTTGACTGAGCATCTATGTCAGTAGGTGCAGTTTGAATTCTTCTTACAAAAAATTATTCAAGGCTTGAGGAGCAGATTGGGCAGAAGTTCAGAGTTTTCTTCTAGATGATGGATAGCGGCACTGGAGCTACAGGTTCTTAATGTACCACAAGGGCACACTATCCCTAGTGGAGCCACTGTTATCACTGTAAAACTTCCTTAAAAAAAATTTGGACAACATACATGGTTTCTCAATTCTTGTATCAGTCATGGTCAAGTCATGGTGTTAAAGGGTCTCTAGGTCATTTCATGCTTTAAGGGTTAGGTCATAAGGTTAGAAGTCTTTTAAGATCATATCTCTTTTCCAAATAATGTTTGACAGCCTCATTCCATGTTTTAGAAGTTTTACCAGGTGTTTGTAAGTCATATCTCACATCTTTTTGGAGAAATTTTGAAAGTAGCTACGAAATCACTGAACTAGGAGTTTTCGTAGCGCGCTACGAAACCCCTGTAGCAGCCTGTTTCAGCAGAAAAAACTCTGCTTTCTGCGTTTACTAGTAAATTTCCAGAAGGGGTTCTGAGCAGCTGAAAACTTAATTTTGAAAACTGAAAAAGGCTTTTATTCCTAACATACCAAAATACAAAAACCTCTTTTATTTTCTTCAAATACATTCTGAGGTGGGAGGAATTTATGATCAAACTTGCGCTACGAAACTGCTGTAGGTGCAAGTTTTCCACAGGCATATTTCTCTCTTTTACACCTGTTTTTTCAAAATTAGTTTCTGGTTACATGAAAGGGTATTTTGGAATTCTGAAGGAGGTTTATCTTCATCAACTCTCCTACTACAATAACCTATCTCAATTTCTTCATAAGTGTTTTCAGTTGGGAGATACTAAGCTTTCATTGAGACCCTACTTTCAGAAAACAGATTTTTCCTGTTTGCCACGTGTTTTTCAAGGACAGTTTCCAGACAGCTGGAGAAATGTTTTAAAAAACCAGGAGAGGTTTTTGTTCTGAACAACATGGGCTACAAAAACCTCCTTCAGTTTCGTAAAATGTGTCATGGATGAAGAGATAAAGGCTCTGTCCCACGTGCCAATTTTCAAGGATCTAAACCTAAAAACAGTGAAACATGTTCCCTAATTTCTAGGGTTTGTCATCAGCAGTTGGGTGACCACGTGGGAGGCTTCATCAAATTCGACTTCTTGAGGTTGCAAGTTGTCAAATAATGCTTTAAATGCTTAGATAAGGTTGTTGAATCATGATAAGGAGTTACACTCCTAGTTGTATTAAGTCTCTAGGACTGCTAGTTAGGTGTCATTTGCATTTAATAATTAGTTTTATGTATCAATAGGTGTCATAGTAGGATGAATTCGAATTTCCCTCATGCTGGAGGAGGAATCTCAGTTATGTAAAGAGCTCTATATATAGAAGAAGATCTAATGTAATCAGGGTGGGAAATTTTATGCAAAAGCTGGTATTTGGCCTATGTAAGACTCATTTTCAGTAATACATGCTTGATTTTACTTCTCAGGATTCATGAAGGATTTTTTATGTTCAGAATATGTGATGTTGTCCTTTTCTTAATTCTTACAGTGGTATGGATGTATAATCACTCAGAATTCACTGAATGTGCTCTGACTTCCTGTATACATTTATAAACTGTGTGGTCCCATATGAGTTTATGTTCTGAATGTTTAAATGCTAAATGCCCTGACTTCCATGTAAGGTTGAGTTCATTGTTATATTGAAGTGTTGTTGACTCCATAAGCCCAATGGATAGTTGTTTAATGTGTTTCAACCATTCATATTTTTCACTTGTTTCATAGAGTTAGCCATCTAATCTTTATCAAGATCATTAACCTTTGAGAGAGCTCTCTCAGGTTGAGGAGGCTAAGCCTCAGCGTAAAGTAGGTTTGAAAGAGTTACATAAGGTCTTCCTGGTCTGCACCTTCCAGGACCTGATTTTGTGATAACAGGTCCCATCCTACTATTGTATTTTTTTCTAAGAAGTCCTCGACATCAACGGAAGAGAAATTTGAATTTAACAAAATTCAAATGGGATATAAATGGTTTTGGATCCTAAACACACATTTCGTTGTGGTAGAATGGGAATAGGTTTATAAACAAAAAATACTATTATGAGAACTTCTTGTTATTTGGAACGCCGATCCCATCTTACTTTGATGGGCGAAAAATCAGAAGGCAATTTTATTCCGAGATTTTCCCGCTCTATGAACCCTCCTAATGGTTAATTACTTCCCTTCGGTGCTTTGAACTTTGAAAGAGAAACATGAAGCTTTCTTTCAACTCGATTTCACTTCTCTGCTAATATGGTTAAGCCTTCCCCCGTTTTCTCCTCATCTTGCACCAAAGTTGTGTTAGGTTGGCGCCTGGAACTAGAATACAAAGGGACTCTCAAATTCTTTAAATTCCTCCATAAATACGTGTAGTGGAGGTCTTCGCCCTTGGATTACTTTCTAGGAGTACAAAGTGCGTATAACGACGCCAATCTAATTCTGTTTTGCTTACCGTATATTTTAACCTAATCTAACTGCGATAATGGCTTCGACAAGGAAAACATGCATCCCACAGATGAAATTAAACAATTGAATCTTAATGAAATATTTAAAATAACTGTATCAAGAACAACGATGATGAAAAAGACATGATAAGCACTCATCCAAATTTAAGGTATTTCACAAATATTGTCTACACTTTTATGTCACTAACCTAAGAGATGGCACATTTTAACTACAAACTTTGGCTTATATGTCTACTTTAAAAATTAGGAATTCCAACCGTCATACAAACATTAAAAAAAAATGCACTTCATGTGTTAGTTGCTCTGGTGTAAATCTACTGACTTGACTGATCAGAAATAATCCTGATTGAAACTTGTGTTATTAGATCCTTGATAGCCTTTCTGGAAAGTGAAACATTAATCCTTAGGCTGTCTTACAAAATGGAAGGGGTGATGAGCCTGTATTTAGGAACTTCAGAGATAAGCTTATCATAAGTGGCCTACCCAAATAACACCAGATTCTTCACCTTCTCCTTTTTATTTCCTTTGCTTCATTTATTCTTCTTCCGTATCCCACCGCCATACTTGGCAAGATTAGAGGATGGGGGAGGAGCCTTGTCCTTCTCCGATGCCATTTTCCCTCCCCCGGTTATGATAAAGGGTTTATCATTCTCTTTATTCTACAATTGTGTCATAAAGCTTAAGCCTTTAGAGCCTAGTCAATACTATCAATGTTACGACACTCACTCATATCAATAAAGGTCAAGCTTATACTAATAAGACCTATTGCAATCAAAGTAACCTCGTTATTAATAACACCTATAGGATTAAAGGATAGAAATGTTATAATGATAAGTATTCTACATAATCTTTATCATATCGGTAATATCAGTACTCTTTCACACCTATTGAAATCAACGACAAGATATTACACGTCAATCATTCTCCTTATTCAGGGAATTTGCCAATATTCAGCTTTGACAGCATCATCATTTGTAACAAAAGTCTCCAATGTCTGTCAAAGTATTTTTACTCATTCGATTCTACTTGAGTTCTAACTTTCGATATCGGATTTTACATTTCTACCATAAATATCCTACTTCATGTAATGTACGTCAATCATTCTCCTTATAGAGGGACTTTGACAATCTTCAGTTTTCACAGCTTCATCGTTTGTAACAAAAGTCTCTAACGCCTCTCAGCTATTTTTACTCATTCCATTACCTTTGAGTTTCGACTTTTGATATCGGATTTTACATTTCCACCATAAATATCCTATTTCATGTAATGTATAACATTAAAGGGGTAGCTTCGAGAAGTCCATACAATCTCAATTTCAGGTCCATTAAATCTGGTAGGCTTACTTAAATCAAGCCACCCAAAAAGCCTTGCCATTGTCTTATGCAGATTACTCCAGAAATCGTTTTTTGGGAAGAAAATGTTCAACCAATCTTGCGATGTTCTTAAAGGTTCTCCATTCCAAAATTCCAAGGGCATACTGACGAATAAAGTCCGAACATGTGGAGAAAATAGTAGCTTCCCATGGGAATCGAAGCTTCCAGTCCAACATTTCACAACTAGGTTTGAAGTACCCCAGAGCAAACATCAAGATGAAAGGGTCTCTGAATCGTTTTTACTCCACAACTTGAGGCAAAGCCAGCCTCAAACCACAGTGTAGAATGTGGGAGTATATTCTAGCACTTTCTTCCAGCGTGCATCCAGCTAGAGCTTCAAAGGGTCCCATTTATAGATTTTCCCATGATCCAGCTTAGAAACATCATTTTTATTAGAAATTCCACCACCTTCATTCCTATATCCATTTGGCCCATCAACTTTAGTGAAATTCATGTTTCTTCAAATTTCCAAATGACTTTCAGGCAATATGAAGATGGCTTAAGGACTTGGCTTCACCCTTGCATGACTAATTAAGAGATTCACTTCTTAATTAGTCTGGTAAGCTTCCATGTTGATCTGCTACCTATTGTTTACACTACTTTTTTGTTAACATTACCCATAATGTTCCCTTAAATTCTTTCTTCCAAATCTGTCTTCACCAACATCCATTGTGCTCAACGACCAATTCAACCTCCATAATGTGAGTATATCTTAAGGCCATTATGAGACATCTCTAAAGTAGGGGATTTGATTCTGATGTTGAAGCACAACACCACAAAATAAATCATGCACTTGATTAGCACATTATTATTCGTCTGAGACTAATTTTCTCTCACACTTATGGTTGATGATAGGTCCAAATTGAAAGTGTGAGGGTGAAGCATCACCACCCTGGTGTCTAATATCATGATGACCTACATAATCATCATAGCTCTAGTCAAGTATTTGTTGCTTGTTAGTGGTTTTTTCATCAACAGACACCAAAGTATTTGTTTCTTTTCAGCGTCATTCTGTGAATCCTACCATGAATCTATAGTGCCATTGAGGAACTATGGCAGAATCCTATGAACAAATTAATTATGATAATGAGACTATTCTATATTTTTGTGGTTATCCAAGAATTTATCCATGTGTACATGTAGATATATTTGCTAGAATGATGAAGAACACATATATTAATTCAAAGATAAATGCATCCATGGAAATATCATTGTCACCAATTTGTTAAGTGGTCAAAAACTCACAATATTGGAAAAAAAAGGAAAACATTAACATAGTAGTAGGCACTAGGGAATTTGATAAAATAACCATATGCCATTGTAAAGAAATACAAATATTTTTAGGATCCTTCTAAAGATATTGCTGGAAGTTGGATCAAGAGAGAGAAGAATAAGGTCCAACTTTGTGACATCATTATCAATAGCATCGTAGTAGGCAGCAAGGAATTTAGGACAATAATCATATGCTATTGTAAAGGGATATAAATATTTTTAGGATCTTTCTCAAGATCTGGTAGAAGTTGGACGAAGGGAGAGAAGAATTAGGCCCAATTTTGTAACATCAAAGTCTATAGGAGGATTTCTAGGCCTTCAAAGTGTATGACATGGATACCAAAATGGAAAGAATGTGTTATTATATGGAACATGTGAAGTGTAGGCACTACTATGAAAGTTACAATTTGCAATAAAGAAGTAGTTGATGTCATAACCTAATGGGATTGGACATAAGGCACATCAAATGTAGCACAAATGGTCAATAATGCAAGTGGCAGTGTAGGGAAGGGCTTATCTCTTTATGTTGAGATTAAAAGAACATACTTAATTTCAATAAGAGATCATGCTCATGAGCATGTAAGAATATGACCATGTTTTTTTTGTTTTTTTATTTTATTATTTTTTTTGGATTTTTCAATATGATGTAATATTTATGTGTAGTTAAACTCACTCTTATGACTTCCATAGGTGTGAGTGGAAATAGTTGTTTTTATGTGCATGCATATTTGTGTTAATAATCAATTACTGTGACAATTGAAAACATCGCTAGAGAGCTAGAGAACTACTGGATGTAACATACTCTTCTTAGAGTTACTTTGCCTATGATAAACTAAGTGGATTTAATAGACAAATATGAATCCAACACCAAGTATGATAAGCATTGATTCAAAAAAGCAATAAAAAAAAAAAAAAAAACTACTCAATCACATATGAATGCCAAGTTCTAATATATCTATTTTCTTTTCTTATAAATTTGTATTCCATTTTGTTCCCTTCATAATTCCATATCACATTGAGAGCCTTGTATATTGACAAAATGAAAGCATGCACAAGCAATTTTCCCAAGACTTGTCATGTTAGCTAATATATCATCAAAACAAGAAACAATCCTTAATATAGTTTTCAAATACTTAATTAGGAATTATATATACCATGTAAATGATGAAATAATTGTTTAGGAAACTTGAGCCCACAAATTCATATGAATTTGTAGCACAAATTAGTTAGGAATAAATAATGGAAATGATAAAACAAAATAAGAGAACAACATTCAACAAGACAGTGATTTACATGGTGAAACTTTGACAATATGCCAATGAAACATCCATGGGGAAAGGTATTTGTATTATTATTTCTCAAAGGTAAATATTATATTATTCCCATAAAATCCATAAAAAAATAATTTAAATTTAGCTTTCAAGCCTACATAGATATATCATGTATTTAACATTACATGAAATTCCATTGTTACATAAGATGCCAAATTTTCACTTTAGGTAAATTTGGTTTTTACTATAAAAATTTTTCCTCTTGTAATTGCTCTCAATATTCCAATAATATACAGCTTGAAAACAATTTACCTCATACATTTCCAAAACCCATCCATCACCTTTTATGTAAACCAATAGAAGTCAAGAGCCACTGTAACTTCTTTAATAGTACTAGTTTATAAACATGTATGCACAATTTTCTATAGTATGGACTTTCTTAGGAGCTTCTCTACCTCCATCAATAACCTATCTCACAAAATGGTATTTATTAGAAATATGATTGGTACTAATTAATAGCCAAATGGATAATACTTTCACTATGATAGAATACATTCACCTTGTCCTATGCTTTTACAAACTCACCCAATAGACCCTTTAACAAGATTTCCTCTTCTTCCCTAGAGGTTAATGTTATTTTTTTTATGATGTTTTTCATTTAGCACAAACCAAAGCATTGCAGGGTAAAACAAATCTAGTGCATACTATATTTGTTTCTACCACAAACACAAGCATTATAGGGTCAAATAAATATAGCTACTACTAGATTTGTTTCTCACACAAACATAATCATTTTAGGGTGAAAAAAATATGGTGTAAGTAAAGAAAAAGAGCATTGCATGGTAAAACAAAAGTAATAGTGTAAAAGAAATATAGCATGGTCTAGATTTGTTTGCAACAAAAATGCAAGAATTGCAAGATATAACAAACACAAGTATCTATGATAAGCATCCAAGGTAGAACAAATCTAGTGCATACTAGATTATTTCCAGCATAACACAAGCATTTCAAGGTAAAGCAAATCTAGCCCATGCTAGATTTGTTTTCAGGGCTAGATTTGTTTTCAGAACAAACAAAAAAGCATCAGATGGCGAGAAACAAATCTACATATTCATTCCAAGGTAAAACAAATATAGGATGTGCTAGATTTATTTCCAAGAGAAAAGCAAGCATTTCTAGGTAAAGTAAATCTAGCTCACCCTAAATTTCCTTGTACCAGAAACACAAGCATTTTAGAGTGAAACAAATCTAGTAAAGTCTATATTTGTTTCTACCACAAATACAAGCATTGCATGGTAAAAGGAAATTAACATGCACTATATTTCCTTCTTGCAAAAAAAGAAACATTGCAAGGTAAAATACTTGTAGCTTGCCTTATATTTGTTTTTATCACAAATGAAAAAGCTGACGGCATGTCCTATATTTCTTTTTATTAGAAACAAATGTTTTGTATGGTAAATAAAATTTAGCATGTGCTATATTTCTTTACACCACAAACACAAGCATTGTAGGGTTAAACAAATCTAGTGCCTACTAGAGTTGTTTATAGCACAAAGATAAGCATTGTAGAGTAAAACAAATCTATTGTAAGGAAAAATGCAAGAGAATTGCAAGGGAAAACAAAAAAGAAAACACAAGCATTACAAAGTAAAACAAATCTATCATGTGTTGAATTTTTTTAGAGCACAAATCCAGGTATTGCAAGGTAAAACAAATATATCATGTGTTATATTTGTTTCTAGCACAAATACAAGGAGCTAAAATAGATCTAACACCCAATAGACTTATTTCCAGCCCAAACACAAAAGATATAGGCTAAAACAAATTTAGCCTATGTTAGATTTGTTTCGAGAACATATACAAGCATTGCAAGGTAAAACAAATCTACCATGTGCTAGATTTATTTCGAGCACAAACAACAACATTGGGCGAACCAAAGCTCATAAGTTTTATATTTGTTTCTATCACAAATAGTACAAGCATTTCATGGTAAAATAAAACAATCTTATGCTAGATTTCCTTCTAACAAAAAAAAGAAGCATTGGAAGATAAAACAAATCCAGTACAAGCTAGGTTTGTTTCTATGAGAAAAGCAAACTCATTGTAGGGTAAATGAAATTTATCACACATTATATTTATTTTTAGCACAAACAAAAGTTTTGTAGAGTTAAACAAATCTAGGGTGTGATATATTTCTTTATAGCACAAACACAAGCAGTGCACCGCCAACCTAATCTTGTGCCCCTCGATTTGTTTCTAGCACAAAGACAAGGGTTGTTGAGTAAAAGAATTCTAGTGTAAGGAAAAACAAAAGAGCGTTGCAGGGTAAAAAAAAGATTCAAGAACAAGTATTTCAAGGTAAAACAAATCTAGCATGTGTTAAGTTTTTTCCATCATAAATGCATGCATTGAAATATAAAACAAATGTAACACCTAACAATCAAAAGCATTTCAAGGTAAAAAAAATCTAATTCACACTAGACTTCTTTTGAGCACAAACAAAAACATTGCAAGGTAAAACGAATCTAGTGCATGCTAGAATTTTACAACACAAACACAAGCATTTAAATTTAAAGCAAATTTAGTGCACCTTTAATTTGTTTTTAACACAATAAAAAAAGCATTGGAGGGCTAAAAATAATCTAGCACATGGTATATTTGTTGATAGCACAAACACCAACACCAAAAATTAAAATAAATATAACACATCTTAGATTTCCTTTTAGCATAATCACACACATTGCAATTTCAAACCAAATGAATTTCTATAGATCATTATGTTTGTTAGTAAGATTTCATAACATATGTGCTTCTTTATTCATGTGCATATAAATGCAAATAATGTATTAAGAGGTTATTTATTAATATTTCATATTTCATGTTTGCTACAATTATTTTTGGAAATTGTGGAATCAAGTGTATCTACAATTCCAGGTAAAGTAATGAAGAGAAAATGAAAAACAAGTGATACACAAACAATGCCTCCTTCAACTAGTATGGTGGTTTTATATATTATATATAATATATTAAAAATTATTAGATAAGTTGGTCCCATCAAATTTTAATAAAACACTATATGACAATGTAAAACAAATAGATTTCCTTCTAGCACAAACACAAGCATTGCAAGGTAAAACAAATCTAGTGTTTGATATTTTTATTCAGGAAAAAATGCAAGCATTGCAAGGTAAAACAAATGTAACATGTGTTATATTTGTTTCCATTACAAACACAAGCATTTCAAGGAAAAAAATATAGCACACCCTCAATTTGTTCTAAGCAACAAAAAAAAAATTGTAAGTCTAGAAACAAATCTAGCATGCACTAGATTTGTTTATAGCACAAATGTGAACATCAAAAATAAAATAAATATAACATGTGTTATATTTTCTTTTAGCATATACATAAGCATTGCAAGATAAAAAAAATCTAGCATGTGCAAGATTTATTTCTAGCACAAACACAAGCATTGCAAGGAAAAATAAATCGAGTTCATCCTACATTTCCTTGTAGAAAAACAAAAGAATTGTAGGGTAAACCAAATACAGTACATGTGAGATTTTCTTCTATCAAAAACACAATCATTGCATGGTAAAAGAAAGATAGCATGGGCTAGATTTCCTTCTAGCACAAAAATCAGCACTGCAAGATAAAACAAATCTAACACAAATTGGATCTCTTCTATCACAAAAGAAAAATCATTGTAAGGTAAAAAAAATTAATCAAGTTCTAGATTTATTTTTAGCTCAAACAAAAGTTTTGTATGGTAAAAAAAATCTAGCATGTGCTATATTTCTTTATAGCACAAACACAAGCATTTTAGGGTCAAAAAAATCTAGTGCCCTTTAGATTTGTTTCTAGCACAAAGACAAACATTGTAGAGTAAAAAGTATCTATTGTAAGGAAAAACACAAGAGAATTGTAGGGTAAAACAAAAGCACAAACACAAGCATTGCAAGGTAAAATGAACCTAGTGCATTTTATATTTGTTTCGAACACAAATGCAAGCATTACAAGGTAAATCAAATCTAGCATGCACTAGACTTGTTTCCAGCACAAACACAAGAATTGCAAGGTAAAACAAATCTAGCATACATTAGATTTGTTTGCAGAACAAACACAAGCATTGCATGGTAAAAGAAATCTAGCGCACCCTCAATTTGTTTTTAGCACAAACACAAAAGCATTGCAAGGATAGAAATAAATCTGGCATGCGCTAGATTTTTTTATAGCAAGAAAACCAACATCAAAAATTAAGATAAATATAGCATGTCTTAGATTTCCTTCTAACATAAACACATGCATTACAAGGTAAAACAAATCTAGTGTGCTCTAGATTTTTTTTTAGCATAAAAATAAGAATTGCAAGGTAAAACAAATTTAGCACACCCTATATTTCCTTCTAACGAAAACAAAAGCATTATAGTGTAAAGAAAATATAACGTGCTGTAAAATAAATCTAGTACATAATATATTTATTTATAGCACAAACAAGCATTACAAGGTCAAACAAATCTAGTGCTTGTTAGATTTGTTTCTAGCACAAAGACAAACATTGTAGGGTGAAACAAATCTAGTGTAAGGAAAAATACAAGAGCATTTCAGGGTAAAAGAAAACAAAAAACACAAGCATTACATGATAAAACAAATTTATCATGCAAATTAGATTTGTTTCTAACACAAACACAAACATTGCAAGCTATAATAAATCTAATGTAAGCTAGATTTGCTTCCATCACAAATGCAAGCATTACAAGGTAAAATAAGTCTTGCATTCACAAGATTTGTTTCCATCACAAACACAAGCATTGTAGGGTAAAATAAATCTAGTGCGTGCCAAATTTCTTTCTAGCACAAACCAAAGAATTGTGGGGTATACAAAATCTAGCGTGTGCTAGATTTGTTTTAAGCACAAAGACAAAAACATTGCATTATGCAAGTAATTGAAATCAAATATGACACAACACAACTCTCTTGTAGATGGTATGACATTTTCATATCTAGTTTATACTCATTTATAAATAATTAGACAATATTCTATTATGCTATTTCAAACTCAATCAATTTCAATATATCATTATGTGGGTAGTAAGATTGCATAACATGTGGTTCTATGTTCTTGAGCATGTAAATGAAAATAATGTATTAATAGGTTATTTATTAATATTTGGTATCTAAAGTTGTATACATTTGTTTCTGAAAATTGTGGAATTGAGTGTGTAAAATTCCAAAATTTACTCTTTCCACAAACATCAACATTGCAAAGTAAAACAAATCTAACACACACATGATTCCATTCTCACATAAACACAAGCATTGCAAGTTAATCCAATCTAGTGCATGCAAGATTTGTTCATAACATAGACACATCCATTGCACGATAAAATGAATCGAGCGTGCACTAGATGTGTTTCACCATGCAATGTGGTTTTGTTAATGCAAGAAGGAAATTTAGCATATACTAGATTTCTTTGGCCTTGTAACATTTTTATAGTTCTTATTTATTTCATTATAAGTTTAACGATGAAAGCAATGATAGTATTTATAAATCATATTTTATTCAATAATTTTAAAATTTGGGAAAAGTTTCATAAAAGAACAAAATCAGTAATAATGGATTATGAATCCAAAGAAAATTCAAAGGAGACATCTAAGGGAGAAGAAATTTCATGAAATATATCACCAAACTCCTCTTGATAATATGGAAATTTTTAAAATTAGCTTATACTTTGCTGCAAATGGTTAGGAATTATGGGAATAAATTAATATTGATTAATGAATTCAAGCTATGATTTTCTTGTAGTGAAATTTCTTATGGTTTGAAATTCCTTGTTCTTATGCATATGTGTGAAATGAGATGTTCTAAAAGATGAATTTATATTATCTTTTAACTTGTGATTTTTTTAATTCATTTGAAATTGTCTTATATTTCTTTACAAATGTTTTCAGATTCTAAAGACTATAGTGCTAGTGAGATTCCAAAGAAAGCATCAAGGAAGAAAATGAAATCAAACATGACACAAGACAACTCTCTTGTAGTTGGTATGACATTTTCAATTCTAGTTTATACTCATTTACAAATAGTTAGAAAATATTATATTATGCAATTTCAAATGGAATGAATTGCAATATATCATTATATTGTTATTTAGGTTACATAACACATGTGCTTATCTATTATTCTACATGTAAATGTAAATAATGTATTGAGGGGTTATTTATTAATATTTCATATTTCATGTTTTCTACAATTGTTTTCATAAATTTTTGAATCGAATGTATTTGAAAGTCCAAGTAAAGCAGTGAAGAGAAAATGAAAAATAAGTGACACAAAAACAATTCCTCCTTCAGCTGGTATGGTGGTTTTATATATTATTTATATTACAATATAAATGATTAGATTAATAAGTTCTGTCAAATTTTAATAAAACACTATATGACATTGTAAAACAAATAGATGTCCTTCTATCACAAACAAAATAATTGCAAGATAAAACACATATAGAACGTGCTAGATTTCTCTATGACACAAAAACAAGTATTGTGAGTTAAAACGAATCTAGATTCTAGATTTGTTTCTAGCACAAACACAAGGATTGTGAGTTAAAACGAATCTAGCACATGCTATATCTTGTTGTAGCACAAACAAAAGCATTGTAAAGTCAAACTAGTGTATCACAGTAGCACAAACACAATCATTGTAAGGTAAAGCAAATATATCACAAGGTATATTTAATTTTAGCAGAAACACATAGAATGGAAGCTTCTACAACAAACAGAAGCGTTGCGAGCTAAAACAAATCTAGCATGTGTTAGATCTATTTCTAGCACACATACAAGTATGACAAAGTAAAGCATATCTAGATCACGGTAGATTTTCTTTTAGCACAAACACAAGAAATGTAAGGTAAAACAAATCTAACAGAGACCATATTTTTTTCTAGCACAAATGGAAGCATTGCAAGGTAAAACAAATCTAGCAGAGTCAAGATTTGTTTATAATAGAAAGACAAGCATTGTAAGGTGAAACAAATCTAGCACATCTTATATTTTCTTCTAGAAAAAAAAATGCATTGGAAGGTAACAAAAATATAGGACACACAAGATTTGTTTCTAGTACAAATAAAATAGTTACAAAGTAAAACAAATCAAGCTCTTGATAGATTTCCTTATAGCACAAACACAAACATTGTGAAGTAAAACAAATGTATCCCATATTAGATTTGTTTTTAGTACAAGAAAAATCATTGCGAGGTAAACCAAATATAATGCACAATATAATTCCTTCTAGCACAAACAAAAGAACTTCAGGGTAAAAACTAATCTAGTGCACATGTTATATTTGTTTCTAGCACAAAAACAAGCCTTCTAAGGTAAATAAAATCTAGTGCATGGTAGATTTGTTTCTAGCATAATGACAAGCATTGTAGGGTAAAACAAATTTAACATGTGCTACATTTGTTTCTAATATAAACAAAAGCATTGTAGGGTAAAACAAATATAGCGTATGCTAGATTTGTTTATATAAAAAAATAAAATATTGTAGGATAAAACAATTATAGTACACATCTTTTTAGAAAAACAAAAGGATTGCAAGGTGTTCGATTTGGTTTTAGCGCAAACACAAGCATTGCAAGGTAAAAAAATGTATTGCATGTAGATTTATTTTACCTTGTGCTAGAAAAAAATCTAGTACATGGTAGATTTGTTTTACCTTGCAATGTTTCTTTTTATGCTAGAAATAAATCTAGTGCATGCTATATTTGTTGCTAGCATAAACATCAACATTGCAAGGTAAAACAAATCTAACATGTGCTAGATTTTTCTTCTATTAAACATATAGGCATTTCAAGGAAAAAAAATTAGTGCATGCTATATTTTCTTGTAGCACAAACTTATGTTGAAATAAGGAATCGTTGAGAGGGGGGTGAATCAATAATTAAGAAACTCTTGACTTTTTCTTATTATGCTTACAATCTCTTCTTATATTATTTTACTTGTGAGAGAATTCATTCACAAAAGTAGAAAACCAACAATATTTCAAACAAACATTTTCAAACAACAATCACATGAGTAACACACATTTGACACAATGTTTTTCACGTGGAAACCCAGAGGGAAAAAAAACACCAATTGTTTTGTTTCTTTATGATGTAAATTAACCAACCACTTAATTACATATGTTCGTTTCTGAGCACCAACTCATAGGAGGCACCGACCCCCTTTGATTAGAAAGCACCAACTCGCCAAGAGACACCAACCTCTTCAGTATGTAGATACCAACCTACTTTTGCGACTATTCTACTATTTCATACTATTTTCAAACTGAAAACAAAAGCATACAATAATACAATTAAAATACCAACAATGGTTGTTTTTAGATTCAACTTATGGACTTTGTCTTCTCAGCTCACTTGCAGAAGGTCATCTCTTATTGCTCATGACAACACTTCCTCTACGTTATTCCTCCTATGTCAAGGGCTCTCTACTGTCTCCTCTAGAACACTACCCTTGTAATTCTCCACTGAAAACTCGCATTGCACTTGGTACTGTATAACATAGTGTCATCCTTAGTTCTTCGAATTCTCTATCTCAATGCACCCAACTCACAATACAACGCTCTCACAATATGCTCGATTCCCCACTTTTTTCATTGTCGACTATGGTTTTGTTCCTGTGAAACACTCTTTTGCAAGGCATTCTTTGTTTTCTATCCTTTAGCTACCCAACTATACTTAGGCATGGATTCCCTTGCTATTGTTGCGTCTCTGGGTAATTTCTTGTCGCAGTGCAAAAATAGAGATATACGTTGCAGTCCTTTATCATCTAACTGCGTAGAGATCCATGCTAAGAAATTAATTCTCAGGTGACCTACACACTCCTCTAAGAGTCCCATTCTCATTTATCATTCCATAGATATTGATAGCTCACATAGGTGACCACTCTCTTCTCATTTATCACAACCATTCATGCATGCGAAGCAACCAGTTACTTCCTTCATTCTCCCGATTTTGTCTCTACCAGAAGTTTTGTCGATTTCTTGTTACAGAGTCTTCTGTAGGTTTAGCCTCTTTAAACTATCAAATCCTTTGTTCTTGCATTCAATTTCACAGCTGTAGACGCATACATATTTTAAATCGTTGTATTGTTTCATCAAACAAACTCCACATCATAACTTCCCAGAGGATGAACATGACCATATTTCTCAGTGTCCGTGTCCTTAGCTCCTCACACGTTTATCTCCTTGAGCATTTCTCCTCCATAGGACCGAGAGTTGTGACCTGTGGCTTAACTTTTAGGTGCTTTAATCTTCTTTTAATAACAACTCTCCACCCTTGGTTCTTTGGATTTTCATTACCAAGTTCCATCCTAATATTAGAAGCCTCTTTCATCATAACTTTTCTGAAATCATCTTAATTGAATTTGTGGGGTCTCCACTATCTGATATGATGTCATCATCACACATGGAAACTTCATAGTGATGACACATGTCACTCAGATCTGGAACATCAGGGCACCTAATATAGTTGAATCAGCCTGCTACATGTCATGGGGTACTGCCACGTCATGCTGACATCGGATGAAACTGTAGCTTCTCGGAGCCAATCTTATGTTGCCATGTGTCCTCCTAGAGGAGAGAGAAGAGGGCCCAACAAACTTTGGTTTTGTAGCTGAATTCTTTGTTAATCTTCTTTGAAATTCCTCGACACTTTTAATATTACTAGAACTGCTAGACATCATAGCATCTTAGAGTACTGAGTTAAGAATGTTGGCATTATGATACAAGTGTTGTCCTTGATGGCAACTCACTCAAAGGTTGGTACAGGTGATGGCAACTTAATCAGAAGACAGATCTTCGTACAACAGGCCAAGAAAGTTCATACACGCAGGTTCATTAAGCCCAAGTTGTGTATACAAGCAGGTTCACTATATACCAAGTCGCGTATACGCAGGTTCGCTATATACCAAGTCGCATGTACACGCAGGTTGGCTTTAGTAAAAGAGCGTGTATGTGGAAAACCTATCTTTGGTCCGTGGCGGTTATTCCTTGGAAGTTGTGCCTATAGTTTTGGACCATGGTGTCTCGACGGACGTGTTGATCCCTAGTTTTTGAAGCTGATGGTATTGTGTTACTATGGTTTTGGACCGTGGTATTGTAAAGGGTCTAAGGCTGTATAAGGAGAAGATCATTAGGCAAGTGGAAGCATGCATTGTGTTTCTGACGAAGTGAGAAGATCTGGTATTACTGTTTATCTGTTCGGGACGCTTGGCAAGGGTCGGATCTGACAGCGAAGGCATAAGTAATTATTTCTAGATCTTCACGCGGGTTGCCTTTGGAGAAAGCGCGTATACACGCGGTTTTGGTACAGTGAAGTAGCGTATGCATAATAAGATCTGATATTTCAGGTTGATATTGATTCTGGTGGTTGTTGTAGAGTTCTGGGTTCTGGTTTGGGTTCTCTGTTCTTGATGACAGGGTTTCAGTGATTCAGTATTGGGTTGTTTAATGAATTATGATGCAAGTATAAGTTGATGATTGTATTGCAGTAATGTTTGTTTTGTACTCTTGGATCCAGTCTGAAAATTGATGAAACGTGGTCCCTGAAGGAAAGAAGGTTGTAGGGTTAGCACCTACGTACTAGTAAATGGATCAGCTAGAACAAGAGCTGAGGGGGTTGTAGCTCCCTTCCAGAAGTAGTTGGAAAACGAGAGAGGGTTGTAGCCCTCTGCAGGTTGTAGCCTGCGTACTGGTATAAGGCTGCACCAGTACAAAAGATTGTAAACTAAAGTTTCTTATTAAAGAAAGAAAGAGACGACTTGCAGCAGGTGGTTTTCACCCACATTGGATTTCCACCTTCTATCATGGTGTTCATGTGTGTGGCTTTTGTGTGACGTTCTATTCTGTTATACTGCACCGGTTTACTGTTAATATGCTTAATAATGTTCTGATGCATTTACTGAAGATTAAGCTAACTGAATTATAAGATCTCTAGATATACGCTAGTTGCATTAGACACAGTAGCGTGTACACGCGGGTTCACTTAATTGAAGTAGCGTATATGTTTCTGAGTATGAAATTGGAAAGGTTTTATTGATCTCATAATACTGATTCACCCCCCCCCCCCCCTCTCAGTATTATTTCCAACAATTGGTATCAGAGCAGGTCCTTCAGAGGAAGCTTGATCGCTTGAAGGAAAAGATCCATCAGAATGGCTAATCCAGAAAGAGAGGCACACATCAGGCCACCAGTCTTTGACGGGAACAATTTTACTCACTAGAAGATAAGAACCACTGCATATCTACAATCACTTGGAGCATAAATTTGGGGAATCGTAGAAGGAGGATACAAATTCCCATCAGCAACTCCTACAGATCCAGCAGAGAAAAAGCAATATGAGCTCAATGCCAAAGCTGTTACTGTCCTATTGAGTAGTTTGACACAATCATAATTTATGAAGATCATGCATTTCAAATTAGCTAAGGAAATATGGGACAAAATTGTCACAAGCTACGAAGGAGATGATCAGGTAAAAAGAGAAAAGCTTCAAACTCTCAGAATCTGGTATGAAACTCTTAAGATGCATAGTAATGAAAGCATAGCTAATTATTTCCTGCGTATGGATGAGATTGTGAACTGTATGAGGGATCTGGGTGAAGAATTTGAGGAAGTTGTCTTAGTTGAAAAGGTTTTGAGATCCCTGTCTGCTAAATTTGATTCTAAAGTGTCTGCCATAGAAGAAAAGGAGAATGTGCAGAAAATCACCATGTCACAGCTTCACGGGATCTTAACTACTTTTGAAATGCGACAAGAGGTACCACCAGAAGCCGCATTCGAAGTGTCAGAGGAAGAAGATGAGGTAAATTTTGTCAAGAATCTTGAACGGGGAACTGGACGGTTCAAAGGTAATCTACCTTTCAAATGTTTTCTATGTGGTAGAGTTGGTCACTATGCTGCTAGATGCCCTCATAACAAAGGAAAGATATCTGAAGAAGATGGTAGAAGCTATTATACCCATATTACAAGTTCATTCAATGATAGTGAAGATATTAGAAGTCTCATGGCACATGAAAAGAAGAATGCTTCATCCAATAATAGCAAAGATATTAAAAGTCTCATGGCACATGAAAAGAAGAATGCAGAAACTGAAGAAGTTACCAAATTAAATGAACAATTGGAGACAGTAACCAGGGTAAGGGAGCAATTGCAGGATGTAGTAAAGGATCAGAGCATAACTATTCAAAGGCTTGAATCAAAGATCCTCTCTCTAAAAGAAGATCTTAAAAAATCAAGAGAACAGAACAGAGAAGCTCTTGAAGATCATGAACATGAAGTGATCAAACTAAAGCGACAAGTGGAAGAAGGAAGAAAAGCTGAAGAAGACCTAAGGAATCAGTATCTGAAAAAGGAAGAACAACATCAAGTTGAGGTAAATATCTTGAAAGGTAAACTAGAAGAAAAGGATAAGCTTTTACGATTTCAAGATAGTACTAAAGTCTTGGATGATATTCTTAATAGCCAAAGGTCTCCTGCTATCAAAATTGGTCTTGGTTTTCATGAATATGTTGAAGGTGAATCTAGTTCACAAGGTGAGGCAAGAAATTCTAAGGAGAAACCTGAAATGCTCAACAAGGAACAACCAAGGAAAGAAATTCCTTAAGGAAGATCCTTTAATCCTAAATATGGACGTGATAGACGATTATCTCCTCCACTGAATAATGTTGAATGTCATGTATGTCATAATCTTGGACATGTTGCAGCCAGATGTAGAAGTAGAATGGTTCAAGACCATTACAAAAGATCATTGCATCCCAGGTATTTCAGAGGATATTGCTTTGCCTGCAATGCGTATGGACACAAAGCAATTGATTGTGATAGAAGGAACATGAAATATGTAAGATGTTATACATGCAACAAATATGGACATAAAGCAAGGGAATGCAGGAGCAGATTTCAAAATTCAAAACAAGAGGACCATACATCATCACAGTTCCAGGAATTGAAGAAGACAGAGACAGAAAAGTGTGGCATAACTCAGTCAGCCGACTTAACAGACACAAGGGAATCTGAAAGTGATGAATTTCAGTATTCCTTGCATACGCTGATATAATGAAGACAAGTCGCGTATATACGTGAGTTACAGGCTGCAAAGTCGCGTATATGAAGAAAAGGCAGCAAAACAGACCCAGGTTCAGTCATGGTTGGCTCAGGCTCAGGGGGAGCATAACAGACTCAGGAAATGGTTGGCTCACACTCAGGGGGAGCATATACTTCAAATAATTTATTGTTGGCATTATGGTTAGAAGTTGCTGATACATCTTGTTGTTTGATCAAAGGAATAGTATTGCAGACTGATGCTTATGGTACAGATCTGAATGGCTGGTCTTAGAACCTGCATCTGCTCAGGGGGAGCATGGATAGAATGGTACACTTTGGCATAAACAAAGGGGGAGCCAAATCAGAAACTTCAGCATGTACTCAGGGAGAGTATGGACAGCAGTATGGACAGCAGAAGGTATACCAAAGAAGAAAATATCTTGGTCCGACCTTTGCCCTTGATGTCAAAGGGGGAGAGTGACTTGGTGTGGTGGTTGACATCAAGTCCAAAGGGGGAGATTGTTGGCATTATGATACAAGTGTTGTCCTTGATGGCAACTCACTCAGAGGTTGGTACAGGTGATGGCAACTTAATCAGAAGACAGATCTTAGTACAGCAGGCCAAGAAAGTTCATACACGCAGGTTCATTAAGCCTAAGTTGCGTATACAAGCAGGTTCACTATATACCAAGTCGCGTATACGCAGGTTCGCTATATACCAAGTCGCGTGTACACGCAGGTTGGCTTCAGTAAAAGAGCGTGTATGTGGAAAGCCTATCTTTGGTCCATGGCAGTTATTCCTTGGAAGTTGTGCCTATAGTTTTGGACCATGGTGTCTCGACAGACGTGTTGATCCCTAGTTTTTGAAGCTGATGGTATTGTGTTACTATGGTTTTGGACCGTGGTATTGTAAAGGGCCTAAGGCTATATAAGGAGAAGATCATTAGGCAAGTGGAAGCATGCATTGTGTGTCTGACGAAGTGAGAAGATCTGGTATTACTGTTTATCTGTTCGGGACGCTTGGCAAGGGTCGGATCTGACAGCGAAGGCATAAGTAATTATTTCTAGATCTGCACGCGGGTTGCCTTTGGAGAAAGCACGTATACACGCGGTTTTGGTACAGTGAAGTAGCGTATGCATAATAAGATCTGATATTTCAGGTTGATATTGATTCTGGTGGTTGTTGCAGAGTTTTGGGCTCTGGTTTGGGTTCTGTGTTCTTGATGACAGGGTTTCAGTGATTCAGTATTGGGTTGTTTAATGAATTATGATGCAAGTATAAGTTGATGATTGTATTGCAGTAATGTTTGTTTTGTACTCTTGGATCCAGTCTGAAAATTGATGAAACGTGGTCCCTGAAGGAAAGAAGGTTGTAGGGTCAGCACCTACGTACTAGTAAATGGATCAGCTAGTACAAGAGCTGAGGGGGTTGTAGCTCCCTTCCAGAAGTAGTTGGAAAATGAGAGAGGGTTGTAGCCCTCTGCAGGTTGTAGCCTGCGTACTGGTATAAGGCTGCACCAGTACAAAAGATTGTAAACTGAAGTTTCTTATTAAAGAAAGAAAGAGACGACTTGCAGCAGGTGGTTTTCACCCACATTGGGTTTCCACCTTATATCATGGTGTTCATGTGTGTGGCTTTTGTGTGACGTTCTGTTCTGTTATACTGCACCTGTTTACTGTTAATATGCTTAATAATGTTCTGATGCATTTACTGAAGATTAAGCTAACTGAATTATAAGATCTCTAGATATACGCTAGTTGCATTAGATACAATAGTGTGTACATGCGGGTTCACTTAATTGAAGTAGCGTATATGTTTCTGAGTATGAAATTGGAAAGGTTTTACTAATCTGATAATACTGATTCACCACCCCCCCCCCCCCCTCTCAGTATTATTTCCAACAAAGAAGTTCCAATACTCTGATGTCCCAATCCTCCAATATTTTGATATTCCAATATGACCTTCAATATTCCATCTGCCCTAATTATCTAATGTTTCTATATCCCATGTTCCGATGTCCCGATTTCTATGGTTTTGATATCTGATATGCCCGATATGTTGATCTCCAATATCTCAAACTTTAGGGTTTTGATATTCCTTCCTTAGGCTTCATATCCCTGGACTTTGGCAGATCATATCTTTTGATCCAGGAAACCATTTTTGGACTTCCACATATCATTGTAAAACTCTTCCAGATAAATTTTCATTGGATAGGGTCTGATGTAGACTTTTGAGTCCATTTTATACTTATGAGATCACTACAAACTTCTCTGCTCCTTGGCCCTTCTACATTTTTCTTGGATAACTAAAACTCTTAACCACCATGGTGATCATTTTATTGCTTCTTCAGTAATCCTGCTACTATGATGATGAAGCCTGCAACTACCATGGTGTTGGATGTGGAGCCTCATTATCTTCCGTATCAAAGGTATCACCGCATTGGACCCTAGTTCGTAATGGGGTGGCAATGTCGCCCGTAAAATATTCACTGCATGGGGGGTCTAGGGGGTCCGCTGTGACCTTTAGGAACCCCCCCTTGGTGGGGGGATCAGGGGTAACACCCCTGAAGCTAAAAATAGATGTAAAATTGCCTTGTAAAATTTTGTAATTTCGTAGTCAATTTGGGCCATCCATTAGGCAGATATTTGATAGTAGAAGTTATGTTTAATTTAGGGTTTTTTTCCCTAGAAGGCAACCCCTTGCTATATATGAGGGAATTGTATTGTGTCTAGGCTGATCTGTATTCTAAGTGAGAAAGAGAGAGGAGATTGTGTGAGAGCGAAGAGGGAATTACAATGGATCTGTTGTAGGTTGTATCTCTTCAATTTGCTGGATAATATAAAGGGAAGGACTGGCTGTTTCTCCGTGGAAGTAGCCCAAATTGGGTGAACCATGTATATATGTGTCTCTCTTGTTTTATGCATATTCTGTGTTTATATTTTAGCAATATTTTATGTGTTCCATTTCTCTACAATATATAATTTTCTAACACATGGAATTCCATCTCGTCCATCAGTGTAATCATCATTTTATGGCTTCTTCAGAAAGCATGCCACTATGATGATTTTGTACAAAACATTCCAACAACCATGGGATTCCTCTGAAACACATAGTAGTCATCATTTTGTGAATTTTCAAGTAAGCATGCTACTATGATGATTCTCGACATAAAGCCTGCAACCATCATACAAATACTCCTGAACTATGCATTTGTTGTAACACATATTCTTGCTAGTGTGGTTGACATCAGTGCCAATCATACATGCCAATACTAACATAGCCACCACCAAATGTCCAACAATCTCACCCTTTGGAAAGGATGGAAACACCATAAGCTCCCCCTTATGATAGGCATGATCTTCTTTGATGCCCAAGTAAAATTCCCCCCCTTTGACAGTAATGGAAAGGTATACTTCTTAAGTTCTCCCCATAAACCATTGCAGCCTAGTCTCACATGAGTTCCATGCGCTGAATAGCTGCCACCACCTATCAAAATTAATTCATTTCGAGGGAGTAGTCACAATTCCTATTTTCTTCCTCAAATATTCAAATGGTTCTATTTTCAATGGCTTGGTAAAGTTATCTGCCAATTTCTCTTTAGTGGCCACATATTCAAGTCTGAGAGTTCTGGTTGCAACCTATTCCCTCAAGAAATGAAACTTGATAGGAATATGCTTAGTTTTTTAATGCATGATTGGATTTTGGGAGATTCTGATGGAACTTGTGTTGTCACGCATTATTGGAATGAGATCAGTGATCTCTACCTATATATCTTTCAAGGTTTGATTCATCCATAAAATCTGGGTCAGCAAGAAACAAGCCTCCATTTCTCTGTAGACTACTGATGGCAAGAGAAAGAAAGATCCCGATAGCTTCCAGTCGAGTTATTGGAGCAAAGGTTTCTTCAAAATATACCACTTCTATTTGGACATACCCTTTGCTGACTGATCCAGATTTGTTCCTAATTACTTTACCACGTTCATTCAGTTTTTTTTAAAACCCATTTGGTTCCAATAACATTTTTCTCTCTCAGCCTTGGAAGAAGCTCCCAAGTGTCCTCCCTTTCAATCTGATCAAGTTCTTCATTCATAGATTTCACCCAGAACTTATCTTCACTTGCTTGATAGAGATTCTTGGGTTCTATTTGTGATAACAGAGCCAAATTTGCATAAATTTACCTTCGAACAAGTTTCCTCTTGGTTTGGACACCATGTCTCTGATCTCCAAGAATCTAACTCTCTAGATGTTCCTTATATACATACCTAGAGGGTGTTTTTTTCCTTGAAGACACGCTTACTTCCCCACCTTCACCGTCTGAATTACTTTCCTCCAGATCCACGAAACTTAAATATGAACTTCTTGATCATCTAAGTTCTTATTTTTAGAGGACTTAGGTTGTGAACACACTTTATTTACTATTACATTAATGCAATCCTCAATCTTTTTTGCCTTCTTTTTGTAACACTTATATCATTTTCTTCGAGTTGAGTATGTGAGCAATATCCATTCATCAACGCGTGAGATAAACTTCCCAAGATTCTTATCATTTATTTTAATCAAGAAATTTCTTCCAAACACCTTCAGGTGTTTAGCTAATTTAGGTCTTCGCTTCAATAACTCATAGGGAGTTTTAACTATTAGGCCAGAGTTAAGTTCTGTTTGACGGATATACCTTTTCCTGAGATTCTTCTCCCCAGAAGTTGTTAGATACTCTTGCTTCATCCAACATAGCTTTGGCCATTTCCTTGATTGTTCTATTCTTTGTATCTACCACTCCATTTTACTAAGGAGTTATAGCCATTAAGAACTGTCTCCTGATGTTGTTAACTTCACGGAATTCCTTAAATTATGTTGAGGTGTACTCTCCCCCTCTGTCTGATCTTCATCATTTTATATTTAAGTCTTTCTCATTTTCTACTTGAGCTTTGAACTTCTTGAAATTCTTGAGTGCTTCTGATTTTTCTTTTAAGAGGACAATCCAAGTGGCCCTGGCGAAATCATCAATGATTAACATGAAATATATTTATCCTTTTGACTTTGTTAGTCTAGTTGGGCCACAAATGTCTGTTTCAATGAGCTCCAAAGGTTTGGATGAGGAGAACTCTTTTGAATTGAAATGAGTCCCAGTCTATTTGCCAAACTAACATGACTTGTAGATTGATTTATCGAGCCTTGACAACTTTGGTAATCCTCTCATGGCTCCCATCTTACTCACTTTTATTAAACTATAAAAATTCATATACTCAAGCCTCTTATGCCATAACCATGTTAAACTTATTTTGCTTAAGTAGCAATTGACCCTGGAATTGTCAAACACATATACATTATTGTGGGTTTTTATTACTTTTCCCACCATTTTTCCATTCTCCATGTCGTGTATATAAAATTCCTTAAATTGAAGGGTCACATTTTAGTCATTATCACACATTTCGCTAACACTAAGTAGATTGTGCTTGATACCTTCTACATACACCACATTTTGTGCTTTTGTTTTTTGATCTAGACTGACTACACCTTTAACTTTGATTCTTGTTGGAGCATTGTTTCCAAAGGTCACATTGTTTAATATGTCGTTTTCTTTCAGCTATAGAAATTTTCTTTCTTCCCCGATCATATGTTTTGAACAACCACTATCCACATACCATTTGTTTTCTTGATTATGCATTGATAATGCAATTCCAAACTGCATGCCCTTTTTAGTGTTTCGTTTCTACCTCCCATTATCCTTCTGGATAGCTGACTGTCTAACATATTTGGACTTAGACATGTGTCCAAACCTGCATCTACACTCATTGGCCTTATGCCCAAAATTATTACATTTGAAGCATTGTACCTCACTTAACAAGGGAAATAGGACATTTCAATTCCTGAGAGAAGAGTTTTGATGTTTAGAAATATGATGTGTATTATATTTGTCATTTTCATCTCTTTCAACTTTGATCCTTCTACAATCAATAGATTTATGTCCAAAGATATGACACTTATAACAATGACCATAAAACAAATAGGCATGCCTATTGTTGGAAGCATTATGAGATTGTGCATGAAAATACCTTGATCGTTTGACTAATTAGTTCATTCTCCATTGACGATCTTCTCTTTGTCCTTCTGCTCTTTTGTCTTCATTAATTATTTCATGATGCTTATTCCCATGGCTATGTAGTTTTTCGAATCCTGCGGACTTGAATATTTTATCTTTCCCATAGAATATTCTTGTGTCTTAAAGTATCCTAAAACGGTTTTGATTCCTCGGGGGCTTTGGCTATTCAAGATTTGATATAGTTTCCTTGTCCCTTCAACAAATTTTTCATTTAAACCATTCTCGGTTGTTGTTCTCTAGAGATTAGTTCTCAAAGAGACAACCCCTGCTTCAAGACTCTGACAATTTTCTTCCCATTCTTGGATCAGATCTTGAAGAACCTCTTATTTTCATTTAGCCTCCTCCCATTTAAATTTCAAAGATAGAATATCATCTTTGCATGTCTATGAGATTGTTTCCTTTTTTAACTTGAGAAAATCACGTTTCAACTTATTATTCTCCTCTTCGAGTCTCTCAAATTTTCCATGTTTTTCTTCCAGTAGGACTAGACTATCTTTACTCTTGGTAACTTCCTCAAGCTTTTATTTTTGATAGGAAAACTCCTCATTGCCAGATTTATACATACCTTCCTTTGCATGATGTAACTGTTCCTTCAACTTCTTATTCTTATTCATTGCTTTCTTTAACACATCAAGGGCGCTGATGAGTTCCCCTTCAAGTTTCACTATTGCTTCTTCTTCCTCTTCAGAGTCCATAATACCATGTTTCTTCAATTCTGTTTTGAAGGCCTATTCAAGCCTTGAAATTCATTGCGACAATATTGGGGATAACCACCAGTTATGGACCTTGAAAGCAACTCCTTTTCTGTTTGGTGTGGTGGATCTGACTGGGGATAATGGGACCAGCTTCCTAGAAAGAATTGACTTGATAATGATGTTGGGCGATATAAGATATAATGGAAAATGATCTAAATAAAAATTACCTATGTAAGTAGCGAACACATGCATCTATCTAATCTAACTTTATCTAACTATATACCCAGGAGTTTCTCAAATCATGCAATCTGCAAAGATGTCTTAATGTAAAAGGTAATAAAGATCATTCAATTTCTATAAGATAAGAAATCATTTAAAGATTATTATTTTGATTAAACAATTAAACAAAATAATTATGGAAAATCTATCTCATATATATCAATTTATCATGTATTCAATAAGAAATTACAGCTGAAATGTTTATGCAAAAGTGCTTTGATGTTTAAACTATAACTCAGATTTCTTATAGAACACAATATAAGAAAAGGTATTGCTAGTTCATAAATGAAACACAATCATAAGATAAAAGTACCATATATGAAAGGTCCTACTCATGATATCAACAACATCGATCTACTTCCTTCCAACCAAATATACCCTAAGAGTATAGAAATGTAATTCTGGTAGAGTATGCTTCAATATTCAAGAAATCTAGTTCCAGATCCAATTATTTAATCAAAACATTCACAAAAGTACAGAAGTTCAATATCTTACAAAGTGTTTTTGATAAAATTATGGACCCCTCTCTAAATGTATACGAATGGTTTAAATACTATAATACATGTTTCAAAAATATTACTACAAAAAAGGATGAGGAGGTTTCAAACAACCTTCCTCAGAGTAAGCAAGATAAAAACTAAACATAGGAAATAAATTGATGACAAGCTTCTTCAAATTGAACTGTCTTAGTCAGCCACTCGGTCCTTGAGATTGCAGATATCCATCATTGGTTTCATCTGGGGCAGCTGGTCGATTGTAGATTTTAACTGTCCTGAAAATATGGCATCTCAGAGAGTTGGCACCTTTGTTTGTGTAGAACTCGATAAGCATCGTAGAGTCATCCATTGGTTATGTGGTTCTACCAAATACTACTAGTATGCCTCCCAGTCAAGTTTGGATAGCTGTTGGATTATTTCTTCTTTGGTTTGAGTTTTTGCTTTCCACTGTTGTTCTAGCTATCTGATGTCTGGGAGAGCCCCTGGTATGAATTCTTTAACAAGGTTGGCACTGTGAATATTTTCATTCATGGCCTCAATTATGTTGTTTGTTGTACCTTCTCCTGTTGTTGTTGCCCTTTCTGCATGCTTTAACTGTGTATCCCAATTTGCAAATAGAATGTATTTATGGGATTCTTCTATCTTTGGCATATCATCTTTTCTTCCTTCATCAGATTCCTGACATGCAATAAATTCCAAAATAATTTTATAGATTTCTTCATATTCAAATCTTAGATCAATCACTAGGTTAGTCAATTTATTGCATCTTTCACAGTAAGGACTGATCTGTGAGATCTTGGGGCAGAACATCTCTTTTTGTTGTGTCAACAAAGAATTTAGCTTGAGTGCCTCTTTAATGAAATCATTTCTCTGAGGGTTATCTTTGAATCTATCTACGATAGCCTGCATTTGGAAAATCTGTGAGTCATTCTCTGACATGTTTTCCTAGTGTTTTAACCTCATTTTCTCAAAATCCCCTTGAAGTTGTGCTACCTACTATTATGCTTGTTGATTGGTACTCTCTTTCTCTTGTTCCAATTGTTGTTCCAGCAGTTTCATTCTTTTTTCTTTTTCTTTAAGTCGAATTCAGGCTTCTACTGCTTTATCTATGGTTACGGTGGCATAAGCGCCTACAAACTGTGACAACTTTGTAAGGTTCACAAATGGATCAATAGGAGTGTATTTCCATACAACTTCCATTGATTCATTCTTAAGAGTTGCAACTATTTTTGTGTCTAACTTCCTCTTCTTTCTTTGTCTTTTTACCATAGCCTTGTGTGTAGGGCTGTAAAATATGTCCATAGGAGGCATTTCTTCAATTTTTAAGATAGTTCAGAAGTGGGGAAAGTCAGGATGACCTCAATATCTTGAGTGTTTGTGACTCCTTGCTCTGTTTTCTCTAGATTCATTGCCTGTTGAGTCTGTTTCGGGGTCTGGAATCCATATGTTCCTTCAATACTTGCTCTTGTTTGGATCTTTTGATTGAATTGCTCGCATTCGTTGTCTATATCTATAACTAGAATCTTCCATGTTTGAGCTGATGTGGAGTCAACCTCTATATCTTTCTTGGCCAAGTCCTTTTCGGTTGTTTCCTCAAAATTTCCTTCTTTATTATTCTCAGAATGTTTATTGGGACTTTCCTCTTCACTCTGAGATTGATGCTTTGAATGTTTTGATCCCTGAGTTGATTTTTCTTGTGATTCTTCATCAAAATTCTCCTTAGAACTTCCCTCCATGCTCACACTAGGAGTAGGTTCTCTTATTTGTTCAATTTGTAATAGGTTCAATGGGACCTTCAACAAAATTTTATTTCTGTATACATGAAAAGCATTGATATCATTTCAGCTTAATTGCAGCGATGCTAAATGCAAGACCTGTGTAAATGATTCGGCTGCCTAGAGGAGGTCATCAATGGATCCTCCTCATGTGTAAACTGCCTGATTTTAACCATGGTAGTGAAGTCTTTGGAAACTTTGTATGGGTCAAACTATTGACCTAGAATCGTGGCTAGTTTTAGAGATGTAATAGTCTCTATTTCTTTTGCTATGTGCCCATAATCATGCAGTACGAAAGCACCACACTGTAGCAGAAAGGTTGGCCAAATATAATTTTTCATTTCCTTTAGGGCTTTGGTCAAACCATCCCCTGTTGTCTGGTAATCTATTTCTATTGCCAGTAGTTTTTCTGGAACATAATATGGGAGGACATGTGGAGCTGAAATGCTCCCAAACACTCTACTATAAGTAAATGTTTCTTCACCAAATCGTCTTGCGACTAGCAAGATGCCTATCTCTGCCTCTTCTTAAAGCTCAAGGGTCATTTTATCAAAAATGGTTTTGATAAATTGCAAAATTTGCTCAATCTTTGCCTCCCAAATTGCAAAATTTGCTCAATCTTCTTGTGTTCAAGTAAGTTAACATTTCTCGCATGACCAATGAATGAGTTACCTTGGTGTTTAGGGTGATTTAATGAGAAAAATCAAAACCCTACCTCTTTGCATTTCATGCCAAAAATAGTTGCATAGGGTTTACAAATTGTATGTTTTGTTGCCAATTCCACTCCATCACTCCCTCATTCTTTGATTCCCTCATTCATTTTCTAGTTTCATCAAACCATTCCCTAACTCCCACTATGCCAACCCTATTTGAAAATTCCCAAACCCTAATTTCTATCTCAAGAACCTAAGTACTATTCCTTAAACCCTGTATTTCCCAAAAAACTTGTCAATAACATTCCCAAAACCCCTCATACCCTCTCCCTCCACAATCCCTCATGCATTCTCATCCTTGGTAGCAGAAAACTATAGACACCTTAAATCTCTTTGTACTCATCAAGAAAACTCACATATTGGTAAAGATGGAGTCTGATCCTTCCTATGATTGAGATGAGGAGACATTCAGTGATTCTCATAGAGAGATGCATGCACCGAGGAGGCCTCGCAAAAGTGGAAAACATAACCGGGAGGAGCCCACTTCACTTGTCGAGTTGCAGCAACAGAAAAACGAGTACTATCTCCACCCGGGGTGGAAGGGGTCTCGTTTTTGCCATCAATAGAGTAGGTACAGGACAAGGGTAAGAAGCCCTTGCATGATGAGGGACCGTAAGGAGCTTAAGAGGCAGATTTCATCCTCATTCAGGATGATGACGCCAATTCGGGCTCACAAAGCTCAAAGCTTAGAGAGATCATCCAGGAGCAACAAGATGACATTCAACATTTGTCTCTCAACCTAGAAAGAGCCAAGTGGATAGTAAAATACCTGGAGCAAAGAAACAAATAGCTAGAGGATCAGCAGACCATAATGGAGCTACAAAACATACGAGAAAACCGACAAGCTGCCAAAAGGAGGAAAGTCAAGTTCACAAAACTTGAACAAGAAATAAATGCTGACTGTGAATCTTGGTTGGAGAAGACAAATATCCACTTGGAGAGGATGCTAGAGAAGGCCATCAATGAGAAAAATATGTTGAGAAACATGGCATACCACTACTTGTCAAGAAATATGGTGTGCCAAGCATGAATCAGGGACTTGAAGGGCAAGTTGAAGAAGGCATCAAGGAGGCAAAAAGAGCAATATAGACTTCAGACCTTGGCTGAGGCTTCCTTGGCCCAAAATAGCACTTAATGGAGGACAATCAGCCCAAATTTCAAAAAATTTGTGACACTTTTTGTAATTTTGGAATTTTTGCCTTAAAAAATAGGGTTTTCTGCCCAATGCGCCACGCCACCTGGTGATCACTTTTGATGGTGACCTCCTTTTGAGGAAAACTCAACATTTTTGGATTTTCCATGTAAAAATATGCATGCTCACAAATGCCTAAGAAATTTTGACAGGTTTTGAGCTTCCAAAAAGGTCAAAAACACCTCAAAAATAACCTTTCTGCCCCTTTTTTGACACACAGGAAGCAATGTTGGGAGAACTCAGCTTTGGAGAGGCAAATGGAGGCCAAATTCAAAACTTCCACTTGTTCTGGAAAGTAGACAGGTAGGCCTCTCCAAAAAGCCAACTTGGAGAAAATTTAAAAATCGGGAAGGCCTCCAAAATCAGCTGTGAAAAGGAGCTATGCATAGGGAAATTAGTGCGGTGCATTGGAGGAATTTTGCTCATTTTTGCTCAAAAACTCTGTTTTTCGCCTAGTTTTTTCATAGTTTGTCTTTTCTCATTCTAATTTTCAAAATCACGATGTAATTTAATGTGGCATGATGGATTTTGATGTAATTATGCTAAATTTTCACTCATAGAGGTAGATTCATCCATCAAAATGTAGTTTGCAATTGAATGAATGAGTTTCCTAGTTTTAGAGGCAAGCTGTTCCATTGCCTACTTTTTAGTTCTCAGTTTAGATTTTGTTGGAGCAACTCCTAATCTTATGATCTCGACCCCTAGAGGCTAGGATGTGTTTTCAGTTGCCTATATCTTGTAATTTTTTGGTCATTAGCATGGTTGGACTTTTGGGAAATCTTGGAGCTTCATTGTATATTCATTTCAGCAGTTTGGCTAAGGAATAGACCAGGGTTTGCAGCGCTTTATGGGATGCATGTGGCATATTGCATTTGTATTGTGTTTACTTCTATAATTGTAAGTTTACATGTGTTTTATGTATGCCATTATCTCTCTTTGCTTCATATTAACTAAATCAAACAAGGATAAAGGTAGAATACATTGAAAGTGTAGTGCTCTACTTAGGGTTTGCTTAGTTATCTATGTTTTCAGCTGTTTGAAGAGGATCCCTAAGACTTTCATGCCCTCTTCAACTCCTCACCAGTCTAAAATCTCTCCATCTCACTCAATTTGAAGTACCAAACCATTTGCCTACCTTGCCCCATAGAGATCTCTACAAAACTGAGCCTCATTCCCCAGAACCAAATCTACCTTTCACATTTGAGCCAACAAAACATCATCAAATTCAATCAAACACCTCTGTACACATACCTAGCCTAAAATCAGTCATTACATTAGTCATCTCAAGCTTTTGTAGGCCATCTTTTCTGAGATTGACAAGGAGAGAGCCCTCTCTCGACTTGGTAGGGCTAGCTACTGGTTTAAGCGTGGTTTGATGTTGCCCTAGATCCTGCCTTTCTTAGCCTGAGGTAGATTTTGGCCCTAACATAGTGGCGACTCACACTGGGGAAGAAAATTTTGTTTGTTATCATTTTTTTACTTTGTATACTATAGATGGAGCCTGAAGTTAGCTAGGTAGCCTTCGAAATGCTCTTGCTTTACATTAGCGAAAGTAGATGAATGCTACTTTAGTCAATCTCTAGTCTATTTTATGAACTGAACATCTGGTTTCCTCAGTAAAATGTAATCAAGTTCAGATCTGATTGTTGATGGTGGACAACGATCAGACATTGGAAGGCTGAAATCATTCACCTGGCGACTCTAAATCAATTTTGAGATCAGATCCAAGGACTCCACTGGAGGGTGAGCCTGACCAGCAGAAACATGAAATGACAATATGGAAAGATTAGGTATTAAAGTTGGAATTTCTTCCAAGAAATTTTGTTCTTTGTTCTAAATTATTTCTTCTCTTTTCTCGAGAATGTCAAGAAGGTTTTGCAAAGTATATTGCATATGAGAAAATATCCTCAGCCTGCATTTGATTCCTTCCCTTTGAAGATTGTGAATACCAAAGATTTGCATGCCTTTGAGCTTGATCAAGAACCTATTTCCGAATCTTGTGATGGCCGTCTTCAAACTGATGAGCCCCAAGAGACTAAGACTGATTCTACACCTTCTATACATACCCCTATACCTTGTAAAATTCCAGATTGATACAAGCCTTTGATTTTACCTCCTATATTACATGCTTTCCCTAAAAATCATGATCTATATCTACCAAGATTTGATGGTGAATGTGACAATATCACTGCTGAGAGACATGTATTGAATTTTAAATCCTTTCTTGACCTTTTTGAAGTTGATGAAGAAGATGTTAGTATTAGGCTCTTTGCTCTTTCTTTACAAGGCAAAGTCAAGAGTTGGTTCAAAACCCTGCCTGATGCGAGTATCTCAGATTTCCAGCAGTTCGTCAAAGTTTTCCTCGACAAGTGGATAATTAGACAAGTTTGATGCCTGTTAATATAAGACCTCCTCCTGGATCCGCTCTCTTGCACTACTCGGGTGCCTTTGATCCAAAAATGGAGTTTCAGTTGAGGGAAAGGAACCTTGCAACACGTGAAGAGATGCGGAATAGTGCAGTAGATGTAGAGGCTCATTTGTTGATCCAAAGGACAAAGTTGAAGGAAGAAGAGATGAAAAACATAGATCCGGAGGAATTGAAATCTCTATAGGTAAATCTTGACATTTTGGTAAGTGCAGTGGAAGAGATGATGCAAAGGATCACCACAAGGAATGAGTATAGTGTTCAAGCCCATCGCTCGTTGATTGAAGAAGTACAAGATGTTGATCCAAAACATCTTCTTTCTTATCCTAGTTGTCATAGATCTGATAATGATTGTTTTGTAGATCATCTTAGAGAAGAGAGATCTGTTGATATGACATGTATGCTTGATGATGTGTTTTATACTAATGATTTGCCTCAGTTTGATCAGTATGATGATGATTATGTTCTCCAAATAGAAGCTAATATTGTAGACAAATCAACAGCTAGTTTGTGGGAGGAGGAGGTTCATTTTCAGCAGCTCGACTACAATGTTCAACCATCACATATCATCTATGGAAATGACAAGGAAAGTGTAGAAAATTTTGAAGTCAGTGAAGGATATTTGCCTTTTTGTTTTGCTTCATTTCATTTCATCAGAGACAACATTCATGCAATCAGAAATCAACTGTTGACAAGCCTTGATCTGAACCTTTTTGAGGGCAATGAAAATCTTGTTCAAGACTTTTCATATCCAGATTTGCAGCCACCAAGTGCCTTTGATTGTCAAGTTGCAGAAAGGACTTGGAACCTGGACCATATGATCAAATGATGCAAGATGATTCCGTACCTTTCTGTTTTGAATCATTTCAATTTTTGAAAGAAAATTTGCATAATACATTTTTAGTAAAGGATGAGCAGCCTATAGGGAATCATGTAATCTCATCAGAACCAATAGAAAATGGGTTGTAGCAGTATTTTCTTGTTTTTCACGATCCAATAGCTGATGTGTTGGATGATGTTTGCAGTCAAAGTCCTTCTCCATTGACTACATGTGAACTTGAAATGTGTACTGATACAAACTTGATCCGACAGCTGGTTTCTTTGTCATCTTTAGCAGGAGTCTCGTCACAAAGCTCAGATCAAAGTTTGCATTCATGGTATGAAGAGCAGAGAAGTAATCCATTGGACGAGCTAAGTCCCAGTGTGCATGAATTTTGAGATCCTTATGCAGTGTTTTTGGAGGCAGATAGAGAACCCATAGTATTCAATGGATATGTTCACAAGTTTTCATGGGAGTTGCCTCTCAGTAGTTCTCTATTGTTGTTCATAAGCAAGCACTTGTGGAGAATGCAAATAGCAGTCAGAATACTTACTTGGTTGCATTGGTTGTTTCATTTCACTTGATCAGGTGATGAATGGAACTGTTAGAGTAGGTTTTGATGAATAAGCTCCACTTTGAGCATCATTTCAAGTTTGTTGGTTGTATTTAAGTATCGAGTCAATTTTTAGTTGAGTGAGAGTGAATTTGTGTTGTCAAGTCCTAAATTTTCAGTCATGCATTTCAGCTTGAGTTTTGACTCCATTGCCCAATGGAAGAAGGCATTGGTCTGCTCTCCCAAAGATTTGTTGTTCTTGGCACCTCCAAGGAGCTACCAGCCCCATTGGAGCCAATGTTAGTGTCAGTCTTTGCAATCTTCCTCCAGTGATCAAACATGCTCTTACAAAGTGATTTTAAGGTGTCAAGGTCAAATTTTGTCATTTCAGTGAGTCTTCAAGTAAAATTTGATCACTAGGTATTAGGTCTAGGGTTTGCTTTTACTCATGTCAAAGTTGTCCAAATGTCGATCCATGTCACCATTCAGCTAAGTTTACCATCATTCAGAGGGTTTTCATCATCATGTCAAGTTCCAATGGGTCATTTTACACCTTGTTCATGCTTCAGTTGTGCCTAGGTAAGGTTCATTTCCCTCTCCTAGGGTTTTGAAGGAAATTTCTCTCGGATGGTCAAATCATCAGCAAAACTTGTATCCTAATGTTCATACACCTTCCCCTATCGTTAATGTACTTTATTAAACACTTCCCATCACTGATATCCCTCAAATTCCTCATTTTCACACAAACCCTAGTTTCTTGCTACAACTTGACAATTTTCTACACTAGGCCTGTGTTTTGCCCTTTTGGACCCCTTTCCCTCACTCAATCTTTGAAATTCCACTTTCCCCTACTTCCTGACATCCCTACCTACTTCCAAATATTTTCTCAAGAATTTAGAAGCCCCTTATCCCCTTCATTTCACTTCATTTCGACAAATCCCCTGTTCCACACATCGGGATAGGTTTTACTCCAATGATGTTTCTGAGCAAGAAAATATGAATTTGGGAAAACTGAGAGACGGTTTTATCCACAATAGGCTAGGGAAGAAAATTTTCCTTCACTTTTTACACAAGTGTCATGGTTTTAGAGAAATGTAAAAAATACAGTTGCCTCAGGAGAATTGATGCACCTCTGAAGTGACCTTGGGAAAATCAATGTTTCTCCTAGCTTGGTTAGCCAAATGACTTGCTTGATGCATCAAATGATAACTAGACACAAAGAGATTTCCAATGAGCTATCATGAGCTCAATTTGGAGTTGAGAAAAACATTCAAAAGTTGACTATAACAGCACTCTGCCTTGAGGCAGCCTCATTTTGCACATTTTGACCAGTCTTGGGAGATTTGACTTTTGACAGGGAAAATGAACTCCAAATTTAAAATTGAAGTTGAGTTGGAAAGTAGACTCAATAGGATTACCATTGAGCTATCCTACATCCAATTTGGACATCAGGAAGGCCTCCAAAAGTCTTTTGCAAAAAGGTGCTACGCATTGAGCTGGCGCTATGCATTGGGTAGCATTCTACAGTGTAATTTTATAACTAGTGCTACGCATTGAAGTGGCACAGCGCACTGGGTTTGGAAGCCTGATTTCACTCAGAAAACTCTCCCAAATTGCAAAATTTTCTCAATCTTCTTGTGTTCAAGTAAGTTAACATTTCTCCCATAACCAATGAATGAGTTACCTTGGTGTTTATGGTGATTTAATGAGAAAAAATCAAAACCCTACCTCTTTGCATTTCATGCAAAAAATAGTTGCATAGGGTTTGCAAATTGTATGTTTTGCTGCCAATTCCACTCCATCACTCCCTCATTCTCTAATTCCCTCATTCATTTTCTAGTTTCATCCAACCATTCCATAGCTCCCGCTATCCCAAACCCTAGTTGAAAATCCCCAAACCCAATTGTTGTCCCAAGAACCTAAGTACTATTCCCTAAACCCCATATTTCCCAAAAAACTTGTCAAAAAAATTCCCAAACCCCTCATACCCTCTCCCTCCACAATCCCTCATACATTCTCATCCTTGGTAGCAGAAAACTAAAGACACCTTAAATCTCTTCATACTCATTAAGAAAACTCACACATTGGTAAAGATGGAGTCTGATCCTTCCAATGACTGAGATGAGGAGACACTCAGTGATTCTCCTAGAGAGATGCATGCACCGAGGAGGCCTCAAAAACGTGGAAAGCATAACCAGGAGGAGCCCACTTCACTTGCCGAGTTGCAGCAGCAGCAAAATGAGTACTATCTCCACCCGGGGTGGAAGAGGTCTCATTTTCGCCATCAGTAGAGTAGGTACAGGACAAGGGTAAGAAGCCCTTGCATGATGAGGGACCATCAGGAGGTAAAGAGGCAGATTTCATCCTCATTCAGGATAATGACACCGATTTGGGCTCACAAAGCTCAAAGATTAGAGAGATCATCCAGGAGCAACAGGATGACATTCAACATTTGTCTCTCAACCTAGAAAGAGCCAAGTGGATAGTCAAATACCTGGAGCAAAGAAAAAAACAACTATAGGATCAGCAAACCATAATGGAGCTACGAAACATACGAGAAAACCAGCAAGCTACCAAAAGGAGGAAAGTCAAGTTCACAACACTTGAACAAGAAATCAATGTTGATCATGAATCTTGGTTGGAGAGGACAAATATCCACTTGGAGAGGATGCTGGAGAAGGCCATCAATGAGAAAAATATGTTGAGAAACATGGCATACCACTACTTGTCAAGAAATATGGTGTGCCAAGCAAGAATCAGGAACTTGAAGGCCAAGTTGAAGAAGGCATCAAGGAGGAAAAAAGAGCAAGATAGACTTTAGATCTTGGCTGAGGCTTCCTTGGCCCAACATAGCACTTAATGGAGGACACTCAGCCCAAATTTCAAAAAATTTGGGACACTTTTTGTAATTTTGGAATTTTTGCCTTAAAAAATAGGCTTTTCTGCCCAATGCGCCGCGCCACCTGGCGCTCGCTTTTGATGGGGACCTCTTTTTGTGGAAAACTCAGCATTTTTTTGATTTTTCATGGAAAAATATCCATGCTTAAAAATGGCCAAGAAATTTTGATAGGTTTTGAGCTTCCAAAATGGTCAAAAACACCTCAAAAATAACCTTTTTGCCCCTTTTTTGACACATAGGAAGCAGTGTTGGGAGAACTCAATTTTGGAGTGGCAAATGGAAGCCAAATTCAAAAATTCCACTTGTGCTAGAAAGTAGACATGAAAGCCTTTCCAAAAATTCCACTTGGAGAAAATTTTGACACCGGGCAGGCCTACAAAAGAAGCTGCAAAAAATCACTATGCATAGGGAAATCAGCGTGGCGCATTGGAGGAATTTTACTCATTTTTGATCAAAAACTCTGTTTTTCGCCTAGTTTTTTCACAGTTTGACTTTTATCCTTCTAATTGTCAAACTCATGATGTAATTCAATGTGACATGATGGATTTTGATGTAATTATGCTAAATTTTCACTCATAGAGGTAGATTCATCCATCAAAAGGTAGTTTGCAACTAAATGAATAAGTTTCTTAGTTTTTAGAGGCAAGTTGTTCCCCTGCCTACTTTTTAGTTCTCAGTTTAGATTTTGTTGTAGCAGCTCCTAATATTATGATCTCTACCCTTAGAGGCTAGGATGAGTTTTTGGTTGCCTATATCTTGTAATTTTTCAGTCATTGGCATGGTTATACTTTTGGGAAAGCTTGGAGCTTCATTGTATATTCATTTCAGTAGTTTGGCTAAGAAATAGACCAGGGTTTGCAGCACTTTATGGGATTCATGTTGCATCTTGCTTTGGTATTGTTTTTACTTCTGTAATTGTAAGTTTACATGTTTTTTATGTATTCCATTATCTCTCTTTGCTTCATCTTAACTAAATCAAACAAGGATAAAGGCAGAATACATTGAAAGTGCAGTGCTCTACCTAGGGTTTGTTTAGTTATCTATGTTTTCAGCTATTTGAAGAGGATCCCTGACACTTTCATGCCCTCTTCAACTACTTACCAGTCTAAAATATCTCCATCTCACTCAATTTGAAGTACCAAAAAATTTGCCTACCTTGCCCCATAGATATATCTGCAAAACCGAGCCTCATTCCCCAGACCCAAATCTGCCTTTCACATTTGAGCAAACAAAACATCGTCAAATTCAATCAAACACCTCCGTACATGTACCTAGCCTAAAATCAGTCATTACATTAGTCATCTCAAGCTTTCATAGGCCATCTTTTCTGAGATTGACAAGGAGAGAGCCCTCTCTCGACCTGGTATGGCTAGCTACTAGGTTAAGTGTGGTTTGATGTTACCCTAGATTCTGTTTTTCTCAGCCTAAGGTAGATTTAGGCCCTAACAATCGCAAATCAGAATATCGCAATATTAGTTATGGACAACTTCGAAGTCATTTAGTACTTTTTGATATGAGATTCGAGTGGCACACTTTTAACCCTTTTGAGCGCATTTCTCTTAAATGAATAATTATTCCATAAAGTAGTTGTTTACCATGTGTCAAACCTGATCCAAGTTATAACTATTTCGCATAATTCCATTGGGTTCAGATTGCATTGCATTTCACAATTTTTTCATGGTTCACAAGTTTGGCATTTGTGTAAAAGTTGCGACGCGATGATTGTTTGACTTATCATATGACAATATCGCAAATCACATATCATTAAAGTTTGCTTGTTTTTCATTTTTATGAATGCCTCTATGCGATTGAGATATAAATTAATTAATTCTATAGAAAATTGGTCAGGACTTAATCCCCTGGTGGTATAAGTTTGGATGCAATTTTAGCCAAAAGATCAGCATTTGTGTTCTAAAGTCTTAGAATTGGAGAAATGTTAAATGCTAAGAAATGTGAGGTGAGTTCCTAGACTAATGATTGATAATGCTTTAAATGTCCAGAAAGACAGTGAATAATATTCCTTACCTTTTTTATTATGATTTCCAAATCTCCAAAGACTTGAAGGTATTTGATATCAGGGCCTATGGCTTTATACAATCCTTGAACTAATGCCTCATACTCAGTAGTGTTATTCGTGCATTCGAATTCAAGTCTACATGCCAACATAGTTTTCTCTCCTTTAGCGCTAACTAATATGCAACCTGCCCCTCTACTCCATTAGATTTAGATCCATCGAAAAATAATTTCCAAAATAAATAATTAACTATAGGTTAATCTAAAAAATTGATACATTTAGAAGAATCTATTTGTGAATAATTTTCAATCTGTGAGATAACAAAATTTTCCAAAAAAGGTGAAGTGAGTGCAATTAAATTGCCCAAAAAAGATTCAACTAAATAATTTCCAATGATATTATTATTGTATGGAATGGGCTCATTTTATCCTTCCAATTTAGTCATGATATACTTTAAATGCTTCTCGTGATCGATGCTTATTTGATTTGTCTTACCATTGTAAGGAAGCCACATATGAGACCAGTCTGTTGCGAAATAGCCATGAAGCTTTTTGGACCAATCTCTGCTGAGGATAAAGCCATAAAATTTAGGAATATCAATGAATATAATGTCAATGACTTGACATAATTTTGGGTTTAATGAGGGTCTGATGGTAACCTCATTAATTTCTCCTATGACTTCAATTTATGTTTGATCTAACTATACAATGTGAATAACAGATCTCTGGGGTATTGCATTCAATTTTTCACAAACTGTCTTTGGAAAAATGTTGGATGAAGCTCCAAAATCAAATAAACAATTGTGAACATTCTTATTAAAGATTTCAAAAGTAAAAAGAAAAGGAGGAGTATGGGATTTAGATCTACCACCAATTAAGGCAATATCAACTAAATTCATTTTATTCGATGAAGTATTGTAGGGCTTATGTTGGAAATAATACTGAGAGGGGGGTTGAATCAGTATTATCAGATCAATAATTTTTCATTTCCCAAATATATTTATATACACTACTTATGTGAAGTTAACTAGTGTGTACACACTATTGTTATTAGAGAAACCAACGTATACCCAGAGAACTTGTGATTTAGTCTACTTATCATGTGTTGATCTTTAACCACTGCATCAGAAACTTATTAAATGGTGCAATTAAAAACAAAATAAAACATCACACATAAGCAACACAAATGAACACCAATATTTAAGGTGGAAACCCAATGTGAGTGAAAACCACCTGCTCTTGTCATCTCTCTCTTCTTTTAATAATAATAAAATATGTTTACAATCTTGTACTGGTGTAGACTCATACCAGTACGCAGGCACCCACCTGCAGAAGGCTACAACCTTCTCTCATTTTCTAACTTCTACTAGAAGGGAGCTACAACCCCCTAGCTCTTGTACTAGCTAATGTGTTTACTAGTACCTAGGCATTGGCCTACAAAAGGCCAAGACCTTCTCTCTTCTTCCAAGGACCACGTTTCATAAATTTTCAGACTGGATTCTCCTCGTACACAACAATACACATGAAGGCGTCTTTTCATTAAATTTTCATACTGGACCCATCAGAACTTTCAAACTATATCAACCAATAATCAGCTAATCTGAATAATCAGATCACTGTCACCAGAACATTGTGATGAACCTAGAAACCTGCATTATAATTTAGAACCAGTTGCAACCTTAAAAATCATGCATCAGAACATATATGCTACTTTCCTCAACCAAACCTGCATGTATACGACACTTCCTTTAACCAAACCTACGTATACCTTCAAAACAACTGAAACATAAAACTTCTGAATCAAGTCCGTATCAACGAGCAATATATTGAACATCTACTATCAATTTACAGAGCTTTAGATAGGCAGTAGTAGAGATCACCCTTCTCACTTATAAAATCAATCAATCAGATATCGAACTCCTTTTGCATTCAGTTTTAGATCTAAGAAGACTTCATTGACAGACAATAGTAAAACATCAGAATTGATCAGATAGGTCAGTCAGATCCGGAGAATAGAATTTTCTTTTGTATACACTACTTGGAAGAGTAGAAATTATGTGTACATGCACTTTTACCGAGACGAACCAGCGTATAGATATACAAATATTAACTCATAACTTCACTGCTATTCCGAACTTCAGACAAACCCTAATCATGACATTTAAAGAATAAGATAGGTGTACATAATTAGATCTAGCTCAATCAATATCAGATCATTCAATGATAAGTCATTTAAGGTGTCATGATCCTGATCCAACATTGAATTCAAGGTGCACAAAATATTTCAGATAAAATCACAAACATAGCCCCTACAAGATAAAATATACTTCAGATAGAAGTATTCCTTAGAAACCCTTTCACTTTCACTTCTTGGCCTTATGATCTTCTCCTCCTTATATAGTTTAAGGTCTTTCTCAATATCTCAGACCAAAACCACTTAGGACCCGTGGTATTCTTGGAGGGGATAAAATAGTCATTACTCCACTCAATATTGTGGGCTAACACCATGATATTGACCCCTGGTATTGTTTCCTCTTGAATTTCCTTGATTTTCCAACATATACGCACTTTTCTTCTTGTGGAAGTGTGTGCATACGTATACACTCTTTTTTTTCTGTGAACTAGCGTGTATACATTTTTTTGACTAAGTGGACCTATGTATACATCTTAAACTGCTTTACACCATCATTTACCTTCAAATTCTTCATTCTAATTAGTATACTTTAGTTCCATCTTCCTGTTCTTCTGTACCAATGCCCTGTTACCTATGAATAGACTTGTTACACTGTGAGTTTCCTTCCATGAAAATTGAATTAACCTGTGAGTGAGTTTCCATCAAGGACAACACTTGTATCATAATGCCAACAATATCCCCCTTTGGACTTGATGGAAACCATGTTGTTGTTGATTAATGGCAGTTGTAGAAATTGTTAGAGATAACAAGCAAAACCAAAATACTCTCCCCCTTTGACATCAAGGGCAAAGGGCAGACGAAGATACTCTCCCCCTTTGAGATAAAGGGAAAAGAGCTGACCAAAATGAAGACTTTCATATCTGACCAGCTGAATATGAACATTGATCATGCTCCCCCTAGGAATATGGTGAATTATCTAATTAAACTCCCCCTTTGTACATGCTCAGGTGCACTATACCATCCATGCTCCCCTTGAGCACATGCAGAGTCTGTAGATACATGTTTCAAAAGAACACCATGAATCTATAACTCAACTAAGTGAGTTTGACATCCCTATGACCAATGACTCAGACATACATCAATCACCCAACCAAGTGGGGATATACCAATTGTTTATACATGATATAAATACAACAATTATTAAATCATCCATCCCATGCAAAGTGGGGATACAAATTACATCATATTTCCAATAGGACTCATTGAAATATAGACCATGACAGAAGAGGTCATATCACAACCTAGATCTTTACATGACTTATACAACAAATGATATAAGTATTTGAAGCCTTAGATGAACTCAGCAACCATGATGCCAACAATGTTGAATGTGTATGACGGCTAATGATCCCCCTGAACATGTGCTACCTGTGCATTGTCAAAAAGTCATTCATCAAGGCATCTTTGTGAGTTAGATAAAAGTCAATGAACAAAGCATATCGTCAGACTGTAATCGTGGATATTAGACAGAGAACCCATATCAGAGTCTGACCCACTATTTTTCTATCAGAAAAACATATGCACTCCTTCAACCACAAAAATCCATGTGCATACGGGATTATACTTCATGAAACCTACATATAATAACCCTCCCCTGAAAACTGGATTTAGCAGCAGGATGATGCAACAACTACTCCAAGCCTTTGTCTGAGATATTCAAATGTTTCTTTGGGAAGTGGTTTAGTGAATATATCAGTAACCTGTTCTTTGGAGGGAACATATTTCAATTTAACCTTTTGTTCAAGCACTTGTTCTCGTAGAAAATGGTACTTATTGGGTATGTGCTTGGTCTTGGAGTGCATGATAGGATTTTTCGAAATACTGATTGCACTTGTATTATCACAAAGAATGGAGATGGGTGGAGTACATGTTATCTGAATGTCTTGCAATGTTTTCATCATCCAAATTAGTTGTGTGTATCAAGATGTAGCAACCACATATTCTGCTTCAGCTGTAGATAAGGAAATCGAAGTTTGTTTCTTGTTGAACCATGACACTAATCAAGAACCCATATAGAATGCACCTCCACTAGTGCTCTTTCGATCATCAGCATTTCCTTCCCAATCTGCATCTGTATATGCATGAAGAGTAAGGTCTGTATCTTTAGGATACCATAGTCCAAAGTCCTAAGTTCCTTGAAGATATTTGAAAATTCTTTTGACTACGTGGAGATGTGATTCCTTTGGATTTGGTTGGAACCTTCTAACAATTCCTAGTGCATTCATGATATCAGGTCTGCTACCTGTTATATAAAGCAACTTCTAATCATAGATATGTAAGTTGGTTGGTTTACTACTAGTGATTCATCATTAGAACTGAGACTACATCCTTTTACCATTGGAGTACACACCGTTTAGAATCTTCCATTCCGTACTTCTTCAAGATCTACTTGAGATATTTGGTTTGTGAAAGAAAGATACCATCTTTTGTTTTCTATACTTGTAGACCAAGAAAATAAGTAAGTTCACCAAGTAAGGAGATTTCAAATTCTTGCTACATTACTGAAGGTAAATTCCGACTCATGGATTCTTCATTTCTACCAAAGATGATATCATCAACATAAACAACAATAATTAACAATTTATCATTATCAACCTTTGTGTATAGATTGCTATATGCAGAACCTTGTTGTTGTAGATATTTGTCAAGGTGGTAATACCAAGCCCTTGGACCTGTGTTAGACCATAGAGAGCCTTTTTGAGCTTGCATATGAGTTTCTCATAATTTCCAAGAATGAATCCTTTTGTTTGTTCAATATAAACTTCTTCTTGTAAATCTCCATTAAGAAAAGTTGATTTTACATCCATTTGATATACTTTGAATTTTTGAAAACTAGAAAGAGCAAGAAACATCCTTATGGCTTCAAGTCTAGCGACGGGTGAAATAGTTTCTTCAAAATATATACCTTCTTGTTGAGCATACCATTTACAAAAAAGTATTGCCTTATTTCTAATAACTTCTCCATTTTCATTCAACTTATTCTTAAATATCCATTTTGTTCCTATAACATTTTTATCATGAGGTCTAGGAACTAATTCCCAAGTATCATTCTTTTCAATTTGGTCAAGTTCTCCATCCATGGCCTTATTGGCATGTTGGGGCCTGACCCAGGGTCAGAAGTGTTTTAGCCAAACAAATCCTGAAACTACTAGCCCTTTCGGCAATAGTCCACAGGGCGCGAACTGAGGTCTCACCAAAGGTAGTATGGAAGGGTGCTGGAACCAGGTTTCTGCACCATTGGGATGTCTTGATGAGTCTTGGAAGGCTCGTGATCCTACTCTACACGCTGTGCTACTTCCACGCAACTATCTGTCCAATGCAACTACCTTCGCGTGGCTTAGTTGAAGATCACGAATGTTCTTTACCCTTTACTATGCTTATTAGTATTATAGATCTTAAATTAAATTAAGTGGGCCTAATACTTTCATTTACCACTCAATATAAATAGACATGCGCGTAGTCATAACTGTAACAGATGCTCAAACAGAAACTTAGAAACATATATGCAATATTCCAAAACCAACTTATCTTTATTAATGCCTTTTCCAGTTACAATCCACTTCCTGCCCTGCGCACATAGCTGCAGGGGTCCGTGCACACAGCTGTGGACTCTACTAGGCCTCCACGCACACAGTTGCGGAGCCTCTATCTACTACCACGACCCAAGACTTGGACTTACAGACTCAGAGCGAAGATCGCATTCAAAAACCCATATCACTTAAGATTTGATCTAAAACTTACCTCTATCCTTAGAGCCTCACTCTATTTATACATTCCCATGGTCCGTGGACCATGGGTAGGCTGACTCACTTTACATTACCTTACATTATTTGAGGGTTGACAACCCTTTGACTTGACTCATTACAATTCACGCTCCGCGCACTTCGCGGAGCCTTTACAATACCATTACCCAAAATTGTGGGATTTAAGCCCCAAAACTGTTACATGGGGGATCCGCTACCCAACAGGCCCCCAACAAAATCATCGTGACTCATCTTGAGTCACCTAGCTGGTGCGGTGATGTTCACATGAAGTTCATCCAGCGACTTCTACGCTTCTCTTACGTCCACAACACATTCTTCCGCTGTCCGCTGTACCCATTGTGCGTGTATCTCCGATGCTTCATCATCAGGTGAAATTATTTGCCTGAGTGTGTATATGCCCTACATCTGTGCAAACTTTGCCTCGATCTTAGCTATGACCGCGAATGATTCCTTGAGCCATGGTTGGACGTGTTCCTTAAGCACTGCTTCTGTTTGGCGCGCGGCGTCCACCTGTGTTTTGAGAGCCCGGGCCTCCCTCATCTTGGCTAGTCGCTGAGTAAGGGCGATCGTCTGCGCAGTCCCCCGGATATTGTCGTAGGCCTACTGCAGCCCCCCACTTCCATCTCTAATCGCTGTAGAATTGGGTCTTCCTATAGTGAAATGACGGTGACGAGTGACTGATCTAACAAGACCGTGCAATCCTGTATGACGCGCTCTATTATTTCCAACCCTAATTAAATGTTGCGTTTCTGTTACTATCTGACTTTCGGTGATGTAGCGGGTTACACTTTCATCCTCAGCTTCGTGATCTGCAAGTTGAGGTCCATCTGGATCTTTGTTGCTTCATCCTATGCCTGGCAGAATCCACTGGCCAGTTTGTGGATCTGGATACCCACTTGTAAGTCTGCTGCAATCTGTAGCTCGGCGATGCGGTGACATGCTTCCTCAACTATTTTCTCCAACTGCTGGGCCTGTGCTACCACTTCATCACGTGGAAGGCTCAGTTGCTCGATGTTGATGCATTGTTCACGAAGCACCTGGAATTTGCGTCTTTCCCTAGTGCGGAGCTCTGTCGTCGCTCCATCCTGCAGCTGCTATAATATTTTTGGTGGCAAGGAGGCCAAGTTTAAACCAAGTCCCTTGAGTCAGCTTACCGTAGCTCTGTCCTCCGTATTGGTCATTATCAGTGCTCCTTCTGGTAGCACAACAGTATTTTCCATTTTGGCTCGCAACAATTGCTTGGTTGCTGATGTATCCGTATCCCCGGCTACCGTTGCTTGCTGTGGGGCCCATACCTGAAGTTCCTGGAGTTGTGCCCTGAGCTCCCCCAACACATTCTGTTGCTCCATCATTGCCTCCTGGAGCGCCTCCCAGGTGACTTCGCAAACTATGTCGTTGATGTCGTATAGGTTACCCTCGGTCAGTGTCATAAGCTCCCCATCCAACTTGGAAGCCTTGGTCTTCTTCCATTGTCCTGTTCGTTTAGTTGCGCACGACTGTTTTAATTGTGTAGAGGTGGTGCTTGGGTCTGCACCTTCCGTCGTATCATCTGTCCCCTGTCCTGTGGTCATGTTCGAGCCTTTTTCTTCTTGTTTCATAGTGGCCACTCCTACCGTTGTCTTCTTTGCAACGGCCTTCGCTGCCTCCTGGGACGCCCGTACTTCCTTAGCTAGCTATTCGTTCCGCTTCTATTGTACTATCATCTTGGTAGCAGCCTTCTATCTTTGAATCTCTATCTCATCACGTCCCACAAAATCTGGTGCATGCCATTCCATTGGCCATGTGTCGAGCACTGCAAAAACAACATCATCTATTGTAATGAAGGGGAGCGTGGTCCACTTCTGCTCTGGATTCTGTCATGCCCTGATATACACATTGTGCATATTTGCTTTAAAGTCTACAAAACTCTTCAGATTGTCGTAAACCGAGGGGGATAGGCACGACCGCTTGTTGATCCATAGTCTTATGCTCACTTCCATTAGTACCCAAAAGATCTTGGTTTCTCGGATGCACGTGGCATCCTTCATTGCCCATAGCGATGTGTATTTTGCTGCCTCTGGCCAGTCCTGATCAACGGGAGGAAACTGACTATCCTTAGGAAATTCTCCTATAACCAACAGGATAGATAAGAGCAACCACGCGTAGTGGAAGGTCTTACCCTGCTCCTGGGCCTCCCTGCAGTTCGTCAGGAATTCCTCGCAGAGGAACTGCGACCAGTTGAATTGTACCCCTTCTGCGCATTTCTCGGCCAACGCGATGACCATTGTTGGTACCTCATTACCATGGCATTTTCTCATCACCTTCCCTGCCAACAACTAGGTAGCGATGCGGACCCCTTTGTCCTGAATGCTAGTAATAATGTAACCCCTCTGCTTTTTCTCCAACTTATATTTCTTTTTCATGGCCTCTGCAATCATCAAGTCTCCACTTGCACCAGCTATTTCCGCGGGGTCCCTTCCTGCACAGGGAAGCCAAGAAATCCTATGCATGAGCTCCGTTGTGATGGGAATGGGCTCTTCCAGCCACAAGTACCCATCGTGCACTAGGCAAAGTAGTTGTCAGATGACAAATATCATGATTGGTGCCCAATGAATGTGTGGAATTGATAGGAGGTGGGGTAGCCTGACCTCCTCTACCCTGTGCAGCCACTTTCGTGGCTGCAGTGTTGTAACTGCCCCCTTCGTGCATAGTTTCATCAGCTGGCTAGTTTCCAAATGAGGGAAATTCTTGCTATTTGCGAGGTCTTAGTATTCAAACTTCATAGTGGGTACACGGCCCATAGTTGAACCTTCAAACAAAACTTTTGCGGGGGAGGAACAGGGTGTTGAGTGTGCTCTTAATGACATCCAAATCTTTAGGTACTTTTACCCTCCTTTTTCGTGGAGGGGAATACATGGGCAGCTTTACCGTGGTGCACACTGGCAGGGTATCTTCTTCCATCTCTTCCTCTTGTTCCAGCTGTTCAAAAAAGATTGGAGGATCCTCTTCCTCATCATTTCTCTCAATATTTACAATTTTTCCTTTCTCTTCCATCGACAGTTTGTTGAACCACGGGTTTCGTAAAGACTTATGAACTGGTTTGGCTGCCTGTGGATTCTTTTTGGCCCTTGGCATTTAGGGCGATTTTGGAATTTCCTGCACATCCCCGACTGGTGACATAGGGCTTGGTGTGGCATCCTTGGCGGTCGACATTGCTCTTCTGAGAAGGTCCTGCGTCTCTTTCAGTAATGCTTCAAATGCTGAACTCGCTATCAAAGCCTCTAAAGCCGTAAAGTCCATGTGCAATAACTGAATTCTCAAGTTGCCAAGGGTTGTTCAGCAGATGACCATCTGGGATTTATAGGCCTGCCAGAATTCAAATTCGACCGTTCCCCCCTTTCTTGGCTCATTAATGCAATATTGGCGGCAGATCTTTTCAAATCTAATTCTGACCCCGTGTCTTAATTGTCCGCCGCCCACTCCTCGTTGCCTTAAATTGGACATCTTGTCATGAACAGTGTCACCAATGGTCACTTTCCATCCCATCCATGTGGAAGTGCAGCCGCTTGTGTGTGAACACGATCAGTGTGTCATACTGATCTTACGCGCAACGTCCGGGTCGTGCAGCTCCCATACAGACTTTTTTATAGTCTCACACTCTCTTTCAACTGCGTGGAGCGCTGAGACTGTGCTTCCTACGGATAGTCAAGTGGTCACACTACTGGTGCGAGGCTTCGAGTCACTGCCCAACTTGATCCGTGGGCCTTCCTTAGTTACCCTTGAGCCAATCAGCACCTCGCATTCTCCCCTATGTGGAGTGCTTTCTTGGTTGCTTCACCTGATAAGGTGTAGTCGCAGCCATGGTAGTATAGTCACCAGCTCCTGGCGACAATCTGCTAGCATGGTGGTGGGGTTGCCCATACGTGGCCCCGTCCTATTGTTGGCGTGTAATGCTTGTGAGATTTTGGTTTCCAGTTCTCTGATATCCTCGTCCATTAATGCATTTTTCTGCTTCAATCGTACCCGATCTTCTTCGAGTTCACGCAGCTCAATGTTCCCTCGCTGAATGGCTTCTTGAATCTGCATATGTTTGTCCTCGCTCTGCTGCATAATTTCTTCGCTCTGGTCCTCGCGAGTTGCAATTATGGGAGTGATTGTGTGAGGATTCTTTCCCAAAACTACGGCCTTGACTCCACTCGTCGTCTTTGGAACCTTTTATGTGCCCCAGTTCCCGCACATGGCCCTATATGCCCATCGGACCGCTGGCACGCGCAGGTCCCAATCAGTTCGTCCTGTCTGGTAAATTCTGTTCATGATTCTGTTAGCTACCTATACCAATAGGTTTCATTTTTCATGATTGGCAAGGGAAGTACCAATATGATCTACTTTGGTAATGCAAAGATCTCATATTTGTGCGGAAAACACCTATCTGCAGTTGGTTGATGCTGTCCTACTTCTGAATGGGTGATCCAACAGTCTAAGCTGGGTCATGCCATGTTTCAATTGATTGTTGTAGATTAGAGAAAGAAATCTGTCCAAAATGATTCAATCTTGGCAGATAAGGTAGTTAGGTAGAGAATGAAGGTTCCCAACTGTTTAATCTGGGGCCTTGGAAGTAATAAGGCTAGCCTTAGATAGAAAATCAAAAGGAAAAAGCCAAAGGAAAAGAAAAGGAACATGAGGGTTTGCAAGTCTAAGTGCACCCTCCTTGAAGTAACAAAAAATGCTAGGCAATAGAATGGGTAGGTAGATGGGGTTGCAGAAGCATGATTTGTGACATTTCACTGGCCTAAGCAAAGGAAAAACATGGTGTCAGTGCAGATCTTCTTATTCAGCAGTTTTGTAGCAGCAAGATGAAGCATGTCTAACTTCCCAATTATCCCCCATCACATTCCTTGCTAACATCCCAATACCACCTTTGTTCATGAGGGAAAAACAAACTCATTGATTGATTCTTGTTACATAAAAGAGCCACATTTCCTGTGTAAAATTCTTTTCATTTTGATCTACTCTCCTAACTAAGTTTGTTCCCTAAACAACTTAGTCTTTGCTTCCTCCCATTCCTATTCCCCTCCAATGCTAACTACTAACTCTATCTATACTTAACTCCCTATGTTCCCCTTTCCCTATTACTATAGCACTATGGTGTATAAAACCCAAAAAATATGTATATTCCCTCCCCTTTGGCATTATAGCCCTATGTTCAAATATTGGATAACCATGCAGAATCAAAATTTTATTCGAAGTGTGTTGTTTAATGTCAGGGATTAAACTGACCCCTGGTTGGTTTAATAACCTAAGTCCTACCCCTTTTTTCCGTTACAACCCCTTCACAATGTTCTACCCACCCTATTTGCAACAAACATTGTAAAAACCCACCTTTACCGCCTATCCAAAGTTTTGTTATAATGCGCATTGAATACAAAAAACATTGAAAAAACCCATATTTTCTTTGGTTTCCAAAGTCCCGCCCGGGCGCACATTTCAAGGAATATGATTGTTTATTTCCCGCCTCGCTGCCATATCGTCCTTTCATGTTTATAACCCGTCGACCGTCGGATCTGGGCTTTCCCATCCGACGGCCCATATCAATATCGGGCCGCCCCCGATGTCCGGACTATAGCACCCGAAAAGTGTCAGAGGGTGACGTCAGGGCAGTGCCACGCATTGCTCCCAGGTTATATCGGGAGGCCGCCTGCCAATACCACGCCCGTACAATAAGCGGTCCGAAATTACCGCTTACCGCTTTCGTTTACCGCCCGCCCACGTCACGCCTACACCATGCCCACGTCATGCCAACTCAGCGTTGCGTCAGCGCCCAGCCCGCCATCACTCCGACCTGTCTGCCACATCACCGGTCCCCGTGGACCACTCACAAGCTGCCACGTCACCTTTCCGTACCCGACCCCACCCGATGACATCATGCTGACGTCATCCAAAAAAAGCGCGCCAAAGCCAAAATTGTCCATATTTTGCCAAAATTCACGGTTTTTTTGCATTTTTAGCGCAAGACTGTTCTGCCTCCTGCATGCGAATTACGTCCATTTCGCCGCCAACCTACTGAAAGCTACTCCAGAGCTGCTGTCGCCTACAAGTCGACTTCAACCAAGCCTCCTCCATTGCTCCACGACCAGGTACTTACCAAATTCTCCATCCGCCTGGTCCATTCCATTCTGAATTTGTAAAAAACCGTTGAACTGCCCTTTTCACCTAAGAATTCGACCTGCACTGCCTTGGAATCAATCTAATTTCTCCTACACCAGCCAATTGTGCCCAATTGCACCTAAATTATCCTGTCAACACTGTAAACCTACAATTTTACCTTAACCTGTTGCGCAAAACTGCATTTGCCCGAAGTTTGTTATAATTCTGATTGAAAACACATACAGACCATGGAAACACCAATAGCATTGAACATTCCACCCTTGAATGCCCCACACAGAGAGCTAGAATGGCAGGCCCTAGGTGATAGAGATTACCAGATGACAGAAACACTCTCAATGCACACCAAATATAATATTCATGTACTCAATGAGCTGAAGGCCAAGCACCTCAATGGAACTGATATTCTAGGGATTTGGGACTCCAATTTGCCCATTTATAACCTCCCTCAAGTCAATGTCCTTCCAGATTTAATTCACAGATGCAGTGCCAACTATGACCCATGTCAAAGAGCTGTCCTCAATACCTCAGGTTCAATTTTGTTCCATGTCACCCCTGAGGCTATAAATCAGATGCTGAACTTTCACTCTACAAAGCCATTGACTCCTCTTTCCATGATGGACTTGCTAAAGAAAGGAGGCAAGTTGTCTAGTGCCCAAATCTTAAAGATTAATCAGCTATTCATTGAATCAGGCTCTCAAACTGTGAGGACCCCTCCTATAGGAAATGTATATTTCAATGAGTTGGGCAAGTTGCTTGTGGATTTGATCAGTTATGTCCTGGGTTACAGATCAACTGAGGATTCTGATGAAACCATTCTATCAATGATGTCTATCTTCTCCCCTGGAATGCCTCCTTCTGTGCACTACGATTATGCTGCCTACATTGCCAATAAGATTCATGAGCAATTGATGAATCTAGAGAGGGAAAAGGTGTTTAGGTACACTTCATACATCTATCACTTGTTCCTGTTTTATCAACCTAATAGCTTCCCTATTACTCTCAAGAAGTTTGATGCTCAGGGAAACCCAAGGTCTGTGGTATTTTGGACTTCAGTCTTTCATCACATATCTTATTCACCATACAGCTATTGTGAATTCATAGACCTCTTTATCCATCCAGCTATGTCCTTGCTTTTGGGTACCCCTCCTCCAAGATTAACAGATTAGATGCAAAGGATTCTCCAGCTCTCAAAGGCCTACAGCATTGGGGATTGGTACTTTTACCAAAACCATACAGTGATCAGAATATATGGCTGTGAATTGGCCCCATATAGGCTGCCAAGATATGTCCCTATGAGACTCTTTGCCTTAGAGTATTTCAGGCAGTTTGGAAATGCAGACATGGTCCATTTCCACAGCAAAAACAAGAAGGTACAACTCAAAATCAGAAACCAGCTAGGCCCATTTCTTTATAATAAAAGGGAAGAAGGATGGAAAGAAGCAGATAAGATCCTAGAGGGCCTCCGATTGCAAACCAGTTTCCTCTGGTCACCCTATGACCCCAATCACTTCATTAGTCTTAGAAGGGTCAAGTTTAAATTAGCTAGCTATGATCATGTCAGGCTGCCCCACATTGAGAAATATGCCAATTTGTTAAGATGGAACGAGGGCACATTAGAGGAAGCAAGTCCTAGAGAGGAAATACTACATAAAGAAGCAAAGAATCTTGAGAAAGAAGCTGACTTGGAAACTTGTGGGCAAGTTTCCTCTTCTTATCAAAGGCAACTTGGAGCAGCTACCTCATCCTCTACAGCCCACCAGCAAGCAGCTAAAACTACTCCTCAGGTAGCGAGCAAGGGTAAAGAAAAGGAGATGGAGCAAGAACAGCCACCCCCTATAGCAGAACATCAAAAAGAACAGCCAAAGCAGCAAGAAGAAACAGCTGAAGCTCCAATATCTACAGAGCAGCAGGTTCAAGAAAATGTGCTTTCTAGGCAGGAAGCGACAGTGGAGGCCTCGGTGCTGCGAACTCCACTAAATGAAGAAAGAAGCAGGAAGAGGGATAGAGAGCAAGAAACTCCCCTCACCACCTCCACAAATCAAGGGGAGAAAAGGCAGATATTAAATCCTCTTTCTGAAGAGGAGATGCCTATTGGGCAATCCTTGGGCATGGGCCCCCCTAGCATGGAGGCATCTGCCAGTTCCTTTCAGCAGGAACAAGAAAGAACCCTTGGAGGAGAGGTCAGCTCCTCAATCCAGCAAAGGAGAGCTGAATCGGGCATAAAGCAACAATTTATTGATATAAAGAAGAGAAATGAGCCAGTCAGGCTCTAGTTGTACAATCACTTGCTTAAAATGACCCCTACAAACCAGCAGAGGCTTATGTCAGCATATGAGATAACAGAGGGAAAAATGACCATGAGTCATTTCATGCCTACTATGCTACAGCCACAGTCAGCTGCAGATTATATAAGGACCAACCTTGAGGTTCTTACAAAAGACATCCACCCTATGGACCAAATAGAGCTTCATGAGCAAACAGGTGAGATGGTCTATTCAACTCTGGCAGGCAAGAAGAGAAGTGAAGGCTCTTAAGGAGAAGATAAAAGAACTGGAGAAAGAGCTCTCTCTTAACAAAGTGGTGGCTGAGATTAAGAAAGTCCTGTGGGCCAATATTGGCCAATCAATAACAGATCAATGGCAGTACATAGAAACTATCCATGAGCACATGGAGCTCATAGGCAGGGCACACAATGAAAGCCAAAGAGCAAGGGCATCTCTAGGCACTATGCCTGAGATAGCCAATAGAATGATCAATGTTCTCAATAACCACACAGGCCCTCAGCTGGCAGCAATAGGAATCACCAATAGAACTGACACCATCTTGCTGATAAAGAGGGTCCTCACTTTGAGAAATCTGGTGCAGACATTGGATAGAAGGTGCCAGGAGATGCAAACAGAGGTAAACAAATTCACAGACAAATTCACAGCATTGCACAGCAGAGGCCTTCCCAGCTTACTGAACAGCGCAGGAAGGCTACTATCCCATGAGAACTATGCAAAAAGGGTAAATACATTTGCCACCAATCAAATCACTTCAAGATCAAGTATCTTAGAGGAAGCAGGGCCTGCATCTGGGTAGAGCCTCTATGAGAAAATAGAAAATTTGTTTTTTTATCATGAATGAAATCAGGCATCTGTTTGAAGTGCCTCCTAATTACTTCAAATATACTGAGGCAGATGAAACATTAGGCACAATTTTGAGGCATCAGTTGCCTACATAGGAATGGTGGACCAGCATGATACAGATATTGCTGTGAGCCAACAGGTATTCATCAGGTTTTTTCATAAAAAATATATATAAGTCATCATGTTCAGACAGTTGATACATTCACCATGACAGTAAAAGAGTGGACTGAGCCAACTCAGCAAACCAATTTGGCCACCAAAGCAACCCCGACAGATGCAGATGACAGGGCTGAGAAAGCTACAGCATGACAGAGCATTAAAGGCACATCATTCAGGATTAATGCAGAGCGCTCAACCGACTCAGTGGCCTCCAAAAGTCAAAAAGGTTTCTGACGGAACTAAAGGGTATTCATTGTATCTTTAGAATAGCAATAACTCTCTTATCTGCTATTCTAAAAGTTGGTGAGCGCAATTATTGAACAAATGACTCAGCGATTCAGATATTTTGTAAAACTGATTGTATATATTTCCCCTCACATAAGCTTGCAGGGGTTGTTGTTTTTATCTTCAAAAGAACCTATGCTGTAAATTTCAGATGTTTTAATACAGAGAGCGGATGGAATTTCCAAAGTTCTGAGTTGTTTGATGTGTTGCGGTGTGATGGCTTACTGCTACAGGATTCCTGTGTATTTCATGGCACAATAAGTTTTCTTGAACTCTTTTGTTATGTATTTCATTCTTTTATAATCTGTTCATGCTCTATATTTCACAGTTTAATAGCACAGAAAAAGAATAGTTTCAGGATTTGTTCATTAACACCCTGAACTCAATCTATGCTGTTATGAATGTTTTCCTCTAAGTATTAGTTATGAAAGTGTAATTCTTAATTGCTTCACCTTCAGACTAGAACTTCACAGTGACTATTATTCAGGAATTCAAATCTGCTCCTGGGTGATATATCCCTTTCTCACATCACCAGCTTAGTGAAAAACTCTTAATTGCCTTTCACTGGCTAATTATATTTCATCATCACAATTTTAAGTTTGTTTCATGACATATCTAAATGGCCCTGCAGTTCTAAGCAATCTTACTCAATACCTCAAACAACCCATAATCACAGACTCCATTGCCCAATGGACTGAAACTGTCTGAAGATCTCATCTTAGATACTGAAAGACATCAATCAACCAAAACTTTAAACCAAACCCTCACCTCATAACTAGCCTAAGATCCTCAAGAACAAAATTAAAAACTAAAAGAGAGAGCCCTCTCTGGTTACAGGTTGGCTAGAACTTGTAATCCAAAGCTTGGTTAGTGGTTACCCCGGCCGTATTCCCTCAGGAGTCAAAGGGAACAACCTGGGTGTTAACATAAATGGTGACTCCGCTGGGGACCTGAATGAACTTTATAACCCCCTGTTTGATTCTTAATACTGTAGATAAAGCCTGAGTGACAACCAGACAGCCTTAGAAACTGCCTCTGCTTTGCATTTGCAGGAGTACATAAAAGTTGCCTCAGTCAATCTTTATTCAGTCTTAAGTTCCATACAGATGTGCTATGCCTGATCAGTCCTTGTCAAATATCACTATCTCCGAGAAAATTCTCCTAAAGAAAATCACAGAAACTGGCTCCTAAGAAGAAAACTCGCTACACAAGGTCAAACCTAGACCCTAATCCATCACCTGAATTCCAAAATCCAAACTTGATCTCAAGAATCCTTAAGAGACACAAATCAGAAGGGACTCTATCTGATTCAAGTTCTGAAGCAGGTCTTCAAACTGACATTCCAACCCCTGCTAAGGTTTCTCCACATCCTCACACCACTGTCCCACAACCTCCTAGTTCTTCATCTACTTCACAAGGTATCCTTTCAGCCACTCCATCAACTACACATACCCCTCTCATCCCCTTTCCTCCACTTGTCCCATTCATTCCTGTTATCCCTATTGTCCCACCAAACATGGCTAATAGATATGCTACACTGCAGTTACCTGCCAATCCAGGGCCTATACCTCAAGATTACCAAAGCAAGATTTCATATTTTGATGGTACTGGCTCTTACCCAGCCCTTCAACATACCAAGAAAATGCAGGACTACTTTGAAAATTATGAGATAGATGATGATGGGGTTAGAATGAAAATTTTTGTGCAAAGCCTAACAGGAGATGTAAGATCATGGTTTAGGGCACTCCCAACAAACTCCATAGTTGACCCTGAAGCCCTATATCAAACCTTTATCAATAGATGGGAGAAGAAAAAGGATCCACTTCACATTTTATCTGAATACAATACTATCAAAAGAGGTTCCCAAGAAATTGTCCTGGACTATTGTGCTCGGTTTAACAATGTCTACATTGCTATTCCCCAAAATCTCAGACCCCCACCTGACCTAGCTCTATACACCTTTCCTAATGGGTTTGATTCAGATATGGCATACCAATTGAGAGAAAGAGCTCCCCGGACTTTAGCTGAAATGCAAGACATAGCAGTGAGTGTAGAAGCCAACTTGATAGCTAGGAGAAATAGGACCAGAACTGAAAGAAAGACCACCTTCAAAGAAGAGCCTTCAGGCTGGGATCAGAAATTAGATGCAATAATCACTGGCATGCATAGGTTAGGTGACAGAGTAGAGTCAATTGAGAGGAAGTCATCATGGGAAGCACCACAAAATAATCCAATCAAGAATCCCAATTTTAGAAGAAATCAAAATCCCAATGTCGGCAAGGCCAGCCCTGAACCAGAGATAAGGCCTCCGTTCCAAGAAAACTATGCTGAAGCATCTACTTCTAATGAACAGATAGATGATACCCACATCAATTTGATGGGCCTTAACAATGATCAGCAAGTCTTTCTGAGTCAAGAAGATCATGAAGATGAAGACATCAAGCAATTCCAAACCAAATCAGGTGAATCATTTGATTTCAAAAAAGGCTATGAAACAGCTGTTTTTGAAGTTCATAAACAATACAAATTAAGAAGCAGAACTGTAAATGTGCCACAGCCTGAGAAAACAAAGGATAGCCTACAGCCTAGGAAAGCTATTGTCACAGAGCCTACTGACAAAACTGATTCAAATACAAATGAAGTAATAGTTGAAGAGGTAACAGAACCATTTCCCTCAAATCAAGAACCAAGGGCTACACCTCCTTTGCAGCACAATCCAAGCATCACTTTCCAAAAGATGTGAAAAAAAGACAAGCCTCAAGATCAAAATGAGAATCAAGAAGAAAACTCTAAGACCTCAATTGAGAGAGAGAAGGTGGTTAACCAGAACACCAAGACCCAATCTGAAAGACCTTTTGACTTAGAAGCTGAAATTGGAAAGTTGAAGATAGCCATTCCTCTTTCAGAGCTAGCCAAGCATAACATTTACAAACAACAAATCAAGAAGTCCCTTCAACTTACTCATAATAAAGATGATGTCAATGTGTTGAATGATACCCCAGATCTACTTTTCGGTCCAGAGGTTGATGGAAAGACAGCAGTTACAGGAATCTTACCTTTTTATGTCAGCTTGCATGTTCATGATAAGATATTACACAATGCAATGTTTGATTCAGGTGCTTCTCATAACCTGATGCCCAAATCAGTCATGGAGAGGTTGAATCTAGATATTACAAGACCATATAAGGACCTATTTTCATTTGACTCCAGCCAAGTTAAGTGTTTAGGCTTGATAAAAGACTTATGTGTGTCCCTTGTCCAGTACCCAAATAAAACAATCTTAATGGATGTGGTAGTTGCTGATATCCCACCCAAATATGGAATGTTGTTGTCAAGATCATGGGGAGCCAAACTCCAAGGTTCCCTGCAATTAGACATGTCATATGCCACTATCTCTATTTTTGGGCAGCCAAAGAGGCTATACAGGGAGTCACTCATGAAGTACATGGTGAGCAGTGAAGAAAAACCTCAAAATTTCCCTATTTATGCAGTCCATTCAGACATGGATTCCTTCATTCTGTTTAATGATGAGATAAGTCCAATGAGTGATAATAAATCTGTCATACTTGAACAAGATCTGCATATGAGTGAGGAATCAAGTTCCCAAGAAATCAAGGTTGTGCAATCAAGTGATGAAACTGTCCTAAAAGGAAAACCGGGTGAAAGACAAGCACTCCAACTTATAATCCCAAGTCATGGAGAAAATGGTAAAAATCCCCTAAATCAAGAGATCCTATGGTTTCTTGAGTTTGATGGATCAGTCAACAAATTAGGGGCAGGAGCTGGAGTGTGGATTCATAACAAACAAAGAAACCATGCACAAGGTCGAGCCTACAGGCTTAATTTCAGATGTACTAATAATATGGCAGAGTATGAAGCTCTTCTGCTAGGCCTCAAACTGGTAAAATCATTTCAGGCCACAAAATTTTCAATCATGGGAGATTCAGACCTTATTATCCAACAAGTGAAAGGCAATTTTGTCACAAATGACAAAAGACTAAGATCATACAGGGCTGCTACTATTGAAACACTCAAAGCTTTCACTGAATTTCAAATGACCAAAATACCTAGGACTCACAACCTTCATGCTCATAGCTTAGCTACATTTGCCAGTACATGCAAATTGCCTTTTGAACCCAACCACTGCTTTACACCTGAGATAAAACACAGACCTTCTGTCCCAAACAATGTCAAAGATTGGCAAGTGTTTGAGGATGACACACAAATAAACAGTTTCTTAACCTTGCAGCATGAATTTTCAAACTTAAACATTGATGTTGATTCTGTGAAAGACACACAGCCATTGAGTGAACAAGACCAAACAGCAATGTCACTCAAAACAGCAAATCAAATACTTTGTCCAACAAACTTTGACAAGGAAAAAATACAAGAACTTGAACAATTGCATTTTGATGAAATAGCTGGTACAGAGGCTGAAATCATAGAGCTAAAGGATAACTTTCTACCAACAGGCCTAACTCCATTGGAGGACATTTTTGACTCAAATGATGTTCCTAGAAAACCAAAAATGCAACCCCTTAATGCTGCCATTGAAGAATGCAACATTGGAACTATTGAAAAGCCCAAGATAATAAAATTGTCTGCATCTTTACCCCCTGACCAGAAGCCTAAATACATTGACCTCTTTAAAGAGTTCCAAGATGTGTTTGCATGGAGTTATGAGGATTTGAAATCCTATGACACCTCTATTATTCAACACACTATCCCTCTCAAGCCCAATCAAAAGCCATTCAAGCAAAAATTGAGAAGAATCAATCCTATGCTCCTCCCTTCAATTGAGAAAGAGGTACAAAAACTCTTTAAAGCTGGTATCATAGCACCAATCAGGTTTTCAGACTGGATTTCAAACTTGGTCCCCACAAGAAAGAAAACTGGGGAGATTAGGCTTTGTGTTGACCTAAGGAATTTGAATCAAGTGTCCCTTAAAGACAATTATCCCTTACCAAAAATGGATCATATTCTCCAAAGAGTGGTGGGGGCTTCAAGAATTTCATTACTTGATGGATTTTCAGGTTTCAATCAGATCCTAATCCATCCTGATGATCAAGATAAAACAGCTTTCACAACCCCATGGGGAACTTTCAAATATGTTAAAATGCCTTTTGGACTGAAAAATGCAGGAGCTACATTTCAGAGAGCAATGGATATTGCTTTTGCTAAAGAGATTCATGAGTTCCTTGTTATTTTCTTAGATGACCTCACACCTTTCTCAAAGTCTGACCAAGAACATTTAAAACATTTGAGACAAATATTCATAACATGTAGGAAATATGGAATTTCCTTAAATCCCAAGAAGTCTCTATTTGGTTTGGAAGAAGGTAAGCTATTAGGTCATATCATTTCAAAGGATGGCATTAGAATTGACCCAGACAGAATACAGGCCATCTTGCAAATGCCCCATCCAAGAAACATCAAAGAGTTAGAAGCCTTCTTGGGAAAGATCAACTTTTTAAGGATATTTATCCCAAACTTAGCAGAATTGATCAGATTACTAAACAACATGCTAAAGAAGGATTCAAAAGTGAAGTGGACAGTAGAAGCAAATCAAGCTTTTGAAGGTATTAAATTGGCCCTTACCCAAACCCCAGTCTTAACAAATCCTCAATTTGACAAAGAATTTATCATTTTCTCTTTTGCCTCCCAGCATACCATTGATGCTGTCTTATTGTAGAAAGATGATCAAGGGAATGAAAAACCCATTGCTTTCTTTAGTAGAGCCCTTAGAGATGCACCCCTGAAATATCAGATCATGGAAAAGCAAGCTTATGCTTTGGTCAAAGCCATCAAGGACTTTAGGATCTACATCCTATACTCCCATGTTATTGCTTATGTACCAAATCCCATTGTGAAAGACATACTAACTCAAGAAAACTTAGAGGGCAGAAGAGGAAAATGGATTGCTAGTATTTTAGAATTTGACATTGAAATAAGACCTACAAAACTGATAAAAGGGCAAGGTTTGGCTAAATTAATGTCTGAAACAAACTTCCAAGCCTTGGACATTAACTAACTGGACAATGAACCGGAGCTGGCGACTCCAAAGATCAATGCAGCCTTTGAACAATCCCTGTGGTATTCTGATATCTGTTATATATTGCAAAACCTGTGTGCTCCCCCAGGATTGTCCAGAACCAAATCTAGATTTCTAAAAATGAAAGCTTCAAGATTTTGTGTTATAAATGGTAATTTACTATGGAAAAATCATGAAGGTATATTGCTGAACTGTGTGAATATGGATGAGACTAACGATGTTATGAAAGAATTTCATGCAGGAGATTGTGGTGGAAACTTGTACTGGAAGTCTACTGTGGATAAGATATTAAGGGCAGGTTACTATTGGCCCACTGTCTTCTTTGATGTTAAAAAATTTATCACTTCATGTCACAAATGTCAGGTGTTTGAGGGAAAAAGAAAGTTACTACCACTTCCCTTAAAGCCTATTGCAACAGAAAGGCCCTTTCAACAATGGGGCTTGGACTTCATTGGGGAAATTCATCCTTCATCTTCAGGCCAACATAGATGGATTCTAACAGCCACATATTACTTTACTAAATGGATTGAGGCTGTTCCATGTAGACAAGCAAATGATTCTACTATCATTCAGTTCCTTGAGACTAATATCCTTTCTAGATTTGGTTGTCCTGACAAGATTATAACGGACAATGCTGCTGCTTTTAGATCCAAGAAGATGGTGAACTATTGCCACAAATTCCACATTACTTTGGGCCATTCTACTGCATACTATCCTCAAGGCAATGGGTTAGCTGAATCATCCAACAAAAGTCTTATCAACATCATTAAGAAGATACTAGAAGAGAATAAGAAGAATTGGCACAAGAAGCTTGTAAATGCCTTATGGGCAGACAGGCTAACAACCAAGAGATCTATTGGGGTCAGCCCATATGAATTGGTTTATGGAATGGAAGCCAAATTCCCTTCATCATTGGGGGTCCCTGTCATGAAGCTGCTTCAGGAAAGTCAAGCTGAACCAAATGACATGCAAAGAAGAATAAACCAGATTATATGTTTGCAGCAAACCAGAGATCAAGTGTATAACAGAGTTCAAATCCTACAAGAGAAGCTGAAGAAAGCCTTTGATAGAAGAACCAAGGCTGAAGATTTCTTCATTGGGGATAAAGTGCTTAAATGGGATTCAAGGAAAGAAGACAAGGGAAAGCATGGAAAATTTGACTCCCTTTGGAGGGGACCTTTTTTTATTCAAGCACTACAAGGAAATAACACTTATTTCTTGAAAAATTTGGATGGCACTGAAGCTGAAGAGGGCCCTGTAAATGGCCGGATGTTAAAGCATTATTTTGACTACTTTCCATGTATATAGCATGGCTCTGCCCTGTACATTATCAGTTGTATATAGTTTTTCTTCCAGCATATGAATAGTTCAGTTTAAGAAGTTTTGTGAATAAGCAGAAATAGGCTTTTATTTCAGAAGTTTCACAATGGTGACAGATTCCAGTTTTGAAGTCCAAAGAGGAAGCTTTCAAGTTTTGAGAAGAAGTCAAAAGCCAAGGCATTCTGACCTGCTGTTCTTGGTCTGTCAAGTAGAAAAACCATCCCCAAGTGGAGCCACTGTTAGCTACCTATACCAATAGGTTTCATTTTTCATGATTGGCAAGGGAAGTACCAATATGATCTACTTTGGTAATGCAAATATCTCATATTTGTGTGGAAAACACCTATCTGCAGTTGGTTGATGTTGTCCTACTTCTGAATGGGTGATCCAATAGTCTAAGCTGGGTCATGCCATGTTTCAATTGATTGTTGTAGATTAGAGAAAGAAATCTATCCAAACTGATTCAATCTTGGTAGATAAGGTAGTTAGGTAGAGAATGAAGGTTCCCAACTATTTAATCTAGGGCCTTGGAAGTAATAAGGCTAGCCTTAGATAGAAAATCAAAAGGAAAAAGCCAAAGGAAAAGAAAAGGCACATGAGGGTTTGCAAGTCTAAGTGCACCCTCCTTGAAGTAACAAAAAATGCTAGGCAATAGAATGGGTAGGTAGATGGGGTTGCAGAAGCATGATTTGTGACATTTCACTGGCCTAAGCAAAGGAAAAACATAGTGTCAGTGCAGATCTTCTTATTCAGCAGTTTTGTAGCAGCAAGATGAAGCATGTCTAACTTCCCAATCATCCCCCATCACATTCCTTGCTAACATCCCAATACCACCTTTGTTCATGAGGGAAAGAAAACTCATTGATTGATTCTTGTTACATAAAAGAGCCACATTTCCTGTGTAAAATTCTTTTCATTTTGATCTACTCTCCTAACTAAGTTTGTTCCCTAAACAACTTAGTCTTTGCTTCCTCCCATTCCTATTCCCCTCCAATGCTAACTACTTAACTCCCTATGTTCCCCTTTCCCTATTACTATAGCACTATGGTGTATAAAACCCAAAAAATATGTATATTCCCTCCCCTTTGGCATTATAGCCCTATGTTCAAATATTGGATAACCATGCAGAATCAAAGTTTTGTTCGAAGTGCGTTGTTTAATGTCAGGGATTAAACTGAGCCCTGGTTGGATTAATAACCTAAGTCCTACCCCTTTTTCCCGTTACAACCCCTTCACAATGTTCTACCCGCCCTATTTGCAACAAACCTTGTAAAAACCCACCTTTACTGCCTATCCAAAGTTTTGTTATAATGCGCATTGAATACAAAAAACATTGAAAAAACCCATATTTTCTTTGGTTTCCAAAGTCCCGCCCGGGCACACATTTCAAGGAATATGATTGTTTATTCCCCGCCTCGCTGCTGTATCGTCCTTTCATGTTTATAACCCGTCGACCGTCGGATCTGGGCTTTCCCATCCGACGGCCCATATCAATATCGAGCCGCCCCCGATGTCCGGACTATAGCACCCGAAAAGTGTCAGAGGGTGACGTCAGGGTAGTGCCACGCGTTGCTCCCAGGTTATATCGGGAGGCCGCCTACCAATACCACCCCCGTACAATAAGCGGTTCGAAATTACCGCTTACCACTTTGGTTTACCGCCCGCCCACGTCACGCCTACGCCATGCCCACGTCATGCCAACTCAGCGTCGTGTCAGCGCCCGGCCCGCCATCGCTCCGACCTGTCTGCCACATCACCCGTCCCCGTGGACCACTCACAGGCCGCCACGTCACCTTTCCGTACCCAACCCCACTTGATGACGTCATGCTGACGTAATCCAAAAAAAAGCGCGCCAAAGCCAAAATTGTCCATATTTTGCCAAAATTCACGGTTTTTTCGCATTTTTAGCGAAAGACTGTTCTGCCTCCTGCATGCGAATTACGTCCATTTCACTGCCAACCTACTGAAAGCTACTCCAGAGCTGCTGCCGCCTACAAGTCGACTTCAACCAAGCCTCTGCCATTGCTCCACGACCAGGTACTTACCAAATTCTCCATCCGCCTGGTCTATTCCATTCTGCATTTGTAAAAAACCGCTGAACTGCCCTTTTCACCTAAGAATTCGACCTGCACTGCCTTGGAATCAATCTAATTGCTCCTACACCGGCCAATTGTGCCCAATTGCACCTAAATTATCCTGTCAACACTGTAAACCTGCAAGTTTACCTTAACCTGTTGCGCAAAACTGCATTTGCCCGAAGTTTGTTATAATTCTGATTGAAAACACATACAGACCATGGAAACACCAATAGCATTGAACATTCCACCCTTGAATGCCCCACACAGAGAGCTAGAATGGCAGGCCCTAGGTGATAGAGATTACCAGATGACAGAAACACTCTCAATGCACACCAAATATAATATTCATGTACTCAATGAGCTGAAGGCCAAGCACCTCAATGGAACTGATATTCTAGGGATTTGGGACTCCAATTTGCCCATTTATAACCTCCCTCAAGTCAATGTCCTTCCAGATTTAATTCACAGATGCAGTTCCAACTATGACCCATGTCAAAGAGCTATCCTCAATACCTCAGGTTCAGTTTTGTTCCATGTCACCACTGAGGCTATAAATCAGATGCTGAACTTTCACTCTACAAAGCCATTGACTCCTCTTTCCATGATGGACTTGCTAAAGAAAGGAGGCAAGCTGTCTAGTGCCCAAATCTTAAATATTAATCAGCTATTCATTGAATCAGGCTCTCAAACTGTGAGGACCCCTCCTATAGGAAATGTATATTTCAATGAGTTGGGCAAGTTGCTTGTGGATTTGATCAGTTATGTCATGGGTTACAGATCAGCTAAGGATGCTGATGAAATCATTCTGGCAATGATGTGATGTCTATCTTCTCCCCTGGAATGCCTCCTTTTGTGCACTATGATTATGCTGCCTACATTGCCAATAAGATTCATGAGCAATTGATGAATCTAGAGAGGGAAAAGGTGTTTAGGTACACTTCATACATCTATCACTTGTTCCTGTTTTATCAACTTGATGGCTTCCCTATTACTCTCAAGAAGTTTGATGCTCAGGGAAACCCAAGGTCTGTGGTATTTTGGACTTCAGTCTTTCATCACATATCTTATTCACCATACAGCTATTGTGAATTCATAGACCTCTTTATCCATCCAGCTATGTCCTTGCTTTTGGGTACCCCTCCTCCAAGATTAACAGATGAGATGCAAAGGATTCTCCAGCTCTCAAAGGCCTACAGCATTGGGGATTGGTACTTTTACCAAAACCATACAGTGATCAGAATATATGGCTGTGAATTGGCCCCATATAGGCTGCCAAGATATGTCCCTATGAGACTCTTTGCCTTAGAGTATTTCAGGCAGTTTGGAAATGCAGACATGGTCCATTTCCACAGCAAGAACAAGAAGGTACAACTCAAAATCAGAAACCAGCTAGGCCCATTTCTTTATAATAAAAGGGAAGAAGGATGGAAAGAAGCAGATAAGATCCTAGAGGGCCTCCGATTGCAAACCAGTTTCCTCTGGTCACCCTATGACCCCAATCACTTCATTAGTCTTAGAAGGGTCAAGTTTAAATTGGCTAGCTATGATCATGTCAGGCTGCCCCACATTGAGAAATATGCCAATTTGTTAAGATGGAAAGAGGGCACATTAGAGGAAGCAAGTCCTAGAGAGGAAATACTACATAAAGAAGCAAAGAATCTTGAGAAAGAAGCTGACTTGGAAACTTGTGGGCAGGTTTCCTCTTCTTATCAAAGGCAACTTGGAGCAGCTGCCTCATCCTCTACAGCCCACCAGCAAGCAGCTAAAACTACTCCTCAGGCAGCCAGCAAGGGTAAAGAAAAGGAGATGGAGCAGGAACAGCCACCCCCTATAGCAGAACAACAAAAAGAACAACCAAAGCAGCAAGAAGAAACAGCTGAAGCCCCAATATCTACAGAGCAGCAAGCTCAAGAAAATGTGCCTTCTAGGCAGGAAGCGACAGTGGAGGCCTCGGTGCTGCAAACGCCACTAAATGAAGAAAGAAGCAGGAAGAGGGATAGAGAGCAAGAAACTCCCCTCACCACCTCCACAAATCAAGGGGAGAAAAGGCAGAGATTAAATCCTCTTTCTCAAGAGGAGATGCCTATTGGGCAATCCTTGGGCATGGGCCCCCCTAGCATGGAGGCATCTGCCAGTTCCTTTCAGCAGGAACAAGAAAGAACCCTTGGAGGAGAGGTCAGCTCCTCAAGCTAGCAAAGGAGAGCTGAATCGGGCATAAAACAACAATTTATTGATATCAAGAAGAGAAATGAGCTAGTCAGGCTCCAATTGTACAATCACTTGCTTAAAATGGCCCCTACAAACCAGCAGAGGCTTATGTCAGCATATGACATAACAGAGGGAAAAATGACCATGAGTCATTTCATGCCTACTATGCTGCAGCCACAGTCAGCTGCAAATTATATAAGGACCAACCTTGAGGTTCTTGCAAAAGACATCCACCCTATGGACCAAATAGAGCTTCATAAGCAAACGGGTGAGATGGTCTATTCAACTCTGGCAGACAAGACCATCCTGGCACACAAGTTGCAAAACAGTCTGCATAATACTACTGCCCAACTTGAATTGGAGAAGGAATCCTCCCAGGCCAAAGACAATAGAATCAGGTCTTTGTTGGATATTATTATAGAGCTTGGGCATGACCCAAAGGATCCCAAAGTTGTATAAGCACTGCTAAAGGAAAGAGATGCAGATATAGCAGCTTTGAGAAAAATGGTAAAGATTCTAGCAACCATTCACCCTCAAACAGAAGAGGTTGCTCAACAAAGGAAGGACGAGGATGTAGCAGCCATGCTGCTAACACTGCACAAACAGCTGATCCAAACAGAAGGAAAATTAGTAGAAACAGAGGCTGCATTACAGGCAGCCCTGCAGCAGAGAGAAGGAGGCCAAACATCTCAGCCCCCTCAGCCAGTGATCAACCTTGAGGAGCCCCCTCAAATCATCACTCCCCCCACAGTACAGACAGCTGAAACAGGTCCAACAACATCAGCACCAGCAATAACATCAGAACAGGCTCCAAGCCTTGACATGCAGAAGATGATGAAAGAGATTCAAGTTCTAGAGGCCCAGATGGCTGAACTAAATGAGGCCAAGGAAAAATTAGCTACTCTTAATGAAAAATATGATAAATCCAAGCAAAGTGTAGCTGAAAAAGCAAGAGAGGTGAAGGCTCTTAAGGAGAAGATAAAAGAACTGGAGAAAGAGCTCTCTCTTGACAAAGTGGTGGCTGAGATTAAGAAAGTCCTGTGGGCCAATATTGGCCAATCAATAACAGATCAATGGCAGTACATAGAAACTATCCATGAGCACATGGAGCTCATAGGCAGGGCACACAAGGAAAGCCAAAGAGCAAGGGCATCTCTAGGCACTATGCCTGAGATAGCCAATAGAATGATCAATGTTCTCAATAACCGCACAGGCCCTCAGCTGGCAGCAATAGGAATCACCAATAGAACTGACACCATCTTGTTGATAAAGAGGGTCCTCACTTTGAGAAATCTGGTGCAGACATTGGATAGAAGGTGCCAGGAGATGCAAACAGAGGTAAACAAATTCACAGACAAATTCATAGCATTGCACAGCAGAGGCCTTCCCAGCTTACTGAACAGCGCAGGAAGGCTACTATCCCATGAGAACTATGCAAAAAGGGTAAATACATTTGCCACCAATCAGATCACTGCAGGATCAAGTATCCCAAAGGAAGCAGGGCCTGCATCTGGGAAGAGCCTCTATGAGAAAATAGAAAATTTGTTTTTTATCATGAATGAAATCAGGCATCTGTTTGAAGTGCCTCCTAATTACTTCAAATATACTGAGGCAGATGAAACATTAGGCACAATTTTGAGGCATCTGTCATACGGAAAGAGTCATTAGTGCGGACACAACCGACCTCCCTAGAAGCCTAAGACTTTCTAGTGAAAAACAAGACAAATAAGAGCAATCCTTCACTAAATATGCCTTTACAATATGAGAAATCAAGTGTTTAGATCCTACCTGTAATCCAACGCTGTTGTAGTAGTCCAGCTTCGTTGATCCGGATGAGCTCCTCCTTCCCTTCGAAACCTGCATTCACTAACAATCAAACGATTAAATAGCACCTGAATATCACATAAAATAAAACATATTTAACATATAGACCAAGGAGTATATGAAACAACTCATTAATAACAAATTGTTGAGAAGAATGGACTAATTTGTATTAAAAGGTAACAAAAGGAACCGTTACAACCTGAGCCTTGGTGTTGTACAAGTCCCTCCCAGGGTCCACAAGAGTTCTCCTTTACTCTGATCAGCTCACCCACTTCCAAATGAAACAAGCAAAGATGGTAATCTCTCCTCACAAGCTTCTACAAGGAAGTCCTAATTCCAGCAGCATCTACCCTTAGGAATGTTCAACTTTCAACCTCTCCTCCCTCTGGCCCAATGCCTATATTTATAGTGCTCTAGAGGAAGTTATTCAAGTCCACCATCAATGGGATAAGCCCCTCTTTGGATGGGATAGCTCCCCTCTTGATGGGATAAGTTCCTCTTTGGTAGGGATACATGAACCATCTGGAGGCACTTCATACACGTCAAACAAGCTTCTAGAATGCTCTAGAAATGACCACAAGTAACTTTTTTGGAGTGAAACTTGCGCCTTTTGACCTTTACAGGAGTACGCACCCATTTCTTTATAGACAGAGCATACAAGTACGCAGGTATTGTGAACTTGGGTTGCGTACCCGCAGGTAAGGCTAAGAGAAACTGCGTACCAGAGATAATTGACTTTAAATGACTTTTCTCTCTTTCTTGAAGTTTGAAATGAAGAGCAGAGGCATGAGACTTGCCAAGGAGGATAGTATGACAGTGGATGGAGCCATACTAACTGCAAATAGTCATGGTGACATTTTTTAGTGTAACAGATTGCCCCCTAAAGTGCGAAGCCTGTAGTAGATTAGGGTTTCATATCATCTATGAAGGGTGAAGTACTTTATCATTTCAAGGATTATCTTGTGGAGAGCCCAGTCGGAACCTGCAAGTATTCAACACAAAATACATATATATGATCATATCATCGCTGAGGTAGGCATTCCCATACTCAGATTGAAAACTTTAACTAATTGACTATCTACTGCTCTGATACAGGAATGATTCTGTAGTACATCATAATCATAGACTTTTGTAGACACAGTATGGATGCAGCCATCTGTTTTTAGTTAGTCTACTGTATAATGAATACCAAACTCCTCACAGCCTGGATGGTGGAAACTAGATCCAGGGTCTTCATTTCTACTTCCCGAACAGGTACGATTCTATCCATGCGAATAAATGAGTTGATGTCGAACATGGTACAAACCACTTGATTACCAGTCAATGATGTAAACTGTTAACAAGCGTGAGAGAGACCACCAGTGATGTCAATGGTTCTCAAAGTACCCAGTACAATCCATGAGATGTGAATGAATGAGTTGATGTCGAACATTTCACGGAATCCTTCGATCGAAAGTCAATGATGTAAACTGTCGTCAAAGGCGAGAAACCTTGTATTGATGCATGCAGATTTCAAGGTACTGACGATTCCTAGGTCATCTTTCTAGATAATGTGATGTTGTTGATAGAAAGCGACCCGTTGCAGGCAAGCACACAACACGAAATCATAGATCAAGTTGAAGAAATATAGCTGTAAGGACTGACTCAGGGATGGTCAAAATGGAAGACGAGTATTTTGCAGATGAATGTTTATTACAGAGACCTCTTGAACACATAACGACACGACAGATGGCTTGGTGACATTTGACCCAAAGTTAATACCCGGCTAAAGACTTTCAATGTAGTTTGATCAACTGTGAGGCAAAGGATTTCCCAACCCAGGTGAATGAAAAGTGTCGTGTTCAAGAGTGGTAATAAGGCTTCTTTTGAGACAAAGGATAACAAATGGGCTCATTTTTCTCTCTTTTCCCCCACCATTTCTGGCAAGTACCTCTTTATTTTTTACAAGCTTGAGGAGGATAACATATGCTTGATTATAAGCTCATCCTTTGGATGAGTCCAACTTAGTTTTGATTCGAACCCTAAGAAGGAGTGGTCCGTTCCTGTTTGTAATCGAACAGGTCCTTTACTGTGAAATTTTAACGAGTCCAGTATAGGAGAAACTCGGTGTTTTTCATTTTTAGAGAGTCTGAAAAAACTTAAGAAGACTCCAGGTTGAACTTTTTCGTAAAGTTGTGTCTCCCAAGCTCGAAAAAGTATAAAATAATACTTGAGAGAACCGCTTGATCTTTTACGACCAAGGAGTACTTTCATAGTTAGTGTCTTTGACCTGAAAAGTAAAAAGCGATCAAGGACATGTCGTTTTATTTCCAGTATCGAATTTGAAACAACAAAAATCCGGCAATCTTTTCCTGTTTTTACGGTCAGAAAAGGGCTATAAGGGGACCGTCTTTTAATTCCGTTTTAACGAGTGTAAAAGAAACGCTCGGCAATCTTTTCATATTTTAGGAGTCAGAAAAGGGCTTAAAAGAGAACTCCAAGGTTTCACTTTTTCGTAAGTTTTAACGAGTTCGAAAAAATGATAAAAATGTACTCATGGTTTTCATTTTTCGTAAGTTTTAATGAGTTCGAAAAAATGATAAAAATATACTCATATGGCCGACTTTCAATTTAATTTATGAGCAGGAAAAGACGGAAAGAACTCAGCATTTTCATTTGTTTTACGAGAATGAAAGATAGCAAAATAATCTCGGGATTTTCATGAGTTTAACGAGTCTTGAAAATAACTGAAATTGACTCGAGATAGGTTTCATTTTTACAAAATCTTGAAACAGAGAAAAATTATGCTTCAAAGTAGTTTCATTTTTTCACAAGCTTGAAACAGAGAGAAACTGTGCTTGATGCCCCCTAAGCGTAACTGCTAGAGCGCATGCCCCCCTGCTTCATTTCATCCAACCAGTTGGATGAAATGAAGGTTGAGTTACGAGATCATTTGAAAGACTCGACCTAAAACTGTAAGAAAATTATGCAAAAAACTGAAATAACTAACCTAAATACTTAACATTTATGAGATCTGGTCAATCTCTTGACTCAAGTAGAGGAGGATTTGTTTCATTTTTTAACGAGCTTGGCACAGGAAAAGAACTGTGCTCAGATTCGGTTTCATGTTTACGCAAGCTTGAAACGAAAAACTATGCTTGTTATAAGTTCACATGCCCCCAGCATAATGACGCAAAACGAGGTACATGCCCCCCAAGCTTCATTTCATTCAATGAGGTGGATGGAATGAAGCTTTACTTTCAAGATCATGGAAAGACTTGTGGGAGTTGTTTCATTTTTTAGTGAGGTTGACACAGGAAAAGAACTATCCTCAAAACCCTTGTTTCATTTTTTAAACGAGCTTGACACAAGATAAGGAACTATGCTCATAACTACTCTCTACAATCTACCTACTTAACCTACCCTTGTTTCATTTTTTAACGAGCTTGACACAAGACAAGGAATTATGCTCAAGAAGTTCGCATGCCCCCAGTATAATGATGCAAAGCGAGGTACATGCCCCCCAGGCTTCATTGCATTCAACCAGATGGATGGAATGAAGGTTTACTTTCAATATTTACCTTGAAAAGGGAGTTGTTTCATTTTTAAGGAGGTTGACACAAGAGAAGAACTATCCTCATACCTGATTCATTTTTTAACGAGGTTGACTCAGTAACAAGAACTATCCTCTAACCTGATTCATTTTTAACGAGGTTGACTCAGTAACAGGAACTATCCTCTAACCTAATTCATTTTTTAACGAGGTTGACTCAGTAACAGGAACTGTCCTCGCAAAATCCTACTTTCTAAAATCTACCTACATATCTTAAAATCTACCTGATTCATTTTTTAATGAGGTTGACTCAGTAAAAGAACTATCCTCATGCTAGCCTGTTTCATTTTTTAACGAGGTTGATACAGGAAAAAACTATCCTCGTACTCACTGATTCATTTTTTAACGAGGTTGACACATTAAAAGGAACTTTCCTCACACACCCCGATTCATTTTTTAACGAGGTTGACACAGTAAAAGGAACTTTCCTCGCTCTCACTGATTCATTTTTTAACGAGGTTGACACAGTAAAAGGAACTTTCCTCGCACTCACTGATTCATTTTTTAACGAGGTTGACACAGTAAAAGGAACTTTCCTCACACACACTGATTCATTTTTTAACGAGGTTGACACAGTAAAAGGAACTTTCCTCGCTCTTAATGATTCATTTTTTAACGAGGTTGACACAGTAAAAGGAACTTTCCTCGCACACACTGATTCATTTTTTAACAAGGTTGACACAGTAAAAGGAACTTTCCTCGCTACACCCTGTTTCATTTTTTAACGAGGTTGAGACGGGAACAAACTATCCTCGCCACCACTGATTCATTTTTTAACGAGGTCGACACAGTAAAAGGAACTTTCCTCGTCACCACTGATTCATTTTTTAACGAGGTCGACACAGTAAAAGGAACTTTCCTCGTACCTGATTCATTTTTTAACGAGGATGACTCAGTAAAAAGAACTATCCTCTGACCAACTGATTCATTTTTTAACGAGGTTGACACAGTAAAAGGAACTTTCCTCGTTGCAGCCTGTTTCATTTTTTAACGAGGTTGGTACAGGAAAAACTATCCTCGCCAGCCTGTTTCATTTTTTGACGAGGTTGATACAGGAAAAACTATCCTCGTATTCACTGATCATGGCTTCTAACTGGAAGAAAGACATGTAAATGGACACACCTTAATCATGGCTTCCAAGAGATCTTCATCAGAAGGAAGAATAGTTCTCTGGAAGGAACACATGTCAAGGGACTCAAAAGGGATAAGAACATCACGTTCAAGTAATCCCATAGTGTTTTCCATGTCAATTACCGGATCTAAATCAAAGGAAGATGAGCAAACAGTGAGAGGCTCACTTACATCGGTAACTGAAAACATGGGACCAGTTGCCACATAATTAACCCGTGGGAGGGTAGATACCACTTTAGAATCAGGAACATTTAGGACTGTCATATTATTGGTAGTTGAAACAAGACTAGGGAATGAAAGCTGGTCTACAGTCACAATACTGCCATTGTGAGGGAAAGACATCACGCGAAAGAGTGTCGATACGACAGCTTTCATTGCATAAACATAGTCTCGCCCAAGGAGTAAATTGAAATCCAAGGGACCTCGAACTACCATAAGATCAATACAGACAGTTTTACCTTCCAAGGTAATAGAAAACTTAGGAAGGATCCCTAAAGGTTCACTAATGGTTCTGTTAAAAGCTTTCAGATCCTGCGTAATAGGCGCAAGCTGAGGGGAACCCAAAGCTTTCCAAACAGTTGAGGATAAAATACTAATAGAAGCACCTTCATCTACCTGAGTACGATGTATATCTCTACCACCAGCCTTGACAATGATTTGGAAAGGGATGGAGGAAGGAAGACGAGGTTCTGTCAGTCTATTCCAGTCAAAGGAAAAGACCTCAGTACTTGGAGGGGGTTCTGTAGAAACAGGTGAAATGCCCCCCGGCATAGAAGAATCAGATGTAACAAGAAGAACCTGAGTGGTATGAGGTTCACTCTCTAAATGGAAAGTGGGATCGACCGAATGTGAAATTGAATCGACCACTTGATCAACTAATGGATCATCAACCTGAGTGACATGAGTTTCACTCTCCAATGGGAGAGTGTGATCGACTGTACTTGAATTTAGATCAATCACTCCGTCAGTTGACGTTAGGTTGGGAGAAAGTTTAAGGTAACCAGTTGGAAATTCTTGCTGTGGAATAGTAAGGTTTTCCAACAATGTTGAGGCTTCATCCATGTGAGGGCAAACGTGAGTTTGATGACTCCCTTTGCATAACATACAAGGAAACCTAACTTTACCCTTTTTCCCAGGAACCTGACTATCACTGGTTGATGGATCAACGGAAAGTTGATGAGATTTTTTTGACCATACTTCCAAGACCTTTGGAATACCAGGACAACTAACAAGGAAGTGGTCACCCTTACAAAGCCTGCAAGGGTATTTGGGTTTACGATGCATGTCGGAGTTTTCCTCAACACAACTAACACTTACAACCATGGTTGGTTGGTTGACTTCTTTCTTATCTTGCTTCTTCTTCTTCTTCTTCTTCTTCCCTTTCTTCTTCTTCTTAGACACCTGGTTACTAGCATCAAGGCTTTTACCAAGCGAAGAGGAAGAAATGGAGGAAGAAAAATTAGGTGAAGAAGGGAAAGGGTCAACAGAAGGTTGGTGATGTTGAGATGGTGAACTCTGTTGAGGTGAAGCATTCGGTTGAGGTGGAACAATTGGAGTATTTTGGGCCAACGAAGTTAAAAATAACCATATCAGTAAACCTATTGTAAATCCAGGTAATGACAAAGTAGCCATATAAGGAGGACCAACATTTCCAAAGTAAAGAAAAGTACTAGGATTCTCATTAGGAGGGGTTCCTAGGTTGGTAAATTCCGAAACATTTGCCATTATATTCAACTTTAGTGAATTTTATTAACAATTTATAACTAAAATTAACAATTCACAATTCACACCTAACAATTAAAATTCACAATTCACACCTATGGTCTCTAAAAGTAAAAACAAACAAATTAACATGCGCTATCAAATCTAGGAGTCAAACCATACACAAACAGTAACCTTCCAGACTGAAAACACTAGTTGGGGATGAAATCCAACATCGCAGAATTCAGTACAGAAGTGGCGGGTGGAACAGTTACCCTGGCAACCTGCTTAATGAATAGGCTGGACCAAGTTCCTCCACTTTAACCGTCTCGAGTGAAGTGAACCCCCCAAAAAATCCAAGTGAGTCTAGCCGACGTCTGCTCCAGGTACAGTGGGATCTTCCCTCCACCGTCACCTTGGGTAGAACCCTAAAGATGATAGTCACTAAGGTTACCAACAACAACAAATATACCTGGGGGAACAATTTACGACCCGATAACACACAAGGGCAGAGTAACAAGCTCAATCCCCTTGCCGGCTCCTTGACAATAATCCAAGGTTTACCGACAAGTGACCCCAGGCTCCTCGACAATAATCCGAGGTTTACCGTTTGTAGTACGTGCGTATCTGGCGTCTTTCCCAATGAAGGAGGATTGATCCCCTCACTGGTTCAGACACGGTCTCGTGCTTCTCCTTTAAGAGGAGCTTTCCCAGAGCATAAATGAAACAGTTGGATTTATCCTACCACAAGATGAGCTACTTGTTTGGTTTTACTATCTTGGAGAGTTAATTACTCTCCTACTCCAAGACACTAGCCTAAGCTATATTGGTGTTTCAGAGCCCTAGTAAATGTAAAAATTACTAGATGAATTTTAATTAAGCGCTGTGTTATTAAGGCTGTTATTACTCAAATGGGTAAATGGATACGAAACCAATGGTGTGATGACCCGACTCAACTGAATGCAATCGAATATGATAATGTAATCCTTTCAATTCGATGAATCCTAACTAAAGTAAGGAGAGAGTTTCCATTCACTTCCAACAATGCAAAAAATTGATCACTAAGAGAAAATATAACAAATTCTCTAATGCACTAATTTCATCAAAAAAAACTAATGCAAATCAATTCCAAACCATTTTTTTTTTTGTGTAAATTCAAATCAAAGAAAGCTGATCTAAATCTACGATTGATTTTTCAGAATGTAAAATATGCAATTGTAATCTAAGCACAATTCACTTGAAAAGTATGCAAATGTAATCTATGCACATTTTTCATTCATATTCTGAAAATGAGAATTCTAATTATGCAAATGTGATCTATGCAAGAGAATTCTCAAACACAAGATGATTCTTATGTAATCTAAGAACCAATCAAGTGCAAGTGAGAAAATTGGGTGAGAGTTCCAAAGATCAAAAAATAAAAACACTCAAAGGCGATTAAAACTCATACACAATTTAGCCCCCCCCGGCGAATGAGAGGGAAAATTTTTGGAAAAACAAAAACAAAAAGATGCAAAATTGTGAAAAGACTGAGACAAACCTCCAAGTAATGACCAAAGGAAATCAAATGAAGAATTTATCAAAAAGAGACTCAAAACACCCAATTGATGAAAGCTTAAAGCAGGAATGCTAATGAAACAAGCTTAGGTGAAGATTTATGGCGGGTAACCAGTGGATCTGGGCAGTAAAAACAAATTAACAACAAAATCTAAGAGGCAAAAAAGGAGAAAATTAAAATTTTCTTAATCTTGACAGGGTACGCAGGCGACCTGTTTGCACAGGTGCGGGTACGCTCTGTGCACAAAGCGACAGTTCGTACAAGTACGCACTGTGCTCAACGTAGAGGCTGCGTACTTCTAGCAAAACAAAGAAAAACTAAAATCAAATTTAACCCTAAGCTAGCCCACCCAAAAACACAGTCAGACAGCCAAAAACCAGAAAACAAACGAATTTTCTCAGATCAAAATTTCATACAAAGGAAAAAACATTCACATCAATGGATTCCCCAGTGGAGTCGCCATTTTGTCATGCGGAAAGAGTCGTTAGTGCGGACACAACCGACCTCCCTAGAAGCAAAAGCTTTCTAGTGACAAACAAGACAAATAAAGCTACCTTTCTCTAAACATGCATTGCAAATACAAGTAATCAGGGGATCTTTAACATACCTTTAGTCCAACGCTTTGTAGTAGTCCAGCCTCGCCGATCCAGATGAGCTCCTCCTTCTCTTCGAAACCTGCATTCACTAATAAGCCAAAAGATTAAATAGCACCTGATAAACTCATAAAACAATACATATCTATCATATAGACCAAGGAGTATATGAAACAAACCATGAATAATAATCTGTTGAGAAAAATAAGTTCATTTGCATTAAAAGGTAACAAAAGGAACCATTACAACCTGAGCCTTGGTGTTGTGCAAGTCCCTCCTAGGGTCCAGCAAGAGTTTTCCTTTCCTTTGATCAGCTCACCCACTCTCAAATAAGGCTAGGAAAGGATGGGAATCTCTCCTCTCAAGCTTTACAAGGGAGTCCTAATTCCAGCAGCATCTACCCTTAGGAATGTTCAGCTTTCAACCTCTCCTCCCTTTGGCCCAATGCCTGTATTTATAGTGCTCTAGAGGAAGTTATTCAGGTCCACCATCAATGGGATAAGCCCCTCTTTGGATGGGATAGCTCCCCTCTTGATGGGATAAGTTCCTCTTTGGTAGGGATATATGAACCATCTGGAGGCGCTTCATACACGTCAAACAAGCTTCTAGAAGACTCTAGAAATGACCACAAGTAACTTTTTTAAGATGAAACTCGCGCCTTTTGACCTTTACAGGAGTACGCACCCATTGCTTTATAGACAGAGTGTACAATTATGCAGGTATTGTGAACTTGGGGTGCGTACACGCAGGTAAGGCTAAGAGAAACTGCGTACCCAGAGATATATAGATTTTTAATGACTTTCTCTCTTTCTTGGAGTTTGACATGGAGAGCAGAGGTATGAGGCTTGCCAAGGAGGATAGTATGACAGTTGATGAAGCCATACTAACTGCAAATAGTCATGGTGACAAATTTTAGTGTAACAGCATCAGTGGCCTACACAGGAATGGTGGACCAGCATGATACAGATATTGCTGTGAGCCAACAGGTATTCATCAGGTTTTTTCATAAAAAATATATAAGTCATCATGTTCAGACAGTTGATACATTCACCATGACAGTAAAAGAGTGGACTGAGCCAACTCAGCAAACCAATTCGGCCACCAAAGCAACCCCGACAGATGCAGATGACAGGGCCGAGAAAGCTACAGCACGACAGAGCATTAAAGGCACATCATTCAGAATTAATGCAGAGCGCTCAACCGACTCAGTGGCCTCCAAAAGTCAAAAAGGTTTCTGACAGAACTAAAGGGTATTCATTGTATCTTTAGAATAGCAATAACTTTCTTATCTGCTATTCTGAAAGTTGGTGAGCGCAGTTATTGAACAAATGACTCAGCGATTCAGATATTTTGTAAAACCGATTGTATATATTTCCCCTCGCATAAGCCTGCAGGGGTTGTTGTTTTTGTCTCCAAAAGAACCTATGCTGTAAATTTCAGATGTTTTAATACAGAGAGCGGATGGAATTTTCAAAGTTCTGAGTTGTTTGATGTGTTGCGGTGTGATGGCTTACTGCTACAGGATTCCTGTGTATTTTGTGGCACAATAAGTTTTCTTGAACTCTTTTGTTATGTATTTCATTCTTTTATAATCTGTTCATGCTCTATATTTCACAGTTTAATAGCACAGAAAAAGCATAGTTTCAGGATTTGTTCATTAACACCCTGAAGTCAATCTATGCTGTTATGAATGTTTTGCTCTAAGTATTAGTTATGAAAGTGTAATTCTTAATTGCTTCACGTTCAGACTAGAACTTCACGGTGACTATTATTCAGGAATTCAAATCTGCTCCTGGGTGATATATCCCTTTCTCACATCACCAGCTTAGTGAAAAACTCTTAATTGCCTTTCACTGGCTAATTATATTTCATCATCACAATTTTAAGTTTGTTTCATGACATATCTAAATGGCCCTGCAGTTCTAAGCAATCTTACTCAATACCTCAAACAACCCATAATCACAGACTCCATTGCCCAATGGACTGAAACTGTCTGAAGATCTCATCTTAGATACTGAAAGACATCACTCAACCAAAATTTTAAACCAAACCCTCACCTCATAACTAGCCTAAGATCCTCAAGAACAAAGTTAAAAACTAAAAGAGAGAGCCCTCTCTGATTACAGGTTGGCTAGAACCTGTAATCCAAAGCTTGGTTAGTGGTTACCCCGGCCGTATTCCCTCAGGAGTCAAAGGGAACAACCTGGGTGTTAATAGATTCCACATAGCTTTTCGAAGGTATCATTGTGAAATTTTTTTGGCATGCATCGCATTCCTTGATGTTTGATCCCTAGTCCGGGACGTGCTTGCACAACACACATCTGCATGTATCGATACACATGGGTGTGCACACTACTGCGTCCTGGCTGCCCAGCTCACGTTCATCACTGGGGACTCCTAGGTCGTAAGCGCATCCGTCTTCTACCTTCACACCAGTTCCCCATAGTCTTCTGATGTATATTCCCCCATTGTGCGGGTGTCACGTGCATTGCCCGTTCTAGCGCACCGTACTGCTACTATTCCAGTACCTCTCTTTCACATTGGTTGAAGGGTTCCTCCTCGTTCGTTACCCCATCATCTGTTGGCAGTTCCCTTGCTTCGGTCATCACGTGCCATAGTGATCTAATCATCATGTTGCAATTCAGCATTGTGACTTCATGCAACCGGTTCTGCCAGCATTCTATTTCTTCATCTGAATCCAAAGTACAGGAATTATCGCTTTCCCATGAGATTCTTCCATCTTCAGTCGGGTTCACCCGATCCTGGTCTTGCGTTGTTATCTGGTAAATGCAATCTAGCTCATCATTGCTATCATCCTCATGCACAGGTTCAGTATAGTGCATTCCTTCAGCTGGATCTAGCGGAACTATTATGCGTAGGGACTTTTTCTCAAAAATCATCTTCTTCTTCTTCAAGTTGATGACTATGTTTATATTCGTGGCCTAGTCTATTCCTAGAAACGCAGGGTAAGGGTTGTTGTCATCAAGAATCTCTATTAACTCAAAGTCCGTCTGTGTACTCGCGCCTTCGATATCAACTGTTACCCCATGCAACCTTCCCATGGGCAAGATCTTTTGTTGGTTCACCATCCATAATTGAATAGGGGACCACTGTAATGCTAGCCTGCCCATGCGTTCCCATGTCTGCTTTGGTAACACATTCACGTCCAAACCCAATTCCAGGATTACCTGATCCATCTCATATTCGCTAATCTACACCGTCAATCTCATTTCCCTCCTAGTGAAAATTGCATGCTTTCCCAATTTTTGGACTACGCATGGTTCACTCGACCCTGTGCACATAGTGATCAGCTCTTGTAGTCCCTTAACTACTTTATTGTCACGCAACAACTTCATGCATGTCTCTGAAAAGGTAGTAAGCATAAAAGGATCCATACTCAACTCTGGTTGATCCTTACTACCTAAAGTAGAGGCCTCCGTGAAGCTCTTCTTAGCTTCCATAAATGTCTCCCTTGCGCGTTCCAAGTCAAACTCAGGTTGCTTTGTAGGAGCCTTGCACACCCATGTATCTTCCTCGAGCTTCTTCCCCTTGTCTTCCCCTATGGTCGCGCCACTTCTGAGCATCATGTTCACGTTGGGGTCTTTTTCACGTGGTTCAGACCTCATCATTTCGAAGTTCTGAGTTGGAGTAGACTATAGTACACCTTTCTCGTGCATCTGTGCAACCATAGGACAATCTACGATTTCCTGATCAAACTGCTCACAGTACGAACAAGATATTCTTGTTGGGTTGGTACAATCACAGGCGTAGTGTCCTCGTCCTCCATAATTGTAAAAGATTAGCTGTCCGCAGCCTCTTCCTGGCCCCATTCCTCCTCATCCTCATCCTTGCCCTTGAAATCTAGCATGCACCATCCCCACGGCTGGGTCAAGGCCTCGCATTTCCGTTTGCATCCTATATGCTGGGGTTTGCTCCGTCATTAACGCGTAGCTGTGACAAGTACGCTCATCGTGGCCCACCGTTCTACAAAATTTACAAAATAGTTATTGCGGAGTCTGTCTATACTTCTACAACAAATGACTGTTGTCCATCGTGTTCTTTCCTCCCACCTAATAGATCGCGCACCAGAGTGCAGGTGCCGCACTTGACCCTACCTGTGCCTCTGGTCTCAATGGCATTGGTCCCCCTCCTGCCAAATAGTTCACGAATATCGGATAGTGATCCTTACTGTGGCCCTAGCCTTTACATTTCATGCACCACACTTCTTCGTGCGCTTCTAGCCGAGGTTCCCTATCCTACTTTAAACTCTACATTTCCAAGCATAGGTTCTGTAGCTGCACGTGGATTTGTTGGACCCCCAACCCCGGATCCTGTATCGGTGTTTCATACAATCTCATCGCCATTTCCAATGCTTCTGCCTAGGTCGAGAGCTTCTATTGTGGTAGCGTTGTCCTCAGGTGTGGTGTCAAAGATGCCACAAACCACGTGTGGTGCTACGCATCTGTCAGTGTCATATTAGCCTCGTACTCTTCAGTCTCTGATCTAGATCCCAGGGGGTCTTGCCTGGAAGCATCACAATCACTTTAAATCCAATGATCGTCTGTGTCTTTGATTTCAGCCAGCTAAACTCTTTGTTCAGCGTGTTCTGGATCTCAGCTATTCCTGCATTTGGATGATCATTTGAGTGCTTAATATACCATGTCAGGGCATGATCCTACAGTGCACTTGCTAGTGTGGCCTTCTTATTGTTGTCATCTATGACTCCTTGAGCTTCCCACACTACTCTTACCACAAACTGAAACCGAAACAGATCCTCATTCCCTACTCCTTTAAATACAGGTAGCTTGATCGCGCTTGCCATGCTGAACTACGGGTTTGGTGGAGGTGGGGTGGTTGAACATGGAGGTGAAGTAGGCGAAGTGGGTGATGGCGTAAGTGGAGGTGATAACTGTGGAATGCACTGCCTTATCAAACTAACCACACTTCTCAGGGAAGCCCAAGCATGCTCTTCCTTGCTCGCTCGTGGTGGTGAAATTAAAATACTGTTTCCTAACCCTTCGATCCCTTTGTAGATCTTCCCACTTCACGTCATTCCAATCATTAATGTATTCGCATAACCCACTTTTCACATAACAACATCTTAATCTAGGTACTCAAGGATTTGATATACCTACCTCATGGTCCCTTGAGAAACCAGCATTCTACTTCGTTATAGCTCACGGTTGTGTCTATCGCGAACTCAGAGATAAACCCTCCTATTATCCAATTGAGCCAATGGTCCACGGCCCGTGCGATCTTATCTTCTGGTGCCTCTAGTCTATGCACTAACTCTGGAGTCCACACTATCGGTTGATCGAGCTTACACCTTCCCTAGCTATCGGCTAACCTCACGATCCAGTCATACAGCTTCGAAGAGAAGGTTGTGAAGAAGATCTCGTGGATTTCCGTATATATGTAGCGGTCCAACCACTTCTTCTTGGATATCTATGGAGTCCTGTTCTCCTGTATTACGAAATCGTGAAGCTTCTGATCCAACAAATCTTCAATTTCCTTCTTTGTAGGATTCCAATGTTCCGGCATCAGACATCCCTTAGCCAGATCTCGGTCCCAGCAATGGAACCATTTGTTGCCATGTTGGGGCTTGACCAGGTTCAGAAGTGTTTTAGCGAAACAAATCTCGAAATTACCAGTCCTTTCGGCAACAGTCTGCAGGGCGCAGACTGAAGTCTCACTCGAGGTAGTATGGGAGGGCACTGGAACCGGGTTTCTGCACCCTTGGGATGTCTTGATGAGTCTTGGAAGGTGTTATCACAAAATCACTACTGAGGGCTGCAACCAAGCGAGATTTCATGTAACTCTTTCAACCTATCTTTAGATCAAAGCTTAGCCTCTTTGATCAGAGAGGGCTCTCTCACACACTCTTGATAAAAAACATTCACTGCAAAAGATGGCTAACTCTTTATTCATTCATGAAAGCAAAGCTGGTTGGAAACAAATCAAACTGGTTCTCATTGGGCTATGGAGTCTCATATATTAAGTAAACAAAGAAAACATAGTGATCTCATGGAAGTCAAGGCTCTTTGCATTATATATCAAACATACTTCACCAAAACATAGCTTGCCAAACACACAGGAAGTCAGAGCATAGGATTATGAATTCTGAGTGATTGTGTTACAACAAGACTATAAAAGAACATAAAGTATAAAACACCATCATTATATTTGAACATAACAATCCATCGAGAATCTTGAGTAGAGAACAACACTGTTTTACTATTACTGTCAAAAAGGTCTTACAATGGCCCAAAACAACTCTGTTTTTCTATAAAATGTCCAACCCCTTCTACATTCTCCTCTGATCCCTTTATAGGCAAACAAACTTATCCACCTCGAGCTTCCTCCTCCAGCATGAGGGGAGCCTCGAAGGTGGCTATTCACTATCCCTATCTAGTGCCTAACTAATTTATTAATTACAACATATCTAAACTGAAATCACAAATGGTTTTCATTTAATCAAAATCCTAAATCTTTGCTCCTTGTCGCATGATGCTTTTCTAGCTCTTGACACATGTCCTTTAGCTGTTTAGGTTGAAGTATCTTTGAAGGAGAGTACACAGAACGAACTAGCTTTGGATTCTAGTTACGTGTATGCTTATTAATTGATCAAGAAGAATGCTCTGTTTTCACGGTCTTTGTTTCCCACATTCTCCCAAAGTATAGCAGCCTGTTCCCAAATCTTTTAATAACCCCAGACATGGAATGCTGCCATGTTTCAGATGTGCTGTAAGTGATATTAATAGACAGGTGCTTCTCTTCCTCAACTCCCGCTCACAGTATCACACTAGCTGCTCTGCACTTTAAAATCATCACCTACAGCAGTTTCGTAGCGCGCTACGAAACTGCTGTGTGATTTAAATAAACCACAGTCTTCCTTTAAACTTCTCACAAAATTGAATAGCTGATGTTGCCAATCTTCAGTTTCACCTATGCTATGCTGAGATTCAGAATCACATTCCCTATAACATGAACCTCCAATAGATGAACCAACTACAATTGATGAGACCACCATGATTTTACCATCCCACTGACTCAACACAGCGTCATATAAGCCAAAACAGATCAAGTTTGCTAGAGATATGCTATCTGCATAAGTGTGATGGGGAGGTATCTGAAACCCATCAAGCAAAGGATGTAATCCATTGTTTTCAGCCCGGGCTATTTGGATGGGTACAAGACAAATAAGTTGACAGATCCAGTTTCCAGAAACATCAATGTTAAACAGATGGTACAAACCATGGTTGCCATGACGAGCAATGGCATTATCTTTCCCAAATTGCATGGTATCAAAATGTGGTTTATATATATTTGCATCATTGAATCGAACCTGAATGGCTGCATTGGTTGATGATGCAATTGCTAATCGAAGCTTATAAAGACTGTTTTGTTCCACACCTCTTAGCTGGAATTTTATTTGCCATGTTGCGGGACGAAAGCTTCCATCATTTTCAAACCTGCATGTGTGTGCAAAGCACCAATCTCTTCTCCAGTCACTAGTCCCAACTGTATATATCAAATCGTTGTCTTTGAAGATTTCAGAATATCTTTCCCAAAGGCCATATTGCCGGAACCTTTCAGGATGATTGAGAAATAGTTTGTTGATGTGGCAAGGCTTGGGATCTGGAATGAAAAATTCTGCAGCAGTGCGATCTGGTAAACCTATCTCCCATATAGTAGGGCCATCTCTTGGGGGCTCATAGATCAAAATCCCAACATCTATCCTACAACCTGAATATATGTTAATCAAGCCTTCTTTCATATAGTCACCAAGAACACCCAGCACCCAACCATAGAGATTGTAGGTACCAGGGCAAACATTTCCTATAGAGAAAAGCCCATTCTCATCAGCTTGACTCCAAAATTGGTAGCTCTTACTCTCTTTTTGCCAAGAGCCCTTTTCCCCAGGTGTGGACAATCCCAGAAAGGCAAAACGAGCAAGGTGAACATCCTCAACAGCATATTTATCATGTACTAACAGTTGTCCAGTAATATATCCTCGTTCTGGTCTCTTTCTAAATAATGGAGATTCAGGCCACCCATAAGGCCAACTTTGTACCTCCTTTATCATCTGTAACTTTGCATCTTGCCACAAGGAGAATGGGTGAGCCTCTCTTGATGAAGAATTAAGATAAATGAAGACTGGGCCAAAAACCTTTTGCCACGCTTCTCCAGAACGAAACTTAGGACATAGCTCTTCACCCGCATAATGAGCACTATGAAACATTGCAAGCGATGTTGGCCCAACATGGGATGTCAAGTTTTGTTTTATTGGACCTCCATTACGAAATTCATCGTTAGGAGTGATGACCCAGAACCCAACCATGGGATCAAAGCTGATCCATCCATGGACTCTGTTCTCCCTATTGTCACATGAGTACTGGTACTTATCATCTACCTCGCCTTGAAGGCTAGGGTTCCCAGGATTTGAGAGAAAAACTGCTTCAGGATATGTAAGTATGTTGCATCTGTTTGGCATCCGATCATCCGGGGATGGCATCAATCTTTGCTCGTTATCAGCAATTGCCATGTAGTGAAATCTGTCTTTCCTCAATTTGTATGTAACACGAGTTTGATTGAGATTGAAATCTGGCCACCCCGTTGGACGCTCATATATCGCATAGGTGTAAAACCCACTGCTCCCTCGAAGCAAAACAAACCTTTTGTCTATATTTAATGGCACCATCTTCCAACTGCTTGAAGGATTGTATGGCCTGAGGAAAGAGACTTCAACCTTATCCTTGTTAGCCTTGACCACTTTAAAAAATATCGCACTTGGCACATCAAACGTATCCTTCCCTCCTGGCTCGTTCCAATTGAGATCCCAGTATCCTCTGTTCGTTTCTTTGTTGAGAATTTCGAGCAAATTGTCAAGCCCTCCATAACGTATGCCTGTAATTATCCCCACTAGTTTTGATATGGTGACTCGCACAATTCCATTATCTAATGCAATGTGAGCACCCTGATCCACAAAATACACATCGCCCCCCTAACACTTCCGCTACAGAGTGCAGAACTAATAGCATACTTATCAAAAGTGTGATAAATGTAATCTAATGTAGCGCAAGTCTTCTGAGAGCCATGGTTCTTGGAATATTTACAATCTCCCTCTGAATTTAACTTGTGCTTTGGTAATTCTTTAAACTCCAAAACTTCTGTGGCTGGAAATCACCAACATCTTCAGCGATATTATCCAAGGAAATGTTCTTCAAAAAGGACATGGCATCACCTAGCATGTAAACTTTGAGCTCAAATTCTGATGAAGCCTTGCTTACAGCTTGAGAAGTTTCTTGGTCGCCAGCTGGAGCATGTAACCGGCACGTTACCACGTTTGTAGAAGACAATATCTAAATAATACCATCCACCTTGACAAAGGAAATACATCTATTTCGAACTCTGCCATTTGCGCCATCCTTCTTTTATTTCTATTTAATGCGCACTCACCCTTTTAACGACACCAGTTAACCTAAAACCAGCTCTTGTGCCACTAATAATGGCGGCCTTGTAGCATATAAAACTACTCGACACTTGGCATTAATCACCGCATTTGAAAAGAGCACTTTCATGTCTTCAATATATGCATTAATAATGAACCAACGTGCTCGATAATACTCAAGACATTTTCATTTATATCAGTCATTTTAAAAACCCCTGTATTTCTTAGATCCATCCATGGTGCCATCATGTTCTCCAGAAAGCAAGGCGGAATTAATAACTCCATTGGTGCTAGCCAATATCAAAGGCTTCTTTCTTCCATCCATTGTCAATGCCTCAGCCAGATTTAGGCTCGATATGCTCATTTCTTAATAAACCACCCCAAATTATACTAAGCAACAACATAGCAGCTATCTGCTTTTAGAGCTTCAGAGTATTTCTGAATTCCTTCATGGACAATTTCTACAAGTTTGAAACTGGTCCCAAGGTCTGTCAAAGCAATTACCAAGTACTCCGCAGCATGAACAAGGTGTGAACATGAACTTTATCATAAATATTTTTCAAATCTTTCAATCCATTGTGGCGCCCTGCTTTGTGAAAGAAGTTACAGATTGTGAAAAGACAATCCCAAATGTCAAACACTCTATGACTTATAAAATTTAATAGATTCTTTGTCTAGAGAATTCAACACAAAATCTCCTGCAAGTCTCCCACATTAGTATGTACATCTTTCACAATCACCCATGAGCCAGAATTCAGAGATAACTCCCTTAATGTATTTGATGGCAATCCTACAATAGCTGCATCATCATAAGGTGTCTCCTTGAACATACTGCCACTGCTCTCATCAACATTCCTGGAGGGAAGTAGAACTCTGTACAATAAGCATGCTAGGATTTGGACCTTCACTGAAAACTCAAACAAATCCCCAGTTTCGTAGCACGCTACGAAACCACTCAAACAGGTAGCGCTGCGAAACTGCTAAAAAGAATTCTGGCGCTGCGAAAATACCCTGACTTTAAGCTAGACTAAAAAAATTTTGACAACAGCATTTTCAGTGATAACAGAAGGCTCACTATCCTACTCTACGCATTGTGCTACTTCTGCGTAGCTGTCTGTCAAGTGCAACTACCTTCGCGTGGCTTAGTTGAAGATCATGAATGTTCTTTACCCTTTACTATGCTTATTAGTATTATAGATCTTGAATTAAATTAAGTGGGCCCAATACTTTCATTTACCACTCAATATAAATAGACATGCACGCAATCATAATTGTAACAGATGCTTAAACATAAACTTAGAAATAGATATGAAATATTCCAAAACTTACTTATCTTTATTAATGCCTTTTCCCGTTACAATCCACTTCCTGCCTTGTGCACACAGCTGCAGGGGTCCGCGCACCCAGCTGCAGACTCTACTAGGCCTCTGCGCACACAACTGCATAGCCTCTATCTACTACCATGACCCAAGACTCGAACTTATAGACTCAGAGTGAAGATTTCATTCAAAAACCCATATCACTTAATATCTGATCTAAAACTTGCCTCTATCCTTAGAGCCTTGCCCTATTTATACATTGCCATGGTCCATGGACCATGGGTAGGCCGACTCACTTTACATTACCTTACATTATTTGAGGGTTGACAACCCTTTCACTTGACTCATTACAATTCGCTCTCCGCACACTTTGCAGAGCCTTTACAATACCATTACCCAAAATTGTGGGCTTTAAGCCCCAAAACTATTATGCGGGGGATCCACTGCCCAACAGGCCTTGACCCAAGATTCATCTTTGTAGGCTTTGTTTACATTCTAAGGTTCTGTGAAGGATAGTAATGCTAGATAACTTGAGGTCCCTATAAGGGTTCTTCTTTTCTGTACTCTAGACCCTTTTGTCCTAAAATTTGAGATTCTGGATGATTCTTCTGAACATACCTGGATGGAGTCTTTTCCCTGTCTGTTATATCTTCTGTTGGTGCTTCATTGGTTTCTTCTTCTATATCATTTTGATTTGATGTGGGAAAGCATTCCCCATCTTCCTCATTGTCATATTCCTCTGTTGATTTCATTTGTTCTGGATTTTTGTATGCTTCATCAATTACAACATCAATGCTTTGAACAATTTTCCAAAGTCTTTTGTTATAGCATTTGTATCCTTTACTTATGGATGAATAACCAGGAAGACTTCCTTCATTTGCTCTGGGTTCAAACTTACCAAGTTTTTCATTAGTCCTTTTGATGAAACATTTACCTCCAAAAACTCTAAAGTGTTTTACAGTAGGAGGCTTACCATACCAAAGTTCATACGGAGTTTGATTGCTGTTTACCTGAACATTCGCTTTGTTGAGAATAGTCACGATAGAAAATGCAGCTTCACCCTAGAAGGTTGCAAGCATTCCAAATTCATCAACCATATCTCAAGCCATTTATTGAACTATTCTATTCATTCTTTCCACCACGCCATTTTGCTGAGGAGTTCTTGCGATGGGGAATTGCCTTTTTATTCCATGTTGTTCAAAAAAGTCAAAGAATTCATCTGATATGAATTCTCCCCCTCGATCAGATCTAAGACATTTGATTTTTTGTCCTGATTCATTTTCTACTAAAGCTTTGAAGGATTTTAAATTTCCAAATGCTTCATCTTTATGCTTCAGTAGTCCTATCCAGCACATCCTAGAAAAATCATTAATAAATAAAATAAAGTATTCTTCTCCACGAGGTGACCTTTTCCTTGTTGGACCACATAAATTAGTATGGATGAGTTCAAGAGGCTTAATTTCTGATCCTTCTTTTTCATTGATGTGAACTCTAGTTTACTTACCGACATGACACGTATATGTTATTTTCTAGGATGCTCATATCTAGAAGATCATGAACTGCCTTGAGCCTGCATGCTTTTCTTATTTGATACAAGCTAAGATGTCCCAATCTTCTATGCCATAGCCACTTTTCATTTGTTTTTCTTAGATAGAATTGTTGTTGTCCTCCTTTGAGTATGTGTAAGTTTTTTGGAGTTCTTGTTCCTTTGATTACAATATTTCTTGTATCAAGCTCACAAACCACATATCCATTTGATCGAAACATAACTTCATTTCCTTGATCACACATTTGACTGACACTCAACAGTTTATGCTTTAAACCATCTACATACATGACATTTCCATCTTTAACCTTCTCTTTCAAGAAGACATAACCTTTACCTTTAATGAAAACTGGAGTGTCATTTCCAAATGAGACATTATTTTCATTTTCTAAAGCATTATATGAATGAAGTTTCTCTTTATCACCTGTCATGTGTTTGGAGCATCTGATGTCGATGTACCACTAATTTTCTTTTCCTTCTGCATAAAAATCTATGCCACATATTTCTGATTGAGATTCCTTCTTTCTCCATATCTTGGGATTTAATGATTTTTGATCCTTTTGAAGTGATGGCCGAACTTTTCTCCTGCATTCAGATTCTTCATGACAAAAGTTGTTACAAATTGAACATTCTACTTCATTTTCAAGAGGAGAAAAGTTATTATAGGAACTTTTCTTCATACCTGTTACACCCCTTTGATTTCGTGCTTCTCTAGTCATGATGGTTTTGTAAGAAACACATTGAACAAACTTATGCCCAAATTTATGATATGAAAAAAATTTCCCATTAAAGAAGTTTTTGTGATCATAGAATCTTTTGACATTGTTTACCTATTGGTTGAAGCTCCTACTGATATTCATCCTTGGATTAAATTAGGCATGATTTACTTGATGAGTAATTTTAGGCCTTTGTTGATGATTGACATACTGTTCACTAGTCTTTCCTACATCAAGATAACTTTTGGTGGAGGCTAACGGCTTCTGTGATTGAGATGATTCTTGAGTATATCCAAAACCTGTCTTCATCAGAGGAGAACGCTGAACTTTGATGATTTCATTTAAAGTTTCAGATCCTTTAGAAAATCTAAGATTAAGAGATTTTTTCTTCTTAAGTTCTTTTCTTATACCCACAATTTCACATTGTAGATTTTCATTGTGTTTTTCTCTTTCAGTGAGTTGGTGTGTCAACATATCTATGATAATATTCTTTTATTCTAAACAGATTTTTAGTTTAGTGATTTCTTCAAGGAAGTCTTTCTCTTCTAGGGCATCCAAAAAATTATCATTGTCATAAGCCATGAGTAGTCTATATTCTTTTTCAGTTTCATCTTCATCACTATTGGATAAGCCATCACTGTTTTCATGCGTATAGTAACTCCTTCTATTCACAACCTATTTTCTATTTCCTTTTTCATATTCCTGTCCCTTTTCATATTTATCTTTATGAGGACATTTGGTAGCATAATGGCTAACTCTACCACAAGAAAAGCATTTGAAAGGTAGCTTGCCTTTGAATCTTCTAGAACCCCGTTGAAGCTTCTGGACAAACTTTACCTAATCTTCTTCTTCTTAAATGTGTTCTGATTCATTGTGCTTTTTCTTTTCTTTTCCCTTTGCTAACACTTTAAAAGTGGCTTCTCTCATATATGATGGACCTCCTTTTCTCATTTCAAAGGAAGTTAGGTTTCCATGGAGAGGAGTCACAATAATAGTTTGAAGATCCTATTTTTCTTCTATGGCAGACACTTTTGACTCAAATTTAGAAGAAGAAGATCTCAAAATTCTCTCAACTAAAGTAGTTTCCTTTATCTCTTCAGCCAGATTCTTCATACAATTAACAATCTCATTTATACGTAAAAATTAACTAGCAACACTCTCATCACTATGCATCTTAAGAGTTTCATACTAAATTTTGAGAGTTTGAAGCTTACCATGTTTTACCTAAGAGTCTCCTTCATAGCTCTGAATGATTTTGTCCCATATCTCTTTGGCTGTCTTGAGCTGCATGACTTTGACAAATTATGATTCTGACAGACTTCCCAATAACATATTGAAAACTTTGGCATTGGTTTCGTATAACTTCTTACCTGTAGATTGTATAGGAATTGCTGCTAGAAATTGATATCCTCCATTCACAATTTCCCAAACATCGACTCCAAGCGATTGTAGATAGGCTCTGGTTCTTATTTTCCAATATACTAAGTTTCTCCCATTGAAGATTGATGGTCTGATGGATCCCATGCCTTTGTGATTATTCATCTTGAAAGATCATCCTTCAAGTGATCAAGCCTCTTCTAAAGGACCTGCTCTGATACCAATTATTGGAAATAACACTAAGAGGGGGGGTGAATCAGTATTATCAGATCAATAATTTTTCATTTCCCAAATAAATTTATATACGCTACTTCTATGAAGTTAACTAGCATGTACATGCTACTGTTATTAGAGAAACTAGCGAATACCTAGAGAACTTGTGATTTAGTCAATTTATCATGTGTTGATCTTTAACCAATGCATCGGTAACTTATTAAACAGTGCAGTAAAAAATAGAATAAACCATCACACATAAGCAACACACATGAACAGAAAGATTTAAGGTGGAAACCCAATGTGGGTGAAAACCACCTGCTGTTGTCATCTCTATCTTATTTTAATAATAAGAAAATCTATTTACAATTCTATACTGGTGCAGACTCATACCAATACGCAGGCACCCACCTGTAGAAGGCTAAAACCTTCTCTCGTTTTCCAGCTTCTACTGGAAGGGAGCTACAACCCCTAGTTCTTGTACTAGCCAATGTGTTCACTAGTACGTAGGTTCCGACCTGCAGAAGGCTACAACCTTCTCTCTTCTTCCAGGGATTGCGTTTCATAAATTTTTTGACTGGATTCTCCTGGTACACATGAAGACCTCATTTCATCCAATTTTCATACTAGACCCATCAGAACTTTCAAACTGCATCAACCAATAATTAGTTAATTTCAATAATCAGATCACTATCACCAGAACACTATTCTTAACCCAGAAACTTGCATTATCATTCAGAACCAGCTACAACCTCAAAAATCATGCATTAGAACATATACGCTACTTTCCTAAACCCAACCTACGTGTATACGCCACTTCCTTTAATCAAACCTATGTATACCTTCAAAACTACTAAAACATAAAACTTCTGAATCAAGTATGTACCAACCAGTAATATACTGAGCATCTACTCTCAATTTACAGAGCTTTATACAAGAAGTAGTAGATATCACCCTTCTCACTTATACAATCAATCAATCAAATATCAAACTCATTATGCATTTAGTTTTAGATATAAGAAGGCTTCATTGAAAAACAACAGAATTGATCAGATAGATTAGTCAAATCTAAAGAATAGGCTTTTCTTTTGTATAAGCTACTTGGAAGAGTAGAACCTGTGTGTACACGCACTTTTACCAAGACAAACCAGTGTATAGATATGCAAATATTAACTCATAACTTCACTGCTATTCCAGACTTTAGACAAACCTTGATCATGACATTTAAATAATACGACATGTGTACATAATCAGATCTATCCCAATCAATATCAGATCGTTCAATGATAAGTCATTTCATGTCTCATGATCCTCATCCAACATTGAATTCAAGGTGCACAAAATATTTCAGATAAAATCACAAACATAGCCCCCACAACATTATTACGGATCCATTTGGGCACATCACTCCCATCATCCATATCAGTGTTTTAGGGCTCATCAAACCCTAATTCTAGTTGCTACATGCCCTAAACAAGTCAACCTTTTGAATTCCTCCTTCCCAGACAGTTTCATGGCCTGAAGACATCCTAAAATGACCTCTAGAGGGACCAATGTAGGTAGGCCCATGTAAGGGTGTGCTATAGAGCTGTTGAGTCCATGCCAGGGTACTCTGCAGAGCACTTAGGCCCTCTTTCACCTATGCTGGGTGAGATTGAGCAAAATTCACATAGGGTTTGGGGAATATTCTTATCTCCTGGAGTCATCTAGAATTTTCCCTCACTTATCAACTCCTATGAGCTCGAAAATGGATGAGGAATGAGTTAAGATGCATCCTATCCCCTCATCCCTTCCTCCATGGAACTAATTCTAAGTATGGAAGGCCATTCAGTACCCCAATTTATGACATAAGCTCCTTCATCCTCCTATAAATTGAACACTCATCTAAGTGATCAAGGGCTGGATTATGTTGAATTGTAAGGAGATAATGTTGCTATGAGAATTGGCTTTGAGACAAGTATTGTTATGCTTCAATTTTGTCATGCTTTTGATGTGATGTGGATGGGATCCAAGTTAGAGGAGTGACTTCGAATCAGACATGATGGTTGTAATTCCTTCTTCTATTCAGAAAAGTATTTAAACCTTTTTCCCATATGTTTGTATTGTTATATGATGCTTATATGTGTGAATGTATCTGATTCCATTTACTTGTATTCAATAGATATTTACTTTGATCGGTTCTTTGTCTTTTGTTTGTGTTTACAGGTACTTTTCAAGTGTGTTAAGTACGGGAAGGAGCGACAGGATCGATACAAAGGAGACAAGAGGAAAGAAGAACTACAAGTAGGTCTTCTCATCTTCGTTGTTTTATCTATTGCTTATAGGGAAAGGCTAAAGTGATTTAACCTGTTGTTTTAGATATGGCTACTTATCTAGGGAATTAGTATTTATTCGTAGATACCAAATTCTCCAAAACAAATTGGCGATGCCTATGGGGAAGATCATCCTTCCTAGTAGCTTATCCACCTCCTAGGACACTCTTGCAGACCCTACTTGTGTTCATTGATTGTATTTCATCTCTTTTGCATTGAATTTTGGTCAAAACTGTGTTAAATTTCCTTCTGAAATGGCTCATTGTCACCAGCATAGGCTTGTGAGGGAGACAGTGCATTGCAGAGCACCCTTGGCTTAGGGACAATGCTCTGAAGTGCACTGTCTGCAATTCAGGGCTGCGCTGATCCTCCTAAGGTCAGTTAGTTTCCAACCTTTGGATTGGGTTTTTGCCAACTTTCTTGTGTTTGTTTGCTTGCTAATTGGTTAATGAATGTCATGTCTCAAAAAATAAGTTTCTATCTCCTTTTCTAGCCCTACTTTGACTTGGTTGATTAATGTTTCTTAAATTTTTTCTTTGTCATTATCGATCTATAGTCAAAGTTAGATTATATCAATCAATGTTTGTTCGAAAGAAAGTGTCATAAAAGTCTTCTTTTCCTTCGAAATAGAACTATCGTAAAGTATTTGTTCTTGTTAAATATTGATTGATTGTATGTGCATTAGTTTCCTTTTTGTTCACATTCACATTAAGGAAATAAAAAAGAAATACATGCATCTTGCATTGAAAATGTTTGTGTGTTCTCATAGGAATAGTTTAGGGAAATTGCATTAGATTGTGCTCTTTTCTCTTTGATCGAAAGAGATCTCATTGCTATATCCCTAGTAGCTAGTATTTTCATTATTAAATTAAATGGAAAGGATGCTTATCATAATAGTTGCATTCCTAGGAATTTCAAAGTACATCACGTGGTGAACTTGAAAGGAAAATTCCTAAGCAAGATCAACTTAAAATTAACATCATTTTACCTAATGGAGAATAGTCATTAACGAAAAACATTTAGTGGTTCTAGGCTAGAGAGGTATTGTGGCATCATAAAACAAATCAGTTGTCAATAACTTGTCTATAATATATTCCTAGTGTGATACCTCATTCCACGTACATGAGTATATCGTAGCTCATCCACGTACCTTCGGGTATATAGGGCGGTGTTACAGTACGTAAAGTATATGGGTATGCTCTCACTATGCGGTTTTGCATTAGACAACGCTTATACAAGTTGGGCCTCCATGTACTTTTGGGTATATATGGGAGGACAACACTAGGTTGTTATCCATCCTTAGGTAATCGAGTTGGCTACCTTGTACACAGTGATACACCGAACATAGAATTTGGGGAGATTGCCTGCCCATACTTCTTGGTTCGCCAGGAGGTATTCTGTAGTTCATAGTTTCTTGGTAAACCTTTTTCCTAGCTTACCCATTTTTGTTTATTTCTTTTTCGTAATAAAATTAATCAAAAATCATGGAGGAACATCAACCCTTACCCAATCGTTCATGGAGAACAACGAGTAAACCTCCTTTTCCACCTGAAACTACACCTATTTGGTCGAAGCGATCTCGCTTAACTGAGTATGGTTCATCAAGAACTCCTGGTTCTTCATCTGCATTACTAGAATCATCCATTTTTATAAGTGCTAATACTCCAGTTACTCGAACTATTTCTGGTACATCCGTTTCTGAAGAAGAAGTTTCACAATTACCTGAGGACATGTTACACTAAAAAATGTCACCTTGACTACTTACAGTTAGTATGGCTCAAATCAACAGTCATGCTACCCTCTTAGGCAAGTCTCATGCCTCTGTTATCCATCTCAAACTCAAAGAAGAGAGCAAGTCTTGTAAAAACTATGTTTATCTCTGGGGTCGCAGGTTCTCTCTAGCCTTACCTGCGGGGACGCTGACCATGTTCACAAAATCTGTGTCCATGGACGCTCTGTATGTTAAGGGACAGGTGCGTCCCTCTGTAAAAGGCAAAATGCGCGAGTTTTATCTTGAAAAAGTTACTTGTGGTTACTTCTAGAACATTCTAGAGGTCGGTTTGATGAAATGGATGCGCCTCCAGTTGGTTCATGTATCTCTATTAAGGGGGAACTTATCCCATCAATAAGGGAGCTATCCCACCCAAGAGGGGGATGATCCCATTGATAGTGGACCTGAATAACCTCTTTACAGCACTATAAATAAAGGCATTGAGCCAGAAGGAGGAGAGGTTGGAGCTATACATTTTCTTTGGGTAAATGCTGCAGGATTTAGGTCTTCCATTAGAGCCTTTGTGAGGAGAGATTGTCTTCACTTGATTCTACTTGGGAGAGGGTGAGCTTTGTCAAAGTAGAGGAAAACCCTTGATGGACCCTGGGAGGAACTTGCACAACACCAAGGCCAGGTTGTAAGAGTTTCTTTGTTTCGTTATTAATACAAACTGGTTTATTTTTCTCAATAGCTTGTGTTAATGAGTTATTTCATGTGTTCCTTGGTCTGCATGTTGAATATATGTTTTATTATATGAAATGCAAGTGCTTGGTAATTGTTTGATTGTTTGTGGTTGCAGGAATTGACTTGAAGGAGGAGCTCATCCGGATCGTCAAGAACGGACTTCAACAACAGCGTTTTGGAATAAGGTTGTTCCAAAACGCTGTTGTTGAAGTCCGTTCTTGACGATCCGGATGAGCTCCTCCTTCAAGTCAATTCCTGCAACCACAAACAATCAAACAATTACCAAGCACTTGCATTTCTTATAATAAAACATATATTCAACATGCAGACCAAGGAACACATGAAATAACTCATTAACACAAGCTATTGAGAAAAATAAACCAGTTTGTATTAATAACGAAACAAAGAAACTCTTACAACCTGGCCTTGGTGTTGTGCAAGTTCCTCCCAGGGTCCATCAAGGGTTTTCCTCTACTTTGACAAAGCTCACCCTCTCCCAAGTAGAATCAAGTGAAGACAATCTCTCCTCACAAAGGCTCTAATGGAAGACCTAAATCCTGCAGCATTTACCCAAAGAAAATGTATAGCTCCAACCTCTCCTCCTTCTGGCTCAATGCCTTTATTTATAGTGCTGTAAAGAGGTTATTCAGGTCCACTATCAATGGGATCATCCCCCTCTTGGGTGGGATAGCTCCCTTATTGATGGGATAAGTTCCCCCTTAATAGAGATACATGAACCAACTGGAGGCGCATCCATTTCATCAAACCGACCTCTAGAATGTTCTAGAAGTAACCACAAGTAACTTTTTCAAGATAAAACTCGCGCATTTTGCCTTTTACAGAGGGACGCACCTGTCCCTTAACATACAGAGCATCCATGGACGCAGATTTTGTGAACATGGTCAGCGTCCCCGCAGGTAAGGCTAGAGAGAACCTGCGACCCCAGAGATAAACATAGTTTTTACAAGACTTGCTCTCTTCTTTGAGTTTGAGATGGATAACAGAGGCATGAGACTTGCCTAAGAGGGTAGCATGACTGTTGATTTGAGCCATACTAACTGTAAGTAGTCAAGGTGACATTTTTTAGTGTAACAGGACATTATCACTGATATTAGTGAAACAGTAACTGAACTTGTTCAACAACAAGTTGATCCACAACTTGAAGTTTCTCAACAAGAAATTACTTTTGAACTTGAATTAGTTCAACGAGAAGTTAATCTAGAATCTATCACAGTTCAAACCGAAGTTACTTCTGAACCTGAATTTGTTTAGGAACATCTCTCTAAAACTGTTGTTCTTTTGCTGGAACATATGGACTTCAAATTTGAACATTCATAAGTTGTTACTTTACCAGAAGATGATCAACTGCTTAACCCTCAGACATCACTAACTACTAGAACTTCTACTTTATCAACACCAGAAGTCTATTGTGGACCAGATGGTGAAGTTATTCCACCTCGTTTAATTGTTGTTGAGGAAGAATTAGAAGAATATACTACACCTGGAACCCCATTCCATTTTGGAACTAGGATTTATCTTTATCCTTATACTCCTAATTTTACTACTCCTTTTGATCTTGCTTCTTTTCAAGTACCTGTTGATTCTTTAGGACATCTTTTGGGTCAGTTAACTATGGCCAAACAACCATCAACATCCCAGACTGTATCATCTGATGCAACTGCGGCAGAATCTTCTGTCGCAACCTCTTCGATGTTTTCTACTACACCTAAGTCGCACCTATATGGTGAATCATCCATTCTGGTTGGTTACCAATCTTTATCTGGAACCCACTTAGAGGTTGCTTCTACACCATGGTCATCACCCATGTCCTCAACTAGAATTTTACCTAGTTCTTCATTAACGAAAGCTCAACAGTTTGATCCTACATATCAATATCAAACTGGGCAATCTAGTCAACAACGACCTATGTATCCATTACATACTGGATTTCCACCATATGGAGAGAAACATTCTTATTCACCTTATCCTCCATATCCTGGAGGAGCATCATATGGTAGTATCCCACGGTATTGAGGTCAGCCTGGAATGTGAGTCTCTTAATGGAAACCAATAATGCCAGTTCAATCAAGGCTTGTGTATCCAACACAACCAATGCAAACTGTGTTAGCTATTCCTACTACACCTGTTGTTACCACTGTACCGTGTTCACAAGTTCAAACAATTGTATCTCAACCTATAAAAATTGGTCCTTCTACCTCGCAACCACAAGTTTCGGGTCAAGAGGTCCAAGTTTCTCAAGCTCTTATATAATAACCGCTTGTGTCTAGGGTCCAACAACCTCATGTTAGTATACCTTTATCTAAAGTGACTTAGGCTTACATTGGTATAGTTTATTCACAACCTGGTCAACCTTTCATTACTGGGCAACAAAAATTGTTAAATCAAAAATAGTTGTACCAACAGCAACAACAGTTGATTCAACAACCATGGAAGCCCCAATATCAACAACCTCAATTCTAGCAATTCCAACCCCATTTTGGACCTGCCCAACAGGCTCAACCTGGGTTTGGACAATTTCAAGCTTACCAAGGTCTTGGTCAACAAGGCTTTGCTGGTTATGGACCACCGCAAATTCAACCTGGTTATCAATAGCCACCTTATGCTGGATTTGTTCAACAACCACCTTATCAAGGTTACCAAATGCAAATTCCATATGTTGGTATGCAAAGACCTATTTCTCAGGCAATTCCATCATATCCTGGGTATGCTCAACCTGCCTTGAACCGAAAGTTGCCATTTGTAGAAACTCTTGAATTACTAGATTTAAACTAGCTCACTAATGATCCAATCTTATATGCACCTTGGTGGCCAGTGATTCTGCATAGGTTACCTTCCAACATTCCAAATTTCAATGGAAATCCCAGAGAAGACCCATCAAATCATGTCATGACCTTTCATTTTTGGTGTTCATCAAACTCCTTAAATGACGACTCGATTAGACTCTGTCTTTTCCAAAGAATGCTTACTAGTCCGGCTACGAAGTGGTACATTGAATTACCATGAGCTTCGTTTGACAACTTTACGACTTTAGCCACCACATGTCTGACCCACTTCAAGTTACCTATCAGATACGAGACTAGAATTAAACTATTGACCAACTTTAAATAGACCACTGCTACCCATATATCAGATCATATTCATGAGTGGCGACGTCATCGTCAAATGGTTAAGACATATGTTCCTGATCAGATTTTGGCTGAGTGGTTCATAAAATCCTTGTTGCCATCAATCATCGAGGATGTGGTGAAAGGTGGAGTTGTCACAGAAGAGCAAGTAATTGCTCATGCCCAATATTTGGATTTTATTTACACACAATCCAGCACGTTCTACAACAAGATTCCCAATGCACCCTGACCAGCTTTCACTGTTCCTCCTCCTCCACAATCGAGTAAGGACTCTCATGCCGGCGACATTGTGATTGGCTCTTCGATCACGGAAATGGAAGGTAGACCATTTGGTCAAACTCTATCCATTTCCAATCAAACTACCAATGCATGAGAAAATACTCTTGCTTCCGAAGTCAATTCCGTGTCATCTGACAAAGGCAAGAATCAAAAGCAACCAGGAGGTAAGAAGAAGGGGAAAAATAAGAAAAAACAAGGTAATCACCCTCAAGAGAAATCATCTGATTCCTATACTTCGGCAAGGAAACCTTGTTATCCATGTCTAATTTGTAATGACGAGCATTTTACAAGAGATTGTCCACACTGCTCAGAAGTCTCTAAGATTCTAGAGACTTCTAACATTTTTGCAGTGTTGATTGATCCGTTTCTGAACCCGGAGACACATGCACATCCCAAGTACTTATGTTATCCATTACAAAGCCTCAAAACGAAGTTTTGGTGTCAACAAGAAATAAAGATTATGTAAATCCATCGTCATCGTTGAATAATCAAGCCAGTGATCAACCTAATCCTTCGACTTCAACTTCATCTGAAAATATTCCACCACCTATTGCGTCAGAATTGACAATAAAAGTACAAAAGGGAGCTGTGCATAAATTGACATTTAACCCTCGAGCTCAAGCAACTCAAAATTATAACATAGTAGAAGATCTTGCTCAATCACCTTCTGCTATGTCAACGCTTGAGGTGTTACAAAACTGTCCCTCCCAGAAGCAGGCTTTACTATCAGCAATTGGTGGAATAGACCCTATGGATTCCAGTCTTATGGTTTTCAACCATGCAGGATATAAACCATAGTTACTGGCACAATTAGCTTTCCTAATTCAAGTAAAGTCTCTCAACAAAAATGTTCACCAAACTATTATTTTCGAGGGGGCATCTAATTGCATTATGTCAATGAGCTACTGGAAAACACTTGGTTCACTGTCATTGTCATGATCACCAACAATGTTAAAATATTTTGATGGATGAACATATACGCCTTGTGGGATTTTGAGTAACCTGCAAATTGAACTAGGGGTAAAAACAATTACTGTTGAAGTTGAGGTAGTTGACGGACCTCTTGACTACAACATTTTACTGGGAAGGCCATGGGTGTATGCTATGGCTGTTGTGGTTTCCACGTACTTTCATATGATTGCATTCCCTCATAAAGGTGGAATCATAGTTATCGATCGGCTTGCCTTCTTTTGCATCTAGTTCTCAGGCTACTGGAAGCATTCCATTGGTACACAGACCCCTGTTGTCACTTCAAAGTGTTGGTGTAGGTCTCTTTAAAGATCCTTCCCTAATGGGTACTTTTACACTACTGTCACCATCTGATTTGGTGGAAGTGGCAAGAGTAGAGACTTGCAACATGATTTCCTCCACCTCATCTAATTTAAGGGGGATTACCAATGATTTTGAAGTTAATAGTAATACTAAAGTTATACCGTTAATCCCCATTGAGCTTGCATAAAAATGGATTTTTTGGGCTTGTGCAGCAAACCCAAATCCACTTTCACTAATTGTATGGGTAGATCATTCATTAGAATATGGTACTTCTTCAGATCCTTTTTCACATATTTTTTCTACGAATGAAGGAATCATTGAATCAATGATGATAGGAGAAGAACCATGGGAAGATTATCATCATCATTCCCATCTTCCAGATGACATCAAAGATTATTCAAATGAACTTAACCACCCTTCGGTTGTTGATTTGCTTTCAAATTATATTTTTATAGACATAGTAGATTACGAGCGAAACCTGTCAAATATTGAAGAAACGATTTCTATTAATATTTTGACCAAACCTAATGTTGTAGAAAACATTCGTGTCGGAAAATATTGTTCTCCATCAGATCTTGATAGTTACCGTACTCTCTTTCATGAATTTTGAGATATATTTGCATGGTCATACGAGGAGATGCTAGGCATTGACTCTAGTATTGTTGAACATGAAATAAAAATGTATCCTGATGTCAAACCAGTATGACAGCGACTTCGACCTATTCATCCAAAGAAATCCACTGCCATTAAAGAATAAGTTGAAAAGCTTTTGTGTGCTGGCTTCATTTACCCTGTACCTCTTACTGACTGGGTTTCCAATATTGTTCCTGTCATGAAGAAACAAGGGACAACTGAAGTGTTCGTCGATTATAGGGATGTAAATCAGCCATGTCCAAAAGACAATTATTCTACTCCTTTTATCGACAAGATTATTGATGAATGTGCTGGATGTAAAATATTCTCATTTATGGATGGATTTTCCAGCTATAATCAAATCAAAATCCACCCACAGGACCAATCTAAAACAACTTTTATTTGTCCACGGGGCACATTCGCGTATAGGCAACTCCCATTTGGTTTGAAGAATGCAGGGACTACATTTCAGAGGGCAATGAAACATGCCTTCCATGACATCAAGCTCATTGTTCAACCTTACCTTGATGATTTCGCTGCTCATTCACGAAAGCAGACTAATCACTCACAACATTTGAGAGCTATATTTTTATGGTGCTGACACTACAAGATACGACTCAATCCACACAAATGCATGTTTTGTGTTGTTTCTAGTTGATTTCTTGGATTTGTAGTGTCTAAAGATGGAATTCGACTCAATCCATTAAAGGCTCAGACAATTCTTGACTTGCCTCCACCTTCAAATCTTTTATAGTTACAGAGACTCCAAGGGAAGGCTAGCTTTCTGAGGAGGTTCATTCCCAACTACGCTGAAATGGCTAAAGGTTTTACACGTATTTTGAAAAAGGGGATACCCTTCCATTGGGATCAGGTTGTACAAGCTTCCTTTGATGCTCTTAAAGATACCTTGATTAGAGCGTCATTAATGTATTCTCTGAATTATCAAAATGATTATTACCTATATCTCGCTGCTATAGATACATCCATTGGCATGGTTTTAGTCCAAGAGGAAAATGTGTTTGAACATCTGATATATTATTCGAGCCATAATCTCAATGATACAGAAAGAAAGTACTCTTATGTTGAGAAGCTAGCTTTGGCAGCTATGCAATCTATTCAAAGATTTTGCCACTACATCCTGCTCCAGAAGGCCACCGTCATTTCAATTTGCAACCTTATGACATAAATTTTGTCATGTCAATTGCTAAGGGACAAATACTCAAAATGGTTTGTCATTTTGCAGGAATTTGATATGGAGTTCATCAAGTCCAAATCAAAGAAATCTCTTATTTTCGCCGAGATACTTTGTGACCTTCCCTCAACCTCCATTGATTCAACATCTGAACCATCGATTTTGGATGAGTCTCTATTTCTGATATCATCATCTGACCCGTGGTATGGATACATACTGATCTATCTCCAAAACCAAACCTTCTGGCCTATAACCTCTCGCTCACAACAACGACGTATCTGATACCAAGCTGAAGATTATCTGATCATTGGTGACACTCTTTACCATCATGGTATCGATTTGATTTTACGAAGGTGCCTCACACATGAGGAAGCCAAGAAAGCATTGAATGATTGCCATTCAAGTGGCTTTGGTGGACACTTATCTGGATATTCTACCGCATAGATAATTCTCTATGCCAGTTACTTCTGGCCAACTATATTCAAATATTGTATTATTGCTATCAGAAGTTGTCACGCGTTCTAGATCTATGACCACAAAATTAGATTACCACCTGCACCATTGCATCTAGTCATTGATGTTGGACCATTTTCCAAATGGGGCATTGACTTCATGACATGTAACCCCACCTCGGCTGGGGGGCTTGGGTATATTATAGTCATTGTTGACTATTTTAATAAATGGGTCGAGGCAACGCCAACATTAAACAACAGTGGTGAAATCACTGCTCTTTTCTTTTTTAACCATGTGGTTGCTTGGTTTGGTGTACCACAATCCATAGTTACAGATCATGGGTTGTATTTTCGCAATCACATGATGGTTGAGTTGACTTCTAAGTTAGGACTGTCACATGATAGTTCTACCCCTTATTACCCACAAGCGAATTGACAAGTTGAGGCCATCAACAAAGTCCTGAAGCGGATGTTGCAAAGAATTATAGGGGTTCATAAACAAAAATGGCATTTAATATTGTACTCTGCCTTGTGGGCATATCGAACCTCGATGAGAAATGCAACTGGATTCATACCCTTTCAGTTGGTGTATGGTTTGGAAGCAATCTTACCGATACAATGTGAAATTTCATCTCTCAAACTCACGATTGACCTATTACTTGGCACTTCTGAAGAAGAAGCGCGTTTCTTGGAGCTAATCCATCTAGATGAAACCCATTGTGATACCACATTAGCTAACGAAGCGCATAAGAAACGAATCAAGGCACAATATGATAGAAATGTCAAGCCCTGTATCTTCTCGAAAGGAGGCCTAGTCTTGCTTTATGATCAAGACGCTGATAAAATTGGAGCAGCGAAATTTGAACCAATGTGGATGCGTCCTTATATTGTCAAGCGTGTTTTGGCAAAAGGTGGCTATAAGTTAGTAGATTATGATGGGATTCCATTGTCGCAGCCCCGAAATGGGTTGTACCTCAAACGTTACTATGCTTAATTGGGTGTAGTAAAACTCACTGTATATATGCTTTCATTGCATGTCTGTGTGTCAGTGTGTGTCTTTTAGAGTTTTTATCTGGTTAGTAATATGCTTTGCATTTGTTGCAGATGTTAGAATCTTTGGAACCATTTTTTGGTTACGTCGATGGTGTTAGTCATAGTACGCAGAACCTATCATCTATAGCATGGGCTATTTTTGGTCCAAGTGGTGAGTTAGTGATTTTTCAAGGTATTTGTATCGGTCGATCGACGAACAACATCATTGAGTATAGCGCATTGATCAAACTTCTCTTTGATTCCAGTTCAATTGGCATTCGCCGAATCATCGTTAGGCTGGACTCACAACTCGTTGTACTACAATTTACAAGTATGTATACCATCCGGAACCCAACAATTCTTTGTATGTTCCTTAGAGTTTATATTTTGCAAAGGAATTTTGAATATATTCAATATCAACATATTTCCATAAATTTTAACACATTAACTGATTCTCTAGCAAATTATGCGTTAAATAGACATTTGCGCCACATGTAAAAGTAATATTTTCAATTCACATCATTAGTTGAATAGGATTGAACATAACCATAGAAAACTCTCAAAGTAAAATAGATGGGTGTTTCAAAAGTTTTTACAAAATTTGTGTCCAAGACACATTTGGTCATCTGACCCAAAAGCTCAAAATGCATGCAAAAAAATTCTAAGTAGACCTAGTGATGCTCATGATAATAGGTCACAACTTGTGCTATCATGCGCAAAAGCATCATCCAGGGGCTAGGAACACCAATAGTGTGGCATTGCAGCCTCATAGGTAACTCCTCGATCCAGACATTCGAAATATCAATGGTTAATCCCTCTATGTGATCCTGCAACTCTGCCAGGGTCTCGGCCAAATCGAAGTCCTAGAGAATTTCTCTCCCAATGTTTCTCCACGCTAGCCCACCTACACCCTGTTGGTGTCCCACAGGTCAAACAATACCCACATATGCATGCATGAGAATGGTTTTAGTTTAGTATTGGAAACATGAAAAGCACAAAAACATGTAGAAACTTGAAAAATAAAAAAACACTTTGGTCAACCAATTTACCTATAACACCCCATTGTGCTCCAACTGGTAGAATCAAGTTTGGATCTCCACGAAAATCCATCCCTAAGTATGGATGCTCCTCGATGACAAGGTGTTGTCAATTGAGCCAACTCAGGAATGCAGTGGAAAAAATGATTGTTGACTGACTCGCATGTCGACCCATCAATTCGACCCACCTCTACATACGTGGATCTCTGGGACCAGCTACACCGAGTGATATATGTTGTGGTTGCATCAATGGAATTCACTCTAAGGTAAAAGCAATTAAGATCGAACCATAGAAGAAATTCTTTGTTGTACCACTTTTTACCTTGGTCAGTTGTTCTTTCAGTGAAGAAATCATGACCTCACACCAATTGAATACTTTTGGATCTAGACACTCAAGTGCATCCCGCATATATGATCTGTTTGCCAGATGTAGTGTCACACTGCTAGCAAAATTTGCGATTATGAAGAGGATCATTCTCAAAGGCAAATCACCTACATCCCTGATGTTCATTTTCCCATCCTTGCTAGGTTGTAGACCTAGCCAACAAAATTGTCAAATGTAATATCTTGCCGATTCACCTCCACGAGCAAAATCCAGAAAGTGAGATGGGGGCACCTCACCTCGATGGTCCAGTAAGAAAGTAAATATCATCAATGGTAATAGGGACCATCCTGTCCATTATGTGAAATTTCTAATATGTCGGATCCCATGCATGAACAAGGAACTGCAATAGTTCTATTTTTTGCATCATTCCAGACAACTTGAAGTATTTGAGTAACCCATAGTTTTTTAGGGCCTCAACTATACCCAGATTGTTTAGGGAAACCATGTCTTGTCTTCATGCTCTCTTTCTTTCCATGTAATTGACATTTTGATCCGATGAAAGCCTAAAATACAATCATAAGCTTAGTTAAGATCCTTTCCATGAGAAAACAAGACAAATTTTGGAGCAAACAGCTAAAACAAATTGGGGAAACTTGCCCATCGCAGCCCAGGCACTGAGACAGTGTGCTGCAGAGCAGGTAGCCTTCTATTAGGGTGCTCTTCAACACAATTGTCGATGTGAAAGACTACACTGATCCCAGGGTGAAAAAATCAAACCCCAGAGGCCCCAAAAAACCTTAAAACTTGCATGAAACAGTAAAAGAATGACCTAAAAAGAAAGAGGAGGGATAGATCTCCTACCTGGTCCGAATGACACGAGAAATGGTCCACAGAATCTCTCACAATAAACTGATGAAGTTCGAGGTAAAAAGCTAGCCCATAGCACAAAATTGAATGGTAAGTGTCAAATGGTAAAAATGTCATGGTAAAAACTTTTTTTACATTTATTTCATGTTCATTAATCGAGTAAACATTAGTATTTGCCTATTTTTACCTATGAAACAGGTATTTTTAATCCATTTTGTGGTGTTTTGAGCAAGTTTTACAACTAACTTACAGAATTTGACGTGCTTGATTGTAAATTGTACCTTTGACCGTAGAGCATACTTGTATCTCTTTTTCGAGCTCTGTTAAATAATGAAAATGGAACCCCCTTGGAGTCCTCTTTAAGCTCTTTTCATACTCTCTAAACATGAAAAGATTGCCGAGCACTGTGTTAGCACCTAAATTTGCCTTAGGTTGAAGGAAGGCAAAAATTAGGGTAACCACAAACCACGCTCAGTCTGGTAGCTAGCCCTACCAGAGCAGGAGAGGGCTCTCTCCAAGTCATGCTCGGGGAATAGATGATCGAAAATGGTTTGAGATGACTTACAATGCAATATTTACCTTAGGCTAGTAAGTGAATAGGGATTCTGGAAACAATTTTATGAATGACCGAGCTTTTGGGATGTTATGGGACCGGCGCTCAGCAAAGAATAGAGAATTTAATACATAGGCACAGATTATTCCATGAGGCAAGGTAGGCAGAAAATGTAACAATTTAGTTTGAGGTACCACGGCATGAATAGATTGCTGAAGAAAGTGAAAAGGGCATAGTGACATGAATCCTTTTCAACAGAACAATAACACTGAACATGAAATTTTCCCACAGGAAGAGCAATAAAATTGAATTCTACCTAATCTCACTCAGAAACTTTCACTGGAAATGAACATGAATCTAATTATGAAACATAATGAAATACATATGAAAACACAAGAAACACATTTGCTACACTCACAACCACAAGAATCTCATGAAACAAAGCCGCTGCCTTTCATTAATTCTCCGTCAAAAATACACAGTGAAGAAACAAAGTTTCTTTCCCACAGTCTCCCAGAAGTTACAAGCCAACCAACCCTTTGCAAATAACTTGCATACAATATATAGAATGTGTGAGGAAGAGATAGAATGCCCAAGGGTTGGGGAGTTACTCGAATCATTGTGAAATGGAGATGGAGAGCCAACCATCAGCTACAGGTGCAGCGTTGCAAACATGACATTTGGCTTTGGGTGACCGTTTGCCTTCCTTCGCCACTTGGATAGAAGCCAATCTGGAGAAAAAACTCTTTAAATTCTTCCTTTGGTGCCAAAAAATTGAAGTGTAGATGAGCAGGCCCACTTGGAGAAGTCGCGACCCGAAATTTCGCGAAACGGAAGCAAATTGGCAATTTTTTCCTCTGTGCGTCGCGCCATTTTTTCTGTGCATCGTGCTACTTTGGGACCTGTTATGGGGCACTTGCAGGTGTCCAAAATGTTCGCAAGTGGGATTTCTGGAAAGCCTGTCCTATATACTTTCTAACCCAACTAGAATATTCAAATTTGGTGCTCATTTGCCCCTCCAAATCTCCATTCTCCCAAGACTGCTTTTTGTGTGTCAAAAAAGTGGCAGAGAGGCCATTTTTGGGTGTGTTTTGACCTTTACGAGATCTAGATCTTGCCCAAATCTCTTGCCTAGACACCAGTAGTCGTAATTTTCTATGATGAATCCAAATCTGCAAGCCATTTCTCAATTGGAGCCCTAGAATTTTAGCATCGCGGCAATGGCGCGGCGCACAGGGAGGAAATCCCTGTTTTTTACCCAAAAAATTACCAAGTGACCAAAATTTCCCCAAATTTTTTGAAATTTGGGCTGGATTTTCCCTATGAAGTGCTATGCTATGCCAAGGAAGCCTCAACCAAGATTCGAAGCTGATCTTTCTCCTTTGCCTCCTTTGCCTCTTTTGTTGCTTTGCTCAATTTCGCCTTTAGGCTCCTGATTCTTGCCTTGGAGCTCATATTTCAAGCCATGTAGTGGTGAGTCATGTGCCTCAGCATGTCTTTTTCCCTGCTAGCCTTAGCCAACCCCTGCTCCAAGTGGACATTCACTTTCTCTAAAACATATTCCCAGTCCTCATCTCTTTGCTCCATAGGTCTGCCTTGTGCTGCCATGATGTGTTGCCGGTTTTCCTTGATTAGTTGCAACTCTATCTCAGCTAGCCGATCCTCAAGTTGCTTGTTCCTCTACTCCAGATACTTCATGTTCCACTTGGCCCTCTCCAAGTCTAGGGATAAGTTCTCAATCACTGATTGCTGCTCCTGGATGATCTCTCCAAGCTCTGCATTTGTAGGTTCTGCATCTATCTCATCATCCTAAAGGAGAACGAATTCTGTCTCTCATTCACCTGATGGCTCACCTAAAGGCCCCTCATCATGCACTGGCTCCTTACCTCTGCCCTAATCCTGTGATGCTAATGTCGGAAGCGAGGCCCCTTCCACCCCGGGTGGAGATAACGCTCGCTTTTCTGCTGCAAAGAAAGGTCTACTGCCTTTCTGATAGGTGATGTATATTGGTATGGTAGCAGTCTCATGGCGCTCATGCTAATGTGACGAACCCCCTATCTCATGCTCTACCTCTGATACTACCTGTGGAGCGCTGAAGAAGTCACGGGAAATGAAGTCCTCCCAAGCAATACCATGCAATCCCAACCGATGGTCCACCAAAATCTGGATAAGGGCAAAGTGATAAACACTGTTGACCTGCTATCGAGGGGTCTTGTGCTACATGAAATTTCTCATCCTCTCTATGTTCCCACAAATGAAAAATGGGAGGCTCATCATCCGCACCCTGGTAAAGTGCATGAGAAACCTGATGTGATAGGCATAAAGGCGAGAAAACTTCCCCTCGCAACTGAAGTACTTCATGATCAATTTCATGAGCGGGGCATACTCATCTTTCAAAAATCTGAATGGAAAAACTCTAGTGAGGTGGCTCAAATAGCTGTCTTTGATGTACGGCTCATAATGATGCCTCTCTACCTTCTTCTTCTTATGCCACTGCTCTCCAATGTTTGGTATGCCTATTGCCACTGATATGGTTTCGAGTGTCAATGTGAAAGTGACCCCAGATAGGATAGACTGTCCCCGATGTAGGTGAAGCACAAAAAGACGGGCCAACTCATGATGAACTCTGACATTTGCCACCTTCTGACAAAATTCAAAAGATGCCAAGTGCTGGAAACAAGACATAGCAAGAGGGCATGCCTGCAGCTCGGTGACGGTGTTTGGCTCATCTCTAAGATGTCTGTCACTCTGGTGATGTATCCTTTGGGCCCTTTCTCCTGAAGCTGTGTCACTGTGGGTCTCCTCCTCATATTCTGATGAAACTTCGGATGCCATTACTGCTGTTTGTACCCTGAGTTTTATGCTGCCCTTTGATTCCAATGAAGCTGGTAGTTGCTCTGAAAATCTGCCACCAAGGGGACAATAAAACAGGGAGTATCAGGAGGGGAATGATGAAATGGGAATAGGGGCTAAAGGGAGAGATTTATCAGGGATTTGGGAGTAGTTTGGGTATAGTGTTGATGGGGTAGGGTTTGAAACATATTGGTAGCACTGTCACTGTAGCATAAACCCTAGGATCATGATTTCTTTGTTTCTCTTTTGTTTGCTTTACAAAAAAAATTTGCATTTGATTTATACCCCTACAACCATGCTATCCCTTTCAAGTTTGATGCAAGAATGGAGGTAGGTTGTCTACCTTTCAAATTTGGTGAGCATCCAAAATTTTTTAGGCAGATTGAATAGTTTATGGGCTTTATATCTCTGTGCGCCATGCGCAATGCCCAGTGCGCCGCGTGTTGGGTATGCGCCGCGCCAATGGTGGATTTACATAGTGGATGGACCCTGTGTGCGTCGCACCCAATGAGTGCGCCGTGCTCCTTGGTGTGTGCGCCGCGCGTCCTGAAATTACCCTAAGCCACTGCTAATTGTTTGACTCTTTGACTCTTCGACCATACACCCCTCTTCCACAGCTTTGCTTGCCCAATAAGCTGGTCCTATGGTGTTTTTGCGTTAACCAAATAGTGGAGGAATAGGGATAGGGTTTGGTAGTGACTTAGGGTAGGGGTTTAGGAAAAATGATTAAGGGGAGATGGGAAAAATGAGAGGTGAGGGGAAAAAGGTGAGTGGAGTGAAACCTTGGCACAATCAACACAATTTTGCAACCCCAGCCATCGTTTTCTTGGTGATTTTCTCATGGTTGACCTTATGCATTTTTCGGTGAAATTCAAACCTCTTCACAAACACCATATCCTTGACAAAATTTGATGAGTAGGTGATGTCATAAGGCTTACCTCTTGAATTGATGGCGTTCACCGAAATTTGGAGTGCTTTGGCAACGTGTTTTGGCCCCTGGACTGTGTGCGTCGTGCGCAAATCCCAGTGTGCCACGCACTGGGTATGCATCGCGCCTATGTATAGCTTCAATGGTGGGCTGGCTGCGTGTGCGTTGCGCCCGGTGAGTGCGTCGCGCTCTTGGGTATGTGCGCCGCGCGCTCTAAAACCTGCTCCCACTCACTCAAACTCTCCAACCTCACACTCACACCTTTGCAATGCCTTCTCCAAGTCTTGCAAGAGCACAATGCCTTTGATTTGGGCAAAAACAAGTATATATAGGCTTGGAAGAGATGGGTTCAATTTTTGCTTCTTTGAAAACCCATTTTTCTAATGTTTTGTTTTGCACCTTTTCATTGACTTTAGAACACACTGATTTTCACTTTCCCTTTGACATTTTGGCTCAAAAGATGAAATTTTCGGCACACATTTGTAGGGACTGTATGACAGGGCATTTGGCCATGGAAACCATGACTGTATCTGAAAAATTCAATTGGCGATTTTTGGAAAATTTTGTCATAAATGACCTTGTTTGACTTTTATTCAAAACAGAGTTTTGAAGAAGAGTCGAAGTCTATCCACGTGATGATGAAGCTCTCTGAACCATAGCTATGTAAGGGCCTCCCTCTAGCCTGCATGGCTTTACTGGACATGTTTCAAAGACCAAATTGATGAATTCCTAGACACAAACATAGAAAATGACTCTGTCCTGTAAAGGACCAGACCTTGACTGTCATGGACTTTGGTGATTGTTGACAAAAGACTTGAGCCAGCAAGAGCCAGACATGAAGGAAAATGATTAGCATGACTTTCTCCGTCAAATCATGGCATGCCCCTAGTGAAATGCAGCTGAGTGAATGGAGCGGGACACCTAAAACTGAAATGCACAAAGAGTTTTGATCTCTGACAGAGGAGGAGGGTTGACCATACCGACTCTAACATTAGCTCCAATGGGGGATGGTAGCTCCTTAGAGGTGCCAAGAACAACAGATCTCTAGGGGAGCTAGACAGTGCCTTTTTGTCCATTGAGCTATGGAGTCATCATTTCGATAAACAACACAGGACTCTGACTTATTTATGGAACTGAAATGACCAAGAAATTGACTCAAACTTGACATTGAAATAACTCAAAAACTAACTTTACAGACTGAAACCAAACTGAAATAAAAATGGTATTTACAATGACAATGGAAGTAGCGTTAATAGATCAGCAGTGATACCACTTGAGCAGCTGACCATTGATTGTCCCTCCAGGACAATATTCCCCGTTCACTTCTGTTAAGTTTAGGTATGTTCTATGCTAGAGCAATTTATTTAAATTTTCACAGTTAGCAATCACATCAGCATTAAGATAAACTACAGATAGAACATAAATATAAATTGCAGAAGAGAAGCCAAGGCACGAGGACAGAAGATGTGGCGCGAGCCAGGGACAAACCCCACAATGTGTGGGGAAACCCTTTGATCAAATCTTCTTTTATCTGCAAAGTTCAGCAGAGAAAGTGAGAGAGAGAGAGATAGTACAATTACAACAGAAGTCAACACTTTGACTTGTCTGGATCTAAGCATAGATCATCTCGTATAACAATGATATCAGTTGAAGACATTCTGCTTCAACTGATTCTCCAAGGTGGCTCCTTCCCCTGTCATCGTGTTGCATTTGGTTCTCAGTTGTACCACTGCATACAGCACCATGCTGCACTAATCATGATTATCATCATGCTGCCCATGTCCATGACCTTATCCATCATCATGCTGCCCATTCATCATGCTGCCCATGATCATTATGCTGCCCATGCATCATGCTCTTATTCATCACGATGTTGTCCTATTCATCATTTTTTAGCCCATGCCCATCATGATCAGAGACTATTCATCCTTATCATTCTCATTATGTTGACACTGTAACCATCATTACTACTTATGATCTTTGTCATTGTGACTGCTTTATTACAATGACAGTGATTAGGTTTATGTCATACATCAGTACTCTAATTCCCCTTAATGTATGTGAGTTAATAGAAACAAATATAAGTATATGTCGAGATCCTAGCTACAGGACTTAATACCCTTCAACTCCATCCGGTTGATGAGAACACTTACAGGTATGACGAGATGTTGCTCATAGATATTCTGAGATCATCATTAGCCTTCTCTGATTTATTCATCCAAAGATAATTCCTTCAATCATAGGTAGGCCGAGTATCACATATTTCATCATTGTGATATGTCTGGACAGATCTAAATACAAAGCCGAGATATAACCCTTCTTACTTCTTGCAATCCTAATCACTGTTTATAACATGTCGAGGTTGCATTAGATACACGGTCCTCTTTGTTCATTCGATATGTATACGAGTGATATCACTAACGCTTTGACTGCGGCTACTGCACCCGAAATTTCAGAGAGGAAGAATGCGGAGTTCTTAGACTGCGTGAACAGGTTTCCATTGACTGCGTTAACAGGTCTCCATTGATGCAGCTTCATATTTCTTCAACTGTGGCTACCCTTCCTTTACTATATAGCATATATATGTGTATAGAATGCGTGAACATGTCTCCATTGATGCGGCTTCATATTTATTCAACTGCGGCTACTGTTCCATTACTGTATAGCGTATATATGTGTATAGAATGCGTGAACAGGTCTCCATTGATGCGGCTTCATATTTCTTCAACTGCAGCTACTGTTCCTTTACTGTATAGCGTATATATGTGTATAGAATGCGTGAACAGGTCTCCATTGATGCGGCTTCATATTTCTTCAACTGCGGCTACCCTTCCTTTACTGTATAGCGTATATATGTGTAATTCATAGGTATGCCGAGAGTGTATTCAGCCCAGAACTTTGGTCAATACTGCGTCCTCCGAGATGTGTTCATAACTGCACCTCTGTCATGCGAGATCAACCTATCATGGTAATACCGAGACTGCAATTCATAGACATGCCGAGAATGTACAAAACTCAAATCACTACTGCGTCCTTACACGAGGTCATTCCTGCTCCATTTATCCAGGATCGTGGCTGCACCTAAAACCCAAACGAGGTGCAGTCAAACCCTTATTGCAGCTTTGCGCCTTCAAGCGAAATTTCAGAGGAAATGTGAGATTCTTTCTCTTCATAAGCCTGTTGCTTACTGCGGCTAGGGCATTACTGCGTCTAGGGTATTACCTGCAGCTAGGGCATCAACGACTTAGCCCAGCATACTCTTAGTGTCTCTCTCCTTCACCAAAACCCAGACGTGGAGAGGAGATCACCTAAAGAGTGTGTGTAAATGATATCAAATCCTCATCTATTTATACCAAAACAAGGATGATGAATAGACACGTCGGTTGGGCTTCTAGAGCCTACATAAGAGCTGGTCGGCTTGACTATAATTACATAAACAAAATAAATTCATATCTCCATAAATACTTATCGGAATCGAATGATCTTTGGATCAATCCTACACCTCTCGACGAGAGGGATCCAATAAAAATATCAGCTGCCATAAATAAGCCGACCCACATGGAGTTTGGCCCTAGTTTCCAATTTAACACTCCCTCTCAACTAGGGAGAACTCCATCCTTTGATCCATAAGTCTGACTGTACTATCTCTGCCATCAGTGCCCTGCACTGTTCTGCCCAACTCTGCTGGCTCTACTCAGCTCTGCTGGCTTTGCTCTGCTCATCTCAGCTCAGCTCTACTAGCTTTGCTCTACTGGCTCTGCTCTGCTCTGCTCATCTCCGCTGAACTATGAAGAAGAAGAATTGATCGAGAATGAGCCATACCATTCTCCACTGACCTGAAGTCAGTCTCAGAGTGCATACCACTAGTCCCAGACCAGTCTCAGCTGACCTGAAGTCAGCTTCATAGTAAGTACCACTCCTACCACTGGTCCCAGACCAGTATCGCAGTCTCAGAGAGTGTACCACTGGTCCCAGACCAGTCTCAACCAACCCGAAGTCAGTGTCATAGTATGTACCACTCTCACTGGTCCCAGACCAGTACTGCACTGACACGAAGTCAATCTCGGAGTATGTATCACTGGTCCCAGACCAGTCTCAGCTGACCCGAAGTCAGCGTCATAGCATGTACAACACCTACCACTGGTCCCAGACCAGTATCATTGATCCCAGATCAATGGAGGACATCCTAGCGTAGGGAGTACGGTAGATACAACGATGCATCCATCGGTACTACTATGGTCCCTAACTTCATTTCCTTTCTCATTGATCAGATGAGAGGTACTTCCCATGAGTCCCAGACTGCATGGGTAGGATGCCTCGACAGGAGAACTTAATCAATCCTATCCTCACAGGAGAACACATCAATCCTGCTACAATCGCCATGGAGAACAAATCAATCCAGGCTGCCATGGAGAACACATCAATCTAGGCCTCACAGGAGAACACATCAATCCTGCTACAATTGCCATGGAGAACACATCAATCCAGGCCCCACAGGAGAACACATCAATCCTGCTACAATCGCCATGGAGAACACATCAATCCAGGCCTCACAGGAGAACACATCAATCCTGCTACAATTGCCATGGAGAACACATCAATCCAGGCCTCACAGGAGAACACATCAATCCTACTACAATCGCCATGGAGAACACATCAATCCAGGCCTCACAGGAGAACACATCAATCCTACTACAATAGAGAGCGAATCATATTGTCCCACAAGAGAGCGAATCATCTTGTTTCAGTGCGCACCACCAGGGTAGGGTGAGTCACCCTATGGTCGTATGTTGCTCCAATAGAACTGCAAGCCCCCCAAAAGCTCCTAGAGCTCAATGTATGCATCATGCAGGACCCTTTTACAAAGGTCTCTCAACGACTCCAAGTTGTTCAGGAAAATCACAAATTTGATCTTTCCCCCGGGGCTTTAGCAACCTGTATATCATCTCAGTGCGATGGAGCCTCCTTGCTCATCGACTTTCCATATCCCAGATAAGGCAGTATCTGATGTCTGTCTGCTGGAGCAATTGTCAAATACGGGATTCCTCAATAATCGAATCCCATCTCTGGTTGTCACAGAGATTCACAGTGGTATTCATCATGTGTACAAACAGCTCACTGAAGAGCTTCAGCAACCAGACTGCCTCACAGAAGGCCATACTATCAGCAATGTATTCTGCCTTGGTGGTGCTCAGAGTCACCGACTTTTGCTTCTTGCTCATCCAGGATATCGAGGTAGATTCCAAAGAGAAACAACACTAAGAAGTGCTCTAGTGATCCTCCATACTTCCTGCCCACTCATCATTCGAATAATCATGTGGTTTCATATTTTCAGCAGTGTATCTCAATTCATGAGAGATTATGCCCTGAAGATATCTTAGAAGATCCTTGGAACCAATCTAGTGAGGCTCAACCAAATATGAGCTCACCATGCTAACTGCCACATAGATGTCCGGACGGAGGTTCTCCAAGAACATCAACGCGAATGAGTTTATGAAACGCAGAGGCATTTCCCAAATCTGGTCCGACATCATTACCATATAAATTCTGAAAGTTAAGATCCTCGAGCCAGTCACAAGCTTGCAGCTATCTTCCCACATTCAGAATCCAACTCCCTTTGTCTCCTATAAATGAGAGGATCTGCACCTGTCAGACATAGGTGCCGGTACGAGAGGTTTATCATCCACAACCTTCGAGTAATGGTTTGGATCGGTTTCACTCCTAGTGAATCTCAGCTACATTAGACAACTATCAATCCTCTCATACTATGCCTGAGGTGTTTTTCTTCAAGCCATAGAGGGCTTTCTTCCACCTGTATACATGAGATTCCATGATCATGATTCTCAAACTCCTCAGGTTGTTCCAAACCTGTGAACCTGCTGCATGAGGGGAATGATCCCCTTATAATATTTTCCTACGGTACATTTCAGACATGTACCTTCATGCTTCTTTTTGAATTCAGGCATCCTAGTCACCATCTGACTCACAGACCTCTGGTGTTGAGTCAATGGACATGGTCCCCAGTGGACTTCCTGCAACTTGATACAACCCTGAACTCAAAAACATATTTAAAAGATCTATTTTCAAACACGTACCTTTCCATCGATAAGTGCCACCGTGTAACCTTTGACTTCCATTTCTGAGATGGACATCAGGTTCGATCAGGTACATAAAAGAGATTTTGGGGTTCCTTGCTTTAGTGGAAGAGTCGAACATTTCCTTGATGACCTGCATTACCAGTCATTCTTTTGATCATTGAAGATGTCCTAGGAATGATTGTTATCTTCATCAAGAGATGTGTCTCTGCCATTTGGACACTCCTTCGCATAACGGCCGAACTTATTTCAACAAGGCATCTCCCTTTCCTTCCACCCTTAGGTCTGAACTTCCCAATGAAGTGATCTTAAGATGGACTATCAGAATCTTCCGCTACGCCATTCTGATAACATTCTCTGCTTTGACTTCACGCTAGGTGAATTATGAGGAACCCATTGATCCTTCTATCTTGTCCCAACTGTCTTCGGTGATTGCTCTTTCACCCTTGCTTGGGCATTGTCTTCACCTCAGCTCTAATACCATGTTAAGTTTAGGTATGTTCTATGCTAGAGCAATTTATTTAAATTTTCACATTTAGCAATCACATCAACATTAAGATAAATTGCAGATAGAACATAAATATAAATCGTAGAAGACAAGCCAAGGCAAGAGGACACAAGATGTGGCAGGAGCCAGGGACAAACCCCACAATGTGTGGGGAAACCCTTTGATCAAATCTTCTTTTATCTTCAAAGTTCAACAGAGAAAGTGAGAGAGAGAGAGATAGTACAATTACAATAGAAGTCAACACTTTGACTTGTCTGGATCTAAGCATAGATCATCTCGTATAAAAATGATATCAGTTGAAGACATTCTGCTTCAACTGATTCTCCAAGGTGGCTCCTTCCCCTGTCATCGTGCTGCATTTGGTTCTCAGATGTACCACTGCATACAACACCATGCTGCACTAATCATGATTATCATCATGTTGCCCATGTCCATGATCTTATCGATCATCATGCTGCCCATGATCATTATGCTGCCCATGCATCATGCTCTTATTCATCACGATGTTGTCCTATTCATCATTTTGCTGCCCATGCCCATCATGATCAAAGACTATTCATCCTTATCATTCTCATTATGCTGACACTGTAACCATCATTACTACTTATGATCCTTCTCATTGTGACTGCTTTATTACAATGACAGTGATTAGGTTTATGTCATACATCAGTACTCTAATTCCCCTTAAGGTATGTGAGTTAATTGAAACAAATATAAGTATATGCCGAGATCCTAGCTACAGGACTTAATACCCTTCAACTCCATCCGGTTGATGAGAACACTTACAGGTATGATGAGATGTTGCTCATAGATATTCCGAGATCATCATTAGCCTTCTCTGATTTATTCATCCGAAGATAATTCCTTCAATCACAGGTAGGCCGAGTATCACATATTTCATCATTGTGATATGTCTGGACAGATCTAAATACAAAGCCGAGATATAACCCTTCTTACTTCTTGCAATCCTGATCACTGTTTATAACATGCCGAGGTTGCATTAGATACATGGTCCTCTTTGTCCATTCAATATGTATACGAGTGATATCACTTACGCTTTGACTGCGGCTACTGCACCCGAAATTTCAGAGAGCAAGAATGCGGAGTTCTTAGATTGCGTGAACAGGTTTCCATTGACTGCGTTAACAGGTCTCCATTGATGCAGCTTCATATTTCTTCAACTGCGGCTACCCTTCCTTTACTGTATAGCATATATATGTGTATAGAATGCGTGAACAGGTCTCCATTGATGCGGCTTCATATTTCTTCAACTGTGGCTACTGTTCCTTTACTGTATAGTGTATATATGTGTATAAAATGCGTGAACAGGTCTCCATTGATGCGGCTTCATATTTCTTCAACTGCGGCTATTGTTCCTTTACTATATAGCGTATATATGTGTATAGAATGCGTGAACAGGTATCCATTGATGCGGCTTCATATTTCTTCAACTGCGGCTACCCTTCCTTTACTGTATAGCGTATATATGTGTAATTCATAGGTATGCCAAGAGTGTATTCAGCCTAGAACTTTGGTCAATACCGCGTCCTCCGAGATGTGTTCATAACTGCACCTCTGTCATGCGAGATCAACCTATCATGGTAATATTGAGACTGCAATTCATAGACATGCCGAGAATGTACAAAACTCAAATCACTACTGCGTCCTTACACGAGGTCATTCCTGCTCCATTTATCCAGGATCGTGGCTGCACCTAAAACCCAAACGAGGTGCAGTCAAACCCTTATTGCAGCTTTGTGCCTTCAAGCAAAATTTCAGAGGAAATGTGAGATTCTTTCTCTTCATAAGCCTGTTGCTTACTGCGGCTAGGGCATTACTACGTCTAGGGTATTACCTGCGGCTAGGGCATCAATGACTTAGCCCAGCATACTCTTAGTGTCTCTCTCCTTCACCAAAACCCAGACGTGGAGAGGAGATCACCTAAAGAGTGTGTGAGTAAATGATATCAAATCCTCATCTATTTATACCAGAACAAGGATGATTAATAGACACATCGGTTGGGCTTCTAGAGCCTACATAAGAGCTAGTCGGCTTGACTATAATTACATAAACAAAATAAATTCCTATCTCCATAAATACTTATCGGAATCAGATGATATTTGGATCAATCCTACACCTCTCGACGAGAGGGATCCAATAAAAATATCAGCTGCCATAAATAAGCCGACCCACATGGAGTTTGGCCCTAGTTGCCAATTTAACAATTTCCTTCTGAAGGAAGGCATTCTGACCCCTATATGCTACAATCTTGAAAGGACCTTTCCACAGATTTTCGAACTTTCCTTGCTTGCCTTTCTCTTCATTACATGCATCCCACTTCAGCACCACATCATCCAACTGAAATTTATCTGCTTTTGCTTTTCTGTCATAGATTTTCTTTATCTTCTCCTGCAACTTGGATGTGTTCTTGAAAACTTCTTCTCTTGTTTGATGCAAGTGGATCATTTGATTCAGCCTTCTCTGCATGGGATCTTCTTCACTGCTGGCCTCCTGAAGAAGTCTGACCACCGGGGTAGAAAGAGAGGCGGGGAATACTGTGTCAACTCCATAAACAAGCTCAAACGGTGACATACCAATGGACTTTTTCTGACTAAGTCGATCTGCCCAAAGCGCATGGACCAACCTCTTATTCCAGCTCTTTTTATTTATTACCAGCAGCTTCTTGATGATGTTGACCAAGGATTTATTTGAAGATTCCGCCAATCCATTGCCTTGTGGATGATAGTTAGTTAAATGACCCAAAATTATGTGATATTTATGACAAAATTCTACCATCCTTTTTTATTTGAAAGCTGCTGCATTATCGGTGATTAATTTGTTTGGTCAACCAAAGCGAGACAAGATGTTATTTTCGAGAAATGAAATGATTACCATGTCTGTGGCTTGACTGGTAGGGGATGCCTCAATCCATTTTTTGAAATAGTCTATCGTTGTAAGGATCCATCTATGCTGTCCGAAAGAGGCAGGATGAATTTCCCCAATGAAATCCAACCCCCACTGCTAGAAAGGAGCGCTCACCTCAATAGGCTTTAGTGGCAAAGGCTGTAATTTCTGTTTCCCTTCGAAAATCTGACATTTATGACAGTGCTTGACCATATTGTACACATCAGCAAACAACGTAGGCCAGTAGTACCCTGCTCTCAAAATTTTGTTCGTTGTTGACTTCCAAAAAAGATGACCACCACACTCTCCTCCGTGGAAATCCTCCATGACTTTCTTTGCCTCCTCTTCCACCAAACAATTTAACAAAATGCCACTGGGATCTTTCCAATACAGTGCAGAATTCAAAATACAAAACTTGGCAGCCTTCAATTTGAGTGTTCTCGCTTTGTTTCTAGTCATGTCGGGCAGTGGTGATAGATTTTTTAGCACATATATTATATCTGAATACTATGGGGACAAAGCAAACATGTTGGATACCTGAATTAATGTTCCTTCCTCATTCTCATCGAACATGGCAGCGATCAGATTTATGTCCAAGGAATGCAAGTTTGATTCGGCCATTAGCTTCGCCAACCCCTGTCCTTTGACCAGCTTTGTGGGCTTTATTTCCACATAATATTCCAACAAGGTTGTGATCCATTTGCCTCTTCTCCCTTCTGGATTGGTTTGCACTAAAACATCTTTTACAGCAGTATTAGGAACATAGGCTAGAATAAGAGAATGTAGGATATATACCCAGAAATCCCTCAATGCCTTCACCAATACTAGGGCTTGCTTCTCAATGATGTTTTATTTTAAAGCCGCATCCCTTATAGCCCTGCTGAAGAACGCAATGGGTCTTTCATGATCATCTCTCTTCTGTAGTAATACCGCTGCCATAGTGTGCTCAGAAGCAAATGAAAACAATATGAAATCCTGAGTCTAGCTTGGGCTGACTAGAACTGGAGCTAAAGAAAGGGCCAATTTGACCAAGTTGAAAGATTTTACAGCCTTCTCTGTCCATTTCACCTGGCTGTCCTTCTTAAGCATGTTGGTCATTTCTCTTAAGTGTTCTGCAAGATTAGGCACAAAGCGACACAGAAAATTCATCTTACCATTGAATGATTGTATCTCTTTTTTGTTCCTAGGCAGATCGATTTGCTGAATTGCTTGCACACGTGCTGGGTCTATACGAATGCCATCCTTTGAAATGATGTGCCCAAGTAATTTTCCTTCCTCCATGGCGAACAAGCTCTTCTTAGGATTCAGCGATAGACCATATTTCCTGCACTTTTGAAAGACAATTTTTAGGTGATGCATGTGCTCTTCATCAAATTTGGAAAATATCGTCAAATCATCCAAGTACACCACCAAAAACACATCCTTCTCATTTGCAAAAACCAAGTCCATTGCTCGCTGAAATGTGGCACCTGCGTTCTTTAAACCGAAGGCCATTTTGGCGTAGTGAAAGGTTCCCCATGGAGTGGTGAATGTTGTCTTGTATCTATCATATTCATGGACAAAAATTTGGTTATATCCGGAATAACCATCAAGCAGTGACATACGAGATGCCCCCACTACTCGCTGAAGTATATGGTCCATCTTGGGCAGTGGATAGTTGTCCTTCAATGAAACTTTATTTAGATTTCTGAAATCAATGCATAGGCAGATCTCACCGGTCTTCTTGCGTACATGCACTAATTTAGATATCCAATCTGAAAATCTGATGGACACAATGATACTTGACTTGTACAACCTGTTTACCTCATTTTCGATAGATGGCAGCAACTTTGGATTTATCCTTCTCAGCTTCTGTCTAAATGGTTTTTGATTGGGCTTGATGGGTATTGTGTGCTGAATAATATTTGTATCATAGGTCTTTAAATTAGAATAGTCCCAAGCAAACACATCTGCAAATGAAGCCATCAAACTGATGTATTTGTCCTTGATCTTTGGCAGTAATGCTTTGGACAATTTTACCAACTTTGGATTCGCAGCTGTACCGATGTTGACTTCTTCTACACCCTTCTCCGTTGGCTGCAATGTTGGCTTGCGGGCTACATCATCCTGATCAAAAAGTTCCTCTAGATGAATCAAGCCTTTAGGAATGATGTTATTCTTCAGCTGCAATACGTCCATTTGATTGATTTTCACTTCATCTGTACCATTCCCTTTGCCTTCATCATTTTTTACATCAATTAAGGTTTCTTTGAACTTACCTTTATTCAGCAGAAAATCCTTAATCTCCTCATCATCTTGAAACACTTGCCAATATCGCTGATTATCTGGAATGGTTGGACGATGCTTGAAATGGATTTCAAATTTATTGCTGGAGTTCATGGGGATCTTCAAGCTGCTTGCTGCCTTGGCAAGAGCATCAGCAATACTATTTTGTATACGAGGCACACATGTCAAGGTGTATTCTGAAAATAACTTCAAGATGTCTAAAACTGCATTATGATAGGCCCACATCCTAGGGTGTTTTACTTGATACTCACCTCTGACCTATTTTATTACCAACTCGGAGTCGCCATATACCGAAATCCTTTTTGCATTCAGCTTTCTAAGAATCTTCAGGCCAGCAATCAGAGCTTCATACTCAGCTTCATTGTTTGAACATTCAAAGGCCATCTTGTAAGAGCAAACCCTCATGCTGCTAGGCACTTTGTTTGGGGCGTAGAAAGGACTGCGTACCCAAATTCCAATTCCAGCGCCATCATTTCCTACTGCTCCATCGAAATCCATGGTCCACAAGCCTTCTTCCTCCTCTTGTAAGTGCTGGAAATCTATTTGCCATGCCTTTTTTGCTTGTTGTCTATTACTTTCAGCTGATTGCCCAACATTTTCCTACTTTTCTTGTCTTTCTTTCTTCAAAATTTCTTTGAAAATTTCTATTATTTTTGGAATTTCATCTGCTTCTACTATTTGACTATCTATCTCATTTAAACTATCTGAAAACAAAACAAAAGACTCTAAATTTGTATGTACATAGTTGATAGGATGATTTATAGGTTTCTCCTTGCTTGTGATCATATATTTCATTTTTTGTTCCCGATATAACTTCCTCATTTGTCCAAACACTGGGATTGTTGCATAAGAGAAATCCAGCTGTAGTGTCCCTTTCAATTTCGCTACCCAAGACCTGGAAAGAAGCATGCAAAACTTTGGAGGAATATCTGCTACCACCACATCCATCAATACATTTTTCATAGGAAGCTGATCCAAACTCACAACTAAGTCTTTGATGAGTCCTATACATATTACTCTAGTGGAATCGAATGAATAGAGATCATGATATTGTCGGGTGATGTCAAGACCAAGCTTGTCCATGATAGCCTTCGGCATGAGATTGTGAGAAGCTTCAGAATCGAACATGGCATTGTGTAACACAAAATCATGCAATCGTAAACTGATATAGAAAGGTGGCACATTGCTATCAGGAGACTCACCATTGGATGTTGGTCCAAAAATCATTTCGGGCTGATCATCTTCTACATTTACCATGTCGGAGATTGGGTCCAAATTCAACATTTTAGAAATCTGTCCTTGATAACTGCTCTTCTTCATGATTTTAGTCAAGGGGATGGATACCTTTAACTTAGAAATCTCATTCTCTAAGCTAAAAGCGGGAGTCTTTTCTACCTCTTTGACTGGGATCTCTTTCCTTTCCTTTTCCTTTGATGTGGCCTACTGCTGTGATTGTTTTGCTGATTTTGATTTGCTGCTCTCCGGACCAACCACCTCCTTTCCTCTTCTTTGTGTAGCTGATGAATCATTTTTTGTTGTTTCAACCTCCTTCTTTTTCTGAATTGGTTTTGCCGACACATCTCTGTTTCTAAGTGAATATTGTTGTTGTTGTACGGATAAATTCATATACCCCCTTTGATATTCCTTTGATTCCTCTTCCAACACGATGTTGCTAGCTAGAATAAAATCAGTGTCTTGGTGTGCAGTTGAATTCACTGCACATTCTTCCTCTTCGGTAATATAAGTAGGAAGCTCATCTCGAGTAAAGAGGTGGTTTTCTTCACCTATTACATTCCCATCCTCATCTAACTCCGGTCCATGCACAAAATTCTATTGCAAAGGTGTTTGTACCGGCTGTTGTGCTGTCTTCTCTTGAGTTTGCTGATCTCTCTATCTTATTCTATATTGTGGCTGCTGTTGGCCACGAAAGTTAGGATTCCTAACTTGTGGCTCTGGCTTGTCAAGTTTTACCCTTTCAAGCATCTGCTCTACCTTTCTGAGAAGTTGATCCATTGAAGAAGATTCTTCTTTCTCAGTGGTTTTCTTCTCTGCTTTCGCTCTAGCTCTTTTCGACAGTAGATTTGCCTCAACGCTGACAACAATTTTCTACATGTCTTCCATTGTAGCCAGTTCTCTCTCTCTTAGTTGGTACACCATGTCAGCATCAAAACTATCTGGAAAATTCATCACTGCTAGTCCCACAGGTGGATTTAGATGATCTGGAATTTCGTTGTAGACTGCATTTAATCTAACACAATAATCTTGGACTGACTCACCGGCATTCCGTTTGATTTGTTCATACTCTGCCAGAATTTGAAGGGGATTCATTTTCACTTCCCACCAGTTCAAAAATTGTCTTTGTAGTTCAGCCAAGGTAGTGATACTTGCAGCCATCAAACCTCTTAACCATTTCCTCACATCACCTGCAAATGTCTATACAAAGAGCCTCATTGCCATGTTCTCTGCATCAATCTCATGAAGTTCATAAAAGTCTACCAATTTGTCTACATGTTGCTAAGAAGTAATGCTATTAGGAGTGCCATCAAAAAATGGGATTTTACTTTGATAATCCGTTGGCATGTCATCTAGAACTTGGGGCAGAACAAGGGGTGCGAAACAGGCGGCCATCATTCTCGGTGGATTTGGCCTTGGAGGTGTTGGAGGAGTGTGCACAGTTTGCAAGGGGCTTGCAATTGGAGTTTGGGGCTGTGTTGCAATGTAATTATCAATTAACCTATTAGCTCTTTCGGTTTTGAGGTCTACAAGAAATTGCGGATTGGGGATAGTATAATCAACAGCCCTTTCGGATTTAGACTCAAACAATGATATCTCAAACCGTTCGTCAAACTCGAGCTCTTCAAGACACTCAAAAATGTCAAGACATGAATGGCATTTGAACACGGGAGTTATGGTGCTTTCTTGACGAAGGAGTCTTGGGATAAAATTGGGGTTTTCATAAATATGAGGAGGATCTGGGTCTGGATTGGCTCTGGTATATCGTCTCGAAGCCAGCGTGCTATTGAGAAAAATCATGGGACACAACCAACTTACTCAGCCTTTCCAATCCTAAGCTCATCATCCGGAAGCTTAGAATTATTATGAAACAAGGGGATTTGATTTCAACTTAGTTGCCAGTGGAGTCGCCACTATGTTAGCACCTAAATCTGCCTTAGGCTGAAGGAAGGAAAAAATTAGGGTAACCACAAACCACGCTCAGTCTGGTAGCTAGCCCTACCAGAGCAGGAGAGGGCTCTCTTCGAGTCACGCTCAGGGAATAGATGATCGAAAACGGTCTGAGATGACTTACAATGCAATATTTACCTTAGTCTAGCAAGTGAATAGGGATTCTGGAAACAATTTTATGAATGACTGAGCTTCTGGGATGTTATGGGACCGGTGCTCAGCAAAGAACAGAGAATTTAATACAAAGGCACAGATTATTCCATGAGGCAAGGTAGGCGGAAAATGTAACAATTTAGTTTGAGGTACCGCGGCATGAATAGATTGCTGAAGAAAGTGAAAAGGGCATAGTGACATGAATCCTTTTCAACAGAAGAATAACACTAAACATGAAATTTTCCCACAGGCAGAGCAATAAAATTGAATTCTACCTAATCTCACTCAAAAAATTTCACTGGAAATGAACATGAATCGAATTATGAAACATAACGAAATACATATGAAAACATAAGAAACACATTTGCTACACTCACAACCACAAGAATCTCATGAAACAGAGCCGCTGCCTTTCATTAATTCTCTGTCAAAAATATACAGTGAAGAAACAAAGTTTCTTTCCCACAGTCTCCCAGAAGTTACAAGCCAACCAACCCTTTGTAAATAACTTTCATACAATATATAGAATGTGTGAGGAAGAGATAGAACCCCCAAGGGTTGGGGAGCTACTCAAATCATTGCGAAATGGAGATGGAGAGCCAACCATCAGCTACAGGTGCAACGTTGCAAACATGACATTTGGCTTTGCATGACCGTTTGCCTTCCTTCGCCACTTGGATAGAATCCAATCTGGAGAAAAAACTCTTTAAATGCCACCTTTGGTGCCAAAAAACCAAAGTGTAGATGAGTAGGTTCACTTGGAGAAGTCGCAACCCGAAATTTCGCGAAAAGGAAGCAAATTGGCAATTTTTTCCTCTGTGCGCCACTCCATTTTTTCTGTGTGTCACACTACTTTGGGACCTGTTTTGGGGCCCTTGAAGATGTCAAAAATGTGCCCAAGTGGGCTTGTTGGAAATCCTATCCTGTCTACTTTCTAACCCAACTGGAATTTTCAAATTTGGTGCTCATTTGCCCCTCCAAATCTCCATTCTCCCAAAACTGCTTTCTGTGTGTCAAAAAAGTGGCAGAGAGGCCATTTTTGGGTGTTTGTTGACCTTTAGGAGACCCAGATCTTGCCCAAATCTCTTGCCCAGACACCAGTAGTTGTAATTTTCCATGCTGAATCCAAATGTGTAAGCCATTTCTCAATTGGAGCCCTATAATTTTAGCGTCGCACCAGTGGCGCAGCGCATAGGGAGGAAATCCCTGTTTTTTACCCAAAAAAATACCAAGTGACCAAAATTTCCCCAAATTTTTTGAAATTTGGGCTGGATGTTCCCTATGAAGTGCTATCCTGTGCTAAGGAAGCCTTAGCCAAGATTCAAAGCTGATCTTGCTCCTTTGCCTCCTTAGCCTCTTTTGTTGCTTTGCTCAATTTCGCCTTTAGGCTCCTGATTCTTGCTTTGGAGCTCATATTTCGGGACATGTAGTGGTGAGTCATGCACCTTAGCATGTCTTTTTCCCTGTTAGCCTTATCCAACCACTGCTCCAAGTGGACGTTCACTTTCTCTAAAACATACTCTCGGTCCTCATCTCTTTGCTCCATATGTCTGCCTTGTGCTGCCATGATGTGTTGTCGGTTTTCCTTGATCAGTTGCAACTCTATCTTAGCTAGCTGATCCTCAAGTTTCTCGTTCCTCTGCTCCAGATACTTCATGTTCCACTTGGCCCTCTCCAACTCCATGGATAAGTTCTCAATCACTGATTGCTGCTCCTGGATGATCTCTCCAAGCTCTGCATTTGTAGATTCTGCATTTGTCTCATCATCCTGAAGGAGAACGAATTCTATCTCTCATTCACCTGATGGCTCACCTGAAGGCCCCTCATCATGCACTGGCTCCTTACCTCGGCCTTGCTCCTGTGATGCTGTTGTCGGAAGCGAGGCCCCTTCCACCCCGGGTGGAGATAACACTCGCTTTGCTACTGCAAACAAAGGTCTACTACCTTTCTGATAGGTGATGTATATTGGCATGGTAGTAGTCTCATGGCGCTCATGCTGATGTGACAGAACCCCTATCTCATGCTCTGCCTCTGATACTACCTGTGGAGCACTGAAGAAGTCACGGGAAATGAAGTCCTCCCAAGCAAGACCCTGCAATACCAATTGATGGTCCACCAAAATCCGGATAAGGGAAAAGTGATAAACACTGGTCAGCTGCTGTCGAGGGGTCTTGTGCTGCATGAAATTTCTCATCCTCTCTATGTTCCCGCAAATGAAAAATGGGAGGCTCATCATCCGCACCCTGGTAAAGTCCATGAGCAACCTGATGTGATAAGTATAAAGGTGAGAAAACCTCCCATCACAACTGAAGTACTTCATGATCAATTTCATTAGCGGGGCATACTCATCTTTCAAAAATCTGAATGGAAAAACTCTAGTGAGGTGGCTCAAACAATTGTCTTTGATGTACGGCTCATAATGATGCCTCTCTACCTTCTTCTTCTTATCCCACTACTCTCCAATGTTTGGTATGCCTGTTGCCACTGATATGGTTTCGGGTGTCAATGTGAAAGCGACCCCATCCAGGATAGACTGTCCCCCATGCAGGTGAAGCACAAAAAGACGGGCCAAATCATGATGAACTCTGACATTTGCCACCCTCTGACAAAATTCAAAACATGCCAAGTGTTGGAAATAAGACATAGCAAGAGGGCATGCCTGCAGCTCGGTGAGGGTGTTTGGCTCATCTCTAAGATGTCTGCCACTCTGGTGATGTCTCCTTTGGGCCCTTTCTCCTCAAGCTGTGTCACTGTGGGTCTCCTCATATTCTGATGAAACTTCGGATGCAATTACTGTTGTTTGTACCCTGAGTTTTATGCTGCCCTTTGATTCCAATGAAGATGGTAGTTGTTCTGAAAATCTGCCACCAAGGGGGCAATAAAACAGGGAGTATTAGGAGGGGAATGATGAAATGGGAATAGGGGCTAAAGGGAGAGATTTATCAGGGATTTGGGAGTAGTTTGGGTATAGTGTTGATGGGGTAGGGTTTGAAACATATTGGTAGCACTGTCACTATAGCATAAACCCTAGGATCATGATTTCTTTGTTTCTCTTTTGATTGCTTTACAAAAAAAATTTGCATTTGATTTATACCCCTACAACCATGCTATCCCTTTCAAGTTTGATGCAAGAATGGAGGTAGGTTGTCTACCTTTCAAATTTGGTTAGCATCCAAAATTTTTTAGGCAGATTGAATAGTTTCTGGGCTTTATATCTCTGTGCACCGTGCGCAATGCCCAATGCGTCGTGCCAGTGGTGTATTTACACAGTGGATAGACCCTGTGTGTGCCACGCCCAATGAGTGCGCCACACTCCTTGGTGTGTGCGCTGCGCGCCCTGAAATTACCCTAAGCCACTCCTAATTGTTTGACTCTTTGACTCTTTGACCATACACCGCTCTTCCACAGCTTTGCTTGCCCAATAAGTTGGTCCTATGGTGTTTTTGCATTAACCAAATAGTGGAGGAATAGGGAGAGGGTTTGGTAGTGACTTAGGGCAGGGGTTTAGGAAAAATGATTAAGGGGAGATGGGAAAAATGAGAGGTGAGGGGAAAAAGGTGAGTGGAGTGAAACCTTGGCACAATCAACACAATTTTGCAACCCCAGCCATCATTTTCTTGGTGATTTCTCATGGTTGACCTTATGCATTTTTGGGTGACATTCAAACCTCTTCACAAACACCATATCCTTGACAAAATTTGATGAGCAGGTGATGTCATAAGGCTTACCTCTTGAATTGATGGCGTTCACCGAAATTTGGAGTGCTTTGGCAATGTGTTTCGGCCCCTGGACTGTGTACGTCGCGAGAAAATCCTAGTGCACCGCACGCTGGGTATGCGCTGCACCTGTGTAAAGCTTCAACGACGGACTAGTTTCGTGTGTGTCGTGCCCGGTGAGTGTGCCGTGCTCCTGGGTATGTGCGCCGCGTGCTCTAAAACCTGCTCCCACTCACTCAAACGCTCCAACCTCGCACTCACACCTTTGCAATGCCTTCTCCAAGTCTTGCAAGAGCACAATGCCTTTGATTTCGGCAAAAACAGGTATATATAGGCTTGGAAGAGATGGGTTCAATTTTTGCTTCTTTGAAAACCCATTTTTCTAATGTTGTGTTTTGCACTTTTTCATTGACTTTAGAACACATTGATTTTCACTTTCCCTTTGACATTTTGGCTCAAAAGATGAAATTTTCGGCACATTTTTGCAGGGACTGTATGACAGGGCATTTGGCCACGGAAACCATGACTGTATCTGAAAAAGTCAACTGGGTATTTTTGGAAAATTTTGTCATAAATGACCTCTTCAAAACAAAGTTTTGAAGAAGAGTCGAAGTCTATCCACGTGACGATGAATCTCTCTGAACCATAGCTGTGTAAGGGCCTCCCTCTGGCCTGCATGGCTTTACTGGACATGTTTCAAAGACCAAATTGATGAATTCCTAGACCCAAACATAGAAAATGACTCTGTCCTGTAAAGGACCAGACCTTGACTGTCATGGACTTTGGTGATTGTTGACAAAATACCTGAGCCAGCAGGAGCCAAACATGAAGGAAAATGATTAGCATGACTTTCTCCATCAGATCAGGGCATGCCCCTAGCGAAATGCAGCTGAGTGAATGGAGCGGGACACCTAAAACTGAAATGCACAAAGAGTTTTGATCTCTGACGGAGGGCTGACCAGACCGACTAATGAAAATGGAACCCCCTTGGAGTCCTCTTTAAGCTCTTTTCATACTCTCTAAACATGAAAAGATTGCCGAGCACTGGTCCTTTTCAGCTCGTTAACGTATTGGAAATGACATCTACTCAGTATAAGTTTAATCCTTTTTCAGGCTGAGATAGATTAATTATGAAAAAGGAATACATTGATCGGACATGGTCAATAGGTTCTCTCTCATATTGTTTTACGCTTTTTCAGGCTTGAGAGACAATTCAGTGAAAAAGAACTTGTGGAGTTTTCTTTTTTTCCCTTTTCAAACTCTCTAAACATGAAAAGGATTGAGTTATCTTTGTCGTTAAACTCGTTAATAGCGACAAACTTGTCCATCTAGATAAGACCGAGTTTCACCTTCGCTAGAGTCGTTAAAACATCACATAGCGATGGATTCACCCGAAGGGTGGAATTATATAACAAGCATATGTTATCCTCCTCAAGCTTGATAAAAAAAATAAAGAGGTACTAGTCAACAATGACCGGGGAAAATGGAAAAAGGGGAAAACCACTTTATGGTAGCAGGTCACTCTTGAACATGACACTTTCACTCCATCACTGTGACTATTTTGGTTGGGTTATCAGCTTGATGGTTATCATACCATTGGTCTATCATACCATCCATCACTTTGTTTTGGATCAATGCTACCAATTCATTTTAGTGTCGCCGACATGTTCAAGAGAAGTCATCTAGTCAAAATTAATCCTTTGCAATACAATAAACCTTCATTTTCATGACCGTCATTCCTGAACCTTGCTTCGTCAGTCAAATTCCATCTCCAAAATCATTATACTCGTTTCATGTCTTTGATGTGGGATACATCAAGGCCCTCCTACAATGAGTTTCTTCTTGTCGACATCAGCACATTATCCAAGAAGTTTTGACTTAAAAACACCCTTCCAATACCTTGAGGCTTGCATACATCAATGGCAAGTTTCTCACTTCCGACGATAGGTTTACATCAATGGTCTTCGACGGAAAGACTTTGTATGGTGTTCGACATCAAATCATCCATTCACACCATGCAGAATGTACTGTAGTACCTTGAGGATCATTATCATTATTGGTAATTTCTCTTGTGTCTGTTAACAATGTACATCATTGGCTGGTAATCAGATGATGTCTTCCCATGTTCGAATTTAGATCATATATTCACATGGTTAGACTCGTACTTGAGTGAATGAGTGAATGAGACAAAAGACCCCGGATCTAGTTTCATCCATTTGCGCTGCAATTTCAGGAGTACTAAATCATATGTACAATGGCTTTACATTGATGGTCATTCCGATCATGGGTCTATATCTGTAGACGACTATCTATGTACATGTAATGAAATTTTATATGCTGAGCATGGGTATGCCTTCCCTTAGAAATTCATGCAAAAACAAAAAATCATGATATATGTATTGTAATTGATGCAGGTAACGTTCCACTTCGAAACCTCCTCATCACATCGTAGAGAATTTCATTCGACATTTGCATTTTTCGGCTTCATGCTTTAGGGGGCAGCTGTTACAGATCCATTTGGGCACATCACTCCCATCAAGTGCTAATTTCAGGTCCTACATGCCCTAAACAACTCAACCTTTTGAATGCCTCCTTCCTAGATAGTTTCATGGCCTGAAGACATCCTAAAATGACCTCTAGAGGGACTAGCGTAGCTAGACCCATGTAAGGGTGCACTGCAGAGCAGTTTAGTCCATGCCAGGGTGCTTTGTAGAGCACTTAGGCCCTATTTCACCTATGCTAGGTGAGATTGAGCGAAATTCACATAGGTTTTGGGGAATATTCTTATATCTTGGATTCATCTAGAAGTTTCCCTCACTTATCAACTCCTATAAGCTCGAAAATGGATGAGGAATGAGCTAAGATGCATCCTATCCTCTCATCCCTTCCTCCATGGAACTAATTCTAAGTATGGAAGGCCATTCAATGCCCCCATTTATGACATAAGCTCCTTCATCATCCTATAAATTGAAGACTCATCCAAGTGATCAGAGGCTAGATTATGTTGAATTGTAAGGAGATAATGTTTGTACAAGAATTGGCTTTGAGAGAACTATTGTTATGCTACAAGTTTGTCATGCTTTTGATGTGATGTGGATGGGATCCAAGCTGGAGGAGTGACTTCGAATCAGACATGATGGTTGTAATTCCTTCTTCTATTCAATAAAGTATTTGAACCTTTTTCCGATATGTTTGTATTGTTATATGATGTTTATATGTGTGAATGTATCTGATTCCATTTGCTTGTATTCAATAGATCTTTTGCTTTGATCAGTTCTTTGTCTTCTGTTTACATTTATAGGTACTTCTCAAGCATGTTAAGTATGGGAAGGAGCAACAAGATTGATACAAAGGAGACAAGAGGAAAGTGGAACTACAAGTAGCTCTTCTCATCTTTTTTGAAGAATTCTTCAGCGAAAATCACATGGAGAAATTTTTGTCGACGCGTTTCGAACCAACCAGTGTGGTTCATCGTTAAGACAAGTTGAATGAGCAGATCTGGCCTATGCACTTTAAATAGACCGGGCAGAATATCCAATGACTCAGATTTCTTGATAAGGTAACAGCTAAAAAGACAACAGCTCGATTTGGCCTGATAACGGCTAGTTTGACCATGATACGGGGTATTATATTAATTTATATTATTTATTTATTTTATTTATATAACAGCAATTTTAGTTATAGAATAAATTAATATATAATAAGTAAATCATAAAATGAATTAATTACAAAAAAAATTACTTTTAAATATATTAATAAACTTACATTAATTTAAATTTGTTAGAAATGTATACTAGAATAGGCAAAATTAAAATATTATAATAAGTAAATTATTAAAATTAAATAAATAATTTCAAATATATTAATTTTGAACTGTTAAATAAAAATATTAGTTAGTTATAACGGCTAGTTTGACCATGATAAGGGCTAGTTTGATAAGGTGTATTTATTTATTTATTTTATTTATTACTTTTTTTTTTTTATCTTATCTATTGCTTATAGGAAGAGGCTAAAGTTCTTTACACTGTTGTTCTAGATATGGCTACTTATCTAGGGAATTAGTATTTATCTATAGATACCAAATTCTTCAAAAAAACATAAACTATACTTCAGATAAAAGTATTCCTTATAGACCCTTTCACTTGCACTTCTTGGCCTTATGATCTTCTCCTCCTTATATGGTTTTATGCCTTTCTCAATACCTTGGACCAAAACGACTTAGGACCCATGGTATTCTTGGACAGGATCAAATAGTCATTACTCCGCTCAATATTGTGGGTTAACACCATGGTATTGACCCATGGTATTTTATCCTCTTGAATTTCCTTGATTTTCCAACATATACGTGCTTTTATTCTTACAAAAGTGTGTGTATATGTATATGCTCTTTTTGTTTTGTGAACCAATGTGTATACATTGTTTTGACTAAGTAGACCTGCATATACATCTTAAATTTCTTTACACCATCATTTACCTTCAACTTCTTCATTCTGATTAGTAGACTTTAGTTCCATCTTCCTTTTCTTTTGTAACAATGCCCTGTTACCTCTGAATAGACCTGTTACACTATGAGTTGCCTTTCATCAAAACTGAACTGTCCTATGAGTGAGTTGCCATCAAGGAAAAAAGTTGTATCATAATGCCAACAGCTTACCCATTTTTTGAGTGGCCTGGGAAATTACAGCAGTAGGAAGAGGAGAAGTGTGGACTGCTTTTAATTCTTTGAGAAATAGCTTATGCTGATGTTTCATCTTGCTAAGCTCATATAGTGTGATATTAGCTCTGGTCTTCTTCATGTCTTTGACTATGTTGTTTTACATATCATAAGAAACTAACAAGGTTTTGGCTGAAGGCGAGGAATTAGATTGAGGAGGGGATGTCTGAGTAGACTTGGGAGAAGATTTCTTACATATTACTTTTTCTTTGATAGTATGAGTTGATGATTTATGTTTTTGACTTGTCTGTGGCAACTTAACATTGCTCTTGCTTCTAGTAGCGATAGGTAAAGCTTCTTCTTCTTCATCATTTTTTGAGAAAGAAAGAATGAAATCCCACATTCTATGTACCTCAACTAGCTTTTCATCATCATTTTGTTCTTCAGCTATTGATACCTCTTCTTCATCCAAATTTAATTCAACATTTGATATTGTATTTGGAGGTTTAGGATCAGATATGGGATTTCTTTTAAAATATCTAAAGGTTTTTCTAGAAGAAGTTTCAACTAATTTCTTTCTAATGTCAACCATATCATTAGACATAGTTTTGAGTACTTTTTACAGACCTTCAAGATCAAAAGGATCTTTAGGTGTTTTCTTCTTGGATTCATCTTTGAAGGTGACATTTTTGGATTTATTTCTTCTAATGAATTTTTCTTTTCTAAAGCTAAAATTCATTTCTCTATAGCTATAGCTTTTTTCATGTTTTCAGCCAAGGTTGGCTTAGAAGCTCTATCAACAAAAATAACTGCATTTGAGGGAAGAGGAGAAATGTACCCTTCATTTTGAAATTGATTACTTGGTTTGGATGCCATAGGGATTTTGTTTAATAATTTGTTAAAACGGAAATTGAAGTCCTTAACTAGCTCTCTATATTCAACTTTCAAGTTGGAGAGATCATTAAGAAGAGTAGTCGTTGAGCGGTCATCTCCAAACTTGGTTAGGAACTGTTCCTGGAATGCACTCCAATTATAAATGGAACCAAATGGAAATGAAAAGTACAAGGATCCTGCTTATCCATGTAAATTATAAGGGAATAATCGTACAACTACGTCTTCTTCTACGAATCCATTTAGATTTATGGAAACATGAAGTTGTTTATATGTTCTTCGGCAGGAAGACCATCATCGAGATTGAATTTTGGCAGCTAATTTTCTGGATGAGCATGTCTGGATGCAATGGTCCTACCATTTGAATGGCTCTTGGATTTGTCCATGGTCTTTGATCCATTATGGATATCTGTGTGGAAGAAGATGCACCAGTGCTTGAAGGTGATTCGGTAGAGGAAGATTGCGCTCCTGTACCAGTGTAAATCACTATCTGAGATGGTGAGGTGGATGATTGAGTTTGTGATGAAGATGATGGAATGAATGAGGGAGTTTGTGGTGATGGTGAAAGAATCTCACTATGAGTTTCAGACTCAAATTTCTTAGTTTTCCTTCAAGGAGGAGGTAGAGGAAAATTAAACAAAGGAATTCCAAGAAATTCACTTTGCGATCTGGTTAATCTTCAAGAGGAAGGAGAATGTGAAGAAACACCAGATTGAGATAATTCATATTCTTATTGAGACAGAGAAATCCCTTTTAATTTATGAATTAAAGATTGTACTTCAGGAGTTTCTACAGAGGAAGGTTGATCTGATTTCTTTGGGGAAACACTAGTGGATTGTAAAGATTTTTTCACAACTTCACGTTTAGGATTTGGAGATCTAGAATGTGACCGAGAAGTTGGAAGTGACAGTGAGAGAGGTTTTCTCTTAGAATGGATTTCTAATTTAGATTTACTTTCCATTCACAACCATGGCCCTCCTTCTAGTGCCAAAATGTTGAAGCCTCGAAATTCGTTGCGACAACATGGGGGATAACCACCTGGTCCAAACCTTGAATGAAACTCCTTTTATGTTTGGTGTGGTGGCTCTGATTGGGGATAATGGGACCAGTTTCCCATCAAGAATTGATTTGATAACGGTTTTGGGTGATATAAGATATAACGAAAAATGATCTAAATAAAAATGACATATTTAAGTAGCGAACACATGCACCTATTTAATCTAACTTTATCTAAAAATATACCAGGGAGTTACTCAAACCATGCGATCTACAAAGATGTCTTAAAGCAAAAGGTAATAAACATTATTCAATTTCCATAAGATAAGAAATCATTTAAAGATGAATATTTTGACTAAATAGTTAGACAAAATAATTATGGAAAATATATCACATATATATCAATTGCTCATGTATTCAATAAGAAATTACAGCTGAAACATTTATACAAAATTTCTTTGATGTTTAAACTATAACTCAAATTTCCTACATAACACAATATAAGGAAAAGTATTGCTGGTTCATAAATGAAACAGGATCATAAGATAAAAGCACTATTTATGAAAGGTCCTACTCATGATATCAACAACATCAATCTACTTCCTCCCAATCAAATATACCTTAAGAGTACAGAAATGCAATTTCAGTATTGTATGTTTCAATATTCAAGAAATCTAGATCCCGTTCCAATTATTTCATTAAAACATTCAAAAAAGTACATAAGTGAAATCTCTTTCAAAGTGTTTTTGATAAAATTTTGGACACCTTTCTAAATGCATGAGAGAGGTTTAAATACTATAATACATGTTTCAAAAATAGATTATTACAAAATAACTAAGGAGGTTTCAAACAACCTTCCTCAGAGTAAGCAAAATAAAAACTAAAAATAGCAAATAAACTAATGATAAGCTTCTTCAAATTGAATTTTCTTAGTTCGCTACTTGGTCCATGAGATTGCAGATATCCATCATTGGTTACACATGGGGTGACTGGTCGATTGTAGATTTTAACTGTCCTATAAATACAAAATCTAAGAGAATTGTCACTATTTTTTGTGCAGAACAGGTTAAGCATCATAGAGTCATACATTGGCTATGTGGTTTTACCAAATACTGCCAGTATGCCTCCTAGTCGAGTTTGGACAACTGTTTGATTGCTTCATCCTTGGTTTGAGCTGTTTGTTTGCACTGTTGTTCTAGTTATCTAATGTCTAGGAGAGCCCCTGGTATCCATTCTTTAATAAGGTTGGCACTGTGAATATTTTCATTCACAGCCTCAATTATGTTGTTTGTTTTACCTGCTACTGTTGCCACTGCCCTTTCTGCCTACTTTAACTATGTATCTTAATTTTCAAATAGAATGACTTTATGGGATTCTTCTATATTTGGTAGATAAGCTTTTCTTCCTTCATCAAATCCTTGCCAGGCAATAAATTCTGAAATCTTTTTAAAGATTTCTTCATAGTCAAATCTTAGATCAATCACTAGGTTAGTCAATTTATTACATCTTTCACAGCAAGGATTGATTTGTGGGATCTTACGACAGAACATCTCTTCTTGTTGTGTCAACAGAGAATTTAGCTTTAGTGCCTATTTAATGAACTCATATGTTTGAGGGTTATATTTTATTCTATATACCATAACCTACATTTGGCAAATCTGTGAGTCTTTCTCTTACATGCTTGCCTCGTGTTGTAACCTCATTTTCTCTAAATCCCCTTGAAGTTGCGCTACCTAATCTTTTGCTTGCCATTTGGTACTCTATTTCTCTTGTTCCAATTGTTGTTCCAGCGGTTGTATTCTTTGTTTTTTTCTTTAAGAAGAAGTTGGACTTTTTCTGCTTTATCCATGGTTATGGTGGCATAGGTGACTATAAACCATGAAAACTTTGTAAGGTTCTCAGATGGATCAATAGGGGTGTATTTCCATACAAATTCCATTTATTCATTCTCAAGAGTTGCCACCGTCGTTGTGCCTAACTTCTTATTCTTTCTTTGTATTTTTTCCATAGCCTTGTGTGTAGGGATATAAAATATCTCCAGAGAAGGTATTTCTTCAATTTTTAAGACAATTTTAGAAGTGGGGAAAGCCGGGATGACCTCAATATCTTGAGTGTTTGTGACTCCTTTCTCTGTTGTCTCTAGATTTTTTGCCTTTTGAACCTGTTTCGGGGTCTGGAGTCCAAATGTTCCCTCAAGACTTGCTCTTGTTTGGAGCTTTTGATTGAATTGCTCCCATTCCTTGTCTAGATCTATAACTGGAATCTTCCATGTTTGAGCTGATGTGGAGTCAAGCTCTATATATTTCTTAGCCAATCCTTTTCAGTCATTTCCTCAACATTTCCTTCTTTATTATTCTCAGAATATTTATTGGTACTTTCTTCTTCACTCTGAGATTGATGCTCTGAATTTTCTGATCCTTGAGCTGATTTTTCTTTTTCTTCTTCATCAGAATTCTCCTTATAACTTACCTCCATGCTCACGCTAGGATTGGGTTCTCTTATTTGTTCAATTTGTAACAGGTTCAACGGGACCTTCAACAATATTTTTTTTGTATACATGAAATTCGTTAATATCATATGAAATTAATTGTAGTGATGCTAAATTAAAGACCTGTGTAGATGATTCGGCTTCCTTGAGGAGGTCATCAAACAAATCCTCCTCATGAGTAAACAACCTAATTTTAACCATTGTAGTGAAGTCTTTGGCAACTTGGTTTGGGTCAAACTGTTGACCTGGAATCATGGCTAGTTTTAGAGATGTAATATTCTCTATTTCTTTCACTACATGCCCATAATCATGCAATGCGAAAATGCCACACTGCAGTGGAAAGGTTGGACAGATAGACCTCTTCATTTCCTTTAGGGCTTTGGTTAAACCATCCCCTATTGTCTAGTAAGATATTTCTGTTGCTAGTAGTTTTGTCTAGAACATAGTATGGGAGGACATGTGGAGTTTCAATGCTCCCAAAAACTTTGGTATAAGTAAATGTTTCTACCCCAAACCATCTTGCGACTAACAATATGTCTATCTTTTCCTCTTCAGAAAGCCTGGGGGTTGTTTTATAAAAAATGGTTTTATAAATGGGTAACATAATACCATGGAAAATTCTGTAAAAATGGGAAATGAAATGGGATTCCCACAAGAATTTATGATACACATGGATGGGGAGAGGGTTCTTTATAGCATACCTCCAACACATGTTTGGAAATCATGAGCAAAAACATATGACGTCCATTACATAAGTGCTCATATAAAAAGGGGGAATAGTTCGTGAGGAGATAATTCTTTTTTGCCTGTATTCCCTAATAGTCATAGCTAAATTATATGACAAGATATGACTCCAATTCACAATCATTGTGTTAACCACTACATCAATTAATGGAACCCACTCTATAGAAAATTTGGTACTATCAACCTTCCAAAATAGTGTACACATCATTGCAGCAGAGAAATTATGTGGAGCGGAGAGGGATGAATTTGGGTACATATTGGATTTCTCTCATTTAAATTTGCCAAAGCCTGGCCTCTAATTCTACATAATGTCCATTGGGTCCTCATTTTCTTTGGAAAAATGTTCAAGAAAATCTTTATCATAGAGCTTTTGTGGCTCTGATAGATGGTACATCTAGCGCAAGTTGTCTGGCGTGAAAGATCCCATAACCTCATGTCTTTAATTTCTGAAAGTCCTATCTGAAATATTCACATTATCAATTATCCATTTCACCATATCTGTGTATGGTAATATCTTGGGCCTTGCAACTATTTTGTGTAGAAACAAACATGCTGCCTCAAAGTAGGAAGCCTCAGATGATTCTTCGGCATCAATTGTCGCCTTAGTTTCCAGTGGTCTCAGTTTTTCTCCCTCCTGTAAGTTATACGTGGCTTCCCACGATGTGGTCCCTCCATCTTTATTTCCGATGAGTTTTCATATTTTTACCCTGGTGCTGAGCTATCCTCTTTAGAGTAGAACCCCTTTTTCTTATAGATATTTTTCTTCTGATGTGTCTGAGACTTGTTTCCAAGTTTCAAATTCTCTTCCCTTTCAACCTTTTCTTTACAAGGGAATTTGGATGAGAAATTTCCAACTCTTCCACAATCAAAACTATTAAAGGGCATATTCCCTTTATGTTTTCCTGAGCCATGCTTCAGTTTTCTGGCTAATTGAGCCACCTCCTGACCAGATCCACAGTTGGAGTAGTCTTAATGATCTTTATTCTTCTTGCCCTTTTTGGATACTTTGAATGCACTTCCTTGGGTTCAAACATTTCTATTCCTACTCTCATCTCATAGGCTGTGAGAGTACCATGCAGCTGGTCCATCTTGAGATCCTTTAAATTGGACATCTCTTCAATAGCTGAGACTTTGGAATTAAACCTCATGGGTAGAGATCTTAATATTTTTTGAAAAATTATCTCTTCCTTGACCTCTTCACCAAGTCCTATGATCATATTAGTCACTTCATCAACTATGAGGAAGTATTCTACTATGATTTCATTCTCATTCATTATCAATCTTTCAAACCTCATTTTGAAAGTTTGAAGTTTTGCCTGCTTGACTTTTTCATCTCCTTCATGACTATTATTAAGCTTTACCCACACTTCCTTAATACACTTACAGTGCATAAATTTTACAAGTTTTGATTGACCAAGGCCAAAGAGAATGGCATTTTTGGCTTTAGCATTGTTCCCATATAATGATTTACCATCTACATCAGTAGGAGGAATATCAGGGACATTTTAGTCTACTACAACTGAAGTCCAAACATCTGCTCCTGCAGACATAAGATATGCTTCCATTCTTACTTTCCAAAAGGCATAGTTTGTCCCATCAAAGAATCGTATTCTACTAGAGAAATCCTTTTGATTCTCTTACCTGGGCATAATTCCTTATAGATATACCTTCTAGTGATTAGATTGTTGCTTAAGGAACTTGGCTCTCATACCAATTGTCGAAATAAGGAATTGTTGGGGGGGGGGGGGGGGGGGGGGGTTTGAATCAGTGATAAAGAAACTCTTGAATTTTTGTTATTATGCTTATAGTCCCTTCTTATATTATTTTACTTATGAGAGAATTCATTCACAAAATAAGTGAACCAACAATATTTCAAACACACATGTTCAAACAATAATCACATGAGAAACACACATTTCACACAGTGTTTTTCAAATGGAAACCTAAAGAGAAAAAACACCAATTTTATTGTTTGTTTATGATGTAAATTAACCACCCAATTAATTACATTTGTTTGTTTGTGAGCACCAACCCACAGGAGGCACCAACCTCTTCAGTATGCAGGCACCAACCTCTTCAATATGTAGGCACCAAAATTCTCTTGCCATTGTTCTAGTATTTCATACAATTCCCAAACTGAAGACAAAGGCATACAATAATACAAGTAAAATACAAACAACGTTTTTTTTTCAGATTCAACTTCTACACTCTGTCTTCTAGGCTCACTTGCAGAAGTTCTTTTCTTGATGCTCACAGCAACAATTCCTCTCTGCTTTTCCTCCTCTGTCAAGGGCTCTCTACTATCTTCTCTACAACACTACATGTGAAATTGTCCACTTAACACTCACGTTGCACTTGATACTATATAACATAGTGTCCTTCCTAGTTCTTCGACCTCTCTATTTTAATGCACCCAACTCACAACACAACGCTCTCACAATATGCTCGACTCCCCACCTTTTTCATTGCACAATATGGCTTTGTTCCTATGAATAAATCTTATGCAAGGCAGTCTTTGGTGTTTGTTCTTTAGCTACCCAACTGTACTGAGGAATGTCTTCCCTTCCCACTATTGCATCTCCTACTAGTTCCTTGTCACAGTGAAGAAACAAATATATACCTTGGAGTCCTTTATCGTGTGATTGCGTAGAGCTACATGCTAAGAAATTAATTCTCAGGTGACCTACAAACTCCACTGGGAATTCCATTATAATTTATCATTCCATGGATCTTGACATTTCACAGAGGAGACCGCTCTGTTCTCATTTATCACAACCATTCATGCACGCAAAGCAGCCAATTGCTTCCTTCATTCTCCCAAATTTGTCTCTGCCAGAAATGTTGTCCTAGATTTCTTGTTACAGAGTCTTCTATAGGTTTAGCCCCTTTCAACTATCAACTCCACTGTTCATGCATTTAATTTGATAGCTATAGACCAATACATCTTTTAACTCATTGTATTCTTTCATCATAGAAAATCCACATCGTAACTTCCCAGATGTGTAATGTTATGGTATTTCTTAGTCCTCGTGTCCTTAACTCCTCTAATGCTTATCTCCTTGAAAATTTCTTCTATACAGGACCAAGAGTTGTGACCTGTAGCTTAGATTTTAAGTGCTATGATGTTTTGTTCTTGCTGGGAGATAATCTTCTTTTACTAACAACTCTCTTCCCTTGGTTCTTTGGATTTTCATGACCAAGTGCCAACCCAATATTGGAAGCCCCTTTCATCGTAACTTTTCTAAAATCATCTGAACTAAAGTTACAGGGTCTCCACTATCTGATATGACATCATCACCCCACGTGGAAACTTCATAGTGATGAGATGTTTCACCCGGATGTGGCTCATTAGGGAACCTAATATACTTGAATCAACCTGCCACGTGTCCTGTCGTACTGCCATGTCATGCTAACAACATATGACATTGTAGCTTCTCATAGCCAATCTTATGGTGCCATGTGTCTTGCGAGAGAAGAGAGAAGAGGGCCCAAGAGACCTTGGTTTTGTAACCAGATACTTTGTTAATCTTCTTCGACATCCCTTGGAAATTTTAGTATTACCAGAACTTTTGGACATTGTGACTTCTTAGAGTACTCAGTTAAGAATTTTCGATACTTCAATGTCTGAATCCTCTGATATTATGATATTCTGGTATGACCTTCAATATGCCATTTTCTCTAATTCTTCAATGATCCAATATATGATGTGTTGATGTCCCGATCTTCAAGGTTCTGATGTCAAATATGCCTGATATAGTGATCTTTGCTATCTTGACCTCCAGGGTTTGAATTTTCCTTCCTTAGGCTTCAAATCCATACACTTCAAAAAATCATATATTTTGATCTAGGAAACCATTTTTGACCTTTCGCATATCGTTGGAAAACTCTTCTAGAGAAATTTACATTGGATAGGGTCCGATGTAGGATTTTGAGTCCATTTTTTACTTTTGAGATGGCTACAAAATACTTGGGTCCTTGACCCTTCTACTTTGTGCTTGTACATCTAAAACTCTCAACCACGATGGTGATAATTTTATGGCTTCTTCAGTAAGCCTTCTACTTTGATGATTCTCTACATGAAGCTTGTAGCTAGAATGGAATTCCATCTGGTCCATCACTGTAATAATCATTTTATGTCTTCTTCAACAAGCCTGCTACTATGATGATTTTCTATAAAACATTCCAACAACCATGGGATTCCTCTGGAACACACAATAGTCATGATTTTGTGACTTTTAAAGTAAGCATGTTACTATGATGATTCCCAACATAAAGTTTGTAGCTATCATAGAAATCCTCCTCAACCATGCATTTTATGAAGCAGACATTCTTGTCATTTTGGTTGACATCAGTGCCAATCATACATTTCAATACTAACACAACCACAATCAAATGTCCAACAACTTCGTCATTGTAAAGTAAAACAAATATAGTACAAAATAGATTTTATTTTAGCATAAACACAAGAAGTGCAAGGTAAAACAAATCTAGCATGTGCTAGATTTGTTTTACCATGCAATGTGTTTTCATTTGTGCAAGAAGGAAATCTAGTGTCTGTTAGGTTTCCTTTGCCTTGTAATATTTTTATTACTCTTGTTTATTTTATTACAAATATAATGATGAAAGAAATGATAGTATTTTATTCAATAATTAGAAAATTTGATAATTGTTTCTTAATTTTGTTTCCAGAAATCATGGACTATGAAACTGAAGAAAATACAAAGGAAGCATTTATTGGAGAAGGAAGTTTAGGAAAGACACCACCAATATCATCTTTAAATGGTATGGAATTTTCAAAATTAGTTCATACTTTTCTTCAAATGGTTACACATTATGCAAATAAATGAATGTTGATTAATGAAGTTTGAGCTATCATTTTCTTGTAGTGAACTTGCATATAGTTTGAAATTCCTTCTACTTATGGATATGTGTGAAATGATATGTTGAAGAATAATATTTCATAATATTTTTTAACTCAAGATTTTGTTAATTGATTTCAAATTATCATATATTTCTCTACAAATATTTTCAGATTCTAAGAACTGTGGTGTGAATGAGGCTCCAAAGAAAGAATCAGGGAACACATAATGAAAATATGGCACAACACAATTCTCATGTAGTTGGTATGCCATTTTCAAATCTATCTTATAATCATTTACAAATAGTTAGACAACATTCTATTATGCAATTTTGAACTAAATGAATTTTAATATATTATTATGTGGGTAGTAAAATTGCATAACACATGTTATTCTATACCCCCAAGGTATATCTTAGTTGGTCTAGTTCTTGTTTCTAAGTAACTTGCTTCTCAGGAGGTCACAGGGTCAAATATGCTTGAATTCCTTGTGGTTAGGCCTTGCCAGTTTATCTGACGGGTAGGTCACTTCGGATTGATCTACCTAGATTTTCTGGTGAATGTAGCAGCCACTTAGTGTATGAGAACCACTGTTAAACAAAACCACATGTTATTCTATGATATTGTGCAAGAAAATGAAAATAGTATATTATAAGGTTATTTATTAATCTCTAGTATCTTATATTTTCTACAATTATTTTATAAATTTGTGGAAATGAGTGTATTTGAAGTTCTGAGTAAAATAATGAAGAAAACAAGTGATGAAAAACAATGCCTTCTTCAGTGGGTATGGTGGTTTTATATATTATTTATACTCCATTATAAATGGTTAGATTAGTTGGTTTCATCAAATTTTAATAGAACACTATATGAAAATGTTTGCAATTAGAATTTCATTTTGATTTATGCTAATAATTTTTTATTATTTTTTGCATAATCTCTTGGCCCCAAAGCAAGCAAAATGTTACGGTCGCCATCTAAGAAAAAAAATATTCCACCTCAAAATACAATGTTAACAGCACCTTCTACTTGTACTTTTGAAATGATTAGAAAGTACAATACATCCAATACATATGAGTTTGTGCAAGATTGGTATGTTCAAATAGAAACTCCTATAAATATGTTTCCTGATATGTATCTATTTGGATGCATAGATGGAAATGAACCAAAGAAATTAGGAATAATTGTTAATTTCTATGCTCACAATGATAGTGACATTGAATTCCAGTTGGAGGTAATTAAAGAAGATGAAGTAAAATTAGTTTCTTGTCAAGTGGAGTATACAAATTTAGATCAAATTTGATCAAAGCATCAAATAGTGATTCACTAGATACAATGCAAAATTCAATGTTTGTTAGGTCCCTATAATACTAGTGATTCCCCCATTACTATTGTCATTGTAGCGCTTATTGCTATTATTGTGCCCCTATTTTCCCCATATTGTCATTATTGTGCCCCATATAAGCCTACTATTGTTATTGCTGTGCCCTTCCATTATTATTGTTATGTCATATTTGATTATATTGTGACCCCTTAGAATCCTATATATAGAAAGGAGGTTTATTCCTTTGTATCATCCAATAATTTTTCATTTTTGTAGTGTGAAGGAGGTTTCCACCTTGAAGAGGCTTACTTTGAAGTCGTTGATCTATATTTTCTATCCCTTTGTGAGCTGGTTCATAACATTTGCTATGAGAGGTTTGGATTCTATGGTTTCACTGCTCCAAATAGGTCAGCATGGCATTTTCGCTATACCTTTTTTCTGCAGCATTTCAGAAGATAAAAGAAACCCTTATGTGACAAAATCTCAATGATCCTTGGTTCCAAATTTCAGATCTTGTATCACTATATTTTCAGAGATATGATCTACGGAAGTTAGGGTTTGCAGGTTCCCGAATTACATCCCAAATAGATGACCTTAGGAAAATCGTCATAACTTTCTCTGTGAGTATCAGATTGAAATTTCGTAAGAAGTTACAAAAAGAGGATGGACTGTAGTTTTGTGTGCATCATTTTTAGGTCCAAAAGTTGAAACAGTGATATGTGGAACTTCGTACAAGTTCACTCTAATGAAAAAGTGTATAATCAAGTCATCTTGGGAGATTGGGCATAACTCTTTCTTGGAGAATCCAATTTCAATCAGACTGGTGGCGTTGGAAAGAGGACTTAGAGGACTACCATAATTTGTAATTTCAGACCTCGGAGTTCTGAAATCTTAGATATACATCAGATTCAATATCGAGCTCCTACAAAGTGAAAAACTTTGTGTAGTTTTTTTAAAATTTTGCATAAGTTTGGTTTGAAAAATTAGTTTGAAGGAATTCAAAGGGCATAGTGAAGCATAATTATCATTAATTGATGCCCCAGAGAAAGAAAATGGAAACACCTAGTAAGAAACCTAAAATATCTAGCATGAATCATGAAGAAGAGGAAGAAATTCAACATGATATATCAAAATTACGAGACCAAGTGCAACAAAATTCACTCTCACAAAAAGTAACAGAAGCTAAGATGGATGTTTTAAAGAAAGGCATGGAAGCTAAGATGGATGGCGTGGAAGATAAGATGGATGGTTTAAAGAAAGGCATGGAAGCTAAGATGAATGACGTGGAAGCTAAGATGAATGATGTGAAAGCTAAGATGGAAGGCAAAATGGAAGATTTGAAGACAGATTTGACAAAGTTACTACAAGAAATGTTTACTAATGGTGAAAGGGTAGTAAAGGAAACTCATGATGAGAAAAAAAGAAATGTTAATCATGATTTCATAGACTCTAACTTTGGATTGAAGACCCACCATGTTCCAAAGATCGATATGAGGAATTTTGATGGTAAGGATCCCGTAACATGGATACTACAGATGAAGCAATATTTCGATCTCCATAATGTGAAAAGCACACAAAAGGTACACATTGAAACTTTATATATTGAACCAAATCAGTCTGTATGGTATCGATGGATTTGCTCCCATAAACAAGTTGTCACTTGGGTAGTTTTTATGGTTAAAATGATAGCACATTATGAGTATACAAAAATAAACACCTTTTTTAGCCAATTGATAAATCTAAAAAAAAGGTTCAACAATGGAGCACATTGAGGACTTCCAAAAATTTAATATAAGGGTAAAAGATATTTCACAGGAGCATAGGATTGATCTGTTCATAGGGACTTTAAAGGATAACATCCAGCATGAGGTTCTCCTTTGGGAACCTGATTCATTGGAGAAGGAATTCAGGTTCGCAAGAAAAATGGAAAGAAAAATTATGGAAACCAGGAAGCCTACCACTCACAACTATCAAGATGGAAGTGTTCTTACCCCTAGCCTTCCACAACCTACAAGGTTGACACCACAACAATTGGAAGAAAAAAGGGCAAAAAGGCTTTGTTATAGTTGTGATAGCAAATAAACTAAATATCATAAGTGTGCTGAGAAGAAATTATTTCACATAGATTGTGGAGAGGAGGAAGAAAAGGAACAAGAAACATAAAAAGAAGAGGATATACGTGAGGAACAAACCCTACAGAAAGAAGAAATGAATCTGACCATATCTTTTAATGCATTGGCTGGAATTACCACTCCTCAAACTATCAAGATAGAAGGACATATCAAGAAGAAAAAGTTAATAGTGTGATTGATTTAGGCAGTACCCATAATTTTATTCATTGTAAGATAGCCAAGGAATTGAATTTCTTCCTATATGCAGCACCAAAGTGTCAAGTGATGGTTGCAAGTAGAGGAACCATAAATTGCTCTAGAAAGTTCAATAATATCAAGCTATTCATGCGAGAATATGTATTGAATAGCCCAATTATTTCCATTCCAATAGGTGGTGCTGATGTTGTACTAGGAGTCCAATGGCTACAATCCTTGCGTACAATAACTTTTAATTTTCAAGAACTTTTCATGAAATTTTGTTCGGAAGGAAAGGAAGTTGATTTAAGGGGTGTCACAGGGAAACTAGGAAAGACAATTAGCTCTAACAGAATGACAAAGCTTCTAAAGAAATAACAATGAGGTGTAATTGCACAATTATGTTCGCTAGAGGTTCGCACATCAAAATCATCTATTTCTCCAGATCTCCAAAAAGTCTTGGACAATCATTCCAAGGTATTTGAGACTCCCAAAGGCCTCCCACGTATTCATGATCATGATCATGCTATTCATTTGATTCCAGGAAGTGTTCCTCCAAACATCAGGTCTTACAGATGTCCCTATTCCCAAAAGAGTGAAATTGAACGTATGGTTGCAGAAATGCTAGAGGCTGGTATAATTTTACCTAGTCAAATTTCTTTCTCTGCTCCAATAGTATTGGTGCACAATAAGGATGGATCATGGTGCATGTGTCCGGATTATAGGGAGCTCAACAAGCTCACTATTAAATATAAATTTCCCATTCTTGTCATTAATGAATTATTGGATGAATTTCATGGATTAATTTACTTCACCATGTTGAATCTTCGTTCAAGATATCGTCAAATCAGAATGAAGACTGGAGACATTCCAAAAAAGACATTTAGAACTCATGACGGTCATTATGAGTTTTTGGTCATGCCTTTTGGCCCTACTAATGCACCTTCTACATTTCAAGGTTTGATGAATTCAATTTTCAAACCCTTCCTTAGAAACTTTGTGTTAGTATTTTTTGATGATATACTAATCTACACCCAGTCTTGGAAGGATCATATGCAACATGTTGATAGGGTGCTCAAACTATTGGAGGAGAAATAATTATATGCAAAATATCTGAATGTTTCTTTGGATTAAAAAGAGGTGGAATATCTGGGTCATATTGCATCTCATGAAGGTGTTAAGGTAGACCCTAGAAAAATTAAAGCCATTAAGGAATGGAAAATCCCCACATCCATAAAGCATCTGCGAGGATTTCTCGGGTTGACAGGGTATTATCACAAGTTTGTTAAGAATTATGGGAGAATAGCAGCACCTCTAACATTATTGAAGACAAATGCATTTTCATGGACTCCAGAAGCAACAAAGGCCTTTGAACATCTTAAAGAGGCAATGTGCAAAGCACAAGTCTTAGCTATGCTAGACTTCACAAAAACCTTTATTGTGGAATGTGATGCCTCAGGAAATGGAATTGGTTGTGTTTTAATACAAGAATAAAGACTCATTTCCTTCAAAATTCGTCCAATTACAGGAAAGTATTTACACAAAGCTATTTATGAGACAAAAATTTTGGAAATACTACATGCACTTAAGAAATGGCAACCCTACCTAATGGGAAGACACTTCAAGGTAAAAATGGATCATGATAGCCTTAAATACTTTTTACGACAAACATTATATTCAAAAGAGAAGAAAAAATAGGTCACAAAGATGTTGGGTTATGACTTTGAAATCATCTACAAAAAAGGGAAGAAAAATGTTGTGGCAGATGCACTCTCAAGAAAGGATGAGGATGTGGAAGCATTTCTTTGTGCCATTTGTATTATCCAACCAAATTGGATAAATGAAGCAAGGGATGAATGGAAGAATGACGAAGAAGTGTGGGCACTCATTCAAAAGTTACAACAAGATCCCAGTACAACTTATACATTTAGCTGGAAAAATGATTCATTATGGTACAAAGATCGCTTATACCTACGTAAGAATTCCCAACTCAAATAAAATATTCTTATGGAATTGCACACTTCTCCCTTAGGAGGGAACTCAAGATTTTTAAAAACTTACCATAGGGTTAAAAAGGATTATTTTGGGATGGAATTAAATTGGATATTCAAAAGTATGTGGAGGAATGTTTGGTTTGCCAACAAAATAAAGTTGAAACAATTAAGACCCGAGATCTATTACAACCTTTATCCATTCCAAGAAAACGTTGGGAGGAGGTTTCAATGGATTTTATCACAGGTTTACCCAAGTCCAAAGGAAAGAGTGTCATCATGGTGGTAGTTGATAGACTTACCAAGTATGCACATTTTTGTGCATTATCTCATCCATTTAAAGCGGGTAAAATTTTTACTGCGTTTATGGAAATAATTCAAAAGCTACATAAAAACCCAAAGATTATTGTAAGTGGCAAAGATCCCATTTTCACTGGAAATGTTTGGAAAAAATTATTTTCTTTTCTCGGTACTCAGATACCCCATAAGTCATCTTATCATCCTTAATCTGATGGGAAAACTGAGATAGTAAACAAATGTTTGAAAGGATATCTTTGTTCCTATGTCTTTGATAAATAGAGAAAATGGTTCAAATGGTTACCTCTAGCTGAATGGTGGTATAACACTTCCTTCCATACTGTAACAAAAATGGCCCCATTTATGGCACTTTATAGATATCATTCAGCATCCATCACATCATATTTAAGAGAAAATTCTAAGGTTCAAACAGTGGAAGATCACATTGAGCATCAATAAGTTCTCCAACTCTTAAAGGATAACCCCACTTTGGCGGAGAATAGAATGAAAGAATAGGTATATCAACATCACAACGAAATAAGTTTTGATGTAGATGACTGGGTATTCCTACGGCTACAACCATATAAAAAAATGTCCCTCAAGCAAGCCAAGAAGGATAATAAATTATCACCAAAGTATTATAGTCCATACAAGGTGTTGCAAAAGATTGGTGCTATGGCATACAAATTGGAGCTTCCTGTAGCTTCCCAAGTGCACCCAGTTTTCCATGTTTCATGTTTAAAGAAGGTTATAGGTGACCTGTAGTAGTCATAGAAACAAGAAATCAACAGCGACGAAATCAATCAATTTCGAAGTATCTCATCAAGTGGAAGAACTTACCCGTTGAAGATTCCTCATAGGGGGATGATAATTTTATATCGAAGCATCTAGGACTACTAAAGCATTGAGGAAAACACTTTTTTGAAGGAGAGGGGCATGTTAGGTCCCTATAATACTAGTGATTCCTCCAGTACTATTTTCATTGTAACCCTTATTTTTATTATTGTGCCCCTATTGTCCCCATATTTTTATTAGTGTGCTGCATAGAAGCCCATTATTTTTGTTCTTCCCTTATATTATTATTGTTATGTCGGCTTTGATTATATTGTGACCCTTTAGAATCCTACATATAGAAAGGAGGTTTAGTCATTTGTATCATCCAATAATTGTTCATTTGTATAATGTAAAGGAGGTTGCCCCCTCGAAGAGGCTGATTTTGAAGTCGTTGATCTATCTTTTCTATATTTTTGTGAGTTGTTCATAACAATTTTTAAGTTGGATAGTTATGAGAGATTTGTTAAATTTGGTATAAATAGTTGCACTAATATTTTAGAACATATCAGTAAAGTCCTAAAATACTATTGTGTAAGATGTAAAAAAACATCATCAATTTGGATAAAATACCAAATAATAAAATTCATACTCAATTACTTGGTATGGGGAGAATATATTTAAATGATATGGAAGAGAGAATTGAAGAAAGTGATTTCAAACCTACTGCAGAATTTCAAAAATTCAGACAGTGAAGCTTGCAAATCAATGTGATGAAATTCATGAAAAATTCAAGCATTGCTATTTATTTTCAAACACTTTCAGTAGAAACATGGATGTTCAAAGATGTGTAGAATCCCCCAAAATTTTTAAATTTAGGTCACGAGATGATTCAAATCTTAAACTGATAATCAAATCATTCCTAGAGTTATTTCAGGCATCATTGTGTAACGCACTTCTAATTCCATTTGATATCATTGAGTCTAATCCCTTACTCAACCCTATAAAGATTTCCAAAGAAGCATATTTAGATCGTGGAAAGATCAAGTTTTGTATAGTTAATGGTAAACACACTATTCATGCAATGAAAGAAGTTATAAAAAATCCAAGGTATAGTGTATCTGTGGAAGCGAGGAAAAAATACGAAAGACATAATGCTTGATTCTTGGATCCATTAATTGAACCTAGTGAGGTGATTCAAATTTGTTGTCAACTCAATTCTACAAATAAGGTGTTCTATAAAACCCCATTTATTGATTATATTCACTCTAGAAGACATTTCTTCAGTGTCAATGACAAATTAAAGAAAAGGAGGATTGGATATTCTAAGACAATTGAAGACAACGTATGGAAATTTAATTATTTTTGTACCTATCAACTTATTATCATTTCTCTCTTTATTTTAGATAAATGATTAAACATCATGGCTTATTTGATTTCATAATATTGCTAATATTTTATCATGTTTATGATTTATTTGAATTAGTTTATATTTCCTTATTTTATTTGAAAATGTAATCCATATTTTCATATCTACATTGAATTCTTACTAGTTTATTTTTTTTTTTATTTTATCAGGTCAATGATGAAATGTTTTGTTTCTCCTTTGACTGTTCAAGTTCAAATTTTTCTCATAAAAGAATTCTCTTATATCTTGATCAAGCTACTTGGGATAAATGGAACACTGTTTTTAGTTGTTATGAACTAGGCACATTGAAATGTTCTCCAAGCCAACCTGAATGGGATAATTACAAGAGAAATAATCTACATAGTTTAACAGTTGCTTCTCTCTGCCCCCTTAAGGGACTAACTACAAATGAAATTTCTTCACTAGTAGATAAGATATTGGATGTAACTATTTGGTTTTCTATTCCACGAAATCATCCTAAACATGCGATAAAATTAAGAGATAATTCTAATAAATTGAAAACCAACAAAATAATTTTGGATGCAATAGTTCCATATTGTAAAATTCATGATGATGAAATGAGACATATGACTCTTACCACATCCAATATTCTTAAGCATTATGAAATTAATGATATCGAATTTTCCAACTTCTATAAAATAGTGGAAGGGTCTACTTATGTAAAAGGCTCACACAAAACAAAAATAGAGACCCTTTCTCAACAAGCATGTGAAATCCTCGACATAATAGTACATGGATCAACAAGAATTCAACAAAGTTGATAATGGTTTTCATTTTGGTTGTGTTTTTGGAGGGAATAGGCTTTTCTTAACATTTTTCAACTCTATTCTTTGTCATTTGGAACCCAGATTATTCACTGCCCTTGTTGTCTTGGAAACATTATCATTTAAAGACGAATCATTCCAGATTGAACATTATATTGAATACCTTCGCCTTTTTATCGAAAAAATCAATTATATGACTTTACCATAGTTCTCTTAGTAGAATTTTGGCCTTCTCATTTTGTACATGAGGCTTTAGAAATTTCCATAAAGAACTCCAAGTTCAAATATAAAATGACTAATGGATTTTATGAATATAAGTCCCAAAAAAGGGATAGCTATGATATAGTTTTATCTATACATTTCTATACTTCATAATTGAAATTTTTTAGGCTTCAAAATAATATCACGGTTTTGAAGACACAATTGATGAAAATGAACAAGATTATGGTTTTTGGTTGGATTGATTGCAAAAGAATCAACAATGTAGTGAAGGAAACATGATTATTTATATTTATGTAGGGACAAACTTAATCAAGGCTTGTTGTACATATGGAAGAAAAATTTTATGTGTTGTACAAATAGAGTCACAAATGACAATGATGTTGAATACTTACATATATTTCTAGCTATCAAACCCAAGATCCACTAACCTCCTAAAAAATTTAGGTAATTCACTTCCTTAGTGGTTTATCTTATAATTCTTTTTGATAATATGTTTTTTAGAATTATTAATTTCCAAAATGTCTCCTAAAATGACTATTGATGGAGATTCTAGAATAGAGAATGATAAAAGTGATCAAAATAAAAATAATCAATATAGTGTTGTTGTAGCATCATTTATCACCCTTGTATACTTGATTCTCTAAGTCATGGCCTTGTGCAGCCCCTTCCCTTCAGACTTGGTCCTTTTGCTAAGAAAAATTATTTTAAATTCCATAAGCGACTCTACCCTTTAAAAATTTTGTGCACACGCAGGTCCAGCTATACCCAACCCACATATATAATTTGAACTATTAAAAGAATATAAAATCCCTATTTTATGGGTGGGGTATATGAGTTACACCAGAAGCCCACATACAGGAGCCCGTGGCCTAATTGTATCCCAACTAAAACAATTTGTTTGGGGTGATATAAATACACCTCATGGGAAGGCCTAAGGGGGAGAGGAAAGATAGGATATTGATATTATATCTAATTAGTCCCTCATCAAGTTGGATTTATCCTATACCTCCTGCACTCCCAGCTATAGGAAACCCTTCTTTCCTCATAGAGATTTCCATATCCTTTATATGGCATCTATGTGTATGCATTTCAAAGAGGATTGTTGAGGCTTGGGATAAACAGATCTAGAGGAAGGTTTCCCTTGGAGTCGTGGTCGAATCATGTTGTGTGCTTCCAAATTCTTTGTAGGCATCAATAAATAAGCTCTATGTTGTTCCTGATGTGATGATATTTATGCTTTAACTCATGTTTTATATATGTATATTGTTATATGATCTAACATTCATATCTTGGACATGCTTTGAACTACTGCTAGTATATATGCCTTTTTGGAATGAGTTGTAGGGTTTGAACCATTGGAGAAACCAAAGGGTTTGGACCCTACGGGAACGTCCTCAAATGTAGGACCTGTAGGTATTATCTCTTCATTCCACATTAGTAGTCTAAGCATTAGGACTGCTTGCTTGCTTGCTTCTTGTTGATGTATTCCATTTGATTTGTTGGGTTCCTGAACCCATACCCTAGGGTGTTTTATCCCATAACATAATTGTTGACTCCATTGGGGAATACAATATTGTATTATGTTGTTTGGATTATTTCTCTCTTCATCTGGGCCTTCTTGTTTGGTTTCTTGGCTTTTCCAATATCTTTGACATGTTTGCAATCTGGGCAAAAGGTCTGATCTTCTGGATCAGGATTGAATTTTAATTTTTTCTTTGTTGGCTTTTGTATACGTGGTTTTCAATTAACACAATTATGTACACATGGATCCGTTTCCAAAGAAACTGGCATATACGCGTGTTTCCTTGAGTACAGTCGCGTATACACGAGGGTTTGTCGCTACAAAGTCATGTATTCTTGGTTTTGAATGAATTTTCAAATTCTTAGTCCACTAAACGGTTTTTCCTGATTTTTATTGCTTCCATTTAGTCATTGATTGTCTGGGAGAGTCTTGCTTCATGCATATTTTCAGTTTCCTATCTCTCTTTGTGGAAAAACCTAGTCAATGTATGGTTTCATTTTTGGTGAAGTGTTAGTTTCTATGTTTGGGTTCAAGGCTTCTTAGTGAAGTTCTTTGTTGTTCTGAGATTTTGGAACAACGAATTGGTCTCAATTCACTTTTTTACATTTATTTTCCTTTCTTTCTTGAAAGTTGATATCTTTGGTTTTTTCTTGGTTTTTGAGAAGGTCCTTCTTGAAACCTTGAAAAGTTTTTCTTGGTATTCTTTAAATCTTTCTTCTTTGTTGGAGTTTCTATGCTACTGTTCATATCAGCTTGTTTGATTTTTCAACCTTTTTTCATTTTAAGTCTTATCATGTTAATGATTCCTATGGCTTGTGAAATTTAAGGTTCTTATGCTCGAATTTGATCTTGAAGTCTTTAGTAGTTTTGTTTTCTCAATAACTCTTTGTCCCCTTAAAAAGAGAAAAGATAAAACAAAAAATGTTTCCTTTCTTTTTCTTTTTGGTTTTGTTTTTTCGTCTTCTTATCATTTATCGTTGAATTTGCTTGATTTTGGGGAAACATTTGTGATTGAATTTATTCCTTTTTTTTGTCAAGTTTTGGCCTCTTGATCTCTTTGAGAAACACATTTTATTCCTTTAAGAGAAATCCTTAAAATATTGCATTAAACATTTTTAGTTTGCATTAGGAAAGATGCATTGTAAGCATTTTTAGTCTTTTTGTAGATTTTGAGTGTGTGAGCATGTGTTTTGAAAAAGAAAAGAAATTTTTTCTTTCTTAGTTTGTTCAAATGACCTTGTAGAAATCTCTTTCATTGAAGAGAAAAGATTGCATAAGTATGTAGCCAATTTTTCTATTGATTTGTTTTTGCATCAATAACATCATAAGTTGCACTTCCATTTTTCCTTGACATAAGAATAACCATTAAAATCAAGTGCTAAAACTAAAATGAACTAAAAAAATTTTATTTGTCATAGTTACATCAACTAGTCTAGGTCATTTAGGGCCTTGGAATAGGCGTGTGGAGAGTTGACTCTCCAATGCTACTCTGAATTTAAACATAGAATTTGATTAAAAGAGTGAAATTCAGTGTGGTTAAGTTTTCTGAGAAATCTCTTCTCTTGTGGTAGTTAAGCATGAGGGCGAGTGAAAATAGGGAAGAGAGATAGCCCCTCTCCTACTTGTTGGATTGTGACCAAAGACTCTTCTTCCCGACTTCTGATGCAAACTGGTGACCTTAGCTACCATTCTTAGGGACCACATAGGTGAACGTTGGGGGGAATAGTCATGGTACTCGAGGTAGACATTGTATCACTGTCATTAGTACTTCTATAGGGTGCCCTTGCGAAGCTCAGGTACTTGCACTAGAAAAGTCTTTTGTCTAGGGGTCAGCGTAACTATTTCTATTACCTACGCAAGTAGGTTTGGGCTGTAATTATACCAAACTATCTTTTGAAGGTCCTTTACTTTAGTTTCCTGTATTTTTGTGTCTAGTTCTCATCACCCAGAGCAGAAATACTTGGAAGTTTCTTGATTGGTTGCATTGTTAGGGACTTTATAGTGGAGTGTTATTTTCTCTTTATATTTAGTTGGATTTAGGTGGATTTAGGTGGATTTGTCTTGTCACTTTTAGACCTTAGATTGTTAGTGGCCAACCATCCACTCCACTAGTCTTGAAATGATTTTGATATTTCTTTTGAAAGTTGTGGAGTTGCCTCCTTAAGGGCAAAGGTTTGATTGTGCATCTCTCTTCCTTGGAAATTCATTTGTACAATCCCGTAAGGGAAGGATTTGTGTATAAGTTGGGTATGGCCAATATTCCTATGGAGGCCAACCAAGGGACCCTTCCAAAAGGGGATCCTTGTGCTTTTCCTTTCTTTGGAAACATTGGTATCCCCTTAATGGAAACTTTGAATATTCCTCGATTGAATGTTGGACTACCAGTTTGGTTGTGGTCCACCCTTAATATTCCAAATTTTCTTGAAGATTCTTAGATGAATGCTTTATTTCAAGGGCATCAAATGGGTGTTAGTTGGTCATCTTCTTCAAAACAAAAATCTAGGATTCCTCTTTCTCCTCCCTCTTGCAATAAGAGATCTAAAAAGAAGAGAAAGAGGAGGAAGAAGAAGAAGAATAGTTTTATCCATGAATCATCACCAACCCCTACAAGTCATGTTGGAGATGAGCTTTCAACCACTGCAAGTCATGCTGGTGGCATAATTATAGTCACTGCAAGTCATACTCGCAATGGGTCACCTACCTCTGTGAGTCATATTTCTTTTGACTCACCTACTTATGTGAGTAGGACTGGGGGCATAAGTCTAGTCATTGCAATTCATACTAGTAATGGTTCACATACCTCTGTGAGCCATATTTTTGTTAACTCACATGCTTCTGTGAGTAGGACTAGGGGCACAAGTCTTATCTCTATTGGGAAAGAGTTACTGACCTCTGCAAGTCATGTTGGGGACTCTCCACCAACCATTTCTAGTCATGTTGGCAAAATGGATGTTGATCAGAAACCTAGGCATAGAAGATTTAAACAAAAGTTCCCTTGTAAGATATGTAAGGGAGACGATGTTACTCATTTATGCCCTAGTATTTCAGTGGTACAAAGGTTATGGTTGGAGTCTAATGGTTCTTCTACTCCTGAATCTGTTATGGTTTCTTAACAGTCTAATCAACCATTGGTTGATGAAGTGGTTGAGCCAATGCAATCTCTGGTTGATTCCACTCCTCTTTTGGGGGATGAAGTCCCTAATAACAGAGTCTTCTTGATTTATGGTACAAATTCTTCTAATCTAGGGGCATTCTGGTCTCTTCGAGTGTACCCCCTCCAAGTTCTAGGAGTGTCTCTTGTTAAGCCTCATCTTTCTTCTGTTGCACCTTTCCATATAAGGGTTAGAGTTAATTCCACAAACATCTATTAACGTATGGTGGATGAAGGATCATATGTAAGTATTATATCCACCTTGAATTGGAAAGATTTTGGTTCTACAAAGTTGTTAGCAGCTGATAGTCAGTTGTTGGCCTATGATATAAGACCAGCTGAATCTACGGGTGTTCTTCCTCAATTGCTTATTACTTTAGGTGGGAAGATTGTATTAATCGATATGATCATGGTTGATCACCCTTTATACTTTAATATGCTACTTGGGCATGATTTTGTCTATGTTGTGAATATTTTGGTGTCTTCAATCTTTCGAGTGATGTATTTTCCTCATAACAGAAATATTGTCCCTATTGATTAACTTGCATCTGATAATCACCCCCTTAATTTGAATTTACTACAAAATACCCCTTGGTATGTTCCAAGTTTTCAAGTAAACTCTACCCAACCATGGGTGAACTATGTAGCATTGTATCCTCAATTTTCAATTGCTTCTAAGAAGGATACTTTGAACTGTTATTCTCCTTCTCAGGACTTGGTCCTGACAGTTGACTGAGTGATTTCTCATATGGGGACATGCGACCCCTTAATTTCCTCTTTTGATCTTTCTAGTTCTCATTATTTCTTGGAAGTTGAGTTGCCTTCATAGGAGGAGCTTTTTGAAGCCATGATTTTCAACTACCAAATGAGTCCTTGGCCTGAGCCCCACAAGGGGTGTGGTGAATTAAAATTCTAAGTGCGGACACAAACAATTCCTCTAGCCCAATAGCGAGTCTAGTGACTAAAAAGACATTCTATGGAAGATCTCCTTAGGTTAGAACCAATTAAGACGACCTACCTCTTAGTACACTTATCCCGTTTGGTGGTGACCTTGCCGTTTCCTTCTTCGAACACCTGAAACAGGTAAACAACAACAAGAAACAACCGTGACAATAGACAAATTGTAATTCAACCTACTTAACAAGTCAAGAAGTGTTAAGCCATAAACATGTGAGATGACACATTATGTAGGAAATCAATCAATAGTTGCATATATATTAAATCAAGAAGAGATTACAACCGTTGTCTTGACGTTACTATTCTCCTCGGACAAATCCAGTTTCCCACACACTTCTGTTAGCATTCCATGATGGCATAGACAATGATAGTTTTAAGGCTCTTCCCTTTAGTCTTCACACTTAACCAAATTCACACTTCTCCCTCACACGCAACTAAAGAGCTACAACTATGAGTAACTTGCTTATTACTTCAAACATAATTAGCACTAGCACACCAACATTAACACTAGCTTGTGCTTGAGAAAAAGGGAGATTTACATAGCATGAATGGATGGGAGATGGTTCCTCTTCTAATGGGAGAAGGTCTTATCTCTTGAGGTAGTTCCATCCTAATAGGAGAAAAGAGCCCGAACTGTCATCCTCGACTCCATTTGGCCCAACCATTTACCAGAATTATATTACGAAGCTTTTAGAGTTGGAAGCCTCAGCTCCTTATTTAAAAAGTTTCCAAAAGAGGATCAGTGCGACTAGAACAAGGCTCAGTCACTCTAGTTGATGCTAGGGGTAATTATAATCCCTGCATAACGGTGTGAGGAGAACAAGGGTCATTAGCACTGGTCTTGTTAACTAGGAAAAATGGAATATTTGTGGGAAATGATGCAAAAGTGAATTGTTCTGCTCATGAAGAGGGACATAATGGGAGTTTCTTCATGAAGGGGAAGCATGTAGGGTTCACTATAGAGGTCCTCCAGGATCATGAAATGGGGAGTATAGGGACAGTGACAAAATGTTGTGTAACATATGCCCCCTAAAGCATGAAGGCCAAACTAGAGAGTGAGGGATGAAATGCTTTATGAATGAGTGCGGGGAAACAGAGTCTACCATTGAAAAACCTGCAAGCAAGTATAGATACATATACATAACTGAAAACTTTTTCAAATGATACATGAATCATGGTATGGATGCAGCCATCAAGAGAAAAATCATGCAAATGGATCCAGGTATGGGCACATCCATCCGATAAAGATGATCATATCGAAACCAAGGTATGGTCGCAACCATCCAATAATGAGAAGGATCACATATGACAACTCATGGTATGGTCACAACCAACCATCTGAAAGAGACATGTATATCAACATGATAACATCACATTACCTTGCAACCTGGATTTTTATAATCTGATCCCAAGGTCTTGCACTCCAACATGACCCAATCAAAGTACAAATTCTAACATGTGAATAGATGTGTTGACGCTGAACATGCTATAAAATCACTCGATTACTAGCTGATGATGTAAACTATTAACATGCGTGTTATAGACATTTTTGTGCCTAACAGCATGAAGCATGAAATGTCAATAATCTAAGGGATCCAAAGTCCCTAAACGTGTTGTTCCTACCCCTAGAGGAACAAGGTCAGCAAACCACAGCACTGAAAATCAGTTCTCCACCTGAAAACACTCAAAAACAAGCTGTTTCTGGATCATGTCAACTGCTCCACTGAGCATCTGCGCTGAATGTCAACTGCTCCACTCTGTACCTGCGCTGAATGTCAAAACTAATGAAGGCTACCTGCGCTGGGCGAGATTGGCCAAGTGGCACAGTCATTCTGCAAGGTGTCAATTGCCCAGGAAGCTTCCAAACTGACACTTGGATCATGGAATTCGCCTTGTGATGAGTAAGAGGATCTAGATCTCCAAGTGGAGGCAAGAGACTCCAAGTGGACTCAAGAACTGAAGATTAACTGAAGTAGGAGAGGACACTAGTCAACTTCATGTCAGTCTCAAGCTAACTCATGCTTTCTTCAAAACTTCTACATATAGAGCTCTCTCATGAGGTCTATGGAGGCTGGAATTTTGTGCAAGTAAGGAAGTGTTGTTGGTTTGAGTTTAGAACTATTGGGTGATTGCTTTGAAGGAGGTGAAGAGGAGATTTCTTTCTGCTGGGAGGTGTTGCTGGATTGGGCCTATTATGGTTGTAACACTCTCAGGACTTTACTTCTTCTATTAATAAAGTATTTGAGGTTCTTCCATATGCATGTGTCTCTATGGCGAATTGATGCTTGTATATTTGATTTATTCTAATCCTTGAATCAGTTATGAATGTATGCTTCTTGTAGTTTCCTTTCTTTGTGCTTTTACAGGATCTTGGTGTAGCTGGGCCGGTGAAAGAGCAAGGAGCTAGGAGCAAGAAGTACGGAGTGAGGATCGGATCGACTATTAGCGCAAGATAACGGTTAGTAGATCATCCTTCTTTTCTCTCTCTCATCTCATAAAGAAGTAATCTTGAATAGCTTTGCATTCAGTTGTTGCTGAGGTACTATCACCCTTAGAGTGGGATAGGGTCATTCTGTATTGGATACTTTTCCCAACAACAAATTGGCGACTCCACTGGGGAGTTGTTGGTTGTTTCTGTTTTTGCTATTCATTTCATAAACAAAGGGAGTACCGAATCGAACTGTGTTTGAATCTTTCAAATACAAAGTAGAGGGCAGCTACTCTAGCTCAGTTTCTGGGCAAGTTTATGATTTGAAGAGCTGATTCAAAAGGACTCTAATAAGCTCTTAGTGATAGCTTTTCATCCTCCTTGTCATCCCTTAGTGTGTCCCTGACTGATAGCTTCTGATTTGAGCAAAAACTGTGAATTTTTGAGCAATCTGTGACCCGAAAACCACCAGAAACGAAAGTTTCGTTCTTCAGTGCAGGCTCTACAAAGGCTGTTTGCATTTCAGCGCAGTTCCCGAAGGGGCTACCTGCACTGAAGGTCAAACAGGCAGTGTTCCACCTGCGCTGGACCAGTCCTGCCTTGTGCTGCTGGGGTTTCCTGCTGTGTCTTGCCCTGTTTTCACTCTTGTTTTGTTGTTTGTTACCAGTCAGTAGGCCTATCTGAAACCAACTTTCCTTGTCACTATTCCGCCTCAGTTGTATAAAGAAACTGTGTTTGTTCTTTATGTATTTCTTGTACATTTACAGTTTCCCATAACGAAAGTGAACTAGTCTTGCTGTGGCCTCTTAGATCTAGACCTGTGATAAAGTGTCGCTTTGATCTTAAGAGTTAGTTTATTTGCTGTTCATGGCTGATTGAGCTTTTGCTTTCGTCATTTGGTTTGAGTTTATATATTTCTAGTGTCGAAACAAGTAAATCTTAAGGTGTCGTTTGATTTTGGACAAACTTGTTTGCTTTCACTTGAAATTGAATTCAAAATTATACAACAGCTTTCTTTTTGCATTTCGCCAACATTAAGAAAGAGAAAAGAAATACTTGCATTGTGCATGTGCATTATGACAGCTTGCATGTTGATCTAGGAAAAAGTGCATTAGTGTGTGTTTTATGATCTGTGTGAAAAGGTGTTATCTTTCTTTTCCCTCAGTAGTTAAGGTTTTCAAAGTTGAAAGATTGAAAAGCTTGCTTATCATCTTAGACTGCATTTAGGAGTGTTATCATACATCTCGTGGTGATCCATAAAGGCAAACTGCTAAACAAGATCAACCTTAAAATAAATTGAATTTACATAACAACGGATTGAAACATAACGCAAACATCTAGAGGTCTAAGCTAGAGACGTGTTCCGGCGTCGTTAAACGTGATATCTTAGCGTTGAGTGGTTGGGTGATTCCTCCACGGTGAAGCGATAAGTATCAATACGGACTTGTGCTCCCACGTACCGTCGCGTATATATTGGGAGACCCCTATAGGAATAAAGCCTTTATCCAATAGGAAACCGTGTCGGCCGCCCTACTGATCGCAATGCAGTGAACACAGCATTCACGAAGATCGACCACTCGTACCGTAAAACGTATTCTGTGGTTTTGCGAAAAGTTTGGCACACCCTCTGCCTAGAACTCCAGAGCAGTTTCTTTTGGCCTTTTTCAAACTCTATAACTGAAAAAGTCCATCCGAGCATTTGTCACTTCGGGCTCGTTAAAACATCGAAGGATACTAGAGTCATCTTTAGCTTTTTCTCGACTCTTAAAAAGTGAAAAAGCAAGTTGTGTCTAAGCGTCATTATAAAATTAATTTTAAACGGAACATAATCACCTCCTATTCCCGCGTTGATCTTAAGTTGAGAACATGGAACGCCCCAACCAAGGAACTCCACATGATGGAAATCCTAGTCCATTCTCCTCTTGGGGAGAGGTTGGTGCGCCCCACATGGCCACATTGTCGCTTCCAGGACTGACAATTGGCCTGCCTATTTGGCTTTTCTCAACTAATGTAGTTCAGACCACCATGGTTCCTGATCAGTCGAGTCAACAGTTAGATCAGTCTAGAGCTGCCCACCAGCCTTCCACTTCTTATAACTCTTCCTCTAATCCTCCATCTTCTCAAGGTGAGGCTGGCAAAAGCCAAGCTCCCATGGAGAAGAAGGAAAAGAAGAAGAAAGAGAAGAAGAAGAAGGAGCCTAAGGCGACTGGGGGCAAGCAAAAGACATCTGACAAAAACCCACACACAGCACAGACCGGGCCTAAATCGCCATGTGTCATATGTAGAGGAGACCACTTCCATAGAGATTGTCCCTGTATTCCCCGGATACTAAGGGACTGGTCCCCTCGGTTGCACAATTCGGGAGCATCAACCTCTGATAGCCATGTTGATTGCTTACCATCAACCAGCGAAAGTGAAGGTTCAAGACGAAGAGGGGGATCAAGATCTCCCTGCAGACTGTGTGAAGGCGGTCACGCCATCCACCGTTGTCCCTTCTTAGACGAAGCGAAGAGAGTTTTGGAAGATCGTCCGGTTTCACCGATAATACTTCCTCCTGGATACAAAAAACTCGTGCCAAGTCCTTCGTTGGTTGAAAATACAGCTGGCCCACTCAAGTGGTCAGCTGAAACATCAGTCATTGAAAATGAACCTACTAAATCCAGACCAGACGAGAGTCTAAAGGTCGATACGGCAGTTGACCCGGTTCTTCCTTCAGAGGTTTCATCCTCAAATGACACCGTCACTGAAGATTCATCTTCAAGTGACACCCTCACTGAAGAGAAAAAGGATGACACCATCCAGATTCTTTTCATCAACACAGATTCTGATGAGCATCAGGGCAATGCGCCCATTCCTTTATCGCAGGAAGGAACATCATCAGGATCGTATCCGGCCGTGTATTCGGTCCCACCACCAAGCAACCTGGTCGTATCCTTTGATTGGAACCAACTAGGCAGGCCCCGGTTACCAGCCAATATACCGTTCAGAATCATAGTCCAAATCTACAGAATGGTAATGGCTGGAACTATCATTGATGAAGGGGCATCTGTGAGTATCCTTTCCTCTATTGCTTGGAAAGCACTGGGTTCCCCGGCGCTTTTGCCTGAGATAAGAAATCTCTCGGGTTTTGATAAAGGAACCAGTCGACCATTAGGGATCCTCCCCAATGTACATGTTACATTGAAAGGGAAGACCGTTCAACTGAACGTGATGGTCGTTCAAGGACCCTTGGATTATAACCTACTCCTTGGACGAGACTATATATATTGCATGGGAGCTATAGTCTCCTCACTCTTTAGAGTAATGTGTTTTCCACACGAAGGAAGAATGGTCAAGCTCGTAGACCAACTTTCATTTCCGGGATCACGCATCGCAAATAGTCAAATACCAACCCTGAATGGTCTATTCACCCAAGAAATGTCTCCACCCCCAGTCCTCCTTCCCGATGAGTGCGAGTGATTCGGAAAGATAGGGCTGGAACCCAGGGGGCATGCATCCTGGTCTGCTTCGGGCAGAGGAAACCTTGGGTATAAGGTAGAATTTCCGCGAAAAAGTATGACTAGTCCATACCCCGTCCGTGGATGGAAGAGGGGTTGTTCTAGAACAAGACTCTTTTGTCAAAGTTATGTGTTTGATGATTTTAGTCATTCACCTTTGTCTAAACAGGTAGGCTACCAAGGAAAGAGATTCTATTGCGGCAGCAAATGGTAACCATCTTTGGGTAAAAGGCAAGCCTCACCCATTAAAACTAATGTTTTAGAGGATAAGTAGGGGCAGCCTCCAAAGAAAGGGATTCCTTTGCTGCAACAAGTAGTAACCATCTTTGGATAACCTAATGATAGACATCGCCAAAGAAAGAGTTTCATTTGCGGCAGCAAATAAAACCATTTTTTGGATAACTTGAAAGAGGCAAGCCTCACCCATCAAAAGAAATGTTTTGGAGGATAAGTAGGGGCAGCCTTGAAATTGTACCTTATACCTGGGGGCATGCAAACCTTTTGGAGTGTAAGCAAAGAGCGGTCATTGATCGTTTCCTAACTTACATAAAGAAAGGATGGGGGGCAAAGGTCAAAAATTGCCAAATTTAGAGCATAGCTTATGTGAGGTGCAAGCTCTATAAAAATTGGAATCTTGCAGGAAGACATTTCTTATCCTATGACTGGTATATCGAGCAGTTTTACCGCGGAATTTATGCTCGTTAAAAAATAGAAAAGCGAGATCCGAGCAGTTTTAGCGTCATAGTTCATGCTCGTTAAAAAATAAACATAAGCTTTTGAGAAAAGAGTTTCCTCCAGAGTTCAAGCTCATTAAAAAATGAACCTATTCCGGTAAATAACCATTGTGATCGTAAATTTATTAGCCACAAAAGCCTTGGTCGTGTTTGCACCCGCCACCTCCATTTCATTTGGCCAATCGTTCACCTCCATATGATTGTTTACCCATTTTGAGGAACAACTGCGAAGAGTGATTTCACTTAGCCATCCTTGTGACACTGCCGTGATTGGAAAATTCCAACCTGTACCTGGAATCTGCTGCTATCCCTGTTTATCACTCGTTCCTCAAAAGATGAGTTTTCTTTGAGCTCTTTTCTCCTGACTCGTAAAATATGAGAAGTTTGCCGAGTTTTGGCCTTCCAGCTCGTTAAAGTGACCGGAAGAGCTATCCCTCTTCTAGATTTTAATCTTTTTGGACCTGAGGGATTATTGCACAAAAAGATCGAGCGCTTGTTTTACTCTGCTCGTTAAAGTTATCGAAAACTCATCCCTTCTGTATTGTTTTATACTTTTTCGGACTTGAGGGATTAGATGATGAAAAAGGAATTTTGGAGTTAACTTTCTGTACCTTTTCAGACTCTCTAAAAATGAAAAGGACCGAGTTTTCCTTGTCGTTAGACTCGTTAAAATGATTAAATAGCGACAAACTTGTCTTTAGACGAGAACGAGTTTCCCTATCGCTAGGCTCGTTAAAACATAGCGATGGGCTTGCCCGAAGGGCAGGTTATAGAACAAGCATATGTTATCCTCCTCAAGCTTGACAAAAATAAAGAGGTACTGGTCAGAAATGACTGGGGAAAAATTGGGAGAACCTCAAAGCTTTAATGGTAGCAAGTCGCTCTTGAACATGACACTTTGTCCTCCGTATCACATCGGGTTGGGTTGTTTCATTCACTGGTCTCATCACCATGGTCCTCGCCAAACCATCCACATTTGGGGTAATGCTATCGATCCATCACATCAGTGTCGTTATATGTTCAAGAGATGTGTTCAGAAAGAGTCAACCGTGTCCCATCCACTGCCATACATTATCTTTCATCCACCCATGATCGCCACCCTGAATCATATTTCACAGATTGTTTTCACCTCCACTAAAATCATTAGCTCCGTTCCGTGTCACTGATGTGGGATTCATTAAGGCCCTCCTTTGACGGATCGCTTCTTGTCGACTTCAGCTCATTATCCAAGAAGTCGATCTAGGAACAAACCCCCAGTACTTTGAAGCTTGCATGCCTCAATGGCAAGTTTCTCACTTCCGGCGACAGGTATACATCAATGACCTTCGACCAGAAGATTTTGCGTGGTGTTCGACGCCAAGTCCTTTATTCTCACCACGTGAATTGTACTGCAGTACCTTGAGGGTCATTGTCGTTATTGGTGATTCCTCTCGCACTTGTTAAGGGTTTACACTATTGACCGGTAATCAAGCGATGTCTTTCCATGTTCGACTTCAGCGCAATTCTCACATGGATCGACTTGTACTTAGAGTGAAGATCGAACGAGTTTGAAGACCCCGGATCTAGTTTCATCCATCCGGGCTGCGATATATATTCAGGATATAAAGACATTTGTTATGTACATCATTGCAGCAGATGATCATCCTACTCGAAGGATGATAATTTCAGCAGAGAATTATCAGTCTACCATCAGACGATCGTCTGTTCTATGTACCAAAATGAATTTATAAAGCTGAGCATGGGAATGCCCGCCTCAGCTAGATCATGAAAGCAGAATGAAAAAATAATGTATTGTATTGTATTTTATTACAGGACACCTCTCAGCGATTGAATGAACTTCGGATCCTCCTGATAAAGCATTTCACTCGATAAACGACCTCATACTTTAGGGGGCAACTGTTATAGACATTTTTGTGCCTAACAGCAGGAAGCATGAAATGTCAATAATCTAAGGGATCCAAAGTCCCTAAACATGTTGTTCCTACCCCTAGAGGAACAAGGTCAGCAAACCACAGCACTGAAAATCAGTTCTCCACCTGAAAACACTCAAAAACAAGCTGTTTCTGGATCATGTCAACTGCTCCACTGAGCATCTGCGCTGAATGTCAACTGCTCCACTCTGTACCTGTGCTGAATGTCAAAACTAATGAAGGCTACCTGCGCTGGGCGAGATTGGCCAAGTGGCACAGTCATTCTGCAAGGTGTCAATTGCCCAGGAAGCTTCCAAACTGACACTTGGATCATGGAATTCGCCTTGTGATGAGTAAGAGGATCTAGATCTCCAAGTGGAGGCAAGAGACTCCAAGTGGACTCAAGAACTGAAGATTAACTGAAGTAGGAGAGGACACTAGTCAGCTTCATGTCAGTCTCAAGCTGACTCATGCTTTCTCCAAAACTTCTATATATAGAGCTCTCTCATGAGGTCTATGGAGGCTGGAATTTTGTGCAAGTAAGGAAGTGCTGTTGGTTTGAGTTTAGAACTATTGGGTGATTGCTTTGAAGGAGGTGAAGAGGAGATTTCTTTCTGCTGGGAGGTGTTGCTGGATTGGGCCTATTATGGTTGTAACACTCTCAGAACTTTACTTCTTCTATTAATAAAGTATTTGAGGTTCTTCTATATGCATGTGTCTCTATGGCGAATTGATGCTTGTATATTTGATTTATTCTAATCCTTGAATCAGTTATGGATGTATGCTTCTTGTAGTTTCCTTTCTTTGTGCTTTTACAGGATCTTGGTGTAGCTGGGCCGGTGAAAGAGCAAGGAGCTAGGAGCAAGCAGTACGGAGTGAGGATCGGATCGACTATTAGCGCAAGATAACGGTTAGTAGATCATCCTTCTTTTCTCACTCTCATCTCATAAATAAGTAATCTTGAATAGCTTTGCATTCAGTTGTTGCTGAGGTACTATCACCCTTAGAGTGGGATAGGGTCATTCCGTATTGGATACTTTTCCCAACAACAATGCGCGAGAGAAAACACCAATAATGACAATGGTCCTCAAGGTACTATCAACACAATTCATAGAATTTGAATAAGGAACTATAGTCGAACACTCGAGAAATCACCCGATTGAAAACCAATGATGTGAACTTGTCGTCGAGTGTGAAGAACTTGGCATTAGGGCATGCAAGCTCTAAGGTACTCGAAGGGAGTCTCTTGGACAACTTCTTGGATAATGAGCTGAAGTTGACAGGAAGCGATCATGTTGGAGGAGGGCCATAATGTATCCCACCTCATCGAGACGAGGTAAAGGGATGAAAAATGATTTTGGATGATACAGAGAGTCAAGGGTAAGTGTATTTGTAGAAGGACAACTCTTGAACATATCAGTGACACCACTAGAAGTTTGGCATGTTTTGGATTCACAGGATCAGTGGTCATGATGACATGGTAGAGATCAAATGGAAACCAAAAATAAATGGCCCAACCCAGGAAGGTCAACGATAAAAAGGAGGATATCCCAACCTGACATAAAGTAGAATGTGTCATGTTCAAGAATGAGTTGCTGACACAACTGATTGGATTTCCAAATTTTCCCCCACCATTTCTGGCAGGTACCCCAATTATTTTTTAAATCGCAGGCTTGAAGGGGATAACATATTCTTGCACTGTAAGTTCATCCTTCAGATGAATTCGACCTAGTAAGTTGAACGAGCCTTAGGAAGGAGAAGCTTATGTTCGTCATGGTGACAAATCTGATGTTGTTTGATATTTTAATGAGTCCAGAAAAGGTGCGACTTCGTATATTTTTCATGTTTAGAGAGTTTGAAAAAGACATGGAAAATGAAACTCCACATCGTCCCTTTTTGTACATTTTTGTCTCTCAAGCCCGAAAAGGTACAAAATGATACTTTAGAGAACTTCTTGACCATTTCAATCAAGGAGTACCTTTTTCGTAAATAGTGCATCCTAGCTCGAAAAAAGGGTAAAATTATATTGGGCACATGATGTTTCGCATCCGTTAACAATTTCAAAAAAAACAAGGGCTCGACTATCTTTTCGTGTTTAAAGGGTCAAAAAAGAGCTTGAAAGTGGACCCCCCATTTTATTCTCTTTTATGAGTCAAAAGGGAAAAAAATACTCGGCAATGTTTTCATTTGAGTTTTACAAGTCGAGAAAAGTGTTGAAACGTGACTCGGAACCATCGTCGAGCATCCATCACCTGCTGCTGCGTAAAAAAGGTAAAGTTCATTATCCAATTCTCGAGGTAAAATAGGTCAAAAATACTCAAAAACCCTACCATTTTATGAAAAATTGAATAAAAGGAGGAAAAAGTAAATATTTTTTACCATTTACCATTTTACCTTACTGTGACAAACCTTTTACCCACTTTTGCCCTAATTTTTCCGGAGCAGATTGTGGGAGATCCGGGAGGTCATTTGTCGAGCCGTTAGTTGCAGGTAAGAGCCAAGTCCCTAAGCTCCATTTCCATACTGTTTATTCCTATTTTTATCAATTTTTGGGATTTTTGAGGGAGGTTTTGGCAAAAAAAATTTGCCCTCAGTCAGTGCGATTTCTGGGCACGAAATTGCACTAGCCAAGGGTTTTTAAAATGCCAAACCACACCGTCGATGCAACTCTTTTTAAAGCAAGTGCACCAGTGCCATGAACAAAGAAAAATCCATTTTCCTCTCAAATCCACTGTTTGAATTCAAATTTTACTTGCCAAAAATGATTATTGACTTGAATACATGGTTTTTGCAAGAAAGAATCATCGAAAATGGTAGACTGGAAAGAACGCGAGCACAAAGATGTGGACACTCAAGCAATGAATGATCCAAATTGCTTGGACACCTTGAGGAACTGTGGGCTCCTCAAGTTCTTTCTCACACCAAGGATGTGGGCTCAACCTGAGCTACTTTGATACCTGATTAGTCTCTGGGACATAAATCGGGAAATATTTATCATTGGTGACCAGGAGCTGGAGTTAGAAACTTCAGACATCTGTTTCATCATAGGACTATATCGGAGAGGGGAACTAGTCAACCTATATGAGTCAGGGCTGATTGGGGCAAGCATATCCATGCTACTTGCCGGACATTGCCCAGAATCCCTCAAATCCAAGAGTGGCAAGATTGAGATTTCCACTGTGCGAGAATTGACACTGAGAGTGATACTATTGACTATCAACAAAGTGGCTGGGTCCCAAGCAAAGCACGAGACTAACAAGTCAAAATTTCTATATGCTATCATCTGTACATCACCAATGATCTTCAATTCAGTGGAAGCCATGAAGATCAACATGAAATGCCAGCTATCAAAAGCTAAGGTGGGGAATCTAAAGCAATTTTTCTTCAAATCTATACTGGTGACCTTCCTCTTGGAACGGGTTTTGTTGTTCTAGTACTAGCTGACTGAGGTAGATCCGCCGATGCCAAGAGACCCATGGATGGTCCGTTGGGGGTTTTTTATGCCTAGGATCACTGGGGGCCAACATATGTCCTACATGCTCACCTTCTTTCCATGGCTACGGTGACAGTTGATCGTAGTGGAGGATTGGCCATACAGTGGTATCGACTTCCGTGGAGATCTGGACATGCCGCTGCTAGATGGGAGTTTCGACGATGAAGGTAAAAAATCAATTTTTAATTGTTGGATTTTTCAATTTTTTTTGCTATATATGTGTTTATAACATTTTGTTTTATCAATGCAGATGTTGGACCAGAGCATCCTACCGGGATGTCCCCGATAGCCAGGTGTGTCGCTCGTCAATTTGATGTCATTCCTTATTAGGAGGGGAGCAACAACAAGGAGGACATCATGAGGAACCGAGAGGGGTTGACTCGTGGTCCCAAAGTATGCCCGGGTGAGTGACATGCTACGCCAGTCCCAGAGGCATACGGTGGGGGTATCAGATTGAATCTGCTGATTGCTGACTCGTGTGGCATGAGAATTTTCATGTTACCATGATCACCATGCTGATTAGCTATTTGGTCCATCATTTACATTTTTTAGGCCTTCGTGCCACGGATATATGAACCCTGCGTGCCACAGACATTATTTGAACACACATACTAGTTTTTTGGGTTTTGATGTATCAAACATTATCGCCATATATATATACTATATTTTCTTGCTTACCATGATACAAATGATTTGTTTTAGCTTTTCACGTGTTTCGTAAATGTATATCCAACACATAATTAGCTAATGCATCTATCAATGTATTCATGTGTCTAGGAATATGATGATATGTAATCTAATCAAAATTTCTTTCCAGTAGATGAATACACAGATACATTCTCAATTTCTGAGGGTTTCTAACTGAATATTGCCTGTTGAGTTGAAGCACAACAAGTTGTGAATCCAGGTTTACAACAAATTCTTGAATGTCAAGAGCGATGGCCTTAGACAACAATTCAATGACTGCATTGTATTTAGAAATGTTATTAGTTGTGTGGCCTAAACAATAACTTGAATATCAATCAACGCACCATAAGGGTCATAAATGGCCCATGCCACAGAGGAAATATTTTGGGTACTACGGCAAGCACCATCAGAGAAACTGAAGTGAGGAGTCACAGACATCTGTAAAGTAGGAAAAACATAGTAAATAGGAAATTTGTTTGAACACTAACACACAAAACCACACCATACAAAAATGAATGACACACTAATGTACACAAGTAACCTTTCAAGATGACCTAAGCATAGTGTTTTTTGAGAGAGTCCATGTTGGGACTTGGTTAATCAATCAACACAGATGAACACCAGAGTTTTACCATTGACATGAAGAGTAAGCATCGATTCGACTAGATAATATAGTAGAACTCACATAAGGCTTTTCCCCCATGCCCCCTGGGTGAGGGAGGGATATGAGTCAGATGAAAACCCCATTGCAATAATGGGTAGTTGGGAAAAACTCGAGGAGGGAGAAAAATCTTGAATCCATGAAGGGATAAAGGTGCCCTCAGTTGGAAGAGCTTGACAATGGCAGGAAAAACTGACATGTCAATAGGATGTGGAGAAGAGAACTTCTCAAGACACATAGACATGATCGCTGGGCTGGAATGAAGCCATTAGGATTGAGAAAACACGTCAAGAGATGTCCTCGAAATAGGAAAATTAGAGGATACAGAACTTGAGGCTGAAACAATTTCCATATAACTGACTTCGGTGGGACTAAGTGGCATAACCTCGCCCTAGGAATCAACACGATTTGGTGAAGGTATGATGCAAGGATTAGATTTGACCGAGATCGTGTTGACAAAGGAAACATGGGTAGGTGGGAGCAGAAAAATTCCCATCACGACAGAATCTTTAAAACGACATGCGCCCACACTCTCATAAGAAGTACTAGTGTGCTTGACATATGGAACACTACCATCCGAGTAGGAAGAGGCAAAGAAGGAAAGTTGGTCGACTGTGATGATCTTCCCTTGATGGGGAAAATGAATCACATGGAACAGGGAGGAGGCTATAGCATTCATGGCATGGGTCTAGCTGCGTCCAAGAAGAAGATTATAGTTGAGAATAGCGTCAATAATTTCCACCTCGACATGTTTTGTCTTTCCCTCCAAAGTAATGGCAAGGTTGGGTAAGACACCAATGGGTTGCGAATTGCACCCGTCGAAAGCTTCCAAAGTGTTAGGGGATTATTTCAAAGGAGGAGAACCAAATGCCTTCCAGCAAGCAAATGACATGATGCAGGTAGAAGCACCTTCATTAATGATGGTCCTATGAATGGTTTTATCATTGATGATCACCTAAATGAGAAAGGAAATCTAATGAGGCAGGCGCAGAACATGGTTTTATAGATCAAAACATATCAATATGGAATTGGTAGGATCAATGCCCCCAATAGTCGACAATAGTGATTTCCGCTGAGACGGACAGCTTTGGAGTACCTCGAGAGCAGACATAAATGATGGTGCCTGAGCCAAATCCTCAACAATATTATAGTGTTGAGAAGCTCAATCATTGGGATTGTACGAGGGCTTCCTTAACACACCTTGATAAGGTGGTCGAATGGTATAATCAGGGTTAGGGTGCTCGACGTGAAGAGGGCCAAAAATTGGGGCTGAATAAGAAGGCGTGGCCTCTTTCTCTTTCCTGACTATCGGAGGAGGAGTTTGGTAATCTTTTGATCTAGTAGCCACATTAATAGGCATACTCATCTTGAACACTTGAGATCCTGAGGAAGCATATGATTGAGGTTCGTCTACCATGTGAGTCTGTTGAGACAGAAACAACTCTTTCAAGACAGCTGGGGTCCCTTTGAGTAAATGAATAACTTCATACCATTAGGGATAATCATTTGCATAGTGATCCTCCTCGCAAATGAGGAAAAGATACTTAGGCTTCCATTGGGAAGAATCACGAGTGGATGACTTAGGAGGACCCTGTTTTGGGGCATCGTCTTTACCCTTGCCTTTTCCTTTCTTCTTACCTTTTGAGTATTTGTCTGCTGTGGTAGACTGGACAATGTGGACCTCTGAGGTTTTACCAGGGCTAGGTGGATTCTGGGAGGAACTATTGGAAGCAGTGTTTGAGACCGATTTCTGTTTGGAAGAAGATTTGGTAGGGGTCTAGAACACTGAACCAATTACTCCATCAACAAGAGGTGTATCCTATGACTTCGATGTCACGGGATCAGATGATGGCTGTGGAGCATTAGGTAATAACTCATACAAAGTGTCAGACTAAGAATAAAGGAGATCTAAGTACTGGGCACGAGCAATGGCTTGTTGTTTGGTAACACATCCACCCATAGCTATATCTCGAGTAATTGGAGTGACGAATGACTTGGTAAACCATTCAGTGAGCAACTCATCAACAATCTCAAATTTTATTAAGCGACATCTACACCTCCGTTCATGGATGTGATCAAAGATGTGTGTCACAATATCTTGCTTAAGCGATGTGAGAAAATAGGTGCCAGTTTCATAGTGAACCAGCAACTGGAAATGCATGAGGAAATACATGGCTAAAGAGTTGAAGTCATGGTATGTACTTCGAGGGAGCTCGATGTACCACTTGGCTGCAGCACCTTTGAGGGTTCGTTGGAAAAGACAGAGACAAATAGAATCATCAACGTAGGAATTTGAAGAGCATCGAAGGTGATATTTCATCACATGGGCTTAAGGATCTTCTTTTACTTTCCCATCGAACTTGGGACAATCGCTCAGGACCTTGGACGAAACCGGAGGCTAGTACGGTGAATGAAGAATTGGATCATTCATGAGTTGAGATATATCTAACAACTCTAGTGTAGCCAAGAATGGCAATTGAGTATTAAAAGGCATTGCAGGTCGATAAGCAGGTCCAATTAGAGGAGCCTATCCCTACTAGTAAGGATTTTTCCCCCATATTGGAGGTTTCTGGCAGTATGGAATTTGGTGTTGTCCCCACTGTAGGTTACCTTGGTAGTAGGGAGGATTTTGACCTTGAACGCCTTGGAATTGTCTGGCCATAGGTTACTGATAAGAAACATACAGGTTAAGAGGCTATTGAGCCTTTAGAACTTGGACATATGGATATTGCACCTGTTGTCCCTAGAAATATATTTTTTGAACCTGCTGCCCCTGAACAAGAAGAATTTAGACCTATTGTCCTTGAACATAAGGATTTTGCACTTGTTGTCCTTGGACATAGGGATTTTGGGCCCGCTGCTAGAGGACTTGACTCTGACCTTGTACCTATAAGGGTTGACCCTGTTGATATGTATATAAGGGTTGTTGCTGCCTAGGTTGGCTCTGCCATTGCAAGGATTGACCTTGTGGCTGCGAAGGCTATCCCTGTGGCTGCAGCGGTTGGCCCTGTGAGGGCATAGGCTGGGAGGTTTGTGGAGCATACTGAATCTGCTGCTGCATGATTTGCTGCAATTATTGAGAGGGTTTCCCCTGTGGTTGTTGCAGTTGTCCTTGCTGCGGTATCATCTTCCCTTGTTGTTGCGCAGATGGCCCTTGCTGCAACAAAGGTTTCCCTTGTTACTGCAGAGGATGTCCTTGCTGCTGCAAGGGTACTTGAACAATTCCCTAGAAATTTCCGAATTGAATCTAGTCATAGCCACCTAGAAAAGTGGATGCACTAGGCTAAACATACTGTGCAGACTGAAGGATGTAAGGTGTAATGACCATTCATTTGAGAACCATATGGAACATAAGGAGCTTGGTACTAAAGCTAAGCCTCATAAGGCTACTGATACTAGAAATTGCTTGACCTAGATGAAAAAATGAGATTTTTGACCTGTTGGTACTAGACATTGCTCAATCCAGCAAGACCAACAGGGTTTTGGATAACACCAGAAGAATACTGGTTCATGCTAACCATGTGAGCTTGCGAGCTACTCACATTGGTGGTGCCTGACATCATAGAAACACTCAGATTCTATCCCCAAGAGGTGGCACAACTTGTCCACTTACTGGAGGGATCGAAGAACTGATAGTAACATGCCTCGAGACTGTAGGTTGAACCGGAGGGGTGACTGGGACAGATGAGACAAGAGAGTTAAGAATGGTGGATTGCACTGAGACTGAGGTAACGACCTGTTGGGAGGTCAGGTTCACAATGAATAGACCCGTAGTAGCCATGGCACCAGACGCCCAGATAGGGTTGTGATAAAGTGATGAGGCACTACGTGTACCTGAGACCAACTGTGCTAAAGTCACATAATTAGGTGGAAAATCCTGATATACATTGATGGGAATGCTCCCCGTGAAGGGGAAACCTTCAGGAGGAAATTTTTTTTCTTCTTCCTCGACAGTGTGTGGAGTATAAGCTTCTGATTGATCGAGAGAGGTAATTGGAGCTTCGCCTTTGGGTTGCATAGCTAGGAACAAACGACGATGAACGACCAATGATGTAGAAGGGCATAATTCCAAAGGAACACCTCGTTGATCATACGAACTATACAGACACTGCAGTGATATCACAACAGGGCCGAACAAAGGATTTGAAGGATATATAACTAGTCCAGGCTGACCATTAGTAGTTGGTGAAATATCAAGAGTTTGGACAAGATTGTCCCAAGATTCCGAGCCAATATCAGTAGGTGACCTAGTATTTGAAGTAGGTGGAGGACAAGATAACAAAGGTTGAATGCTCCGAACAATTCCAATTTCAACACCTTAGTCCTCGAGTGACTCTGGTAATTTAGGAAAATGCTCCTCAAACAATCTTTCAGACAGAGGAGAGGAAGAGGAACTAGGTGAACCAGATGGTTTAGCCACGATGACATTGTCTTGGTTAATAAGAAAAGAGAGATAAATTTAAAGGATTTAAAATGTACTTTAGGGAAAAATCATGATTTGATCTAGAAAAGACTAAGAAGATGTTATAAGATCATGGGAAACAATTTTTTAAGACACATAAATAAACTGGTGCTCTTTCATGTTTTAAGAGTCGAGAAAGAAGCAAAGATGACTCTATCACTTTGGATTGGAGATGAGCTCGAAAGGAAAAGAAATTGAATGATATTTTAAGTTTAATGAGTCAAAAAGATCCAATGACTACTCCGGATGATCTAGGTAAAAATGATTACCAGGCAACCATGAACTGCAGAATACCTCCCAACGAACTGCGAAGTAAGGGCAGGCAATATCCTCGAATGTTGTGTTCAGTTATCATGTTTGCAAGGTGGCAGACCTAGCTTCCTATGGATAAAGGATTGTAGCCTAGAGGGGTCTCCCATTATATAGTCAACAGTACGGGGAGCACAAGTTTGTACTAGCACTGTCTAATGCTGAAGCTAACGACAACTGCTAGGTTTAAAGATGTTGGAACTCATCTCTAGCCTAGACCTTCTAGATGTTATCGTTAGGTTTCAAATGTGCCTTAGGTTGATTGAGTTCATTTTAAAGTTTATCTTGAATTATGTCTTGGTTTTCAGGTCTTAGTGATGTGACTCAAAAAACCCTAAATGCAGCTAAATGAGACAAGATGATTTCAATTCGATCAATTGTCTACACTAGAGAGGGTAGAAACACAATCAAATGCAAACAACCAAGCAACCGAAAGCAAAATGATTTTTCATTACTTCACTTTTTGGTAAAATAAACTAATGAAAAATTCATTCCAATTCATAATTTCCTAACAAGTACACTCCAACAGTCCTTTCAAAAGTAAAGAGAATTTTTTTTCTTTTCAAATGCAAATGAAATACTACTCTTCAATGATGCTAACTACTGTAACATATTGATGCAGCAAACTAGAATTTTGTACTTTTCATGAATTGACAAAATGAATTTCTCATAAAACACTTCAATGAAAAATTTTCAAGACAATCAATTCTTAAGAAAATGATAAACACGAAAAGAGAATCTATTTCAAACTAATGATGCGATGACTTTACCAAAAACAAGACAAGCATTGTGATCTATGCCAGAAAAGAGACACTTAGACAAGAAAACGAAACTTCAAAAACTTGTGTAATGGAAATAAAATCCATAGCATGACCAGAAACGAAATGCAAGGAGTAAATGTTGAAAATGGCAACAAGAAATTGCTAAAAATAGAAGTGTTAAAAATAGCATTGCTAAAAATAGAAATTTGGGTACTAGTGCTAGATTGGGCAATAGGGAATGAAAAATGGAAGTGCTAAAAATAGAAGTTCTATTTTTAGCAGTTCAGGATGGATTCCTATTTTTAGTCAGTCCCTAGACTAAAATAGGAAGGAAAATTCGAAGTTGATATTAACAGCAGTTTGTAAATTAATTAATTAATTCAGTTTGAGTTAATTAGTTAAGGAATTATGAACTTGAAGTCTATGTGAGGACATGCAAAATTTTCTCCTTTGATTGAGGGATTTAACCATTGGTTAAAGGATGAGGATGAGTTGTAATTAGTTGGCTTAGTTAACTGAGTCAAGTCCAGTTAGATTAATTTACAAGTTGTTAAATTAATGAGATTCAGTTTGTTAATGCTTGCATGCATGTAACAACTGGTATTTTTAGATAATTGAAGATTCACTCATGGATAACTCATGCATGTCAGTTCAGACAGAGACCCATTTGAGATCAGATGGAGGGACAGTGTACTATCAATTGCTAGGATATTCCTTGTGAATATTCCTTGCATGCAGAAGGAATATTATTCCTTATGGATTGCATAGTTGGACCTGAGGTTACAACAGGTATGATGTGGCCAATTCACACATGTTATGACATTGGACCCCAATCAAAACTACGCAAGGAAGTAGGAGCTTGGAGGACTTGTGTAGCCTACATATTCAAGCCTAGGTAGTCCATGAGCTTGATCATCAGAGTACAGAGAGAGCGGGATAGCTTTTGAGCTGATTCTTTTTGTATGTTGTTGAGGATTTCCACTTGATTGATAATACAGAGATGGGGTTTTAGGCTAGTGCTTTCCCCAGGTTATATCTTCTGTGTTATGGTTGATTACGTCTCATTCTTAGTTATATCTATTCATGCTTGATGTTTCTCATGTTCAATTCAACTTCCGCAAAGTTTATGGTAGATGTAGATCTAGTATTATGCCTTAGTACATTGCATATATCAGTTTGATCTGCAGGTGAAATTTATACATGATATCCGTGAGCTAGCTAATTCGTAGAGAAAATTATACATTATATCAGAGCATAGGTGATCAAGGAAGAAAAATATACAAGAAGGGATAAGTTGAAGTTTGTGGTTTCTAAATATTGAATTGAGTTCTTATCACATCTAATTCATTGATGGCATTCTATGGTTTGAGATTCGAATATAACCTTGATGGTAGTTCGAATTATATAGCCTAGAAGGATCGCATGGAGGCAGTATTAGAAGATAATGGCCTTAAGGACTTCATTGATCAAGAAGTCCTGAAGCCGACTGATGCTACTCAACTAGCGGAATGGAAGAAGTGTGTGGCTAGAGCAAGGAGAATCCTTCTAGAGGGAGTTCGAGATCACATTGTCTCGAGCCTCCATGGGAAGGAGACTCCGTTTTTGATGTGGAAAACATTGAAAGATCTTTATCAAAATAGCAGTGATCAGAGGAAGTTGGCACTGAAGGACAAACTTTGAAAGATCAAGTGTGAAAAGGATGACATGATCTCTATGTATCTGAACAAGCTCACCTCATGTAGGGATGATCTTGGAAGTGTAGGGATCGTGAAAACTGATGATGACATGGTGAGTCTTGCACTCCTCACTCTTCCTAAGATCCAGCATAGCTATCAGGACTCGATTAATGGAAGAGAGAAACTACTAGATTGGGAACAACTTTGGTTGGATTTGATGCAGGAGGAGATAAGAAGAAGCACCAAAGATGGTACTTCATCCATGGACAATGAAGAAAATTGTGCCTTAGAGAGTAAGGCAAAGAAGGGGAAGGAGAAGGTTTCTCTTTTCGAGTCCAATGCTTCCCATGGTGGGAAGAAGTTTGACAAATTGAAAGCGCGATGCTTTCGTTGTCATGAGGTGGGCCATTTTCTTAAAAATTGTCCATAGAGGAAATCCAAGAAGGGATTCAGGGAAGGATCTGAAGGTGAGGCACTTGCTTCACAATTTGAGTTAGATTTCACACTCTTCGCATGCATGGTTTCATCCATGGTGGGAAGTGGTTGGTTTCTTGACAGTGGATCTTCTTTCCACATGACCGATGACAAGAGTTTGTTCAGTACTTTGGTGGAGAAAGATCTCCAGATACTCTTAGCGGTGGGTAATGATGAAAAGTATAGTGTCTCAAGTGTAGGCATGGTTATTTTTCAGAGGGAGCATGGAGCTCGCCTTACCTTGATCGATGCAAAGTATGTACCAGGACTGGAGAGAAAATTGGTGTCGATCGCGATGCTGGAAGATAGAGGCTATGATGTAGTCTTCAGTAAGGGAAAGGTTTTCCTTAGACACATCATCACTAGACAGGTGAAGCAGATTTGTTCACGAGTCAAGAACCTGTATGCTCTTGAGGTTCAAGATGCATGCAAAGCCTTGAGCAGCAAGGAAACTGATGAAGACTTGGTGGTTGAGAGGGAGAGTATATTACCTCTCAACATGCAGCACCAGAAGAAGTCTCAGACGATTGTGGAGGAGCCATGATTGGTGTTGCAGCTTTAGGAGGTTGTGGAGTAGCCACAACAGGGGAAGCTAAGAGGAGATCGAGTAGAGACATCTACTCATGCAGACACCTCTAGTAGGGGTAAACTTCGAGCCAGGTGGGTAGAGGGATCACATGTAGTCATACCTCTAGGTAGGAGGTCGGGCGATGTGGAGTGATCGTCCCAAGGAGGAGGGGCAGGATCCTTGAGGTACCCAACCTCTTTGATTCAACTTTGATACAAGAGTCCCGATGAGGAGTAGTAGAACTACCTGATTGGGTAGAGACAGATGTGGATGGAGCGGAAAAGAGAGCTACAGTGGAGGGAATCCCAGGACAGTGTAGAGCTAGTAGGCTGCAGCAATGTGAGAGGCACAAGTGTGTTGCACAGTGCAGGGTAGCATAGAGAGGTGTGCAACTGTGCAAGATGCATGGAGATGTTGCAGTAGCACAGAGGTCAGAGAGGGAGCACTTGTCAGCAGCAGCTAGAGCTTCAACATTAAAGTATGTTTCTAGCCCAACATAGAGGTCAATTGGGAGTTTTTTTGTTCTGAGAGCTGCTAGAGCAACCACACATGGTAGAGGTGTTGCATGCAAAACATTCCAAAGGTACAGGATCGGGTTCCAGAGGAAGCCTTTCTTGTTGAGAGGGAGTGTTGAAAATGGCAACAAGAAATTGCTAAAAATAGAAGTGCTAAAATAGCGCTGCTAAAAATAGCAGTTTGGGTACTAGTGCTAGATTAGGCAACAGGGAATGAAAAATGGAAGTGCTAAAAATACAAGTTCTATTTTTAGTAGTTCAATATGGATTCCTATTTTTAGTCAGTCCCTAGACTAAAATAGGAAGTAAAATTCAAATTTGATATTAACAACAGTTTGTAAATTAATTAGTTAATTTAGTTTGAGTTAATTAGTTAAGGAATTATGAACTTGAAGTCTATGTGAGGACATGCAACAGTTTCTCCTATGATTGAGGGATTTAACCATCAGTTAAAGGATGAGGATGAGTTGTAATTATGAGTTGTAATTAGTTGGCTCAGTTAACTGAGTCAAGTCCAGTTAGATTAATTTAACAAGTTGTTAAATTAATGAGATTCAGTTTGTTAATGCTTGCATGCATGTAACAACTGGTATTTTCAAATAACTAAATATTCACTCATGGATAACTCATGCATGTTAGTTTAGACAGAGACCAGTTGAGATTAGATGGATGGAAAATGTACTATCAGTTTCTAGGATATTCCTTATGAATATTCCTTGCATGCAGAAGGAATATTATTCCTTGTAGATTGCGTAGTTGGACCTAAGGTTACAACAGGTATGATGTGGCCAATTCACACATGTTATGACATTGGACTCCAATAAAAATTGCGCAAGGAAATAGGAGCTCGGAGGACTTGTGTAACCTATATATTTAGGTCTAGGTAGTCCATGAGCTTGATCATCAGAGTACAGAGGGAGCATGATAGCTTTTGAGCTGATTCTTTTTGTATGTTGTTGACAATTTCTACTTGATTGATAATACAAAGATGGGGTTTTAGGCTGGTGCTTTCCCCAGGTTATATTTTCTGTGTTATGGTTGATTACTTCTCATTATCAGTTATATATGTTCATGCTTGATGTTGCTCATGTTCAATTAATCTTCCGCAAAGTTTATGGTAGATGTAGATCTAGTATTATGCCTTAGTACATTGCATATATCAGTTTGATCTACAGGTGAGATTTCTACATGATATCAATGAGCTAGCTTATTTGTAGAGAAAATTCTATAGTAAATGTACCAAAAACTTGACTCACTGAGTTCACAATCAGCTGAATGGATGACAACCTAGATGCCTTAGGGCCACAAACCATCAATGACCCAAGAAATCAAGCGAAAAGATGGCGAATCAAAAATCAAATAGACTAAATGAAAAGCAGCATTCCAGTCAGGGAGAAGACAGTCTAAAAAGCTTACAAGGAAAAAATCAAGAGGGCAAGGCACACTGGCCAAGATCTCAGGTGACCCCTAATGTTCACGTACAGGTATCGGCACGACTACCTAATAGACAACAATCACTGGAAGGGGATCAGCGTGACTATTTCTAAGCATGTCGCGGTAATCAACATGACTGTCAGCACAATAAGCACACTGAGCGAGGATGCAAAGAAAATATAAAACAATTCAAAAGTTGAGACCAGACTTGCTATTATGAATTTCATACCCAGAGTAGTAAGCAAAGGAAAGCAGACAGAACTAAATGGAAATGGCGAAACTATAAAAGTTCACACAAAACCATGAAATTCCAAGCAAACAAACAGAAGGATGGTGTCCCCAGTGGAGTCGTCTAAGTGCGGACACAAACAATTCAACTAACCCGCTAGCGGGTGTAGCCACTAACAAGACATTCTATGGAAGATTTCCTTAGGTTAGAACCAATTAAGAGGGCCTACCTCTTAGTACACGTATCCCATTTGGTGATGACCTTGCTTGCTTGCTCTAGCTATCTCCCGTTTCCTTCTTTGAACACCTGAAACAGGTAAACAACTAAAAATAACAACTGTGATAATAGACAAATTGTAATTCAACCTACTTAACACGTTAAGAATCTTTAAGCCATAAACATGTGAGATGACACATTATGTAGGAAATCAATCGATAGTTGCATAGATATTAAATCAAGAAGAGATTACAACCGTTATCTTGGCATTGTTGTTCTCCTCCGACAAATCCGGGTTCCCACAAACTTCCATTAGAATTCAATGATGGCCTCAACAATGATAGTTTTAAGGCTCTTCCCTTTAGTCTTCATGCTAAAAAAAATTCACACTTCTACCTCACACACAACTAGAGAGCTACAACTATGAGTAACTTGTTGATTACTCCAAACTTAATTAGCACTCGAAAACCAACATTAACACTAGCTTGTGCTTGGGAAAAAGGGAGGTTAATGGTTCCTCTTGTAATGGGAGAAGGTCTTATCTCTTGATGTAGTTCCATCCTGATAGGGGAAAAGAGCCCAAACTGACATCCTCGACTCCATTTGGCCCAACCATTTACCAAACTTTCGTTACGAAGCTTTTAGAGCTAGAAGCTCCGACTCCTTATTTAAAAACTTTCCAAAAGAGGATTGGCACAACTGGAACAAGTCTCAGTCGCTCCGGTTGGCACTAGGGACAGTTATAATCCTTGCATATTGGCGCGAACAAGGGTCATTAGCAACGGTCTTGTAAACTGAGAAAAGGAGAAGATTTGTGGGAAATGATGCAAAAGGGAATTGTTCTTCTCATGAAGAGGGACACAATGGGAGTTTCTTCATGAAGGGGAAGCATGTAGGGTTCACTATATAGGTCCTCTAGGATCATGGAACGGGGAGTACAGGAACAGTGAAAAAATGTTGTGTAACAAGGGGCTTGTCCTAAAGAACTATTATAAGTAAGGTGCAAGGCTGCGTGGTTCCATGTACCATACTGTACATAAAGGGTACGCATTTTCAAGTTTTTTATTCTATAAAACAATATTTTCTCTGAAGTTTATATATGGGATGTGCTAAATTCTTGTCTAGTGTTCCCAATTATGTCTACAGAACTTGGAAGACTTCTCCTTTGGGCATTTGTATGTTTGATCTACTCTGACAGGCATTGGTTCTCGAAATTGGAATATAGGTTAGGATTTTCACCTGCATTATGAATTTATCAGTTTCATTTTCCATTTTGGCATTAGGATCGACCCCACCAAGATATGACATAGAAACTTCTCATTGCTTAGAAGCGTCATAACTTGTGTGGTAGAGCCTACCTTATCATGGGTGCCCTAGATAGTACCTTGTTGTCACTTGGAACCCGTGCTAAAATTTTGTTCTTATGCTCAAGAGTCCTCTTTAGTCTTTCCATGACGATGCGATGAAGCCTCATTCATCTTCTTCTTTGCTATTTTTCTAGCTTTATACCCTAGAGGCTCCCACATGCTGAGTTGTACCATTGCATTGCATGTTGACTATTTGTACCTTTTGGCCTTAATCTAGCTTCACTCGGACTCATGTATAGGTCACTTTTTGACCATGTATTTATGAAAAATCAACCTTTCAATCACTTACCCTCTGCAACTTGACACCTTATGACCGTGGAAAGAACATTCCTTTGAGTGTCATTGACGAGTTTCATCACCTTACATTGAGCATAGTAATGTTCCACTCCCAGGAACTAACGCATATGTATTTGGACACTCATGCATTCTTTTATTCTTTTTTAGGATTTTTAATGGGACTTTAATTCCATAATTAATGGCAGCAAGAGTCAGTTTTGTCGCACTTGAACAAAGCACTCAAAGAAAGTCTTTCCTCCATTGATAGCAACTTTATTTTGACTTAGGAGAGCAATAAACTTGTCATTGAGTCAGTACTCCTCTAGTTGGTTATCTCTTCCAATCATATGGAGAGTTTTTTATGCCTTCTGCATGACAAAGTTATACAAAGTTATCATATGCTAGAATATAGTCACATTTGAGTCGTGCCTTTATTCAAGGGAAGTAAACTTGAGTCGTCCTTTCTGTGGTGTCTCTTGACTCAATTTCAGTCAGCCATACCCAGTCTGTCAAAGTTATGTTCAGTATCACATTAGCTATTTATTCCTTTTCTCGTGCTGGTTATGAAGGTCTCCATTGACTTCTTTCTAGCGGGTTTGCCCTTATCGAATTCAAAAAATTTATCTACGAGTAGGCCTAGAGCACACCCTACCCCTATTTCCATCATTGGTAGGTGACCTTATGCTCAACATCAATCAGTATCTTGGGTCTTTGACTGAGTGGTTTCCCTTATATTCGATGTCAGCTTACATGATCACACATTAGGATTCATGTAGTACCTTGGTTTCCACTCAACCCTATAAGTGGATTCCTCACCTTTATGTCATCTTTCATTAGTGGTAGGTTCAGAGGGTTTCTGTCATGCACTAGCCATGTCTTGTGTACGTCAGAAATGTGCTTCGGTATGGTTACTTCACCTTTCCTCATCTGATTCCTTCCAAATTATTGGCCTGCGGGTTACACTCATGTTGGATTGATGTGGGATTCCTTAATGCCTTCCTTCCAGCAGATATTTTCCTATCGACTCCAACTCATTCCTCTAGGAATAATGTCTAGAGTCATTTTTTAGTACCTTAGGGTTTGTAGTCATCCATGGCAGAATCCTTCACTATCGATAGTGAGAATACCTCAATATCTCCTGATTGATAGATTCTCTCAAGTATTTGACTTGAACTCATTTATTCACACTTGTTAGATTTACTGGCGTACCTTGAAACTCATCGTCATTATTAGTGAGTTGTCTCGCATTTGTTAACGGTATACATCAATGACCGATAATCAAATTACTTCTCACATGGTCGAATTCAGCTCATTTATTCCCATAGTGTAAAAATGTACCATGGTGGTTGGTGAAGACCTCAGGTTGTATCAACATTGTTTGGTTCACTTGTTAGTTCCTCTAGTTTTTTTGCCAGCGACACCATCCACTTTATATGTTGCAGTTCATCATAACAACATTTTAAATGTTGGCACCCGAGTTGCATGCAATACCATTATTCCACTTTTTGACTTTGTACTTTGAGGATCAGCTATGTGACATCAGTGATCAGATATCTCCTTCAGTATCATTGATCAGTTCTTTTATATGTGATATTGTTACATGGCTTCATATGTACTTTTGTGGCTATGATCAGATGATCCACTATGTATTTCTTAGTTTCCTTTGTACTTGTATACATATTAGATCTGCTTTACACATGATATGCAAAAATGCTTTACCATCTCTAAGCATGGGTATGCTCGCCTCAGACATGAGCTTTCTTTCTGATCTCTTCCACTAGTTTGGCAAGTTGGAATTTGGTGAACTCCTCCCAAGTCCTCATAGGATTCTTTCTATACACAATAAATTTTGGCCATCATGTACCCCTTCTAACCTCATATATTAGGGGGCATCTATTATCGCATCATTTATCGCCCTCATATACTTGATTCTCTGAGTCATGGCCTTGGGAAACCCTTTCCCCTCAGACTTGGTCATTTTACTAAAAATCATTTTTTTTAAATTCCATACATAACTCTTCCCTTCAAAACATGTGTGCACACATGGGTCCAGCTATACCCAACCTGCGTATATAATTTGAGATATTAAAACATATAAAATCCCTATTTTATGGGCGGAGTTTACGGGTTACACCAAAAGCCCACGTACAGGAGCCTGTGGCCTAACTGTATCCTAATTAAAACAACTATTTTGGGGTGATATAAATACACCTCATGGGAAGGCCTAAGGAAGAAAGGAAATATAAGATATTAATATTATATCTAATTGGTCCTTGATCAAGTCTAATTTATCATTGTACCTCATGCACTCCCAGATATAGGAAACCCTTATTTCCTCATAGAGATTTCCATCTCCTTTACATGGAATCTATGTGTGTGCATTTGAAAGAGGATTGTTGAGGCTTGGGGTGGATGGATATGGAGGAAAGATTCACTTAGAGTCATGGTCAAATCAAGTTGTATTCTTCCACGTTCTTTGCAAACATCAATAAAGAAGCTATATCTTGTTCCTGATGTGATGATCTTTATGCTTTAACTCATGTTATGGTCTCATTACGTATGATCTCATGTTTTCTATCTATATGTTATATGGTCTAACATTCATATATTGAACATGCTTTGAGCTACTTCTAGTATATATGATTTTCTGGAATGAGTTGCAGGTTTTGAAGATTTGGAGGAAGGAGAGGCTTTGGACCCTATGTGAACATCCTCAAATGTAGGACCTACGGGTACTATCTCTTCATCCGACATTAGTATTTTAAGCATTAGGACTGCTAGTTTTCTTGCTTCTTGTTGGTGTATGCACTTCGATCTGTTGGGGTTCTCAACCGAGACCCTAGGGTGTTTTATCCCGTAAAAAGTGTGCACACTATTGAAAAAATATTAGAGATGGATACTCGAGAAGATGAAGCTACCATAACAGGTACATAATTTGTTTGGTTTTTTTATTTTTTATTTTATTTAATTTCCACATTCATAACATTTTTGGATGTCTATTATAGGGAACTACAAGAACAAAGGAATTAATGAAGACAAAGACAACGAAAAAATGGATATGGAAATGAAAATTAATCATTGTAATTATGTTTCTCTCTATAATTATTATTTCCATTTTCATGTTTCATATTATTTCATATGTTTATTTATGTAGTTGAGAATAAAGAGAATAATTGCAATGATAGGTGGAATGTCCTACAAAACTATAATCAATATGAAAATATTGTATTAAAAATTTGAAATGATTCATTGCTTATCTAGTTACTTATAAATTTTATTCATTGTCATCTTTATAGCATTTCTTATGTTTATTATAGTGACAATTAAGGAAAAAAATGACACTGACAAAAAAAAAATCAAACAAAGTTATAATCAAGAACAAAATATAATATTAGTTTCTTATAAATTTTCAACTCGTTTTCATTATTGTTTAATGATTTTTATTTTTTTTTTCAAATTCAAAACATTTTATATGTTTATTGTAGTGACAAATAAGGAGGACAAAGACAATGATGAGGTGCAAGGTTATAATTATGAGGATAATGTCATATTAGGTACTTATAACTTATTTTGTTATCTTTTCAATTTTTTTATTTTATTTTAATGCTTTTCAAAATCATAATATTTGATATGTTTATCATAGGGAAAAATAAAAAGATCAAAACTAACAACTACAAAAATGTTAAAAATGTAAGTTTGTGTGATTGAAGAAGTATTATTGGCATTTGATTGAAGCTTTGACATTTTTTTTGTCCGGTTCCTATGAATATAATACAAGAGAATATTAGTTCATATATAAATAGTGGAGAAAACATTGAAGATAAGTGTAGTTTTTCAACAATTCTTAATAATTTGTTTAGCATGAATATTGTGGTTTGACTAGATTATTTATTATTCTGTTGTAGCCAAAATAACTAAAAAGAAATAAGATATTTTAGAGTAAAAATCATTTATTTATTTATTTTTCCAATGATGATGATGAAAATAAAGGGCATATTGAGAAAATTGGAAAGGATGCGGATGGTTTTGACCAAATGCAAAAAAAAAAAAAAAAAATCTTGAATTGTGTTTCAAGAGTGCATATTTTGGCATTGCAATTTGGATGACAACTTTGAAGCAAACCATGACAACAATTTTAAAAGCCTTGGTTTCAGAAACATCACAAGGTCAACTTCTATTTATGTGGACTGCTTTAGATTGTAAATCACAAAAGGGACATAAGGTCATTGAAAATCCTAAAAGTGTTAAACACAATAAATCATTGAAAAGGATGTGGTAAATGCATACCCAATATGATGCAACTAATACTGTGATAGTGGATTGTTCACTTGAGAGAGTAAAATAAAATCCCAAAGAAAATGTCTTTCTTGCTACTCCATTCAATGGAACAAACAAGGATGATAATTGGTTGATCAATGTGTTGTGGGCAATGTTGAATAAATTCAACAAGGAAATAGATGTGCAAGCTACATTGAAGGATATTAGTCATAATTAATAGTTCCTGAAGATGTAAGTGTTTAAGTTCATGCATAAATGTGCATATACCATTTATAATATGAATTCTTGGTCATTATATATATGAAATCATGAATTATTATTGTATTTTCTATCCTTTATTCATTTAGGTTGACATGTATTTCAGAAAACCAATACATTAGTTGCAATAAAAATTTTATTTTTTGTTTATTCCTAGTAAGATATTGTGTTAATGACAATTATTGATTTGAATGGTTGTTTATGTGTTCATATCAAAATTTCTTAGTTTATAGAAATTTACAAAATAGATTAGGTTGTATGTAGAAATTATTAGATAATTGGTCTATTTGGTTTATTTAGACCATCACAATAATTTTTTCAATTGTTGTTTACCTTGTGATTAAACCTCTTAAAAATTAGTTATTTAAAAGATGGTTCATTGTGTTCTTATAACTTCTCTATTTCTATAAAAGTTTATATATATATATATATATATATATATATATATATATATATATATATATATATATATATATATATATATTATGTTGTATGTTGCAACAACAATAAAAGTACATCTTACACTAAAATAAGAACCAAAAGAAACTAAGGGATATACTCTAAAATATAATATATAATTAATTAATATGTTTGAAATTTAAAAAATGTATTAGGTTTTATGTAGAAATTAAAATATAATTAGTTTGTTTATTTGAATTATTATTAAAATCAACCATTTAAATAGTAGGTCAATCTATTCATGTAATACATGTTCCATACAAATCAAATAAATGTATTAGGTTTCATGTATTAAAGCATTGCAGGATAACACAAATCTATCATGTGCTAGATTTGTTTCTAGCACAAACACAAGCATTTCAAGGTAAAACACATCTACTATAACACAAAACACAAAATCATTGATTGGTAAAATAATCTAGCATGTGCTAGATTTGTTTCTAGCAAAAACACAAGTATTGCAATATCAAACGAATCTAACTCTTACTAGATTTGTTTCTAGCACAAACAAAAGTAAGGTGAAGCAAATACAGTGTAAGGCAAAACAAAAAAGAATTTTATGTTAAAACAAAAGCACAAACACAAGGATTGAAAGATAAAATAAATATAGCACACACTAGATATGCTTCTAGTACAAACAAAAACACTATAGGGTAAAACAAATCCAATGTGTGCTAGATCTATTTATAGCACAAGCACCAATAGTGCAAAGTAAAAATAACATAGTGTGCACTAGATTTGTTACACCTTACAATGTGTTTTTGTTTTGTGCAAGAAGAAAATCTAGCATGTGCTAGATTTCTTTGGCCTTGTAATATTTTTATTGTTCTTGTTTATTTCATTTCAAATACAATTATGAAAGCAATGATACTCTTTATAATTCATATTTTCTTCATTAATTAAAAAAATTGGTAATAATTTCTTAATTTTACCTTTTAGAAATCATGGACTATGAAGCCTAAGAAAATTCAAAGCAAGCATCTAAGAGAGAAGAAAGTTAAGGAAATATACCACCAAAATCTTCTTTAAATGATATGAAATTTTCAAAATTAAACTATATTTTTCAGCAAATGGTTAGGCATTAAGAGAAGAAATGAATCTTAACTAATTAAGTTTGAGCTATCATTGTCTTGTAGTGAACTTGCATATGGTTTGAAATTCCTTGTTGTTATGCATATATGTCATATATTTATATACAAATGTTTTCAGGTCGGCCGCCCTTAAGGGAAACCAGGCTAACCATCTGAAATGTTTGAAAGCCATCCAAAAACAAAAGATAACCAGTCTTTCTATCCATGCGATATAAACAGCTAAGCTTACGACTAAGTCAGAGTCCTTGTCTTTCAGCATATATATAAACAAAACAGGAAAGAACCAACCAGATTAAAAAACTGCTGCACTACTGCAAACATGGCTGTTAATACTGGGTCTACTGCAACGGAACCTCTTGCTCCTTCATCGGCAACCTCTCCTTCTCCAGCTTAACCCCCAAACCGCCCGTCTGTAACAGCGCCACAATGTCATCCATTTTCTTTTCTTGCATCATAAGAATAATCTGAATATTTTTCAACTCTTTCTTCATGGTGGGAATGCCCTGAATCAACTCCGCCATCTCAAGATCCACCTGTTCCATGGCTTTAGCTAGTAACCTCTTCATCCCCCAGTACACGTGCAACAACTGTTTGTAAAGTGATCGTCTGCCACGGGTATGCCCAGGATCAGGTAAGTATTGTTCCCAATCGCCCATCTCAGGCTCTGAATAACCCTGCAAAGCTTCATCTTCCATTTGTTCAATCATCGTGCGGATATCCGGATGAGTATCTGTGACATACGCAGCTTCTGCCTCCTGCAGTCGATGCCTGATATCCTTCGTGCCCTGTTTATATCGTCGGCCCTCATTGGCAGCCCCCTCGCCAAGATCATCCAACTGAGTTGCGCTTCTACGTCCCCCACCACCACGACCTGCTGGGCGACCTCTCCCTCGCTGTGACCCTCTTCCTCGCATTACCCCACGACACCCTCGTTCAACATCACTCCACTCTTGACTGTCATCCTCACTATTCTCCACAGTACACATCGGTGGCCTCCGAATACCCACTTTCCCTTTCCCTTCGCCGCGAGGAGCAGCCTCTGCAGAAACCCTCGGCTTCTCCAATTCCTCATCCGAATCCCCATGAATATCAATAAACGCCTTCTTCATGGTATCCCCCACAGGGATTTTTCCCTTCTCCATGAAGTTGGCCGTTTGACTACGCGTAAGCCTACCTCTGCGCCCCTGATACTCCATCACCTTAAAGACGCCGGGCTGATAGAATTGAATTATGAAATGGCTATCAGTTATACAATGCAGAGGAAAGTTAAAGAGACTGCATGCAATGGTAGAGGGCCCGAGATCCTGCCACCTTGCTAAACAAGCCCACCACGATCGATCTAAATCATTAATTGCTCTGCCTAAAACACCACCATCAAACAAGGATAATGGGGATACTTCACCATCATAATATGCACGTCGTCTTGGTACCCTAACCCAATGGCCGCTTGGGAATCGCAATCTCCCTCTTGGTGGCATGCTCTCCTTAGTACTGTCATTAACCATATTAAATCGAAAGGCTAGATAATATGATCTTGTCTTGAATGCTCTGTCCTTCTGTCTACAAATTAACCTGCCCGTATGTGTGATGGCACCTGTGGGAGGTCGTTGTAACATCATATTCGATGGAGAGTGAAATCATTGCGTTGAGCGCCTCTGCCAGGCAACCGCATCAGCATGATCTTGATGCAGGATGTTATGTAAGTCATGCCAGCTGGGGTCATTTTGTACCGATGCCCAGCTGCAATCCATTCGTCTATTTGGCCCTCCACCCCCCCAATTAGCCAATAGGTCGGCTGCGCGGTTGCCATCCCGTAGCACATGAGTAATCAAAAGATATTCAACCCGACGTAGGAGGAGTTCAATATCCTGCAAAATCGCAGCTGTCCGCCAACTCTTTGACACAGAGGCCCAGCTCTTACCATTTCGTAACTTCTTTAACATATCAACAGTAATAAGTGAATCGCCCTCTATCTTTAAACCCATGTAACCCTGTCGAACTGCTATTCGGAGACCATGAAAAACCGCCCAGAGTTCCGCTTTATTGTTTGTCATCTCTCCGCCATCTTCAACAAAAAGCCATCTTGTATGACCATTATGATCCCTGAACAGACCCCCAAAGCCTGCTTGACCCGGGTTACCCTTAGACGCACCATCGAAATTAAGCTTCAATCTTCTTTCACCAGGCATTTGGTAATGGTTGGGACTTAGTACTTCTCGCTTCAATTGGCGGTCAGGCCTGGGATAAAGCATTTGGAAATCCAAATTGAGTTGGAGTATAATCCGCTGTTCCTCCGGAGTCAAACGCCAGTCCTCTTCATCCCAAGCTGCTGCCAAAACCGTTTCTTTCAAAGAGCAGCATATTTTCTCCCAAAGCTGCTGTGGCGGCCAAGAAGTATCCCGAAAAATTCGTCTATTCCTTTCTTTCCAGGTTGCCCAAATGAGAAAACCAGGAGCAAGGTTCCAAAGTCGTCTAACAACAGGGCTTTGGAAATTCCCTTTGCCCCAATGAAAGAGTGTATTTCGTATACTACCAGGATCCCTCCTTGTCCTGCCGAAAAGTACTCGGATCTCCTCCCAAAGACTTAAAGTATACATACGGTGATTCAGCAAATGTTCCTGGGTTTCGAAAGCTGCATTACAGAGATGACAGCGGGATGGACCTATCATACCTCTTTTTTGCATTTGATCCCAGGTGAGGATCCTCCCTCGACACACCAACCAAGCAAAGAAAGTAACCTTGGGCCACCATTTATAGCCCCAAAGTTGTTTCCAGTCAAACTGTTCCACCGGTCTATCCTCCTTCGTAGCCAAATAATATGCTTCCTTAACCGTAAACATTCCAACCATTGCCTTACCCCATCACAGGATATCAGTGCCTTCTCGAATTTTAATTTTCCTCATTTCTATTATCCAATCAAAAGATTGACGTGCCTCTTGTCCAAGAGTATCCATCCATTCATCCGGTCGCCTCCATTCTCGCCATAGATCTGATTGGTACGTATGTTTCCAATAATCTTTAACGTAATACAGCCCTCTTCTTTGCGCTATATCTTGTATATCTTGCAAACATGGTAATCTATTCAAAATGCTCCATTGTTGCCAACTATCCTCCCAAAAGCGGGCAGAGTTTCCATCACGGATTTCCCAAAAAGCATAGTCCTGCACTATAGCCTTATTTCGATTGGCAAAATCCCAAATCTGTGAACCCCTAGGGTGGTCCTGTACATGCAATCGTTCCATAGGGTGCTGAGGCATTCGATACTTATATTGCCATATTCGTTTCCAAACATCGTCTCCACCTTGAACCCACCGCCACCAGAGTTTTGCGCCAAGGATGTTATTGATAATTTCCGGGTCTCGTACACCCAGACCCCCTTCCTCTTTCCGCATACTTATCTTCTTCCATGATACCAGCGGCCATTTCCGCTGCTGTTTGGGACCACCCCATAAAAATTTCCGGAAGATTTCTCGCATCTTACCACAGACTGCTTTTGGAGCAGCCATAATCGATAAGTGATAAATTGGGATAGATAATAAGACAGATTTCAATAAAACAATTCGACTCGGTAAATTCAGCAATCTAAAGGTCCAAGTATCTAACCTTTTTCGAACCCGGTCCAACAAACTTTGCCAGTTCTTAATCCTATTAGGATTTGCATCCAATTGAATGCCCAAGTACTTCGTGGGAAGCACCCCCCTCTTAAACCCTAACACTCTGGTTAAATGAGATTGAATAGATTCATGCGAATTGAAAATAAAGGTACAAGATTTATCATTATTAATCTCCATACCTACTGCATGCTTGAAGCCCTCGAGGATTCGTTTGAAATTCCTCACCTCCTTTAACGATGCCTCACCAAACAACATTAAATCATCAACAAATTGTTGATGTGTGATAGTCAAATTATGTCCCCACAATTGTATACCTCTGATTCGTCTGTCCAGAACTTCCTTCTTGATTTTCCTGCCTAGGCCTTCCATAGCCAAAATAAACAAAAACGGAGAGATGGGGTCCCCTTGTCGAATTCCCCTAGTCGCATGAAACTGAGGCGTGGGAATGCCATTCAACAAGATTGAAAAACTTGGGGTCGAGATCATACTAAAAATCCATGTTATCCATCTATTTGCAAAACCAAAAGCTTCCAAAACAGTGCGGAGATAATCCCAATTTAATCTGTCATAAGCCTTTGAAAGATCCAGCTTCATGAGCATCCCTTTTTGTTTAGTCAGTTTTAGGGAATGAATAACTTCCTGAGATACTACTATTCCATCCAGAATCTGCCGACCCTCTACAAACCCCGTCTGTTCAGGCGCTATTAAGGAAGGCAGAAGAGGTTTCAGGCGTTTGACGAGCAAAGTAGAAATTATCTTGTAAATAACGTTACAAAGGGCTATAGGACGAAAACCATGTGGCTCGTCTGAGTTTTTGCTTTTTGGAATTAAGGTCAGAAAAGTGGAGTTTAAACCTGGCCATATGCGTTGTCTCATTCGAGATTCTTCCACCGCTGCTAGAATATCATTACCCATAAACTTCCACCCAGCCTGGAAAAATTCCACAGTAAACCCATCGGGTCCTGGAGCCTTATTCTTGCTCATTCCCATAACAACTTCTCCTAATTCTTCCAGGGTCACAGCCCGCATTAAAGCCATATTTTGTTCTTCAGTTACTAACCGCGAGATTTCTCAACAAATAGAATTAATAGCTTCAGCTCTATTCCGATTAGTTTCTGTCAAAATTCCATGGAAGTAGTCAATGAGCGCTTTTGAGATATCTTTCTGATCTATTACTCTGTTTCCCTCTGCGTTCTTGATTGAATATATGCGATTCTGCTGTCGATGTTGAACCATCGCCTGATGAAAAAATCTGGTGTTACTCTCTCCTTCCCGCAGCCATTTAATTCGTGACTTTTGTCGCCACAATATCTCCTCCTGCTTTCGTCGCTCCTCCAACTGACTGATAATGGATCCTTCCTCCCTACTTAAAGCCTCATCTCGTCCCTCCAAAATAATCTGTTGCTGGATATCCTCCATTGCACGTTCTAACCTTTGCTTCTCTTGAATAATATGCCCAAATTCATTCCTATTCCATTCTTTGATACGGCATTTAATTTCTTTTAATTTCAATTGGATAGTATGCATTCTCCCACCACTGGCAGTAATAGTGATCTGCTGCCACCACTCTTCCACTTTTTGCATGAAATTCGGATCTCTCAGCCAAAACGACTCAAATCGAAAAGGCTTTCTCCCTTTGACCATATTGATATCAATAACTAGACGGATAGGCCAGTGATCTGAGCCAAGAGTAGGAAGAATAGTCGCCTCAATAAACACATCTCGATTCAAAATGTTCTCAGACAACAAAAACCGGTCCAGTCTACAAGCAATCTGATGATGACCTCCTCCGCGATTATTCCATGTGTAAACTCCATTAGTGGTTGGAATATCAACTAATCTCAAGTCCCGAATCATATCTTTAAACAACAACATAAGCTGGTCGTCTCGTCTTATACCCCCGCGCTTCTCACTGATATCTGTAATCATATTGTAGTCCCCTCCAACTATCCAAGGGATATCTGGAAGTAGGCTTCGCAACGTATAAAGATTCTTTAGGAAATCAGGCCTATCTCTATAATTATGGGGACCATATACTGCAGTAAGAAGCACTCGATCACTGGTTCCCACTGGTCGAAACAAGCCAGAAAGAATACGAGGAAGACTATACCAATGCTCAAAAATAACCTCTTTCGGATTCCACAAAATAGCCAAACCACCGGCTGTTCCAATCGCATCCAAAGCCATGACCTCATATCCAATTCGTAATTGTTGAATAATAATAGCTAATTGTTGACTGTCCATCTTTGTCTCCTGAAGCAACATAATACTGGGTTTATCTTTCTGCACTCTATCTTTCATATACCGCTGCTTGCCTTTACTATTTAAACCCCGAATATTCCAGGTAGTGATAATCATTAAAATTTCTTAGAAATTTGTTGGAATACCTCTGACAGAGGTATCACCCATCCAGAATTGACTAAGGACTCCCCCACTGCTTGGATTATTAGATAATTGGTATGTTTATTTTATTTGGATAATTTCAATTATTTTTCACTTGTGGTTTACCTTGTCATTATAACTCTTAAAAATTGTGATTTGAACAATGGGCCATTATGTTCTTATAACTTCTATTTTCTCATAAAAGTTAAAAAACAATATTCGGTTGTATGTAGCATCAACAATAGAAGTAAATATTGCACTAAAATAAGCACCAAAAGAAACTAAGTGATAGTCTACAAAATAATATATAATTAATTCGTTTATTTCAAATTTAAAAATTATATTAGGTTTTAAGTGGAAATTAACATATAATTAGTTTGTTTACTTGAATTGGACCATTGAAATTATGTTTGTCAATTGAGATTAAACACATAATTCTAACTCTTAAAATCAACCATTTAAATAGTTGGTCAATCTATTGACGTAATACCTATTCCATACAAATTAAATGAATGTAATAAGTTTTATGTAAAAACTAGCCATATAATTTGTTCATTTGAATGGGGCCACCGTAACAATGTTTTTTATTGCCATTTAACTCCTTGCAAAATTTGATTCGTTACAAATGGAAAATATACATAATATATACTAATGTCACTTTTTTAGTGTTTTAAAGTAGTATGCTTTGATGTTATGAAGTAATGATGTTATGCAACCAACTCACCAAAATAAGAAAAGATAGATCAATGCCTTCAAAATCAGCCTCTTTGAAGGGGCAACCTACTTTACATTACAAATGAACAATTCTTGGATGATACAAATGAAAAAACCTCCTTTCTATATATAGGAGTCTAAGGGGTCACAACATAATCAAAGCTGACATAGCAATAATAATATAAGGGCACAAAAATAACAATAGTGGGCTTCTATGGGCACAATAATAACAATATGGGAACAATAGGGGAGCAACAATAACAATAAGGGCTACAATGACAATAGTAATAGGGGAATCACTAGTATTATAGGGACCTAACAAATGAAGTGTTGAAGTGGACATATGTTAACGTCCTATATGTGGTTAGAGTGCAGATGTAGATGGCCATTAATGTAAGTCAAAATATGTTGTTGATCTTTCAAATGGAAGGAATCATACATTGGTGATAAACCAAGTTGTCATATTTAAAAAGAACTAGATTGGCAGTTTCGTGATAGGTCCTAGTTTTTTAGGCCTTATCAATCATAAGTATTAAAATATTGCTTAAGAAATTTTGATTTTGCAATATGGACAATAAATGTAACTGAAAAGTACATATGATAAGTACTTGAGAAATCAAATATTGATATAAGGGACTTTAAATTCATATGGGATAGATCTCGTTTCCATTTGCAAACAAAAGTGAAATCAAGGAGGACAATACAATTTTATGAGAAAAGATTGACTGATGTGTGGTCCCAATACAAAGATAAATATGAAGAATCAAATGTATTTCCAATAGAAACATGAATTAATTGTTCTCAATTCATTGGATATTAGTCAAACCACATATTAATAAAATCCTATACATGACAAGAGAAAGATACTTGGTTTTTGAAGATTTTATTTCCATTTCTTAAGACACTTCATCGTATCAAAGAAAAATGTAATTAAATTCAAATGTTCAATAGAACATGTACTTCATTGTAATGGATGAACACAATCCTTTCAATGAATTTGTTTACAAGAGCATTCCAATTTTTCAATGCAACTTGGGCATACATTTTTGTGAATCAATTTGTATGATTTTTTATTTCTTTCAAAATATATGGGAATTAAAAATTATATTAATATACATTTTTATTATTATTTATAATCCTTTTTCCATTGAATTTGTTTTACCAATGGTTTATTTATTTTTCTAATGTGTGTATGTATTTTGATTTATCATTTTAAATGAATTATTTGTCATTAAAGCCATCTTATATGATCCATTGAGGAAAAAAATCATTCTTATTTATTTCTATGTAGGTATTCATACATAAATATGAATATACGTTTTGAAATAATGCTCAATGAAAATAAATATACAACTCTTACTAAAAAATATAAATAATTTAGTTGATAAATTCTACATACACTATTAAGGATAACAGGAAATAGGGCATTGTTAATGAACCATAGGTGAATGATTTTAACTTCTTAAAATAGAAGATATTTGATTTCACAATGCATTATTTTTGCTAAATTTGTATATATATAAATCAATTAATATTTTTAATTGCAATCATATCATATTGGAAATCAACAAGCCAAAAGTCACTTGCTGACTTATAATTGCCTATAAAATGCATTAATATGAGTGTATAAATGTAATATATAATTTTTAAAATCAAACTTCATTGTAAATAAATTTGTATTACTTAAAACAAAATATATAATTAATTCACAATGACTACTAACAAGAGAATTCTACTAACAATGACTACTAACATATATCTTTCAGCTTTTTGAATTCTAAGGAATTTCATTTAATTTCCCAATGAAAACTTTTTATAATTTTATATTTCTAAATAAAATAAAATTATATCATATGAGTGAAGAAGGCCAAAAAAATTATGTTATCAAAATTAGTTATTTATATTGATTAATATGAGTGTGTTAATGTGATATATAATAACCATAAACTATGTACCATTTCTTCCCAAACAAATATTAGCATTTATTCATAATAAGTGTTAAGTATATTATTTATGTTAGTGGGCAATTGAACATAGATCAATAGCTTTAAACTTTTTCAATCTTAAGGCATTGGACTTTCAATACATAATTATCTCTAACTTAAATGTGTTCTTAAATCGTGTTCTTAAATCATCAAGAAGCCATTTATTGACTTTCATTTTCCTGTTATGTGATTTAATAAGAGTATATCAATGTGACATCATTGTTTTTTTTATCAAACTCCATGTAGAATCAAATGTGTTCTTAAATCGTGTTCTTAAATCATCAAGAAGCCCTTTATTGACTTTCATTTTCCTGTTATGTGATTTAATAAGAGTATATAAATGTGACATCATTGTTTTTTTTATCAAACTCCATGTAGAATAAAATGTTTTTCATAGACTTTCATTTTCCTATTATGTGATTTAATAAGAGCATATAAATGTGACATCATTGTTTTTTTAATCAAACTCCATGTAGAATAAAATGTTTTTCATAGAAAAACATGGAAGTATTAATTGATAATGAATGTTAAGTGGATTATTTAAGGTTATTGAAGAGGTGGGTCATAAATGGGTGTCTTTAAATAGTTTGCATGATATGACATTTTATTTTTCAATTCACGTTAACATTTTTAAAGTTCAATTCTTAAATAAATCGTTTCTAATGTAAATAATGTGATAGAATCCAATAACACATACGCCTATTTATTGAGTTTTATTTAGTTATATACATTTATACAAGTTTATTAATGTATTATATTTGTCAAATTATTTAAGATCTTAATGCAAGTAAAGATATATATTTTTTACAAAAGGCCATAACTTTTGATAATTATGTATTACTAAATCAATTACTTATATATGCAATCATCTCATATAAATAAATAAGTCAAGAAGTAATTTATTCACTTTTATATGCCTATTATTTGGTTTGATATTGGCACATAAATGTGACATTATTGTTTTAGAAATAAAACTCCATGTACAAGAAAGTATTTTTCCTAATAAAACGTGCAATAATTAATTGATAATAAGTGTTAAGTGTAATATTTAGGCCCATTCAAGAGATGAACCATAAATGGATGTGTTTAATTTTTTTGCATCATAATATGACATTTTATTTTTCCATACATATTAGCATTTTGTAAATTTCAATGTTTAAATACAGTGTTTGTAGTTGATATAACCTCATAGAAGACAACAAAACATGAAGCTATTTATTGAATTCTATTTAGTTATATGCTTCCACAATTCATGTTTATAAATGTAATGTATTATTGAAATAAATCACTTAAAGTAAGTAAATATACTAATTTTACAAAAGAAATAATTTTGAATTAATTGATAATACATTTTGAATGTTACATTTTGATTTTTAATCCATAACTTTTTCTAAATATGTATTCTTAAATCATTAACTTGCATTTGAAATCATCTCATATAAATCAATAAGTCAAAAGTCATGTATTGACTTATATTTTCCTATATTTTGGTTTAATATGATTGTATAAATATGACATTGTTGTTTCTGAAATCAAACTCCATGTAAAACATAATGACTTTCACAATTAAACTTGGAATAATAAATTGATAATGAGTGTTAAGTGTTCTTTCTATGCTCATTCAAGGGAAGGGACAAAAATGGATGTATTTAGATTTTTTACACCATTATTATGACCTTTTTTTACAAATTATTATTAATTGATATTGAATCCTAAATGGTATTTAAACAAATTATAATTATTTGATAATTATTTCTACATGGTCGAAGTGGTCTAAACCTTTCCTTGGTGCTTTCCAAAGGAACCAAGGGAACTTGGAAACATTAGCCTAAACTCATATTTTACTTAGTGACTTTTTAATAGTCTAGTTTCAATGAAAAATTTACAAGGGAGGCACTCCCTTCCAACTCTTACATTATTGATAAACAAATACCCCCCTAAGTTGTGGGAAACTTGGGGATGAGATTTGTTAGGAACGAAAATTAGAGATCAAGGATTCTAGTATATTATCCATAACTATAATATTATCTTGTTTTGATTTTAGACATAATGATATAATTTAATTGATTCCTACTAACAGTTTCTTTCACACCCTTACTATGTACTGATATTTTTGTGCCTAATAGTCCCATGTTTGACCTATTCATGGTCACTAATTAGTTTGACATTACTAAAAATATTTTTATCGTATCGTATCATATCTTAAGTTAATATGGTGATTGTGCCAAGAGCTTTTATAAATCCCAGTATGTTAGGACCGTGTGTAAACATTTACACCTCTAAATGTCAATGTTTACTAGGATATGGGGAGGTCTCCATTAAATGTTTAATTCGTAAACTAGTTAATATAAGTTTGAGTTAGTCATTTGATAGGTTTACCATGGTGGTTTACAATCTCATCAAATTACATAGCCCAAGTTACTTGATTATGGAATTTGTTATGATGAATCATATTTAAAGGCTTGAGGAAATCCATTAAAACGGAATGTAAGAGAACTATCTTAGATCCATCTTAACTCTATAATTAATCCTTCTTGGCACTTGGTCGATCTGGATATAAGATGGATCGATGCTAGTTTAAAAAATAATTAATGTTGATGTGTTGGTTTTGATTGTGTTGTAGTGGCTACAACCACCCTCCAAAACTTTTCCTTAGCTTCATTTTGGAGCCTCCTTACCAACCTTTCACAGCAGCATGTCTTGCTTCGTCAAGTACACAAGCTCCAGTGATTTTCTTGCAGAAAGGCAGCCTGTCTATTAGAGCTTGATGCATTCCCCTCACGGGTTGTTTCTCCGAACTTGGTCTAGCTACAGGTTGAGCAGCTCCTTCAAGAAATTGCGCAATTCTGGAGGGAAACCAGCCTTTCCTCTAGAAATTGCACAATTTAGTATGGCAGCCTGCTAGGCTCCATAATTGCATAATTCTTTGAATCAGGCTTCATCCAAAAAATTGCGTAATTATTCCCAACAGGGCTACTCTGCCCAAGAATTGTGCAATCCTAGGCAGCAGTTAGCTGCTCTACCTATAAATTATGCAAATTTCATGGGCAACTAGTCCAGCTGCCTTCCAGAAATGCGTATTTTCTCCCAGCAGTTGAGTAGCCTCTTGCATGTGAAGTTGAGTTGACCAATTCCCTCCAAGGCTGAGAAAAACTGATTTGTATGCATGGTATGCTTCTCCCAAGGTAGCATGCAAATGCATCCCTTGATTCAGGGATCTACTTTTAGCCACTAGAGGTTGCATGTAAGGATCATTTCGGAAACCTCCCACCAAGTGTCGCTCTTCTATATTTGTGGCATGTGCGTCACATCCTCGATTTTATCAAAACTCAAGAACCGAATGCTACAGATCTCATTCCTGACATCAACCTTATATCTCTGACATCCCACATCACATCTAGGAGTCATTGGCACAATCAGATCAATGGTTTTTGGGTAAGCCCGCCTTCCATGTCTTGTGTTGCATTTCTGGCTCTTTTTGTGTTTCAGTTCATATGAATGTTGTTTGCTTGATTTTAGTGAGCACTTGCTGTCTTTTAGATACATACTAGTTTGTGCTATCACCATTTTAGTTTTTGTTAACATCTCACTATTGTCGCATGCATGAAACTATTTTTCATGAACGGTCACCAATTCGGTGACTCGCCTTACCCACATGCATGTTGTTCTATTTTTTGAATCTGTCATTCACCGTTTGCATGCACAATCATTCACTTATGCTTACACTCACTATTTCCATGCATTCACATTCACATTCTCTTTGATTTGCCAGTCGGAGGGTCTGGGCAGCCTTGGCCCGGACTCTGCCTCACCAAGACAACATTGCACAATCCTGAAAGGGAAGTTTTGTCTTCCTCTCAAGAAATACACATTTATGCCCAGTGACTGTCCTCCAGTCTTGCATTGCGCAATTATGAGGGATAGTGACTGTTGGCCTAGAAAATTGCGTAATGCAGTCACTAAGCCTGCAACCATTACTAATTGAGGTTGCGCATTGCACAATTCCAGTAGTCTGCAACCACGCTGGATTGTGCATTGGGAAGTTCCAACAGTCAACCAGCCTCCTGACAGTTCACACTCTACCTTGCACAGTCTTGGCAGTCAGTCTCCACACCTCCCGACAGAAATTTCGCAACCTTCATGATCAATCACACAGGTATGTTACCAGTCAGTTCTCAAGTTCATTTTGGGTCTCAACTGAAATATTTCTTTACATGAGTGTTTTCATATCTCCAAGTATCACAGGTGTTCATTTGCCTCTTAGCAGCATAGGTACAATGGTTTCCCGGAGAGTAGAGATGAAGACACTCTTCAGAGCACACTCGGGTATGCAGTCGATCAAGTGTATTTGAACTTGCCCACCCACGAAGACATCAAGTTGTTCATAGACAAGGACACCAAGATATGATGAAAGAAACATCACAACAAGAAGCACCATTAATAGCAGCTAAAGGAAGCATAATAGATGCAACAAATGCAAGAGGAAGGTTGTTGATAACACAAAGGCATAACAAAGTTGCAAGCTCAAGTAGATCTACCTGTGGTGAAAGCAACTTTCGAGACTCAGGCTATGAGGTGATGACATGAAATGAAGATCACGTGAAGGTAGAGAATAGAACAAAGAAGGAGTTGCATGTGCCCAAGAAGTAACTCAATGAAGAACAGGAGTTGCACAAATGAGAGAATGAGTTGCAGCAGGAACAGGTACAGAAGGAGGCGCAACATGCACAGACGAATGAAACTGCGGCCATACAAGTTATAGATTCATCCCGACAGCTTGCACAGAGCAGACAAGGTGAATGGTGTTATTGATAGCATGTAAGGGAATTCAGAAGCATGCATGCCATTGTGCACACGCATTAAATCTAACCCATTTGGAACACTCACTGAGGCAAAGACAAGAAGTGAGTCCAACTGGAGCTGAACATGTAGTTGACAGTTGATGTGCATGACCACTAGCACACACTGGAAGATCAACACGGACATTATGCATCAGTGTGTTGTCGATTCGGCCACACCCAAGAAGACCATGCACATGTTAGCAGATGAGTTGGATAGAGGAACCATACCAATGCACTCAGATGCAAAGGAGGCAAGAGTTCGCTTCAGCAAGATGTCACCATGGAGCACATGCACACCATCATGGATGACCAAGCTTCACATCAGCTCACCACCTTCACCATCACAAGTGTGTCAAAGAGTTGGTCTCACCACAACGGACCGAGTGTGAGTGATGCCTTGCATGGCTTGCTCAATCCATTTTGTCTCACATGGGCACATGTGCATTGTAATGTAACATCCTTTCAAGTGGAAGTTCAAGTGTCGATAGTTGGATGTAACAATCATAGAGTAGATGCAGAGTCATGAGGGTAGATGAACTATCACAAATGGGAATGTTAAAGGTCACCCCACCCTTTACTCTAAATAGGACCTCATAACTCATTGTAAATTCTTTTGGTTAGCCTTGGATTCTCCACTGCGCAAAGCTAGTATATCTCTTTGGAGGAGCATGTGGTTGTGTTTGTAATGTTCCGCTATCGAAACTAGTGGTTGGACATGGATGTATTGTATCACTGGAACTTACACTTATTAATATAACAGAGCCAACATGTCTCACGCATATGTCATATTGTATTCTAGCTATCTTGTTTACTCTAAATGGTATATGTATACGTTTTCTTACGAATGCATGTATGGAATATTATGTATAAGTATATATGGATCCTACTGAAATGTGTTGATTGGTTTAACCATCACTTTGGATTGTTAGCTAACTTTCTTTCCAGTTTGTGATGCATCTTCGCTCGTATGTTCCCTTCCAATCCACATGCTACCACAGGTTTCCAAGGGGTGCACTCACCCAACTCTGTGTGTGTTAGAACCATTCATGCACCTTCCTTGTCTTACTGCAACTATCACACCCTTGCTACCAACAGAGTTATCTTACTTTCCTCTCTGCGAAATCGCCATCAAGGCATTACCGTACAACCCACTGCTGGGATTCCTACACCAAACGGTATAAGGTCTAATTGGGACTTCCTATTGGGGAGATCCCCTGACATGTTAATGTGTCCAGCACCATTAATAGATTGTTAAAAGAATAAATTTAAACATAATATGAGTCTATGATATTCTTGTTGATTATAAAATGTTAACAACCTCCTAAATTATATAACAAAATATCATTATTAACATAAGGAAAATTAGTAAAAGTAATTGAAATGAAAATTGCTAAGGTAATAAACATTTTAGTATAATTAAATTGGTTAATACTAATATACATAATGCTCTCATTGTCATCAAAGAATATTAAATAAACTTTTAATAGGAATCATAAATAATATTAGAAGAAATAATGTAAGGAGTCCAAGATTGAGACATCAAATATATGCATATGCAAATTCATATAAATTTGTTTTATATAGTTTATCATGATAATTTTATCACAAAAAAAAAGTGAATAGATATATTAAATGTAATGAAATAAATGATTTTTAAACTTAATATGGTTAAAGTTCTAAATTCTAGACCCACTAAATAATTCCAAATTTAATGAAATGATTTTGTGTTAAAAGTCCTTGTAATAGAATATTTCCAAATTTAATCAAATATGTGTTACATGGATCAACTGTGTATTTCTTTGTGGCCATGTTCTAGCATTTCATGTCATGGATCCACAATGTATGTTTTGGCGGCCATGTTCAGTATCTCTTTATGACTAAGTAGGGGTATTCCCACCTTCGGCATATTATCAACACATGTGACTTCAAAATTTTCTACCTTCGAATCTGCATTCTTCGATTTGTCTCCTCACTCCTATTTTAACCTTTGACTTTTATCATAATGCATTTCGGACATAAATTACTCTTTTGACCTCATGCATTAGGCGACATATGTTATTAGCCTATTTTTCTCCCTAGGGTTAGTCCTCTTGAGTCATTATATTGTTGACCTTTTTCTTTGGCCTTGATCACTCATTTTCCCATCTTTTCTATCCAACCACACATAGGCCCCTTGTGAGTGTGGTTGGAACCCTCCAACTGCATGGAAGACACTTTGTATGTGTTGTTATAACCAATATTTCATAGTTTTGTCCATGCAATTAGGAGACTTGTTCTATAAAATTATGGTTCTTAGGAGATCAGTTCGACTCATGTCCTTATCTCATCTATTCGAGTTCACTAGGACAAATTATTGAGAATATTCTCTAACTTCCCTTCATCCTATATGTCTACATTCATCCTCCTAGGAGTATTCCACTTCCTATTTATGCTTGGTCATTCTAGAGGGTGAGGCTAGTTAAAATGAGAGAGTTAGAATTTGTGAGCCAGAATTAGAGAGTCATATGCTGCTATTGTGATTATGTTTTAAGAGCGTCATTGATATAGGTGGATATTGGTGGCCACCCACCTATTCCAGTTGGAACCCCACCAGTTTTTCTTTCAGTTTTTCAGTTTCCTTATTTGTAGCACAATTTACTATTTTTGGCATTTTTTCGGGGCTTGAACTTCTGGAGCCATTCTGAGGCCCTAAAACATTATTTGGGAAAATCTTGAGCAACATGGGTCATAGACCAATGTTGGTCATTCAAAATTTGTAGTCCTAGGATAGATATTTCGAACGAGGTATTGTTTGTGTCAAATGGAGATTGTATGCCAAAGTCACAACCCTGAAAAGTTGATGTACCAATTTACCCAAATGAGGCCCATAGTTTGGTGCTTCATCTCATAGGGTTAAGTTTTTGGATGTTTAGGGTTTTCCATTATTTCTCAATAATAAATAGGCCTTTGAGCCTCATTGTAACTCATTTCATAGACATGTAGCCACCACATCTCTTCTCAGAGATAAGCTACCATCACCCGACCTAGTCTTATTTCCATTATGTTTGTAAGCAAATTTCAGTATTTGATATTAATGAAATGAAGTGTTTAATGCATCTTTGTATTTATGGTTATATCTCTAATTTGTTGCATTCCTTTTTAAATCTGGATCACTCATGTTTCCTTGATTTCTTAATAATTATAGTCAGGAGACTCTACCAAAATGAGGAGAGGACTAATAAAGTTGAAGTTATATTGATGTATTACTTTTTATATGGTTAATCAAGGTTCATGTTCCCTTAATTTATATCAACATTTGGAGTGATTTATGTTAATGTATTCCTTGCTGCCTTGAGCTGACAATATTTTGCGAAAGGTCACTTGCCATCTTTTTTGTTTATGATTATGTGTAGGCTTCAGATATTTAGCAAAGGAGAGATATAACTTGATTAAAGCGAGAGGATTTTTCAGCAGGCCCAAAACCCTTCAAGGATATACGTGGAGGCAAGGTACCTTTTCAAACCCTTATAACATTAAGAATTGTATGGAGACTGCTTGCATGATCATTTGACTTTGGGATTTTTATTAATTAGGTGCTCATGTCCTAAGTGTCGTAAAATGCTCAAAATTTAAAATGCTCAAAACTGGTTCAAAGTGGAACGACTAGAAAGTGCTCGTCCTCCTGATTTCGGTGCCGTGAACGGTTCAAAAAACGGTCGCCGTATGAGAAAGTTATGGCAAAAAGAAGAATTTCTCAGTAACATTGGAAATTTGAATTTTTCAAAAAAAAATTAAAAAAAGAATATTCCACAAAATATTCCTTGGAATATTCCAGGGAATATTCCTTTTCGGCAACCAATCACAGGCTGCCACATGGCAGGCCCGGAGGCCACCACATGGCCCTAGGTGACGTCAGCAAATCTTTGTGGAGCGCATGTTAAAATTTTGGGAGTACAAAGTTTTGAACCCGCGACCTATACTCTACAACAAACACGCCTTACCAACCCGCCGCCGGGGTTTCATTTGTTATATGGGCGGAGAAAATTGTTAATAAAGTTTGACTTTTTAGTTGGGCGGGGCCCGAAGGGGCGCCACCGGGGTTTCATTTGTTATATGGGCGGAGAAAATTGTTAATAAAGTTTGACTTTTCAGTTGCGCGGGGCCTGAAGGGGGCCAGCCCCTAAGGGCTAGCCCCCATACCATATGACCATGTGCAGAAAACCGTGGGCTTAGAACCTAACCGCCCGGCGCGAAATCCAATGTTAACCGCCAACCGAAATTTTTGGTCACATGCGCATTTATTGTAACTGCAGTCAAGTTGAAGGGAATAATGGCGGAGCGCCAAATTTGGCGGCCACTCCAAAATTGGTGGGTTTATCTCGCCTCCAACTATAGTTAGCTCGAGTTTTTCTAGGGGCAAACTGGAGAAACTTTAATTGGCCATAACTTTGGCTAGGAAAGGCGGTTTTGGATGAATTTTTTTTTTTATTTTGGGTATTTTCGACCTTCTGAAGCCATTGGTGCAGGTCTTACAGCCATCTGAGGTCATTTGCAGAGGTTTTGGAGCCATGGAAGTTCTAGGAGCCACCAGGGCCCAGTATTGGGAGAACTGTATAGGGTTGCAGGTATCCATTGGAGGTGAACCAGTAGTTAATCCTGAAGGATTCAAGTGTTCTGAATCCATTTTTACCATCTATTCCACCTGTAGATGCTTCTATTCAGCTGTATGTTCAATTTGAGCATTTAATTAAAACAAGGACAAGCCCATTTGGGAGCTTTGGACCCAGCAAACGTAGCCCAGGAGGGGTGAACTGCTTTATCAACTTCTTTTGCATCTATGGTTGATTTATTTTGCAGAACAAATTCATTTTAGTGTGTTAAACAGTAAAACGAAATAAATCTACTATGTTTAAATGGGTCATGAACAGCTGAAAATTTCATTTATTTTCTTTCTGCAAGACATGGACATCTTTTAAACATGTATATTTCTGAATTAAATACCTTGAAAACAATTTACAAGTAGTTTCAAATTCAGATCAAGTTGGTATCAGAGCAGGGTTTTGTGCAAAGATCTTCTAACTGTCTTGCAAGTATTGATGCTTACCAGGTTGAAACTTAAAAGAGGGGAAGGACAGTTGACTAGAGAACGAGAGAATCCTCAGTCAAGGAAGGCCAGAGAGCCATCACCTCCACCTTCAATTTCACCCTCAAGAGTCTCAGCAGAAGCTTCAAGAATGTCTGCACGTGAAGGAGAAGTTCCTGCAGATATGGATCCAAAAGAAGAAGAAAGAGTCTTCAGAAAGGCTTTCTTGGACCTCACTGAAATGGTGAGGATATTGTATCAAGAAAGAAATGAGAAATTGGCTGGAGAAGGGTCCAAACATCCACCAAAAGGAGAGGGATCTTTAGGAGGTAAGAAGGATGATGATCATTCCAAGAAAGGACATGGAGGTAATGGTGATCCACCACCCCCATCGTCACCTTCTTCCTCTTCATCCTTGTCTTCTTCTTCTGTGCATGAGCATAGATCCTTTGGAAAAAGTCCTTTTTTGAAGCTTGATGTAAAATTCGAATTACCTATGTTTAATGGTGAAGTGAATGCAGAAAAGCTTCACAACTGGATTAGGTAGTTGGAAGTTTACTTGAGGATCCAGAATATGCATGATGATGCCACCAAGATTCAGTTGGCTTCTTTGAGAATGGATGAAGCAGCATTGGTCTGGTGGGAGGCCAAGACTAAAGAGGATATCAAGAAATTTGGTAAGGTTACCTTAACATGGCCTGAATTTCTGTTAGCCATTAAAAAACAGTTTTATCCTCTTGCTCACATGCAGAAAACCATTATGAATTGGCAAAATTTCAAACAACTTAAGGGTCAGAGTGTCCAAGACTACACCCAAGAATTCAGGAGAAGAGCTCTCTTGTTAGGGGTAGATTTACAGACCCATGAAACCTTGCTGTAATACATCGGTGGCTTGCATAGCTACCTTAGACACACCATCTTTATGTTTAACCCTACTAGCCTGGATGAGGTTTGTGTCCAAGCTACCCATTTAGAGGCAAGGGGAAAAAACACATTTGAAGAGGGTAGAAACAAGCCCCCCAAGGGGAAAAACAAAGAGAAAACCTCCAAGGGAAAGGGCAAAAAGAATGCATCTGTCAAACAAGAGAGTGAGAAAGTGATCTGTAAACACTGTTCTAAATCAGGCCATGAGGAGAAAAACTGCTGAAAATTACATCTTGAAAAAAGACCTCAATTTAACAAATCCAAAGGGAAACAGAAAACTGCTGCTACTACATCTACACCACAGGATTTAGGGGATGATTCAGGTGATGAAACCAAAATTGCAGCCATGGGTTTGAAAAACTTGAAGGGAAAAGAAATTGAAACTCAAGCCAGCACTAGTACCTCAAACTGCCATGTACAAGCTCCTAATGAGGAAGAAAGAATTGAACTGTTTCATGTGAGGGTGATTTCAAAACATACTAAAATTGACACACCTTTTGATAGTGGGTCACAAGCAAACCTTATATCAGAGGACTTGGTTAAGCAGCTTAAACTTGAGACCGTTCCACATCCGAAGCCATATCCACTTGGATGGATTTCCAAGGATGCAAATTTACAAGTTTCAAGAAAGTGCACATTGCGCTTTGCAATTATTGCACATTTTATTGAAAGAGTTGAACTTGATGTGGTACCTTTTGATATAGCAGGAATTGTTTTGGGAAGTCCTTACTTGTTTGACAGGAAAGCTATCTGTCATCGCCATGAAAACAAATATCATCTTTTCAAAGATGGCAAGGAGTTCATTGTTAGAGCTCATCGCAAGAAGACAAATATAGCGATGGTGAATGCAGGACAGGTAAAAAGGCTGGTCAATTCAACTAAGAATTTTGTTCTTCTTATGATTAAGCCCAAGGTTGATGTGAATCATGAGTCATTTGACAGTTGTGATCCAAAACTTAAGTCAGAACTGTATGATGTAGTTGATGCATATCATGAGATGTTTCAAGAGACAATAGGTTTGCCTCCTAAGAGGGAGATTCAACATGAAATCCATTTGCATCCAGATTGTCCTCTTCCAAACATAGGCATGTAACGCATGTCTATTATGGAGAATGCTGAAATAAAGAAGCAAATCAAGGACTTGTTGGAAAAGGGTTTCATAGGGCCAAGTACTTCGCCATGTGGGTCACCGATTGTATTGATTCCAAAGAAAGATGGCACTTGGCGTATGTGTGTTGATTTCAGGGCCTTGAACAAGATAACGGTAAAGAATCGTTACCCACTCCTAAGGATAGATGATTTGCTAGACCAGCTGAAAGATGCTCGATATTTCACTAAGCTAGACTTGCATAGTGGATATCATCAAGTAAGAATTGAAGAAAGTGACATTTGGAAGACAGCCTTTAAAACCAAACAAGGACTCTTTGAATGGCTTGTAATGCCGTTTGGTTTGTGCAATGCACCTGCAACATTCATGCAGGTAATGGAGGGTGTCTTGCGTCCTTTTCTTGATGATTTCGTTATTGTCTACTTAGATGACATCTTAATTTTCAGCAAGTCTAGAGAAGATCATGTCATGCATGTTAGGAAAGTACTTGATGTTTTGAAGAAGAATCAGTTATTTCTTAAAATGTCAAAGTTTGAATTTGGAAAGAATTCTTTGGTTTATTTGGGACACATAGTAGGAGGAGGTGCTTTGAGAATAGATCCTGCTAAAATAGAGGCCATTGTGAATTGGCCTACTCCCAAATCCATAATAGAGGTAAGAAGGTTTTTGGGTGCAGCTCAATATTGGAGGAAGTTCATCGCTAACTTCTCTTCTATAGCAGCTCCTATGCATGCAATGACAAGTGTGAAGCATGCTTTCCAATGGGGAGGCAAGCAGCAAAAAGCTTTCGAATCTTTGAAAGAGAAGATTAGTTCAGCTCCGGTCCTTGCATTACCGGATTTGAGACAACCATTTGAGATACAAACCGATGCTAGTGATTATGCCATGGGTGCAGTTCTTCTACAGCATGGTAAGCCTATTGCTTTTCATTCTGAAACTTGTAATGGTGCTATTGTAAATTATCCTACATATGATAAGGAGTTGTATGCGTTGGTACAAAGCGTCAAAAAGTGGAAACACTATTTGATGGGCAAAGAAACTGTTATACATACCGACCATCAGCCCTTACAGTACTTACAATCACAAAGCAAGTTACAACAGTCATGACACTTCAGATGGATGGGCTTCTTGCAACAGTTCCATTTGGTAATAAGGTACAAGAAAGGTACGTTGAATAAGGTTGTTGATATGCTTTCAAGGCCTATTATTGGTGTTGTTACTTTACTTAAGAATGATTCCATTGTACATGATAGTTACATAGAACAATATGCATCTGATGATGACTTTAAAGATGTGTATGCTAACTTGAGTAAAAGGAATCATGTAGAGGAAAATGACTATCACATGCATAACAATTTGTTGTTTCATTTGGGCAAGTTGTGTATACCACAGGGGGAGAGAATAAATGTCATAAGAGAAGCTCATTCTTCTCTTATTGCTGGCCATTTTGGGGTAAGCAAAACAGTTGCACATCTACAGAGGTATTGCTATTGGCCTCGCATGGTAGATTATGTTTCAAGGTTCATAAGAGGATGTTCATTATGTGCTACAAGCAAGCCTAACAATAGGAAGCTTGGTTTGTATACTCCTTTGCCGGTACCTTCTAGACCATGGGAGAGCATCTCTATGGATTTTGTAGGAGGTTTGCCAAAATCTAGAAAGCAGCATGATTATTTATATGTAGTAGTTGATTGTTTTAGCAAAATGTGTATACTTATGCCTTGTAAGAAAACTATAACTGTTGAACAAACTGCTGAATTATTTTTTCATCATGTATGGATTCACTTTGGTTTGCCTACTTCCATTATTAGTGACAGGGATTCCAGATTTGTGGGGAATTTTTGGTCCAACCTATGGGAGATGATGGACACAAAGTTGAAGAAAAGTACTGCTTTCCATCCGCAAAGAGATGGACAAACAGAAGTTGTGAACAGAACCATTGTGCACCTCTTGAGAGGATATTGCAGCAAGCATCCCAAGCTGTGGGATGAACATTTGCACTACATACAGCATGCTTACAATCATGCCAAGCACTCTTCCACAAACACCTCATTGTTTGAAGGTTGTTTGGTTACTTGCCAAAATCACCTCTTGATTTCATTCTTGAGAAAGATGTCGCCATTGAGGGACATAGTGATATTGACAAAGCTCGTTCATTCATTGAAAGAATTCAGCAAATACATCAGCAAATTCAAGAACATCTTGAGAAGAGTCAAGGCAAGTACAAGGAAAGACACGACAAGCATAGAGTCGATCACAAGTTTCAAGAAGGGGATGAGGTATGGCTATACATTAGTAAGGAAAGGATGCAAGGAGAAGGTAAAAAGCTGAAGCCTATTCGTTATGGTCCATTCAAAATCCTCAAGAAGGTTGGAAATAATGCTTTTCAATTAGATTTGCCTTCCTACATGCAAATGTATTCTATTGACAATGTGGAGAACTTACGTTTGTATGAACCTCCTTTGATTGCTGATCATGAAAGTGTTGTTCAGCTACCATCTATAGAAGATTTATCACCAGAATTCTTAGATGAGCTGAAAGAAGATATAATCCTTGACAGAAGGACACACACTTCAAGGAGGGGCAGTGTAGATTATGTTCGGGTTGGTTTCAAAGGCAGCAAACCAAACAAGGCAAAGTGGATGGAGGTGGACAGAGTGAGGGAGCTGTACCCTCACCTCTTTAATAGGTAGTTGAAGGCTTTTGGGGTCCAAAAGCTTCCCAATGGGGAGGCGTGATCAGGTGCTCATGTCCTAAGTATCGTAAAATGCTCAAAATTTAAAATGCACAGAACTAGTTCAAAGTGGAACAAATGGAAAGTGATCGTCCTCCTAATTCTGGCGCCATGAACGGTTCAAAAAATGGTCACCGTATGAGAAAGTTATGGCAAAAAGAAGAATTTCTCAGTAACATTGGAAATTTGAATTTTTCAAAAAAAATTAAAAAAAGAATATTCCACAGAATATTCCTTGGAATATTCTAGGGAATATTCCTTTTCCGCAACCAATCACAGGCTGTCATGTGGCAGGCCTGGAGGCCGCCAAGTGGCCCTAGGTGACATCAGCAAATCTCTGTGGAGTGCATGTTAAAATTTTGGGAGTGCGAAGTTTTGAACCCGCGACCTATACTCTGCAACAAACACGCCTTACCAACGTGCCACCGGGGTTTCATTTGTTATATGGGCGGAGAAAATTGTTAATAAAGTTTGACTTTTCAGTTGGGCGGGGCCCGAAGGGGGCCAGCCCCCATACCATATGACCATGTGCAGAGAACCGTGGGCTTAGAACCTAACCGCCTGGCGCAAAATCCAATGTTAACCGCCAACCGAAATTTTTGGTCACATGTGCATTTATTGTAACTGCAGTCAAGTTGGCGAGAATAATGGCGGAGCGCCAAATTTGGCGGCCGCTCCAAAATTGGCGGGCTTATCTGGCCTGCAACTACAGTTAGCTGGAGTTTTTCTAGGGGCAGACTAGAGAAACTTTAATTGCCATAACTTTGGCTAGGAAAGGCGGTTTTGGACGATTTTTTTTTTTATTTTGGGTATTTTCGACCTTCTGAAGCCATTGGTGTAAGTCTTACAGCTATATGAGGTCATTTGCAGAGGTTTTGGAGCCGTGGAAGTTCTAGGAGCCACCAGGGCCCAGTATTGGGAGAACTGTATAGGGTTGTAGGTATCCATTGGAGGTGAACCAGTAGTCAATCCTGAAGGATTCAAGTGTTCTGAATCCATTGTTACCATCTATTCAACCTGTAGATGCTTCTATTCAGCTGTATATTCAATTTGAGCATTTAATTAAAACAAGGACAAGCCCATTTGGGAGCTTTGGACCCAGCAGATGTAGCCCAGGAGGGGTGAACTGCTTTATCAACTTCTTTTGCATCTGTGGTTGATTTATTTTGCAGAACAAATTCGTTTTAGTGTGTTATACAGTAAAAGGAAATAAATCTGCTATGTTTAAATGGGTCATGAACAGCTGAAAATTTCATTTGTTTTCTTTCTGCAAGACATGGACAGCTTTTAAACATGTATATTTCTGAATTGAATACCTTGCAAACAATTTACAAGTAGTTTCAAATTCAGATCATTTATTGTCTTGGGTTATCCATATTCTTTTTTTGTTTAGTGATCCTAATCAATCTTAGAATTGTGAAGTAATGTCTCCTTACATGTAGAACTTACTACAGCAATAAATAAGACCAAGGTCATGGGACACATATTTCAAGATGAAAGGTGGGAAAACATTATAGTAGGCGTCACTTGTGGTTTAATAATGACTATGAAAATTGACAAAGGAATTGGAAAAGGAAAGACATAATAATTGGGATTTAACTATGGGAAATAGAGGAAAATAGGAGAAATGGAAGGTGAAGAGATAAAAAAATTGCATGTAAGTGAAATTAGAGGGATAATGAAGGAAAATGAAGAAAAATGAGACAACAATGATAAACATGCATTAGAGAATCAACTGCTATCTTTTTTTACAGTTTTGAGTTTAGCTCTTGTTCATTCTCTCATGCTCTTGCACACTTAGATTATTCTTGGACAACCCTTGGAGAATTATAGCATTCACTTGGATTGGAGAAAGAAAGAAAAGGACAAACAAGGTGTTGGTGGGAAGCAGAAGAGAAGGTTGGATTAGTGGCTACAACATGGATACTTTGTTGGTAACAGGTTTCATATGCGATTTCCTTGTTATCTTTTGGATGCATGGTATATGCATGTACTTCCTTGGTTATGTGTTATCATTGGCATGGAGATTTTCCTTGATTAACAATGGTTTAAACCTTTCCTTTCCATTTCCTAGATTTCCATGTTGTAGTGGATTCCCCATTTGTATTTTTTGATTAGTTACAAGGTTTCTTATGCCTATGGGCTAGGATTGGATCTCTAGAGCCCTAGAATAGCTTGGGTCCCTAGAGATTGTGGGTTGAGATGGTAGTTCTCTAGAGTCCTGTAGAAACTTGTGTCCTTGGAGGTTGTGGGTTGAGATGGAATCCCTGGAACCCTAAACAACTTGGGAAGAGACCAATCTAGTTGATGTTAGTGATTTCTAGACTGTATAAGTGAGAACATTATGGTTGAGGGTTGAGGTGGTTTGGATTTTGGAATCTATGGTTGGTTCCTTTTTGGTTTAGCCCATATGACCCCACATTCATGCTTGGAATACGATGCAGGGGTGATTGGCTAAAAGAGAGATTTTGTTCAACCCAATCTATTATCGGTGGTATGTGGACGTCCCTGCCTTGGTTGGAATTTTCATAGTGTGATCTATGAGAAATTGTACTTGTGATTATGGTGATCTTAGGGCTTATTTGTCATGGTTTTTTTTATGGTTATATGTCAGTTATATGCATGATGCTATTATGTTCTCTAGTTATGGCTTTTATTTATGATTTGATAAGCTATTGGATGGTCGATGAATGCATGGACTAACAAGTGTTGTTGCAGATATATTGAGAGGGCATTCAACCTTCTTAAAGGTATTTAGATGAAGCTTAGATGTTATGATCATATATGCATTCATGACCTATAACTTCCATGTTTGCTATCTATTTGATGAAATGTCTATATTGTCTTAGGCATGTCTAGGTCAATATTTTGCTTAAGCTTTAATTGTTTAGAATTATTATCATCATTTTCATGATTTTGGAAAGTTCCAAGCAATTATGGATAGTGATCTAGAGGCTAGCCTAAAAAAGAGGCATAGATCTTGCGATTACATGCACAGAATACGGAATTTTCGATCATAAATGCATGGAGACAAGCTTCTGGGTGTGGTTATAGCCTCCCAACCACATTCATGTAGTTTTATGGGTGTGATTTGGGATTAAACCTAGTGAAAAGGAGTTCCAACTCAAGGATTGATCACTTGGGGTATTTGGTAGGCTCCTGAGTTATCTGTAGTCTCTGAAGGATGTCAGTTTACTTTTTTTTCTATATCCCACTTCCATAAATAGAGCTTGGAATTCAAGTCATATCACAGTGATACCCAACTCATGTTTACCCTAGAGAGCTTATTAAAGTGGTTAAATGTGGGAGGAGACAATTACACATATGGAGGAATCACAATAGGTGGAAACTAATAAAGTGAACATAATAGTACCCAGGAAGAATATTAAGCATGATCCAATGATAGAGTGTATCATAAAGTTTTAAGTTGATCATATGTGAAAAGGTGCCATTGAGAAAGAGAAATAGAGGAAATAAAGTGAGCTAGATGAGAAGAGAATGTTAGATGCAAAGAAGCACCAAGAGATAAAGTGTTTAAATAAAAGAGAAGAAGAAAATATGAAGCAGGATGAGAATCGTAAACAAAATTTGGAAGCATTTGAAGACGTCGAACAATAGAATTAGTCTTAGGAGGAAGAAGTTGTACAAATAATGGAAGAAGAAAATTCGGCCCAAGAGATAGAAGAAAAATTGGGAGAAGGGTTAAACCTATAGTAGATGAATCATGCACTCCTTCAATACTTCCTATTATAGGTGGCCATATCCCATTCAATGATATGGGAATTACATCTCCACTAGAAGATGGAGTCATGGGTGTATTTAATGCTACCTTTAATCAATTGAAGAAAAGGATCATCGAAGAAAAAACAAAGGTACTTCCCAAATTATCCTGAACATCTAGTCATTGTATCCACTGAGAAGGTAATAGTTTCTAACACTCGAATAAACCCTCAAGCAGTGACGGAAGCTAATGTTGATTTTACAATAATAGCGCAAGACAATTCATAGTATCTTATGACTGAGAATGCATAGTTGAGGAGGGAATTGGCTGCAACAAAGTGAAAAATAGATCACCTCACTATAGAGAATCGATGGTTGTCTTCTAACAGTCTCAACAAAAGGGAATTCCAATTAGTTGTACTTGAAGAAATGGGTCTAGTGGAAGACACTATGGACAAGTTATTCAATGAAATGATTCTCCTGCATGAGATGGTGGCACACTTGGTAGGAATATAGAAGAAATCTCAAGAGATCCTGAAACTCCTTAAGGTTTCAAACAGAGTTGTAGACTTGATACATGAATGGGGTGTGAAATATCCTAATGTCCTAGAACATTTGGTCAAGAAGGACATAATTATTACTGAGATGGATAGACCATAGTTGAGGCTCCATATTCAGAACTACAACCATATTAGTGAACAAGAAACCAACGCTATAAATTCTTATAGTCGACTTCATAGTGGTTTGGAGTCCCTAATACAAAAACATGGAATTCTTGTTATGGGTGCATTAGGAGAAATTAGATGCAAGGATGTCATTATGTAGGAGATAAAGAAATACATTAAGAAAATTAGGAAATAAATAGGCCAGGAAGACTTAGACATCACCAAGGAAATTATCTTACAACATGCGATTTCATTGGATAAAGTTCATATGAAGTTATTGTGACTATGGAATAGTGTATAATCCGGCTCCAAATCCATATAGAGAGAAGCATTGGACGTTAAGATGTGATACATTATAGAGTTGCATGTCTGAGTCAAATTCATTGAAGTAGAGTTCTAAGCATGGGATTCATATATCACTAATGAACTCCATGATGAAGCTATTGATTTGTCTCTTTCACCTATGCGACAAAATTTTGTCTTATTAGAGTTTGTATTATATAGCCACCATATTATATGTATTTCATATTTTGTAAACAATATTTCCAATGTAATGAAGTATAAGAGATGCATATTGAATATGAAAAGACACATGTGGAATGTAAATATTCATGAGTAGAATGTGAAAAGTCATATGGAAGCCCATAGGTTGTAGAAGTTGAAGAGTCACGAGGAAACTCAAGAGTCATTGTCATTATTATAAATGGGTCCTCACAACTTATGGAAAGGGCTTGGACATTTAGAGACATGGCCTTGGATTCTCTTGTTGTGCAAAAGGGAGAATATCACTCTTTAGAGAAGTGATTCATAGATTCATGTTCCACTGTTGGAGCTAGTGTTTCACCTATGTAATAGTGTACTTGGAATCTTTCATTAATTATCAGAAGATCCTTGAGCCATCACTCTTTCATGCATGCATTGTGGATGTAGTAAGATTTCTCTTTATATATTTGTGGTATATGTTTATGTAATACATATTAAAGATCATGATTTATTGCACTACTTTTGAGATGGATCTTGTTGAATGAGTGTTGTTGTGATTTCATGATTGTTGTTCATCTAGTGAACTAATTGTAGGTTGATCAACAAGTTATTCTTCTTCGCTCATGTGTCACTCTTAGGATAACACTATTATTTCCTTAATAGAGGCTTATCCCTCTCTTGTTGTGGAAGCTCCCTTTACACTCTATATTCAGTGTCACACAAATCTTACATAATTCCTACCCTAAAGTTGTGTTTATGATCTCTTGTATATGCATTGCAGCCAAGGAACACTTTTGAATCACTTGTAATGGTGGTCAGACCATATAACCAAATGGCGTTTCTACTCCAAATGGTGTGATGTCTAACTGAAACTTCACATCAAGGAGACCCCCTACATGTTGGCAACATCCAACACCATCAACAAGTATCAAGGATGGAGAAAAACATCTTTTTATAGGACAATTCCCTGTACAATTTCCCATGCAACAACAACAATTGAAACTTCCTTCTAGTGTGCCACCAAGTAACCCTCCTTTTTAACCCCAAATACCTATTTAAACCCATTAGGGTAATTCTGAGGTCTAAAATGGACCTCCTAAGGAAATAATAAGATAATAGCTAAAGAAATAAAATAATATTTATGAATTTGCAACTCCCTTTTTGCACCATAATCCATGTAATCATGGTTAAATTCAATTGAAAATTTGTACGAAAATAAAATTAATAAAAAAAATTGTATTGATGTGACTATGAATAGAAATGATGTTTTAAAAAAAAAGTCATTATCATTGAGCAACTAGCACATTTTTCCTTTGTACTTAAATAACTTAAAATACATTATAAATATCAGTTCATAAATTCTTAAGTGTATAATATACTATTAATTAAAAATTATATTATTTAAATTTTACAATTAAATTATATAATAATGTGTAATTAAAACACTATATAAAAATAAAATAAAATAATATAATAAATGTAATATATTATTTTATGTATTAATTTTATATTACATATTGAATTGATTTGATTTATAACATAAGAAGAACAAGGGCTACATAGTAGCCATTGTTGTCCCTTAGTTTAGATGTAACTAAATCAAAGTAACAATGTTAAATTAAATTAGTGTTAAGGTTTAGAACCAGGTTAATTTACATTCTACTCATTGGTAAATTGAGGCATTTTCTTATTTGTAATTTAACATTGTCACGATTGTGGAGAATCCAATCCTACCCAACAATGATAATAATAAAAAATTTATTGGTTACTTATAGGTGTATGTTGGAAAGTAACATTTTCATATATAAAAAAATTGAGTACAAAACAACTTATATTTTTTTGAAAAGATATTACAATAAAAATAAAAAATAAAAAAACACACCCATTCAATAGAAATACAATTTGTTGCATAGGATGTACCATTTGTTTATGTATTGGAGAGAAAATAGAATTGCATATGATATACCTCCCATTTAAGTATTAGGGAGAAAGTGGAATTGCATACAATGTATCTCTCGTTTACGTATTGGAAAGAAAATGGATATGTTGTATATTAGAGAAAATAGTACCATGGACAACAATTATCAACATAATTAAATTTAAAATAATTAATTTTAAAATAGTCAAACACAAAGAAGAAACCAACACTAAAATAATGACTAAATAAAATAATCAGTTCAAAAAGTAATTTAATTAACTTGAAAAGTTAAAATTTATTAACTCATTAATACATATATTTACCAGAGAAATGAGGCTACCATTAGTATTGCTTTTAGTATTGCATTTTTAAAATCTGATCACTTCTTTTAGTATTAGCACTACCATTATGTTTTTTTAATCGCATTTTTAAAATCACATCATTAGTTTGAGTATGATATTTATTCTCTTTGACATGTCAAGTTTGGTAACATTCAAATCTTATGGAATAAGTTTTGGGACAAATATTTTTAAAAAGTTTAAAATAATCAAACACAAGGAACAAACCAACACTAAAATAATGACTAAATAAAATAGTCAGATGAAAAAGTAATTTAGTTAACTTCGAAAAATTATGATTTATTAACTCATTAATACATATATTGACCAGAGAAATGAGGCTACCATTAGTATTTCTTTTAGTATTGCATTTTAAAATTTGATCACTTCTTTTAGTATTAGCACTACCATTATGTTCTTTTAATCGCAATTATAAATCACATCACTAGTTTGAGAATGATCTTTATTCTCTTTGACATGTCAAGTTAGGTAACGTCCAAATATTATGGAATAAGTTTTCGGATAGATATTTTTTAAAAGAGAAACAAAGGTTTATAGGGAAAATTCAGATCTTATAAAATTTAAATAAAAAATAAGATACAATAATTTCACATTTCTAATTAATAATATTCTTTTTTTTAATATCTATATAAATTCCCCTTGGAAAAATTGTAATTTTCATTATATTAAGGAAAATTACATGTTGTAGATGATGTTCGCATATGCAGTATATGAGGCTAAGTGCCTGCCAAGTAGAGGTTAAAGAAAAAATATAATCAGCTCTCCACGCAGGGAGGCTCTGCCATCACTAGAGTTCATATAATGTTATCAAAAAAAACTCTGCTGAGAGAGTATGTATGTCTGTAAATACGACTGGTAATATATAAACATGATAATATTAACATATAATAGAAAATAAACATAGGCTCCTACTGTGCCTATACTATATGGTCCTTGAAAGGGCGATAGTAGTACTGGTAGTGTGCTTCCTCCCTCTGCTCCTATATCAACCATGTGTCACGTGGCCTGACTGCTGCCTCCTTGGATAGCATGTCAGCAAGTGTGTTGCATTCCTCGAAGATAGTGCGGCTTCAGCAGCCACTCTTGACCTAGTCAGAGGAGGAGAGGGTGGCTGAAAATATGCTTTTCCGCACTTCTTCGGAGTCTCCAAGGCCGAGGATTTCTCTGCTGCTTCAGGGGCTGTGTGTTCCACTTCTTCATGTGTAGGGGAGTGCCTTGCTAGTGCTTAAGGATCCGTTGTAGGAATTGTCTACCCCTTGTTCTCGTTCCTTGCTTTCCCAATCAGGAGGAAGTCCATATAGAGGTTCCCCACTTTGTGGCAGTGTAAGCATCTAAATGGATCCCCTCGTAATCTAGGATCTGTGTTTGTGTGAAGTTCCTCCAACGCAGAGTAACATGCTCCTGTATCCCTTCTCTAATGTCTATATGGACTCAGATCCTCGCGAAAGCCATAATTATCATGGAGAGGTATGATTTGTCAAATTCCAGATAGGTACCGAGAAAGTTCCCTATGCGTCTGAATATGTCCTCAAACCAAAATTGTAGCGGCAGGCCAAGGAGACGAACCCATAGAGGCACAACCCTAATTGTTCCCTCTCTGGATCGAATAGGGGGCTCCATCTCCTCAACAACACAGGGGTCTGCTCTATATGCCAGAAAGATGACAATACCGAATTCGTATGCTCAGCTCGAGCAAAACACAGAGAAAACCATCCATGGACAAAGGTTTGAACGAAAGGTAGCTCGGCTAGGTGTTGTCCCCAAATTTCTGCCACCCATTATTTTAATCGTGCTATCGTATAGTTCCTTCCCCGAACTCTGCCAACCATGACTCGTTTGGAAATGTCCATGGCTTCGCCCCACTATATGTCTTCTTCCAAACTAACGACGACGTCCTATGCCCTCGATTTCAAGCACTTCTGTCTTTTTCCTGGCCTATGTCCCGCATCAGTGTCGTCTACCTGTGTTCCACTGTGAGGAGGGTTTGTAGGGTTAGGGTTTGAGGGGTTCAGACCAGGGTCAGAGGGGAAGGCATCCGAGAGGGGATGGACATTCATGAAACTTCCTGAAAGGGGAAATGATATCAGAGCTGAGAGGGGGAGACTTTGTGAGGAAAGCAGTGGCTTGCCGAGAGAAAAAGTAGAGGGATAATGGGATCTGGCGGAGGGGATGGAAACCAGAAGAGTAGGCGGTAATATCAAGGCCAATGCATCAGGCCACAAATTGAAGGGAGGTTGGCGATGGAGGAGGTATAGCAAAAGGCAGTTAGGAGGGTGGAACTGCGGGTAGAGTGATAACCGAGCACGAAGGCTCCGAGATAGAGGGTGGGGGAGCGATAGCCTCTATCAAGTATCTGTTGAACGGAAAACAACCCTCTGTGCTTAAATGAGGGGTGGTCCATATGGAGGCACCCTTGAGAGGGTCCTTCAAATAATCTATGAAATCTGAGTCCATGTCTTCCTCGGCTGTTATGCGCTAGCTTCCGGCGTAATCCGGGATAATCGTTGTTGTAGGAGACCAACTGCTGCAATGGAGATAGGTGAGGGCATGACGCGGTCACGGGGAATATCCTCAAGGCAACAAATGGGAAATGAGGGGGAGCGCAGTAAAGGCGTTCGGGAGTATGGCGCCAGGCGGGAGACAGTGCTAGTTTAGGTCGCGTAGGAGGGAGCTCTCGAAAAATGCAAAAAAACAAACCCTAACCCATGTCAAGGGTTTCGTCGCAACCTTTGCCTCATCGCTCCCATATATATATATATATATATATATATATATATTTCATTATTAAAGAAATGCCTTCACTAATACTTCCAAAATTTGGATATAAAAATAGATACTATCAAACAATTTTAAATAAATAGTAAAATTAAAAAAGACCTCAGCAGCACTCTATAATCTTCCAACAAAACCTACAGCCAATATAAATAACCCAAAATATTTGATCCAATTAAAATTAAACCTTAGCCAACAATATTTTACATATTTGGAAATAATAAAATATGAAATTTTGAGTATAGTATTACAAATAATATGAGATAAAATATGGAATTTTGAAAATAGAATTACAAATAAAAGGAGATGTCTCTTCTATGTCCATTGCTAGTAGTATTCTCTTCCCCTTGTAAATAAATATGAGCCAATTTTATATTCATTGCCTACTTAAGTTTTTAACACAATAAGTAGGAAGAAGATTTTCAAAGTGCAAGGGCCAATTGCCTTAAAAATAAATCAACAAGCCACAAAGTTGATAGGAACCAAAGCACGTGCTTTCTTGGATTATTAGGTTTTCAGAGGTTTTGTGGACTCAGAGGGAATGTAATAAAGTTTCAATCAACGACAATAATTAAACATATTGTCTACTAAAAGATGAAATACATTTTGATTTTAGTGCAAGTATCATTCTATGAACCTTACTACAGCCCATTCATTGCACCATTCAATCTCACAGAAGAATACGTGGCACTGGTGGTAGCCTAAATAAGTAGATGCAACTCCCCTCATACAGCGTTAGAAATTATTGTTACCTAATTTGGTCGGATGCAACTGGTCTCATCCAACGTTAGAAATTATAGTTACCCAATTCGGTCCTACTTGGTCGTACTGGTATTAAAAATATATATATATGAAAATTAGGGGATTGGATTTGGTTCGTACGACAGTATAAAAATCGGTACAGATTAATTCACGGATCATCTCATGGATTCACAATATAAAAAAAAGGTCATAAATATCCATTTCAAAGAGTCATAAATATTCTATGGTAGCGTCCAAATCCTGTGGGAGATGGACATAATTTGCACACAAATAGCATTTGAAAATTGGCATAAGAACTCGATTATTGGCTAACAAGATTTTGTATGATTTTTTCTCAACTCTACAAATTCCATGAATTAAATATACAGATATATATTCCATATTTATTTGGAATATGATCCACATGGGTTTGTGGTGCAATCGTGCAACTATCAAGGATCGAGACACAGAGATGATTAAACAGGACCGATCAGTGCACACACTACAATGAGAGAAATGATTGTTACTGTCGTGATTACGTGCCTAACAAATTGTGAGCACACATTTCAAAATCATCGTGGAATCGCTGGAAAATAGTGTAGTGCTACCATCATGCCACTATTTACGAGGCATGGCCCTATAAGGGGTTTAAAGTTAGAGCCAATAGCACTCCAAATAAATATGAATAAACTACAATAAATAAAAATATAAATTATAAAGTGTATAAATTATAAAGTTACACTTTATAAAAATTGAAAATTATTTATCAAGTTGACCAAAATAACAGGTAGTCAGCCAAAAAGACCAATGCGATGGCCGGCATAATAATATATAATATAAAAAGAAATATAATATATATAGTCTATATCATTTAGATTAATTTTCATAATATTATATATAATAATAATATAATCATAATAAAATGAATTGAGTTGTACTTAAAACTAGCATTTGTACCAGATGTTGCAAAGGAAATGTCGTAAGGCATAAAATGCAGAAATCCATTATCCATGTAGTGTGTGCATTATTCAAGAAGGTGGATCTCTATAAATTTGTTGCAAACATTTATGTTGTTGCAATGCTAATTTATTTAGAATCTACTACTACCTCCTCTTCTTGGAATATAATTGTAGATATGGGTCTCCTGATCTCTTGCAAACATTCTGGTCTGATGATTGTTATAGCTATGCATCCCATGAATACTATGGAGATTTTAATGCAAACCCCAAAGCATAATGAACAAAATTGATGCAACTATGAATTTTTCCAACCTTCAGTCCTCCTCTGATTGTGACCTCTAAGCCACATTTCAAGTTTACCAAAGCAAACCCCAAAGCATAATGAACAAAATTGACGCGGCTATGAATTTTTCCAACCTTCAGTCCTCATCTTATTTTGAACTTTGGCAAGAGACCTTTTAATAGTAGGCTAAAAGATTATTTTGAATGTCTTACAAGTCACAAGTGGGACAGGGGACTAGTTCATTATGGTATATGGGATCCAGAGAATTATCAAAATGGATTTACAATGCGGAGAAAAGATTTGCAGGAAGCTTGAAGCTTGAATTCAATGCCGAGGCCACATCATGTAAGAGTACGAAAGATATGTAATTGACAAGTTTAATATAATAGCCGATGAGGGGAGGTTCCCCTAGTTAACTTATGACACCAAATCAAGAGGTGAATTTAGACATTGTACTTCTACTTCCTTGAAAAGCTTGTATGGAGATGAGATTGATGCATGATTAGGTTATTTTTCCTTCTCAACTCTGTATGTGGAATTGGGTTTTCTAGCTTTGAATAATGAGGCAAGGGAAGTTTTCATGAATTGTAGATTGTAGGTTATTTTAGGAATAAAGACATTTCTGATTGAGAAATGACTGTGTTATGTTTGATTGAATTACACATCATTGAGACTTTACTAAAACATCCAATAATATTAACATTTATTAGAATTCTGATGATTTGCCTTATTTTGGAGTGACTCCAAAATGCTACACCTGATCATTGTTCACAGTGTATTGGACCATAGTCTTTGATAAAATTGCTTTACAACTCATGCTGCTGCTACTGCCTCTTTAATTCTTTTCATTTGCAAATTGCACCATTTAAGCTCAGCGATATTCTGGTGATGGAACATATAAATTTTACTATACAATCCTCCCTGCGACCATCTCTAAATCCTGCAGGCAGTGAGCAAGGCTCCCCACACCCCACCATTTAAGCTTAGCCATATTCTAGTGATGGAACATATAAATTTTACTGTACAATCCTCCCTGCTACCATCTCTGAATCCTACAGGCACTGAGCAAGGCTACCCACACCCGAAAATCAATTTTGAAGGGAATCTTTTTAATAACGGCATGTGCATCATAACAAGAAGATCAACCATACAGGCATAATGATATAGCCCAGGTGTGATACAGTAAGAACAAACTGGCAATATCATTTCAGCTAAATTTGGTGAGCTCAGAGGTGTGTTTGCCTCTCAAGCCCAATTATTGATGCTCTAGAATCTGAATTGGGCAAAACTTACTGATCCGATGTTGTAAAGTTGATGATCGTTGAGAAAAGATCCATAAAGATAAGAACAAACTTCATGATTCAATGGGACCAAAATCCACATAGTCCAAGTAACCTATCTATCATTCAAAAAGGATTTTTATTCAGATAACTGAATATTGTCCAAGTAAACTTATCATTATCATTCAAGAAGATTTTTTCAGAGAAGGGAAAGCGCTGCAAAACAAGTAATTCGTTTTCAAGCCATTATAAATATGTCTGTCCAGAACAGTTGGTTAATCATGTTCTTTTTTTTAATTCTGATCACACAAACACAAACAAACCATGTAAGAGCTTCTGCAGTGATATCCAAGATGCAGAAGAAGACCAAACATATTATAAACATTGCACATTTTTGAAATTTTAGCAAACAGGAAGAGTTATGAAGTTTTTCTTCATGACAAGATATATTATTTTGTACATAGAAGGTACATCAAAAGTTAATTCAACAGTCAAAATACAAATTTGACTATAAGAGTAGTTCTTCAGTCAAGTAGTTGAAATTGGCTAGCTTTGAGGCAAAAACCCTACAGACAATGTCTGGTAGGCATGCTTTTGAAACTTTTGAAAGCCAAGTTTTAACAAAAAATGTAGATTTTCTTTCCAATAACAATAATTTGCACCATGCTTCTGCACTACACACCCCATTTTCCATCAACACCTTCGGCAAGATGAACTACTAAAGCATAGTAACTGCATGCTGCCATGTTTTCAGGTTTGAGTATTTACATATATGTACACCCAATGCGGAATGGCATAATTTTATAGCACAAGGATTTTTGCTAACTAAACTGCAATAGAAAAACAAGAAAGTGCCTTCTCTCAAGAACACAGTCTCCTATCAAGGGAAGTCACTTGGAAAGGGATCACTCACATTTGCATACAGAAGGAAAAGCAAGAAAATAAAATGATGTACAACAAATGGCCATAATTGATGGATAAAGTTTCCACAGTGCCTAGGAGGCCCATCTCAAGGAGTATCAAGAATCAGATGATCCAACGGCAGCCATGTCATAAACTTGAAAGGGATTTGTTTCAACACCATAGTCCATCAAAGGTCTGTCTTCCAAATGATCATCATGGTCATACACAAAATCAAGAATCTCAATTTGTCCCTTCCTAATGTAATCCCAGATAAATTCTAGACGATTTACATACTTCAGTTTCCAGTATAAACTGCATAACACATCAAAAACTGCATGAGCACATCTGCAACAATTAGTTCTAATGAATTATTTGAATCAAAATGCAAACTCACCTTAATACTCACCCTGCACTCAAGAAGAAACGGCCAAGGGTTGCAAAAAACAGTCTTGACTGAAGCCCTGGATGTAGGAAATACACCACCTGAAGCCTTTCCTTAAAAGCTGAAGGAAGTTATTCATAGATCAACCACAAAGTAGACACACCGAGGCAGTTTTCACTCCTTTGAACAGAGGTATGAATGTAAACAAGACAGTAAGGCCCTTCAGGTATTTCATTTGAGATCTTATTGTAAACATATTTCTGTAGCCTACAAGAGGAGCTGCAGACATAAATATAAACTTCATCTCGTAGTGGAAGGTGTGGATAATCTGAAAATGGAGATATATGGTAGATTCCAAATTTTTATTCCTGATTTATTTAGCATGCTTCAAAAAAAAAATATTGTTCATATAAAAGGAAAACATCCCAATCTGAACTGAATTGAAATAGCAAACATGGAATGGCAACAGGTTCAATGGAGCAATCAGTTAATAGACAGATCTCAACCACTAACAATCCACTTTGGAAACAAACCACCTTAACGCAATAAATAATTCTACTGAATTTTTAATGTGCCAACCAATTGGTAAAAAACATTGAGCTACAAGAGGTGCCATTACCAGACAACTTAATAAACTTATCAAACACAATAATCCTTTTGTAGTATCGATTAATAACCATAAAAACTAAAACCTTAAAAGTCTACTCTGGAAATTTCAAGATGGCTCAGGGGTCACTACAATATAGTTGTATCCTTGTGGTAAAATGGAAAATTGAATTGTTCATTGATTTCAATATGGCTCAAGGGTCACTACAATATAGTTGTATCCTCATGGAAAAATGGAAAATGAAATTGTTCATCGATGGCATGGAATTGAAATAGTGCTGGTCTAGGTTGAAGATATGGCACAGTGCTTGGATATAGATACAAAGAAGAAAGAGGAAGAATATATTGCAAAAATGTTAAACAAGACCTTATATTATTATGCACGCAGAAAATAAAACCGCAAGCATAACAATTCTAGGAGAATTTATGCAGTGGCAACTGCAATAGATGTAGAGATGAAGATACAAAGGGAGAAAGAGGGGAAGAGGAAAAACCAAATTCTATGTATTAGAGATGGAAGAAAACTCTTAGCCCAACACCAATAATTTCTTCACTCTACAAGCAATACGAACTCTTAAATATATTCTTCTGTCCAATATGATGTCTTAAATATATCCTACTGTCTGAAGCATACTTTTCATAATATGATCTTACCCTATGCCTTTCATGGCTTTCCTCTAGTTTAGTGTGCATGCTCCTGCAAGATGGACTTGATATAGGCATATAGGCTGTAATTTATGTTTGGATCTACACCTTACCATTCCAAAAAAATGAATACAATTTTTTTTTGATAACCACCTAAAATACTTTTAGAAATTTTTTGTTAAAGTCTACAAAAAAAACTAGGATTCCTTCGGAGAACTTCTCACCTAGGACTCATGGTGAAGCCAACTTCTTGGGTAAGCCATGATTTATTCAATTATGTTTGATCTAAACTTTTTGAAAATATTGGAGACCATTGAATAATTTTTTATGTAGTGGGATGGTGATTTAGAGTGCACTTGTTTTGAATTTATTTCTGTTAAAGTGAACACACTAATTTCTTACATGATATTTAATTTTTTTATTGCTATTATCTTTGGATATCTAATCCCAACCATTCCAAATTTATTTGCTATTATTGACAAATCAAAAATGAAATTTCATTGACAACTGAATCCCCTTCAGCAGTATAACTATCAGATCCCCCTTCCTCTCCCCCTCCCCCTAAAAAAAAGAGTGTAAGAGTTGGACTTGGACTTCGTGGAAACTCAAAAGTATAGCAAATATTTGGCAACAGGTCAATAGAGGCTTGCCTAGAGCGTAAGAGTTGGACTTGGACTTGGCGAAAACTCAGAAAAAGTTGAGCAAAAACTCGGCAACACAAGTCAACAAAGGCTTGCCTGGTTGGTAAAAGTAAGGTGCCGTTATGCCCCACCAGGTTTCAAGTGTCCATGGCAACATCTTTCCTCCTTGGGTACCTTGTATTTGTGTTTGAGGTTGGATTCAGGTGCAAGTCTTGGGCAACTTTGGTGGAATACATAACCCCTCACGAGTCACTGGAAGCTTCTTAGATAAAAAAATCCCAATTCGAATGTTACAAGCTAGCTACAACAATTGCAATACTCCCAGATTCGGAAGGGAGAACTTGCTGCACTGGGATAGAAGGAAACTACTCACACATAACAATCAAAATGAAGAAACCTCTGCAAAAGAAATCACTCGAAGGGAGAGCTTTTATTTTGGCATTTGTATTTGGCTCAAAAACAACATTTTAAATGGAGAAAGATTCAACCATGAAAAGAACATAGTGAACTTAGAAAAATACAAAAAGCACTACTACAAAGGAAAAAGGATAAATACCAGTTACACATACAAAGTTTTAGGTCTTCTCAACTTTTCCTCAGTCCTAGCAATTGGGTTTACTAATTTGAGGGAAAATATTTCTTGTAATAGGCACGTTTGATCAACAATTGAGGTGTTGGGCATTTCATTTTTCTAGACATTTTTGTATAGCAAACTCCTCACCTTTCCGTGTTCTAGTTTTCCGACCACTCCTCACCTTTCCATGTTGTAGTTTTCCAACCACCACGTCCACTGCATGTGAAGGAACTCATGGCAACTTGTCACCTAGGACTCATTATGGTGCAGTCAACTTCTTGATTAATCCATGATTTAATTAAATTATGTTTGTGGTATGGTAATTTAGAGTGCACTTGTTTTGAATTTACTTTTGTTAAGGTGTGTACACTAATTTCTTACATGATATTTAATTTTGTTATTGCTATTATCTTTAGATATTTAATTAGTTTGTATTGCGGGCTAATGAAATTGAAGTTTTATGTAGGAACATTTAGTTGATTGAGGCACCCCCAGGAGACTGGAAAACAAAATTCTAAATGGAGAGACTTTCAACCATGACAAGGTTGACTATCGGAAAGTGTCATGCAAGTTTGTGGAAAACAAAATTCTAAATGGAGAGACTTTCAACCATGACAAGGTTGACTATCGGAAAGTGTCATGCAAGTTTGTGGAAAACAATATTCTAAATGAAAATACTTTCAACCATGACGGGGTTGATTGTCTAAAAGTGTCATGCAGGTTTGTGGAAAACAACATTCTAAATGGAGAGACTTTCAACCATGACATGGTTGACTGTCTAAAAGCATCATGCAGATTTGCATGATAACATGTATTAGAATGGATATTCTCACAATTATACCTATTGACATTGAATTTGTGGTTTTTACTGTATAAAATATTTTTGAGCCAACACATTAAAACTTATTAATGTTCAACAAATAACCACAAAAACATAAAACATTTCAAGTTAAGATAAGATAAACATATTAATGTTCAAGAAATGCTCACAAAACAATACAATGCAGTAGTGAGAAAACAACCAGTAAGAATATGCCAAAAAGCATGCATATCAAGGCAGATACCTAATGACAAAAAGCTGAAGGTAAACTATTAAAAAAAAACACATGAACTATCATCACACTGACAACAGTTTGAATAGATTTAACAGGTGGACAGTCTTTCAGGTTGATTGTCTAAAAGTGTCATGCAGATTTGTGGAAAACAACATTCTAAATGGAGAGACTTTCAACCATGACATGGTTGACTGTCTAAAAGCATCATGCAGATTTGCGTGATAACATGTATTAGAATGGATATTCTCACAATTATACCTATTGACATTGAATATGTGGTTTTTACTGTATAAAATATTTTTGAACCAACACATTAAACTTATTAATGTTCAACAAATAACCACAAAAACATAAAACATATCAAGTTAAGATAAGATAAACATATTAATGTTCAAGAAATGCTCACAAAACAGTACAATGCAGTAGTGAGAAAACAACCAGTAAGAAGATGCCAAAAAGCATGCATATCAAGGTAGATACCTAATGACAAAAAGCAAGAAACTATAAACGAACTATCAGAGCTAAGGTAAACTATTAAAAAAAATACATAAACTATCATCACACTGACAACAGTTTGAATAGATTTAACAGGTGGACAATCTTTCAGACTCAAGTCATCAATGACGTTCCTTCCTGTTAATGATGTTCCTTTCTCCAACTCCCTAGAATCATCCAATTTGTTAAGAATACAGTGTTATTTAATTTTCGTGCTTTGAATCAAATGACATGCAAAATACACATGAATGTTCTAGAGAATGGCTTTGACACTTCCTTTCAAGAAAGAGGAAAAGAGCTCACAAGCATGTAAATGCATTACGACACATCACAAGTTCAGATCGCCAGTTAATGTAGTTCATGGGAAGCAAAAATAAGAATCCCAGGCACCAGAAATACATAGCTTAATACAAAGGGCATGCAAATCCCATCATATCATGTGAAATACTAATGATAATGATGAATATAAGAAGTTACAAATAGTACAACGTACTACTTATCTACAAATAACAAAAATAAGAATCCCAGGCAGCACAAGAAATACATAGCTTAATACAAAGGGCATGCAAATCCCATCTTACACATGTCCATGTCATGTGAAATACTAATGATAATGTGTCATGTGAAATACTAATGATAATGATGAATATAATAAGTTACAAATAGTACAACGTACTATTTATCTACTACAGAGATGAATGCCCTAATCCATATGATAGTTATATGTTGCCCTAATCCCTGGTGTATCATCTTTAACATACAATTATCACATGCAAATTAGGCTAAAGGCTTATCTGAACAGATAATAAACAAAAATTGCATAATATTTCACAGTATTTCACTGGGATAATAAACAAATATTTCATATCCATGTGGAATTAATTAAGCAAAAGATTTATATACACTTTCAAATAATAGGGAACATTTTGAATACACAAATATGGGATTATACAATGATGAATCTAATGTGGAAAGTTATATGTTCATTTCTGAAAGAGAAAGTGAACACGCACAAGAAACAAAGATGGAATGTTGCTTATAATTCCCAACTATTAGAAAAGAGTTATTGCTCTTATCGTATTAATGTACCTGCAATCCAGGTTGTTTATGTGAAGAATACAATATGACTCATAGAGGCAAATGAATATGTAACTATCTACATAATACTGAAAACACGTCTATTCATCTGCACAACACCCTGTACAGACATTTTTAATCTTCTGGTGACCTAATTTACAGACCCCATCAATGAAATACAATAATACTATTCATGCTTTCTAGACGAGGAATCAATCTCATCTAAACAAAAGGCAGAAAGCATAATACTAGCATATTTTTCCAGATGAAGATCGATATCATCTAAACAAATAGATAGGAAAGAATGGCACTTGTCTTGGTGTGATAGTATGAAAAAATATATGTGTGTTTCAAAAGAAAGGTCTCATACATTCATTGATTTGTCCTGCTTGGGGAATGAGGAGGTGAAGGACCTGAAGGTGAAATGCTTGGAGGAGGTATTGGTACTCCAAATACTTGTGGTTGTGTTTGGATATCTTGACGACCCCTCGCTCTGCCAAGAAAGTAACAGCACACACAAATGGCAATAACAAGAATGACAAATGGGGTGGAGATCACCAAAGTGAAAGACATAAAGAAGATGCAGTTGAGAAAAACTTGAATATATAATTGTATCTCGTTTACGAGTGCTCTCCCTTCCCTACACAATCCAACAAGATTAATAAGACCTTACTGCAAAAAACTGTTAGCATATTTATCCCAATCAATGAACATAAAAGAAGATCCTCTCCAATCAGTCAATAATCTTGTGAAAAGATTATTCCCATGAACAACCATATTCCCTAGAAAGGCAAGAAACTATTCAAACGAAAACCCAATAATCTTGCACACATACAATTTCTTCCTTCCATAAGACTCTACGTTTTTCCTTTTTTTTGCTTCATACTTTTAAACATGATCTATTCCATTCAGCGAATAAAAAAATTCCTACAAGAACCTTACATCATACAATTCCTTTATTCATGTTCTTATGAGGCAAAGGAGGTCTAGATTAAGATACAAGGCCATTTTACAGCTATTTCTTGTCACAACTCTACTAAGGGAAGTCATGAGCATTTCAAATCTGTCTAGAGTGCCTAACCAGATATCGACTCCCCACTTCCTTTGGTGACAGAGATTACCAGAATGCCTGAAGATTTACCCAAATAAGCGGTAACTAAGATTCATGAATTATCCATTCTAGAATCCATAGTTATTCAACAACAGCTCATTAGATTCACTTAAGAAATGGCTGTGAAAAGCTAGATGTATGAACAGAATAAGGTAAGGGGAATTCTATTTTCATGTAATTATGGCAGCTTGTAGTCTTTGAATGGATGACAACTGAATCCGCTTCAGCAGTATAACTATCAGATCCCCCTTCCTCTCCCCCTCCCCCCTAAAAAAAAGAGTGTAAGAGTTGGACTTGGACTTCGTGGAAACTCAAAAGTTTAGCAAATATTTGGCAACAGGTCAACAGAGGCTTGCCTAGAGCGTAAGAGTTGGACTTGGACTTGGCGAAAACTCAGAAAAAGTTGAGCAAAAACTCGGCAACACAGGTCAACAGAGGCTTGCCTGGTTGATAAAAGTAAGGTGCCGTTATGCCCCACCAGGTTTCAAGTGTCCATGGCAACGTCTTTCCTCCTTGGGTACCTTGTATTTGTGTTTGAGGTTGGATTCAGGTGCAAGTCTTGGGAAACTTTGGTGGAATACGTAACCCCTCACGAGCCACTGGCAGCTTCTTAGATAAAAAAATCCCAATTCGAATGTTACAAGCTAGCTACAACAATTGCAATACTCCCAGATTCGGAAGGGAGAACTTGCTGCACTGGGATAGAAGGAAACTGCTCACACATAACAATCAAAACGAAGAAACCTCTGCAAAAGAAATCACTCGAAGGGAGAGCTTTTATTTTGGCATTTGTATTTAACGCGATGAGTGTGTCCATTGCCCTGTGAGTTGAATAACCAGCAAGTTAATTGTGGTCAAGGTCTGACCTGAATTTTTTTGTCGGTCCGTCTTGGTGTTGGTTAGTATGACTGGCTAAAACTTGAAACTTTGACCCCAGGGGTTGGATACATTTGAAAAGAACTCAGATCATTAGAATTTTCAAAACAGGGCTTCAAACAGGGCTTTTAAAGAATAAATAAATACTATGATATATTTAATGAACAATAAATAAAATACTATGATATATTTAGTGAACACCCTCTCCGACAACGAACCCTGCAAAAGAAAATCCAGCAACAATCTTATATCCATGCAATTCCCTCCTCAAGGGAGCATACTTTTGTCCTTCGCTTTTATTCTTAGATTTTATTTAATAAACACAACCCTCCCTGATCAGGAAATCAACATTTCAAAAAAACCCAACAACAATACTAAATTCACATAATTCCTTTCCCTAACAAACCAAAATGTCTTCTTCTGTTGATGAACAAGGAAAAATCATCCTCAGAAAACCCATAACTGCCCCCAACAAGAGAATTACTGTTAGAAATACAAACTATTCACTGATCTCATCCAATCAATATACCGCTCTGATCGCATCCTTTTCCAAGCCATAAAACCTTGATTTCTTTTAATCAAGAAGCACATAAATTATGCACATCAATAAAAACATGGCACTATTGAACAACAAATTCCTACTATTCCTTAAAATTTCGTTCATACAGACTGAAAAATACACAGCTGACATGAATTCCTTTCCCTAACAAACCAAAATGTCTTCTTTTGTTGATGAACAAGGAACAATCATCCTCAGAAAACCCATAACTGCCCCCAACAAGAGAATTACTGTTAGAAATACAAACTATTCACTGATCTCATCCAATCAATATACCGCTCTGATCGCATCCTTTTCCAAGCCATAAAACCTTGATTTCTTTTAATCAAGAAGCACATAAATTATGCACATCAATAAAAACATGGCACTATTGAACAACAAATTCCTACTATTCCTTAAAATTTCGTTTGATGTACGCTTTGCAGTGGAGGGACCTATGCGGGCAGCAGCAGCTGCTGCTGCTTTCAACTTATTGGCTTTCTTGAACTTTTGTGTATGTTCCCCAAGTATGGTCCAATAATATTCCTCTGATATGTGCTTCTCAAAGTCATCATCATCTTCATCATTGTTGTTTGCATCTTTCCGTGCAGATGAGTTATAACCAGCCTCTGGTTCAACATGGTACCGCTTTCTTTTTAAAGCCATCTCTGATGGTAAATCAGATGGCCTCTCAGCCCGACCACCATTTATTTGTGCAAGCACTGTGTCATAACCTGCTTCATTAAAGTCAAAAGAAACAGAGCAGAATGATCAGAGATGTTAATCAAATTATCCCAACCCAACCACTGTTACATTGTTGTTAAACAAGCAAGTAAAGAAATTTCATACAATGATCTCTACCTAGTTATGATGGACAAAAACAAGGGAAGCCCAAAAACACCCCAATAGATTTCTATAATTCAAAGTAACAAATCAACATCATCTTTATGGCACCTTTAATTCCATTACTCTCATCTTGAATACAGCCATTGGAAATTCAATACCAGAAACAGGGACCTTTCATGAGGGAGAAGGTGGCGTTATTCTTCCGGATAGCTAGAAAACTAAACAATCAAGGCTAACTAATCAGCACTCACAAAATAAATACAACATACAATCGTAGCATTATATAAAAAAAACTACTTCACAGACCCAGATTGTTGATAAAGCAGTTTAATGGACACTACTTTGGATCATCTATTTTGTAATTGGATACCCATTCAGAAAATATGTTAAGGTAATAAACAACATGGCACAATTATAAAATCCTGACACTAAGATTTTAAACTTTTCAGATAAACTATGACAATGAATAGAATGGTTTGACAATAAGGTGTGATCCAAAGATTCAAAGATTATGATGTCCAATACTTTCAAAGTATTGTGACCTCAATCCTTCTACTATGATGTGCTTCCAATTCTGATTGTTGGGCTGGGTCTTGATGTAATCTATGGCCTCATCAACAATTTTTCCTTTGTCCACCTGAGAAACAAATACTTCAACAATTCAGTGTCTAGAAAATTAGGTTTGATAATAACAGCCTCTATTTGTATGTGTTTGTTTCAGACTATTAAAACTAACATGTAAGCTAGCTTTCTACTTCAACTGGACTAAATTTAGGGCACTATCCTACTCTCCCTCGCGTTCAAGATTGGCAACTTGGAGGTGCATATCAGGACCTAGGGTGAAATGGGTTCTGTGTTAGTGATGGTGGCCTAGCCAATCCACCCATGTAAGTTAGCTGGCATGGTTTTTACAGCACCAGAACTAAATGCAGCGAACCCTTCAACCTTTCTTCCTGTCCAACCTTGAAAAGTCGGAGTGCAGACCCTGGGGTGTGATTGGTTTTTTCCAGCGAGGATGGCCTAATCAGTCCACCTACGAAAGTTAGATGGCATGCTTGCTAGAGCACTAGAATTATTAAATGCAGGGGTTGACTTTTCAATCCGTCCCATCTGTCTATGTCTTTTGGATTCAATTTTACATGGATGGTGTAATATTATTTGACTGACTGAGTTTGTTTGTCTCTGTAATATTAAATAATATTACCAAGGTGTAGCCTACGATTAAAAGACCAGATTATGTTCAAATTGTAGGTGCTTGTTTATATTTTGGTTGGTTAGAAGGGGATTACTGTCTTTTTTTCCTTCGCTCATTGTGCTTGAGAGCAGGCGAAATCCCATGATTTCTGTTGTAGGAAGATTCATCTGCATTTTAGAATCCTAACATCTAATCACAGCAATGTAAACTTTCAGCCCTTTATTCCAAGTGAGGGGAAGGGGAGTTTAGATTGAGATTTGGAGCCTCCACCTTTTCTGCACCATTTGTTTAAAATCATAACCAACCTTTAAGCAGCCTCAGTTGACAGTGGTCTTATGCTTATATCACTTGAGATGTCTTTCAATAACTATTGTTTTAAAGATAACTGGACTGTATCATTTATATAAAACTATTCTAATTACTCATCGTCTGTAGTTTACTGCTTCCACCAATTTTCGCTCATGCGTATTCTTCAAAGTTCAATCAAATACACCTGTGATGCAGATCTCTGGGATTGTTCGCTCATGGTTCTTGGCTGACCATATATTTATTTTAAACTATGGTTTGTTGGGTAGGAAACAAATATCCCCAAGTATATACCTGATTGCTGTTCTTGGCACTTTAGGTTGAGAAACTTGGGGATGTGAGACGAAGGGACCTTTATATATCATTTTCGTTTTTTGCACAGAAATTGTGCATGTATCACTATTGGAACTCAGCTCCTGTTTCTTATTTGAAATGTGTTGAATAATGTTGGATAAAGAATCCATCCTTGGATAAAATAAAATAAAATAACCCTAAAGAATTCCTTGCAAATTCTGAATCATTACATTCAAGGAAAATGTAAATTAATGACCTTGACTGTGGAGGATCTGAATCTGGCATCCTCGTTCATAATCTAGTCCGTCCTCTGTCCGTAAGGGGCTTTTCCTTCATAAAACACGAGAAATTTCTTTTGATCGATGCATTGAAGCTGCTCGTTGCGAATTGCCTTGTCTGAACCAGTGGCCGCCTTGGATCTTTTTCTTCAGATAGAAGCCAACCAGTTCCTCTTCCGTTGCAATTTTACATAAACACCAGATCAATTACAGCCAAAATTGAACCCCAATTACAGCAAAACCCCGAATTTAAATAATAATGAAATTTGCAAAAACCTTGAAAATTCACAGACAATGTGCCAAACGTCGTGAACCACCAGGAAAAAAATTTATAATTTAACAAAACCGAGAATATGCCCACACAACTGAATAACATAATACTGAGTAAACCCAATTTCATCCCAACAACAATAGAACAGAACCCCAAACTGGATCTCGAACGAGCTATAAAAAAGTTGTACCTTTGACAGGGCGCCTGCATGATAATTTTTCGCTGAAACCCTCGGAAATTCAGCGGCGGAGGGTCTGTATTTCGTTTGGGAATCGAACCGGTGAACAGCGGGTAGTCAATAATGAACACAGAGCGCAGGAGGACTCGGAGTGCAGTGCATGCTTGCCAGATGCCAGATGCGATGCGCAGCGAGGGATAATGAATCGAACACTTCGAATCAAACGGTGAATATTAATTCCATCGTCTAACAACGAAATCAATGGCGCAGGAAGGTACATAGTGGCACTGGAGGGGAGTTCTTCCCAGAGGAACGCCTTATGGCATAATTAGAGAAAAAGGTATTGAAATAGATTTAATTTATATATATGAGTACGTATAATACAATACTTATATGCACTGAAATTTTAGACATTTTTTCCCCAATTATGTTTAACCTAAGCTGGGAAAAACTTCAATGTTGAATAGAAGGATGATCTTCTCAAAAGAGGAATGTTACTTCGAAGAATGTGCCAGAGTTCATCGATTTTTTATGGCTCATGGCATACTTTATTCCCCCCACAATTGTCTCTCGTCCTCAACCTCTCCCCTTGAGGTTTGAAAAACCCTATAAGAACTCTTAGAATCCTTGCTACATGATTTCTACCACGTAATGGTGGAAATTAAACCCCTAATGTTACTTTTAAAATTTCTAAATCCCATGTCCCCGACAATAAAAATATCAAAGGGGAAATGATGTTGTTTCTCCTTATGAATTCATACAATTAAACTTCTAATAAAAGCCAACAACCATTATTACACAATTAAAGGTACTAGCTTCTCTATTACTACAATCTATTTATCTTGAAACGAATACCTATCCCTTAGGCTCACTCACTTTCTTTAGTAAACTTAAGTTTCATTCTTCCATGCAATTGAAAATACTACAAATTTTATCACTGTGATCAATTCAACTTGAAACCAATATCTATTCATTAATCCACTCACTTTTTTAGTAAACTTTCTTTTATTCTTCTGCTATTACATTATATAAATAATTAACTTGTAAATATACTTCTTTACCAAAAAAGGATTGATATTTGTTAGTTGGTGAGAATGGTTGGCATAACTTGTGAATATTATTCTAATAGAAGTAAAATATCATCGAAAAGGGCATTCTAATGCATTGTATATTCTTACTCATTTATCATTTCATGATGATCTCCACCTCTTCCACTATTAGGTCATTTTAGACATGTTTCCTTTGTGGTGCATACCTAAATTCCAAGTATGGCTCTTAATAATCTAGTTAATGGGGATGATTTTTTATTTTTTTAGGGTGTGAATTTAATATTTACATATGGTAACTCACCCATATCCTAATCATGTTTGAATATTACCAAATCCGAAATTTATGGAGCCATATTTCATAGTTCTTTTAAACATAGTTCTCTCAAGCTCGCTAGAATACTCTACCAAAAAATTAGGATATTGTTTACATCAAATAATTTTAAGAAAGTTACAATTGTCATAGAATATTTCTTGCATCAAATAATTTATAAAAAATAAGGATTGTTTCATTATCAAGTTGGAAGGTAGTTACGCTAGCATTATTTTCCTACATTATCTGTAGAATTCCTGCAGAAACTCCGATAGATCTATAATTCTAGTTAAATTAAACACAAGTAATTTGTTGATATTCAAGAGAGGAGAGAAATAATTTTATCCATAAAATCAATGTATTAAATTAATGGACAATAATAATACATGAGCAACCAAACCTCTAATCCCAATGGGAGGTGGTTATATAGAAATTGTCGAATCTAGAAAACTAGGAAAAAACTAGTAAAAAACTAGAGAAGGCTAAAAAAAGCTAAAAGGAGGCCTAAAATAGCAACAATGACTCAAGACAACCTATGCCAACTATCAGCCATGAGAAAAGCATGAGGAGGGGAGCATTTCCCAAGGAAGGAAACTTCAAAACATGCTAAAATGGTCCGGAGGACCAAATGCCTTGATTTAAGGGGGAATCTTCCTGTGGGGTGCCAATCCTCAAATAACTCAAGTGGATGAGGTGTGGTTAGGTGTGAACATGCACTTAGATGTATAAATGGTTTAGGAAAGTGGTTGGACCAATATTTCCATAATATTAAGCCTTTAAATGCAAAAAACAAAGGAAAGTTAGTCTACCAAGCTAGTTTACTAAAAACCAAGTGTGAACATGATTTTTAGTGCATGTGGCTAATTCAAGGATACTTAGGCTAAAAAATAAATGTAGATGTTAGGATTATATTCCAACACCCCCCCCTTCATTCTAACTCACTTATCTAAACTGAGTCCCAACCAAGATGCCATGTTAGTTACTCAGGTACAATAAATAAAATATCCTCATAAAATGAAGAAAGAGGGAAAACCTCATGGGAACCCCCCCCCCCCCCCCCCCCCCCCCCCCCCCCCCCAACAAAAAAAAAAAGAGGAAAAAAGGGCTAAGTGGACAGAAGGGCCTACTTAGCTATCTCCACCACTCTAAGCATAACTCTCAGTTCTGAAAATTTCTTTTCAGTGAAAGACTTGGTGAAGATGTCTGCAACCTGCTACTCAGTGGGGCAGTACTGCAGTGATATGACTTAGTCACAGATCAGCTTGCAGATGTAATGCATGTGAATCTCGATGTGCTTGGTCCTCTCCCTCTGAAATGGATCAATCCATATCTGAATGGACCCCTGATTGTCACAAAATATGACATTCGGAAGTGGATACTAAATACCAAACTCGGAGAGAAGCCTCTGCAACCAAACATCTTGTGTAGCTGCATTCACTCCACCTCTATACTCTGCCTCTGCTATAGATAAAGAAATCGTGGATTTCTTCTTGCTAGACCAGAAAAAAGGTCCAGAAACAAAGTTGAAAACATAACCAGATGTGGAATCGCAGTCTATACCATCTCCAGCCCAATTAGAATTTGTGTACCCAATCAGTGAAAGTGGGCAATTTGCAGCATAAAAGATACCAAAACTGGAAGTACCTTTCACTTATCTATGTATTCTCTTTGCAGCTTTCTAGTGAAGCTCATGGGCTCCTGCATATATCTGGAGCAAAATCCTACTACAAAATATACATCAAGTCGGGTGTGCATAAGATACAACAAACTCCCAACCAACTATCAATACAGTGCACTGTCCACCAAAGGTGCAGTACCCTCATCCTTAAAATCTGATCCCCGAAAGAAAGGGAGATGTTGATGGCTTGCATTCTGTCATTTGAAAGTGGACAAGTAGATCTGATGCATACTTAGACTATGCCATCTTGATCCCTGAAGTAGACTGAGAAACATCAAGACCAAGAAAGTAGTGCAACAGTCCCAAATCTGTCATGGAAAATCGATCGTGCAATGCTGATTTTGCTAAATCAATAGTTGAGGTAAGGTTATCTCTCATCAGTAAATCATCTACATAAAGTACCATCAGAAAAATGGAATCATCATGTTGCCGCAAATAAACATTCTAATCATATTTTCATCGAATGAATTTAATGGAAAGCAGGAAAGAATCCATCTTTGCATACCAAGCTCTAGGAGGCTGTTTTAGGCCATACAAAGATTTCTTTAATCTGCAAATGAGGGAAGAGTTATGAATGTATCCTTGTGGCTGCTCCATATGTATCTCCTCCTTGAGATCTCCATGAAGAAATGCACTCTCACATCCATGTGATGAACTTCCCATCTACGAGAAGCAATAATTCTTAAACTAGTCGAATCGAGTCCATTTTTGCAATAGGTGTAAATGTCTTTGTCTAGTCTATGCCATGTACATGTGAGTATCCTTTTGCAACAAGTCGAGCTTTATACTTGTTGATCTCACCATCTATAGCAATATTTTTTCGATAGATCCATTGTCATTGAATAAGCTTTCTTCCTTTCAGAAGTGAAACCAAGTCCCATGTGTTGTTTTCCATGAGAGCAGAGTACTCTTCATCCATGGCAACCTCCCAAAGCGGGTTTACAAAAACCTCAGAGTGTGACTGTGGATCTAAACCAAGTGTCATATAGAAATTAATGGGAAGCAATGGTTCGGTGGCAGCCAAGGCTTGAGGAGCCCCAAAAAACTGCGACCTAGTCCTTCTCGCATCCGCATGATCACCGACTAGTTCACTCGCATCTTGCAGGGTTTTCTCTGCTCAAGTTGGTAGCTGAGTTGGAGCAGCCATGACCTGCTCCTTTTCCTAGGAATCAGACCCAAGAGGCTTCTCTGATGGCTGCTATGAAATGCTCGAAGAATTTTCGGACTCCTCCTCATCAGTGGCAACAAGTGGTTCCTCGGCAGGGTCTGCTAAAAAATCATGGAGTGATTCTTCTTCTAACTTCACACTTTGAGCTACAAGGAACTTTTTAGTATGAGAGTCCATCATTCTATATCCTTTGACACTGTCAAGATATCCAACAAATATACATTCAACACTTTCAGGCTCCAAAGCCTTCCTCTTATCTGTCGGAATGTGAGCCCATGCTCATGAACCAAAAATGCGAAAGTGCGACACTTTCAGTTTCTTACCGGTCCAACATTCAAATGGAGTGGTGCATTTGAGTGCTTTGTGAGGAATGCAATTCTAAATGTATGATGCATAATTAATAGCTTCAGCCCATAGCTTAGGAGCTAATGATTTGGACAGTAGCATACAATTGGCCATCTCTTTTAATGACCGGTTTTCCCTCTCCGTGACACCATTCTGCTGTGGTGTATATGGCATTATGCATTGTAGCTGTATACCTGCATCAATTCAAAGTTGCTTCACATCTTTGTTGACATACTCCCCCCCATTATCAATATGGAGTATCTTAATCTTACACCCATACTCATTCTCAGCAAGTGATTTAAATTATATAACACATTCAAATACTTTCGATTTTAATTTCAGAAAAATACCCAAGTAAAGCAAGAGGAATAATCTATGAAGGTGGGTACATATCGAGCCTTACAGATTGAAGGCTGAGGGAATGGGCCTGTGATGTCACTGTGAATCAGCCCAAGAGGTGAAGAAGTTCTCTGTGCCTTCCCTTTTTCAAACTTTTGCTCCGGATGCTTGCCAAGAAAGCATCCTTGACATACACCGCTTGTGAATTTAATAGCAGGCAATCCTTCTACCATGTTTTCCTTGCTAAGTTGATGCAAATACTTATAGTTTAGATGGACAAATCTTTCATGCCATAACCTGCTGATATCATTAGATTGTGACAGAAATACAATGCTAATATATTTAGGAACAAAGTGGGAGAAGAAATATAAACGAGAACCATGATCTACAATTCCATATGCAAGCTATGAGTCCGTGCAAATGTCGGTAATCACTGCGGAGTCCGGAGTGAACTCCATGTTCCTTCTAGAGCCGGAATGAGTAATCTGATATATCGAGAGAATATTTGTGGACAACAAGGGAATATGAAGCACATTTGTGAAGCAACCCCCTTTAAGGTCTAAAATTCCTTCTTCTCACAGCTTTGCGGGTGGGGCATCTCCCAAGTAAATTGGGGATCTTGTTCTTTCTTCAATGGAGGAAAATTCATCTTTTGATGTACCCATATGCTCTGATGCACCTGAATTAAGGATCCAAGCTAATGGAGTGGATGTGAAAGACATTAAAGCATGACCATCTCGTGCTCTCCCTCTCCCATCTCCCATTCTGTTATCATCCTTCTTCTTTGCATTCTCCGGCACAGTGAGATTGTGTTCCTGTAATTGCTTAGCCATCTCATCGATTGTTTTCCTCATGCAATTTTCTTCGGGATGAAAACATTTGGAACATTAGCTGCAAAGTGTTCTTTCCTTCTTCTTCTTACCCTTAGGCAAAGAATATCTCTCTGAAGATTGTACAGATCTCTCCTTCTTTGATTCATTAAATTTACCCTTCCTTGTTTGTTTGTCTCTTCCACTGCTCTTTGGAGCATCAGTAACCGCAAGTGATTGCTTCTTTAAATGCTTGATGGAACCCATTGGGACTAAATTAGCTTTCTCTTGAGTCAATGCTGCAATGAAGTCATTCAATGGAGGCATTTTCCATTTTTCTTGAGTCATTTTAGATGCTTGAAAAGAAAATACAAATACAGAATATTCAGGGCCTAATTTTGAGACAATTGAAAGGATGAGTTGATCTTCCTCTTTCTTGACTCCATATGCATCAAGTTCAATGAGGAGGGATTTAAACTTGGTGAAGTATTCTTGCAGGATGTTAAAATGAGTTGAACTGAGGTATATGAGTTCATTCTTGAGTTAATGCACTCTCATTTCATCCTGCTTGCCAAATAGTCCTTCCAATGTGGTCCAGACCGCATCGGGAGTAGTGGCTCCACTGACATGAAAGAGGAGTTATCTGTAAATTGATAGGCATATCATCCCAATTGATTCATCTAATTTATTGAAATACTTGATCTTCTCTGCTGCATAATTCGGTTCAGTCTTCGTTCCCATTGTTACCCTATAAAGCCCTTTGCTTTGGAGGAGCAGAGTGACCTCTATCTTCCATTCGATGTAGTTGAAAGGATTTAGAACAATTTATGTGGGCTGAAAGAGATGATCCATTGCTACTTTCTGTGCCTCCTTATGATCTATACCTACAAATAAAACCATGTACAATCCACTAGATTCGAACTAGCTCTGATACCATGTAGAATTCCTACAGAAACTCTGATAGATCTAGAATTCTAGTTAAATTAAACACAAGTAATTTTCTGATATTCAAGAGAGGAGAACAAGAATTTTCTCCATAAAATAAATGTATTAAATTAATTAACAATAATAATACATGAGAAACCAAACCTCTAATCCCAAAGGGAGGTGGTTATATAGAAATTGTCGAATCTAGAAAACTAGGAAAAAACTAGTAAAAAATTAGAAAAGGCTAAGAAAAGCTAAAGGAAGGCCTAAAATAGCAACAATGACTCAAGTAAACCTATGCAAACTATCAGCCATGAGGAAATCATGAGGATGGGAGCATTTCCCAAGGAAGGCAACTTTAAAACATGCTAAAATGGTTGGGGGACCAAATCCCTTGATTTAAGGGGGAATCTTCATGTGGGGCACCAATCCTCAAACAACTCAAGTAGATGAGGTGTGGTTAGGTGTGAACATGCACTTAGATGTATAAATGGTTTAGGAAAGTGGTTGGAACAATATTTCCATAATATTAAGCCTTTAAAGGTAAAAAATAAGAGATACTTGGTCCACTGAGCTAGTTTACCAAAAACCAAGTGTGAACATGATTTTTAGTGCTTGTGGCTAAGTCAAGGATACTAGTCTAAAAAATAAATGTAGATGTTAGGATTATATTCCAACATTGTCAAGCTCGTGGGTATTCACACTAGATTTTTTTTTTTACATTGTTAAGCTGGCATGTAGTCACGTTATCAAGAGTGAACTTGAAATGGGTTGTGAACTTGAAAAAGCATGTGAATTCCTCAAGAAGAAAGGATTCATAATGCATAAAAAAATGTTAGCTAAATTGCAACTGAAGGTAGAATAGGATCCTATATTCATGTTGTTTGTATTGGTGTATTGATTGAAGTAAATTATGAAACATATTTTGTTTGTAAAGGTGATATTTTTAGGAACTAATTGAGGACCTAGCAATGCAAATTGATGCCATTCCATGAGTTCAATATCTATCTGCGGAGGATGTTCCAGAAGATGTTGTGAGCAAGGAAAGGGATATTGAATTGCAAAAGGAGGGTTCACTAAATAAGACATAAAGTATGAGGGTGAATATTGTAGATGATCGCATTGAAAAGATACTTGGGGAGTAGTCCCTTATAGAACAAACTTATACTAAAAATGACAAGCTTATTATGGAATAATGGGTTAAGAAAAGCATAGGAACTTTGGGGGAGAACACTTGGGTTAGAATATTTTTTTGTAAGAATGTCGGGGAAGGTTTGGAAAAGAAAATCCAAGACTTTGCAGCAGAGGTTACTACACAAACTACAACAAATTCTTCATCCTCAGTGCCAATAGAAAACTCTTTTGTTGAATCTGAATCACCTATGACTGTAGGAGAGATCAAATATGCTCGAGAAAATAAAATAGTGGTTATTTTTGCTGCATTAGTAAAGCAACTCTGGGAGGAGATGGGGTTAGGAATGATGGACTATAAAAATGCTGTTATAGAATCTGGTGGGGACCTTGTAAAAGCTCAGGAATTTTTGAGGGATAAAGTTTTAGCAAGTGTTGACAATAAGTCAGGAAGAATAACATATGAAGGTAGAGTAGGTTCCTATATTCATGTTTCAAATGCAACTGAGAGGCCCTTGTTTCGGTGGCTAGGTCGAATTTGGAGGTCTTTTCTTGGTTTTCCCTCCAGGTCAAACTTGGAGGTCCATGCTTAGATTTCTTGTCAGAACCGAAATCATGGCATACATTTAGGTACATTTAAGCTGCATTTGGATTAAATGAAACATTTCCTATCTACATTTTCCATTCCGATTTTTTTTTTTGAGCCTTACTTTTTCATCCCACCATTGTTTTCCTCTTGGCCAATTATCAGTATTTATTTCACCTCCATTAATTTGAAAGATGGCCTCCAAACTCTACACACAAAGAGCATATTGTATAACTAAAGAAAAAAGGAGGAAGAATAATTTTGGAAAAAGGAGGAAGAAGAATTTCAAAGAGTATTATTCACTATTTACAGAGGTCTAGTAATTTTTCATGGTAGTGCCAATTTATACATAAGTAGGATCATTTTGTAATATGTTGATTCCATGAATTCCCTTAAGTGCCAGATAACAATATCACAACAATTCTATACCTTTTCCATGTTTCAAGGTCATATAACAATATTGGGCCAATAAGAGTATTGATCGTATTCAATAATTTCAAGACTTGGATATTTACGTAATAGGTCTTAAGGATTGACATAAGGTTAGTACGAATACAACACATTTAGTTAAGGTTGGGATCATTGATTTAATTCCTATACAAACAACATTTGTTCAGATAAGGAAACAATCCATAATGATTTAGGAAGAGATATACCCTTGAACGATGACACATTCTCTTATCACCCAATATCACTTAGTAAACCTTTGTGTGAATAGGAATTGAGGACTCTAGTGTGCATGATGCCAATCCTTTCCACTGCAATATTAGGGATAGAAGCATTATAATTATTATCAACATTATATTCCTACTGACTGAAGTATGTCCAGGACTAGAATAGAGTTTTAAAGTATGAGTTATAATTTATACATAAGGTTTGTGCAATATATTTGAATGACCTAAGGGTCTGACAAGGTCATATGACCAACTTCTTCTAGTGCTAATATTTTTCTTGTACATCTTCCAATAATTCTACTATCATAGTCAGAGACTTGTTACTAATCTCAAACTCACAACTTGCATCACTTACATAATGTTGGATGAGACATATGCAGTAGCATTCGGAAATTTCAACTCAATTTGTTCTGCCACAAATCTCCTAAGCCTATGAAGTTGAACTACCTTACAACCCACAGGTTATCATATCATAAATATAGATAAGTTTTCTTCATAGTTTGGGTGACCAACGTACTCATGTTGCCCACCGAGGTAAGTATAATGACTAGTAATGGGCCTCCAAATTAGACATAAATTAAGGCCCATATGACCATCCTTCAATACATTAAACCTCTATTTTTTCATTAGATAAAGTATTTTTAATTTTAATATGTTCATTAGGAAGGTTTATGGATAATTGCATATTTGTGCCTAATATTATTTATTTTTGTGGAATATTGTGAGAATATTGGGCAGATTATGAAGATTTGGAGGAGGAGATAATTTAGGGACTTTCTCGCTAGCATAGAAGGATGAATATTGGATAATAAATTAAAAATATATTATGAAATTATTGTACAAATTCTAGAGTTCCAATGATTGACGAAATCTAGGAATGTGTTCCATGTCATTTAACGCAAATTCCTAGTGTTGGGAACCAGATCCACTAATTGAAATATTTTGGAGGGTAAAGCTTCCTCCTTTCATGGATAATGCTTCCTACGAATTTTTTGTAAGTAACAATTCTAATTTTCCTCTAGGGGCTTTTTTTTCTCAGTCTTCTTGTGGAGGAAACTCATATTTTTACTTTTCCACTTTCATTTCTTACGGGGATGTAATTATACTGATGGAAATAATGAAGATTGGTTCCATGTTTAGATTTTAAATCTTGGTCTCATGCATAAGACTCTTATTTTCCTTGGGTCTAGCCATCCCAGGAGCCTCATAGACCTTTTGTATCATTTACTTTTCTTCTTTTCACTTCTTATTCACATGCATTTCTTCTTCTTGCTTTTCCTATTTCTGCATTTAGTATTGATGATTTCATGTTGTATGATTGAGTTAAATGGTTGAATTAAGTTATTTTTCAATATCAAAATCATTATTTCATCCTTGGAATGAATTTTTAATGTGATAGTAATCATTTACCTACTTGGATTAGTTTTCTTATTCCCAAATCTAAATTTCTGGAAGTCCCTTGTGGCAAATAGTAGTAAATTTATGCTATTTTTTAGAACAAACCAATGAGATTAAATTTATTTCATTCCATTTGTATTAGTTCAAAAAAATTGATTTAATAAAAAAATTTACCCCATTGCATTTTCACTTTATTAGGTAACACATTTGATAGATTAACTAGCTCACTAGTTCTCGAATTTCTAGATTTTAGACTAGTAATTTTTTGTTATTTTTTAGCATGGCTTAATAGCGGTATTTTTTAGTGATTCCACTTGGAATAGATAGCTAAGACATCCTAGTCCATATAAAGAAATTATCCTATCCAATTTCGATTTTATTTTATTTGGCATTCGATGAATTATATCTTCCTCTAGAAAATCTGTAAATTCGTGTAGCCGCACGAGTAACTTCCTGTAGCACTCTTCCAGCATGTATATACTTGCCCATATTTGCTGAATCATCTTAGTTTTTTTCCCTTAGGGTGGAATAATAACTCCTAGGCTCTAAATAAATGATTAGGGAAGACCAAATAATACTTAGGACTTGGCTTTTACTCCTGTAAAACATCTCAACAATTTATGTTAATGGAGAGATTTATGAAATGGATAATACAACGATGATTTTCTTGATTTCCACATCCAATGAAATATGTCAATGGATATGAACTCTTCGAAATGTAACGATTCATATTTAGTTCATGATATTTGATTTATGCAATTAGAATAGGTTAAGGTTTCCATTTCGAGCATTTCCATTTCTGCAATTAGTTTAGGATTTGAGTTCATTAAATTCAATCCATTACATCATGACAGTGAAGGAAAGACACATTGTATGTTTCAAATATAATTCCCATACCTCTTAGGTTTGTAAGAACCCTGGGTTGATAATTAAAGTTGGCAGCCTTGGGATTTGCAACATTCTTGTCGCAATACTTAGGCTCATCACTTTTTGGTGCCATTATCAAGGACGTGTCAAAGTATGCATTTTTTTCTTCCCTAGTTGATTCAATTCTTTTACTTTCTACAAAAACAAAAAATATTTTCATTAGGAATATTTCATTTCAAGAACAAAAAATTGCATTGCATTAGCATTATTATTCAAAAGAAAATAAAAAATCTCCAAAACCAACCACCCCCCATTTGATCACGTGGTGCAGTAAGAGCCACATCACCATCCACTTTTGCAGGTAAAAGAAGAGGAGGTGATAGAGAAGGTAGAAGAAATTGATGGAGATGATGACAATAAAGAAGATCCTCTGGGATTTTCCATTCAAGATACTGATGTCAGTGTGAATATGAAGAACATCCCTCCATCTTTTCTTCCAAACTTCCATGGTATGAGGTCAGAGGATCTGGAAACCTTTCTCTTTGAATTTGAAATTATTTGTAGATCTTATGGTTACTTATTAAACACTCAAAATTTGAGATTGTTTACGGCAACATTGAAGGATAGATCTCTAAAATGGTTCATGAGTTTAGGGAGTAATTCAATAAGATCATGGAATGATACGCAAAAGATTTTTCTAGAAAATTATAAAGATCATGATCTTAGATAATATCTTTAGAATGAATCAAAAATAAGATGAGAGGATTGAATATCTAATACAGAGGTTCATGTATAACATTAAGAGGGAAAAAATACATCAGTTAGGATCTGACACACTAAAAACCCTCTTAGGAAAATTATGGATGAGTGGATTGATCTCCTTGATCTCATGAGTAGAGGTGATGTATACAAATTACGATTTGAAAAAAATTGTGAAACATGCAAACGCATATCAAGAGGAAGGACAAGAGTAAGTAAATTGGCATAAAGATCAGTAAGTGAAGCTGAAATTCAAAATTTTCTTGATAACTTTAAAATAGAAATTCTTAGCAATCTAAGTGAACAAGTAGAAATGTTAAGAATACAAAATGAGAAAAAATAAGATGATGATATTTGTATTGTCCATGCATAATTACATGATGTTAAATATTTCCACCCATTACCAAGGTTGAAGGAAGTTTACCAAGAGGATAATGGAGCAAGTCAATTGCCAATGCAGCTATGTTATGTAGTTCCAAGAGGACCATGGAAGCCTATTTAATCTGATATGATGCAAGAGCCTAATTAAAAATTTCAATCTTATGCACATCCATCTCAAAGTAATTGGAACACACCTGTTAGGTTCCTATACCAATAGGTTTCATTTTTCATGACTGACAATGGAAGTGCCAAATATGTTCATCTTTTCATGCTGCAAAGGTTCCATATTTTGTAAACAAATGAGGAAAATTAAAAAATGTAAAGAGGGTATGCCCTAAAATAAAAATCAAAGGGCAAAAAGAGTAAATTGGTCAACAAAAGTAAAGAAAATGAACCCCAAACCAAAAGACCAGGAAAGTGGCCAGTCAAAATGCCATTGCTATCTTATTTGCAAGTTCACAATGTGCAAATACTGTGTTTATCACACTTAATGGATGGCCCAACAGTTCAATCTGGACCATTCCATGTTTAAATTTCTTATTGTAGAATAGAGAGAGAATATCTGTCCAAACAGTTCAAGCTTGGCAGGTGAGTACAGGGATAGAGAAATTAAGGAGCCCAACTGCTTAACCTGGGCCCTTGGGAGAGATAAGGGTAGATTTAGATAGGAGGTCAGTCAAAAGAAAAGAGGAAAATCAGGGTTTTCAACTTCAAATGCACCCATTCAAAATGAAGAAAAATGCTAGGTGCATTAGGATGGGTAGGTAGTTTGAGGTTGCAGAAGCAAGTTGGTGATCACTTTTGTCTTGTCAAGAAAGACTTATCTCATCAATCACATTGGTACCATGGCAGTTGTTTTGTCGCAGAACAGTGGAAGCATGACTAATTTCCCCTTTCCTTCCCCTAGAAATATTTGACTAACATCCCCTCAAGGACCTTGGGATCTCCCCAATAGTTCTATTTCACTTCATTCTATGAGAAATGCTAACCTAAAATCTGAATTTACTTAATGAAAAGAAGTCGCATTTCTTGTGTAAAAATCATCATTCCATACTCATTACATTTTCTTATGCCTAAGTTTCACTTTACAAACTTAGCATTTGTGTATGCAATTTCATTCCATAAACCCATAATAACATTTAACTCTATTATGTAGCTCCCTTGATCATTTCCCCATCCCTATCATACAAAAAACTATATAAAAACCCAAAAAATGTGAATACCCCCACCCCTTGGCACTATAGCCATATAATATAGTTTTTGGGGATTATTAAGTCCACTTGGGACTTTAATAAGAACCCTTCCGCGTGTAACCCGTCGGATTTATTTAACCTCCGGTTAAATAAATAACCACAGTCCACCCCCCCAACACATAAACCACATCTTATTACCCTCCGCACTTATACATTTTGGGTTTCATTTGATATTTCATTAAATGAATAACCGTAACCACTGGCACCCACCCACAAAACCCATTAACCCAAAGTTTTTCCCCCACGATATTTTTATAATATTTAATATACGGGCGGGTCCCCGCACCATAGCACGCCAGCAACTATGCATCCTGTCAGCCGTTGGATTGCGCCTGGCAGATCGAACGGCCCTCACTGATATCGGAGCGACCCCGCTGTACGAGGGTTAGCTCCCGATAACAAGCGGTCTTGTCGCCATACGCTGGGACGCGTGGCCCGCTTTGATTGCATCGGGCCTGTGCTGACACAAACCGCCCCCGTACCAAAGGCGGTCCGATAGCAAACCACTTACCGCCTGTCCTCCCCACCGCCCACGTCAGCTCTGCGTCGGCTTTTGCGTCTGCGCCCCCGTTACTGTATAGTCCGCCGTGGCCGCCCCGTCACCCATCCACGTCAGGCGCCACGTTACCCGCCGTACCCTGCTACAGGACCATGTGACGTCAGCATAAAAAGTGCCAAAAAGACCGAAAAACCACAAATTTGCATTAAAACTCGCGAAAGCGATGTTTTTATTTGTTTTTTACGTAACCAATGGTGAAAGTTCTTGCATGAGTTTTTACGTTCAGTCCGCCATTCACATCCCAGTCTGCTGCCCAGGCGTGTTCAACCTGCCACCCTGACCTCCTCGGCTCTACCTGCAACTCCATTTCACCGCAAGGTCACGAGTAAATAGGTATTTATTTGACTGTCGCCCCTAAACCCTGTTTTCTCAAGTTTCTCTGTTAAAAATGACCTCCGAAAGAACTGAATGTGATTGAAGTGAGCTTTAATCTCTAAACCTCCCCTTTCAACTCACTACTCACCATTGCTTCCAAAGAAAACCTGTCTACCCTATAGCCCTCTGCAAAATTGCCCCTGAAACTCGAAATTGAGCTCATTTCTGCCTGTGAAACCAGCAAAAAAGCACATGCAGCCGAAGCCATCTTTTCACCATTTTTCTCAGCTGCCTAGCTAAGCTCTGAAGACTTGCTTTTTCCTTTTGAATCCTGCCCAGAGAGGCCATTTCCATATAAATTCGAACTGTAAATTCCCTGCCCAAAAATCCACTGTTTGGACTCTGTTCCCAATTAAAACATAAGACTCAAATACCACTATAATCACAGACAATCATGGAGGCTCCAGTAGCCTTGAATATTGCACCATTAAATGCACCTCATAAAGATTTAGAGTGGATACCTCTTGCTGACAGAGACTATCAAATTGATGATATGGAGGGAATCAAGCCTCACCTTCAGGTTTTCTGTGAAGTAAGGAACAACTTAAGAAACAAAGCTGACCTGTTAGGAATATGGGAGTCAAACATACCCATATATTACCTGCCCTCAATGAATGTCTTCCCTGACCTCATCCATTAGTGTTGTGCTAATTATGAGCCTTCTCAAAGGGCAGTAATGGATCCTGCTGGGAATGTCCTCTTTTACATTACCCCTCAATCCATAAATGACATGCTGCAATTCAGGCCAACTCAGCCTCTGGTCTCCCTTTCCATGAAACAATTACTGGATTAAGCCTCAAAGTTGTCCTCTACAAAAGTTGACCGAATTGCCAAGTTGTTCATGCCACCAGAGTGTTACTCCAGATTCACAATCCCCTATCACCATGCTTGGTTTACTAAGGAGGGAAAAATGCTCATAGACATGATCTCCTACATCCTAGGATCCAGAACCAGTGAAATTGTGGATGAGACTGTCTTTGCTCTAATGTCCATGTTTACCCCAGGACAGCCCCCTGCTGTCAAGTATGACTATGCTACCTTCATAGCCACAAAGATTCATGAGTAGTTCATGAACTTAGAGAGCGAAAGGGTATTAAAATATACTTCTTATATATATCATTTGTTGTTGTACTATCAATCAGATAGTTTCTGAGTTTTCCTCAAGAAATTGGATGCTAGGGGGGAGCGACGGTCTATGATATTTTGGTCATCAGTGTTCCATCATGTTAATTACGCCCCATACACATACTGTGAGTTCATTGACCTTTTTATCTATCCAGCCACTTGCCTATTATCAGCAGATCCTCCTCCTAGGCTCACTGCTGAAATGCAGAGAATTCTACATCTCTCAAAGGGATACAACATTGGTGACTGGTACTTCTACCACAACCATAATGTAATAAGGATTTATGGTTGTGAATGGCCCCCCTACAGACTGCCAAAATATGTCCCCATGAGACTCTTTGCCCTGGAGTACTATCGGAGATTCAATAGTGCAGACTTGACTCACTTTTATGGTGCTAGGAAAAAAGCACAGCTCAAGATAAGACACCAACTGGGCCCTTTTATCTTTAATAAAAGGGAGGAAGCTTGGAAGGATGCAGACAATATTCTGAGAGATAAACTCAAGCTGAAACAAAGTTTTCTTTGGGCACCATATGACCCTGAGCATTTCATAAGCTTTAGAAGAGTTAAAAACAAGCTCATAGGGTATGTCCACTTCCCAATCCCTAGAATTGAACAATATGCCAATCAACAAGAGGGTAGAGGGCACACTAGTGGAGGAACTTACTGAAGAAGAGATTACAGAAAAAGCAATCAAAAACCTTGAAAAATCAGTTGACCTGGAATCTTTTGGACAGGTGTTTTTCACAGGTCCTCGGCACCTTGGAGAAGGCACCTCATCCACCACGGCCTCCCAACAACCTGCCTAAGTAAGTGCTCCACCAGCAGACACATCCAAAGGAAAAGAGGTGTATCATTTAGAGCAGCGAGTGCACAATGTAGAGCAGCAGGAGACAATGGCAGACAAACCGGTTTCAACAGATGAACAAAGTCAGGGCAAGACCCTTCAACACAAGCAAAGGCAATTGAAATCCCTGTATTACAGACTCCCCTTAATGAGGAAAGGGCCAAGAAAAGGGATAGACAAGAAGAAACCCCCACAGGGACATCTACAGATCAGCAAGGGGAAAAGAGACAAAGATTGAATCCTTATTCAGAGGAAGAAATGCCAGAGGGGCCAACTGAACAGCAAGTTCCCCCAAGTATGGAGACATCAGCTAGCTCCTTCCAGCCAGAGCAAGAAAGACAACAAGGTGTGGAGGTTACATCTACCAGGCAACAGAGCAGACAGGGATCTGACATCAAAAAAGCATTCACTGATATCAAGGCCATAAATGAGCCAGTGAGGTTCCCACTTTACAACCAACTGCTAAGAATGACTCCCACTAATCAGCAAAGGCTAATGGAAGCCTATGACATCCAAGAAGGGAAAATGACCCTTAGAAATTTCAGACGTATAATGCAGCAACCACAATCAGCTGCTGACTATATTAGAACCAATCTAGAAGTTCTCTCCAGGGATATCCATCCCATACACCAGATTGAGTTACATAAGAAGACCGGCGAAATGGTGTATTCTACCTTGGCAGACAAAAAATTGTTGGCCCATAGATTGAAAAATTCATTGCACAATACTTCTGCCCAGCTGGAATTAGAGAAGGCCTCCTCAATGGCTAAAGATAATTGAATCAAATCCTTGGAGGAGATTATTATAGAGTTGGGACATGATCCCAAGGATCCGAAGGGCATTCAGGACTTGATCAAGAAGAAAGAGGAAGACCTAGCAGCCCTCAGAAGACAACTGAGGATGCCAGCTACACTACATCCTCAAACTACAGAGGTGGAACAACAAAAGGAAGAAGAGGATGTGGTTACTTTGCTCATGAAGATGCATAAAAGATTGATAGATATAGAGAATTCCTTGGAGGCATCATTGCAAGGAAGATAGGGAGAGTTGGCCTCTCAGCCAATTCAAACAACTCACATTCTTACAGCTGCTCCTCCTACGGCTACCACAACAGTCCCCCCTGCTGATTCGACATCAATACCAGGTACCTCAACTCCAGCCTCAACTTCAGCAGTAGTTTCAGCGACAACAACAGCACCAGCAGAGCAAGAGGCCAGTTTGAGTATGGAAGATATGATGAAAGAAATAAAGGCCCTGGAAGTACAAATGGCAGAATTTAAAGAGGCCAAAGAAAAGCTGGCCAAAATTGAGGAAAAATATGAAAAATCAAAGATGGATGTAGTTGAGAAAACAAGGGAAGTGAAAACCCTGGAGAAAAGGATAAAGGAGCTGGAAAAGGAGCTTACTCTTGATAGGAATCTGGCTGAAGTCAAGAGAATTTTGTGGGCCAAGATTGGCGAATCCATTACAGACCAATGGCAATCCATTGAAACTATACATGAGCATATGGAATTGATAGGCTTGGCTGAGTTTGAAAATCAAGAGGCTAGATCATCTTTAGGAAATATGCCTGAGCAAGCCAACAGAATGTTTCAATTCTTGAACACTCATACCAAAGAGCAGTTGGCAGCAATAGGTATCAGGAACAGGACTGATACCATCTTACTAGTAAAAAGGGTGCTGACCCTAAGGAATTTTGTGCAAACTCTAGAAAGAAAATGCTAGGAAATGCAAGCAGAGGTAAATGAGTTCAGAATAAAGTTTGCAGCATTACAGAGCAGAGGGCTACCCAGTTTAGTAACCAGTGCTGGAAGACTGCTGTCACATGAACATTATGCCAACAGGGTAAATAACTATGCCTCCAATCAAATCACAGCGTCCTCGAGCACATCAGAAGAAACAGGGCCTCTCTCTAGATAGAGTCTTTATGACAAGCTGGAAAATCTGCTTTATATTAAACATGAGATAAATCATCTCTTTGAAGTCCAACCTAACTTTGATAGGTACACAGAAGCTGATGAAACACTAATAAAGATACAAAGACATCAGCTACCTATAGAGGATTGGTGGAAAGGAATGATAGAGACATTGCTCAGGTGATTTTGTTTATTAATTCTTTTGATCAGCTATAGGTCAGCCAATACAGAGGCACGGTCCACCTGTTAAAGGGAAGAGAACAACAAAAAAAAGAAAAAAAATTGAATGGTGACTACAGCTCGTTAATACAAAGAAATCAAACACCGATGATAAAGGCCCAAACAGTGACAAACAACATAGCAGCATCAAGGCAACATCAAGGTAGCAAAACGCAGAAATCAATACGCAGTGACCAACCGACTCACTCAGCCCAGATAGTCAAAATACCTCAGACAAATTGGACAACTAGCACATTCATATTTACTACAGCATTTATTTCCTCATTTACTACTTCTCTAGAGTTGGTAAAGGAAGTTATGAGTTCAAGACTTATCTTCATGCTATTTTGTATCTCCTTTTTGTATAAATACCCCCCCCATAATATGTATTTGGGGTTGGTGATTTTCTTTCTAGACTGCGCTGTAATTTTTGGGACTCTCTAATACAAATGGCTATTGAAGTTCATGGTTTCTGCACTGCCTGAATGTGCAAATGATATTCTAGGACCTGCTACAAAATTCCTATGTCATTCAATGGAACAATAAGTTATTCTAAACTTCGTTTTATGTTTTCTGTGTTTGCAAATTCCACATATGTTCATAATCTTGGTAACAGAAAAGAAGAATAACCTAGGATTTGTTTAACAGCACCCTGTGTTCAATCTCTGCTATCAAATATGTTTTCTTCAGAATTAGTCATAAATATGAATTCTTAACTGCTCATGTTTGCACTAATTCCTTCATTTTTGAATACTTTTTAGGAATTCTTAATTGCTCCTGGATAATATTCATACACTTTCCCTTTGCCAGAATAATGAAATATTCTTGATTGCCTTTCATTCCCTGATTTCATTCCATCAATCTCCAGATTGAAAAATTGTTCCATAGCTTCCTATCTTGCTCTGTAGTATTACCATTTCCAAAAACACTTGCAGCAATATACCATCATGGACTCCATTACCCAATGGAACAGACTGTCTTAGACTTTCACCACAGCTCTGCTTGAAATCACCATCCAACAAACTTAAAACAAAAACTTGTGCATCATAAATACCCTAAAATATTCCAAAAACAAAGCTAAACTATAAAGAGAGAGCCCTCTCTGGTTGCAGGTAGTCTAGTACCTGCAACTAAAAGATTGGTTAGTGGTTACCTCCGTCGTATTCCCTCCAGGAGGTAGGGAACAACCTGAGTGATAACATCATTGGCGACTCCACTAGGGACTCTGAATGTTTGTTTATAACTGTTGTCTGTTTTCTAAAACTACAGATGGAGCCTGAAGTTTGCCAGGTAGCCTTTGAAAATGTCTTTGCTCGAAATTTACAGGAGTAAATAAAAGCTGCTTCAGTCAATCTCCAGTATAGTTTTAGGCTATAAACAATTGTTCCAAAGATTTGATCAGTTTCCCTGTTTCAACATATTCAAAGGAAAGCCCAAAGCCTCCTATATTTCAAAGAAATCCTTGTAGAATATTGTGAAAAAACTGTGATCTTAAAATATTACCTGAAAATACCAAAAAACAGATTTAGAAGCTGGCTCCAAAGAAGAAAACTCGTTACACCAGGTCAAATCCTGACCCAGATCCTCCAGTTGTTTTTGAAAATCCCAACTTGATCCCTAAGACCCTTAGGAGACAAGAAGTTCAAGAAAGTTTTGCTGGTTTAGACCTTGAAACAGTTCAGCAGAACTATATCCCAACTCCTGCTAAAGCCTCAGTCCGTCCTCATACAACTGCTACTTCTACTAGCTCTTCATCCACCTCTCAAAGCACCCTCCCTACACCTCCATCCACTGCACATTTTTCTACAGCTGTCCCTGCTGTTATAGCTGTCCCATTTCTTCCTGTTGTCCCATTTGTCCCTGTAAATATGGCGAATCGTTATGCTCCTCTTCAGTTACCTGGAAATCTAGGGGCTATGCCTCAGGATTATCAGAGTAAAATCACATATTTTGATGGTACTGGCTCTTATACAGCCCAACAACACACCAAGAAAATGCAAGATTACTTTGAGAATTATGAAATAGATGATGATGACGTGAGAATGAGGATTTTTGTCCAAAGTCTAACTGGTGATGTAAGGATTTGGTTTAGAGCACTTGCTGCAAATTCTATAGCTGATTCAGAAGCTCTTTATCAATCCTTCTTAAACAGATGGGAAAAGAAGAAGGACCCTCTACACATTTTAACAGAATATGACAACTTGAAAAGAGGCCCACAAGAAACTGTCCAAGACTATTGTGCTAGGTTCAACAATGTTTATAATGCTATTCCTCAAAACCTTAGGCCTCCACCTGATTTAGCTTTGATCAAATTCCCTGATGGATTTGATTCTGATATGGCATACCAACTGAGGGAAAGAGCCCCTCCAAGTTTAGCAGACATGCAGAATATAGCTGTTAGTGTGGAGGCAAACCTAATTGCTAAACGAAATTGGGCAAGCGCTGGAAGAAGAACAACTTTCAAAGAGGAGCCTTCAGCATTTGAACAAAAACTTGATGCAATCATCAAAGGTATGGACAGACTTGGGGATAGGGTGGAAACCATTGAAAGGAAATCATCATGGGAAGGTCAACCAAATAATACTCCAAGAAACCCAAACTTTAGAAAAAATCAAAATCCAAATGTTGGAAAGGTTGGCCCTGACTAGAGCATCAGACCTCTATTTCAAGAGAACTATGCTGAGGCCTCAACATCTAGTGAGCCAATAGAGGACACCCAAATCAACCTAATGGGATTAAATAGTGAGCAACAAATTTTTCTAACACAAGATGACCAAGAAGCTCACAATTTCAATCAATTCCAAACCAAATCTGAAGAGTCATTTGATTTTAGGGAAGGCTATGATGCAGCAGTCTATGAGGTTTGTTGGAAATAATACTAAGAGGGGGGGTGAATCAGTATTATCTAGCAATTTAATAAATCTTCCTTATTTGATCTTTGAATTATTTTTGCATGTCAGTACCATAAAATAATGAGGATGAACAAAGACAACAGATAGTCACACCAAAGAACACAAGATGTAAGGTGGAAACCCAATGTGGGTGAAAACCACCTGCTGCAATATGTCTCTATCTTCTTTCAAATTAGAAACTCCTTTTACAATGATTTTGTACTGGTGCAGTCCTTTACCGGTACGCAGGCTGCATCCTGCAGAGAGCTACAACTCTCTCTCGTTTTCCAGTCTCTCCTGGAAGGGAGCTACAACCCCCTACTTCTTTTCATAAAGCATCAAATGATCATCAAGTACATAACAGTTACAGTCCACTACAGTTATCAGATCAATAATAACATAACTAACCCAGAACACCTTATCAACAGAGAAATTCAATCAACAGAACATCTTAAGACAGAGACGCAGTTTTCCCTTCTGTGGCCTGCGACCAGACGCAGTTAATCTTCTGCTCCCCTGCGACCACACGCAGAGATCCTTCTGCTGCGCTACGTGCCCACGCACTGTTCCTTCAACTTCTCTGTGTCCTGTTGCTACAGGGACGCGCCCAGAAATGCTATCGCGCCGCGTCCCCATGCAGTGCGCCTGTTACTGTACTGCTTCCTGGACGCACCTGAATCTTACTCTGCCCTGCGTCCCCACGCAGGTCTCTTCTTACTGTACTGCATCCCGGCGCACTTGCCTTTCACTGAACCTGCGTACCTTCGGGTATGAATGATTTCAAGACTTTAAGAGTAACCCAAACAGCCAGATCTACAGATCTGATCATGCGCCAAAGAGATCTCAGTCTTTCAGAAGATTCGCCTTTTAGATCTAGACCAGATCTAGCCTCATAAGATATTCAACCAAAGACATACATAAACCAAATGATCTTCTTTGCTTTATATAGGCAAGCTCCTCCTCAAATCATGGAACCATACCACGAGCCGACACCATAATACCGTCGGCTAGATACCAAGAGTAAAACACAAGAAACCCCCACGTGAGCTTTTCTCTGCCTTGAAATGTGTGCACTGGGTGGACGCACCTCCTGAACGGCTGGCCTGCGTCTCTAGACGCGGTCCCTGCAAGGTGTACCTGCGGGTACACACCTTCTGAACTGATTGCCTACGTCCTTCTTAATTTTTCAATAAAATGAGAGCCTTGCCATGGGAGTTGCCATAAAGTACAACATTTGTAACATCTAGCCATACCAGAAAACATAATGCCAACAATATCCCCCTTTGGACTTGATGGCAACCTTACAATCTTCAGCTTCATTCTCCCCCTTTGACATCAAGGGCAAAGGGGTATGATCCCCCTAAGATCATGCTCCCCCTGAAAAAGAACCAGATCTGTAACAAGGAACCATAATCCACCATGAAAGAGATAGAGACATATTGCAGCTATTTCCAAGATCTCCTTCTGACCATCCTCCATAATGCCAACAATGCATTATATGCTCCCCCTGAACCTGTACCATCAATCAGAAAAGATTCAACAATAAGATGACGCATCAACAACCCCCAGCTTTTGCCTGAGGTATTAAAAAGTGTCTCTGGGCAATGGTTTGGTGAGAATATCAGCAACTTGTTCCTTAGAAGGAACATACTCCAACTTGACCTTCTGTTCAAGCACTTGTTCCCGGAGAAAATGATACTTGATTGGTATGTGCTTGGTTTTTGAATGCATAACTGGATTCTTTGAGATGCTGATTGCACTTGTGTTATCACATAAGATGGGGATAGGTGGTGTACAAGTGATTTGAAAATCCTGCAAAGTCTGCATCATCCAAAGGAGTTGGGTGCAACAAGATGCAGCAGCAACATATTCCGCTCCAGCTGTAGACAAGGCAATTGAACTCTGTTTCTTGCTGAACCAAGATACCAGTCTAGAACCCATAAAGAATGCACCACCACTTGTGCTTTTCCTGTCATCCACACTTCCGGCCCAATCTGCATCTGTATAAGCATGAAGAGTAAGATCTGTATCTCTAGGATACCATAATCCATAATTTTGAGTCCCTTGAAGATATTTGAAAATTCTCTTCACTGCCTGAAGATGAGTCTCCTTCGGATTTGCCTGAAATCTTCCAACTATTCCAACTGCATGCATGATGTCCGGTCGGGTACCTGTCAAATAAAGTAAACTTCCAATCATAGATCTGTAGGTTGGTTGATGTACTGCTGCAGATTCATCATTTGTACTGAGACTACATCCTGTGACCATGGGTGTACATACTGGTTTTGCATCTTCCATGCCATATTTCTTCAAAATCTGTTTGAGATACTTGGTTTGAGATAAAAAGATTCCTCCTTCCTTTTGTTGGATTTGCAAACCAAGGAAATATGTCAGTTCTCCTAGCAAGGACATTTCAAATTCTTTCTGCATGACCGAGGCAAAGCTTTGACTCATAGCTTCTTCATTGCTGCCAAAAATAATGTCATCTACATACACAACCAGTATTAGCAATTTGTCATTTTCAACTTTTATATAAAGATTGCTATCTGCTGAACTTTTTGAAAAACCTTGTTGATGAAGATATTTGTCCAAGCGGTAGTACCAAGCCCTTGGAGCTTGTTTGAGACCATAGAGGGCCTTTTTCAATCTGCATACAAGGTTTGGATCATTTCAAAGAATGAACCCATCTGACTGTTCAATGTATACTTCTTCTTCCAAGTCTCCATTCAGAAAGGCTGATTTCACGTCCATTTGAAATACTTTGAAGTTTTGAAAACTTGAGAGAGCAAGAAACATTCGGATGGCCTCAAGTCTTGCAACAGGAGCAAAGGTTTCTTCAAAGTCTATTCCTTCTTGCTGCGCATACCCTTTACAAACAAGTCTGGCTTTATTTCTAATTACTTCTCCATTTTCATTCAATTTGTTTTTGAAGACCCATTTTGTCCCGATAACATTCTTATCTTTTGGTCTAGGAACCAGCTCCCAAGTGTTGTTCTTTTCGATTTGCTCAAGTTCTTCATCCATTGCTTTCACCCAACATTCATCCTTACATGCCTATTTCACATTTTGTGGTTCAGTTGAGGAGAGTAATGCTAAATAGCTTGAAGCTTCTGCAATTGTTCTTCGAGTTTGTACACCTGCTTCTTTCTGTCCCATAATCTGAGATTCTGGATGGTTCTTCTGAACATATCTGGATGGAGTCTTTTCTTCTATTCTTGTTTGCTCCTCTGGTTCTTCTTGAGGTTCTTCTTGAGATTCTTCTTCTTCATCATTGTGTCTTTGAGGGTAGCCTTCATCTTCGTCGATGTCTTCACGATGTACTTGTCTAGGAATGTATCCCTTCTCATCAACCACTACATCAATGCTGTCAACAATTCTGCCAAGTCTTTTATTGTAGCATTTGTATGCTTTGCTATATGGAGAATAACCAAGAAGAATGCCTTCATCTGCTCTAGGTTCAAGTTTGCCAAGCTACTCATCAGTATTCTTGATAGAGCATTTGCTCCCAAAGATTTTGAAGTGCTTTACCGAAGGAGTCCTACCATTCCAAAGCTCATGAGGAGTTTGAGTGCTGTTCACCCGGACATTCGTTTTGTTGAGAATAACAACCGCAGCATGTGCAGCTTCACCCCAGAAAGTAGCGAGAGTTCCTGATTCATCAAGCATAGCACGAGCCATTTGTTGGATTGTTCTGTTCATTCTTTCCACAACTCCATTTTGCTGGGGAGTTCTTGCTGTAGAGAATTCTCTTCTTATCCCATGTTCTTCACAGAAATCGAAAAATTCATTTGAAGTAAATTCCCCACCTCTGTCGGATCTGAGGCACTTAATTTTGTGACCTGATTCATTTTCAACCAAGGCTTTGAAGGATTTGAATTTTTCGAATGCTTCATCTTTGTGCTTCATAAGTCCTAACCAGACAAACCTGGAGAAATCGTCAATGAATAATATCAAGTATTCTTCTCCTCGAGGTGTTCTTTTTCTGAAGGGACCACATGTATCTGTATGTACTAGCTCAAGAGGCATGCTAGCTGATCCTTCTTTCTCTGGAAAGTTAGTTCTGGTTTGTTTTCCAAACTGACATGATTTGCATATGGTGTTGTCAGGAATTTTGATATCTGGAAGATCACGAACTGCCTGATATTTGCATGCTTTCCTTATTTGTGAGAAGCTTAGATGTCCCAACCTTCGATGCCATAACCAATGCTCTTCATCCTTGCTCAGATAGCATTGTTGTTGTCCTTCTTCAAATATGTACAGATTATTTGGAGTTCTTTTGCCTTTGAGCACTGTTTTACCTGTATCAAGATCACGAACAAGACATCCATTCGATCTGAATATAACTTCGGTTCTTTGATCACACATCTGGCTGACACTTAGAAGATTATGCTTCAATCCATCAACATACAAAACATTTCCAGCCTTGACCTTTTCTTTTAACTGAGCAATGCCTTTTCCTTTTATAGTTGCAGGAGTATCATTTCCAAAAGAGACTTTCTTTCCCTTTTCTAGAGCAGAATAAGATTCAAGTTTTTCTTTATCACCTGTCATATGCTTCGAACATCCACTATCAATGTACCATAGATTTTCCTGTCCTTCTGCATAAAAAGCTATCCCACATCTTTCTGTTTGAGGTTCCTTTATTCTCCATGTTTTGGTGCTTGCGGCTTGTTCCTTTTTCTGCTGAAACCTGCTCTTGCATTCAGAGTCTTCATGACCAAAATTATTGCAAATAGAACATTCAACTTCATTTTCAAGAACCGAAAAGTTGTTATAGGTCCGTTTTGTAATCCCTGTCATACTTCTTTGTTTTTGAGCTTCCCTAGTCATGATCGTTTTATATGCAACACATTGAGCTGCTTTGTGACCAAAGTTATGGCAAGAAAAGCATTGTCCATTGAAGAAACTTCTGCGGTTATCGAATCTACCAGCCAACTGATTATAATTTCTATTTTCATCTATTCTTGAACCAAATTGAGAAGATTTTACCTGTGTCTGGTTGTAGCTTTTGTTCACCCTTAAGATGGATTGCCCTTGATAGTTTCTATTTGTAATACGTCCCTGCTTTACCTGATGATCTTCATTGTTCTTTTGCCCATTTCTTCTTGCCGCATCAAGATAACTCTTTGAGGTGGATGCTTGAGAGGTTTCTCCATTATAGCCCAGACCTGTCTTGTTTAGAGGAGACCGCTGCACATTGATAATCTCATCCAAAGTTTCAGATCCTTTGACAAACTTAAGATTAATAGCTTTTGTTTTCTCAATCTCTTTTCTAAGACCAACAATTTCACCTTCTAGTTTTTCAAGATGTTTTTCTTTTTCATCAATTTGAAATTGTAGAGTATCAATGATCACATTCTTTTCTTCTATACATCTCTTGAGTCTAGTAATTTCCTCATAAAGGTTATCCACATCTACAACATCCATATAATCATCATCTTCAAATGCCATTAACAACTTATATTCATTACCTCGTTCATCTTCATCACTGTTCGATAAACCATCACTATCTTCATGGGTGTAGTAGCTTTTCTTATTTGCACTTTGTTTCTTGTTCCATCTAGCAGGTTCCTTTCCTTTATCCTTATAAGGACATTTTGCAGCATAATGACCTACTCTTCCACAAGCAAAGCATTTAAAAGGTAACTTACCTCTGAATCTTCCAGAACCCCTTTGAAGATTTCTGACAAAATTTGATTCTTCTTCTTCTGGGACGTGGCTTGCTTCATAATAATCTTCTTTACCTGATGCCTTGAAAGCAGCTTCTCTTCTGTCTGATGGACCTCCCTTTCTCATTTCATAAGCAGTTAGAATTCCATGTAGCTGAGACATAGTGAGAATTCGTAGATTTTCCTTTTCTTCTATAGCAGATACTTTAGATTCAAACTTGGGGGACAATGATCTTAGAACCTTTTCAACCACTATAGCCTCTTTTATTTCTTCACCCAAATTTTTCATACAATTAACAATCTCATCTACCCGAAGAAAATAATTAGCAACACTTTCATCATTATACATCTTGAGAGTCTCATACTGAATCCTAAGGGTTTGAAGTTTAGCACGCTTTACCTGTTCATCTCCTTCATAACTCGTGACAATTTTGTCCCATATCTCTTTTGCGGATTTGTAGTGCATTACCTTCTTGAATTCCGTTTGGGATATACATCCTAATAGAGTACTGACTGCTTTCGCATTTGTTTCATACTTTTTCTTCTCAGCTGCATCTGTAGGAGTAGCTGAAGGAAAAGCGTAGCCTGTTTCTACAATGTCCCAAAATTCTGTACCAAGAGATTGAAGATATGCATTAACTCTTACCTTCCAATAATTGAAGTTTGTCCCATCAAAAACCGGTGGCTTGATTGATGCTTCTCTCTCGTAGTTGCTCATGATGAACGATCTACCTTCAAGTGATCAAGCTTCTCTGAAGGACCTGCTCTGATACCAATTGTTGGAAATAATACTGAGAGGGGGGGTGAATCAGTATTATCTAGCAATTTAATAAATCTTCCTTATTTGATCTTTGAATTATTTTTGCATGTCAGTACCATAAAATAATGAGCATGAACAAAGACAACAGATAGTCGCACCAAAGAACACAAGATGTAAGGTGGAAACCCAATGTGGGTGAAAACCACCTGCTGCAATATGTCTCTATCTTCTTTCAAATTAGAAACTCCTTTTACAATGATTTTGTACTAGTGCAGTCCTTTACCAGTACGCAGGCTGCATCGTGCAGAGAGCTACAACTCTCTCTCGTTTTCCAGTCTCTCCTGGAAGGGAGATACAACCCCCTACTTCTTTTCATAAAGCATCAAATGATCATCAAGTACATAACAGTTACAGTCCACTACAGTTATCAGATCAGTAATAACAGAACTAACCCAGAACACCTTATCAACAGAGAAATTCAATCAACAGAACATCTTAAGACAGAGACGCAGTTTTCCCTTCTGTGGCCTGCGACCAGACGCAGTTAATCTTCTGCTCCCCTGCGACCACACGCAGAGATCCTTCTGCTGCGCTGTGTGCCCACGCACTGTTCCTTCAACTTCTCTGCGTCCTGTTGCTGCAGGGACGCACCCAGAAATGCTATCGCGCCGCGTCTTTTTGCTCAGAGATGCACCTGATCCTTATTATGCGCCGCGTCCCCACGCAGTGCGCCTGTTATTGTACTGCGTCCTGGACGCACCTGAATCTTACTCTGCCCTGCGTCCCCACGCAGGTCTCTTCTTACTGTACTGCGTCCCGGCGCACTTTCCTTTCACTGAACCTGCGTACCTTTGGGTATGAATGATTTCAAGACTTTAAGAGTAACCCAAACAGTCAGATCTACAGATCTGATCATGCGCCAAAGAGATCTCAGTCTTTCAGAAGATTCGCCTTTTAGATCTAGACCAGATCTAGCCTCATAAGATATTCAACCAAAGACATACATAAACCAAATGATCTTCTTTGCTTTATATAGGCAAGCTCCTTGTCAAATCATGGAACAATACCACGAGCCGACACCATAATACCGTCAGCTAGATACCAAGAGTAAAACACAAGAAACCCCCACGTGAGCTTTTCTCTGCCTTGAAATGTGTGCACTGGGTGGACGCACCTCCTGAACGGCTGGCCTGCGTCTCTAGACGCGGTCCCTGCAAGGTGTACCTACGGGTACGTACCTTCTGAACTGATTTCCTGCGTCCTTCTTAATTTTTCAATAAAATGAGAGCCTTGCCATGGGAGTTGCCATCAAGTACAACATTTGTAACATCTAGCCATACCAGAAAACATAATGCCAACAAGGTTCATAAACAATACAAACTAAGAAGCAAAACCATAGATGTGCCTAAACCTATCAAGCAGAAGGATACCAAACAGCCAAAGAAAACAAAGAATAAAGTTGTCCTGACAGAATCATCTACTAAAATAGACCCAGACCCAAAGGAAGTCACTGTGGAAGACATATCAGGCTTACAGCCTTCAAGGAACCAGTCGTTCACATCCCAGTCCTCAAAAGAAGATGTAAACTCTTCTCCTGAAAATAATCTCAAATCATATGTACCTCAAAACATCATTCATAATCAAGAGAAGATCATTGAAAATCCAGCTGAAAAGGAAAAGTTTGGTATCCACAACACAAAAATGCAAACAGAAAAACCTTTTAACTTAGAAATAGAAATAAGTAAGCTGAAAATAGTTGTTCCTCTCTCTGAATTAGCTAAACATGAAGTGTACAAACAACAAATCAATAGGTCGCTACAAATACCAGAGAATAGGGATGCAGTCAATGTTTTGGATGATCAACCAGAATTGATTTTTGGTCCTGAAGTCAATGGTAAAAAAATAGATGGAGGGGTTCCCCCATTCTATGTAAGCTTAAACATTCATGACAAAGTGCTACATAATGCTATGTTTGATTCGGGAGCCTCCCATAACCTAATGCCGAAATCTGTGATGGAAAGACTAGACCTAGATATCACAAGGCCCTACAAAGACTTGTTCTCATTTGATTCCAGCCAGGTCACGTGTCTAGGCATAATCAAAGATCTTTGTGTATCATTGGTCCAATATCTCGCAAAGACAATCTTGATGGATGTGGTGGTCGCCGATATTCCACCTAAGTATGGTATGCTTTTGTCCAGATCTTGGGGTGCAAAACCCCAAGGATCTTTGCAGCTAGACATGTCCTATGCCACTATTTCAGTCTTTGGACAACCAAAGAGATTATACCGGGAAACATTAATGAAATATGTGGTTAGCAGCCAAGAAAAATCCCAAAACTTCCCCATCTATTCTGTGCATTCCGACATGGATTCATTCATCTTATATAATGCTAGGATGTGTCCCAAAACTGATGTCAAACTCCTAGAAACAGCACAAACACAAAGCATAGATGAACAATCTAGGGCCCAAGATCAAAAAACTGTTCATATGATTGATGCAACAAAGGGAAATGATATATCATATGACATACAAGAGCCAAACCTGCCCATTGAACAAGCTTCTAAAACTCTTAAAGCTAATCATAACCAAGAGATCTTATGGTACTTAGAGTTTGATGGCTCTATGAACAAATTAGGAGCAGGGGCAGGGGTTTGGATACACAACATGCAAAATGACCATGCTGAAGGTCATGCATATAGGTTAAGTTTCAGATGTACAAACAATATGGCCGAGTATGAAGCCCTGTTGTTAGGACTCAAACTAATTCGAGGTCTAGGGGAAACCAAGGTTTCAATTCTAGGGGATTCAGATTTGATTATACAGCAAATGAAGAGAAACTTTGTCACAAATGATCTTAGGTTGAGAGCATACAAAGGGGCAGCTATTGAAATACTTAACACCTTCTCAGAATCTCAGCTCACCAAAATTCCTAGAAAGCACAATTTACATTCACATAGCTTGGCAACTTTTGCCAGCACTTGCAAGTTACCTTTTGAACCCAATCACCACTTTACTGCTCAAATCAAACACAGACCTGCTGTCCCGGATAATGTCAAAAATTGGCAGGTTTTTGAGAATGATACACAAATAAATAACTTCCTGACTTTGAAAGAGGAATTCTCCAGCATAAACATTGATACAAGCACCATGGATGAGCAACAACAGATAGACAAAATTGAACAAAACATATCAGCTGAAACAGAAAACCTGATTTTACACCCAACAACTTTCGATGACAAAAATTTACAAGAGCTTAAGCAAACAGATTTTGATGAAATAGCTGAGGCAGAAGCTGAAGTAATTGAACTAAAAGACAATTTTCTGCCCATAGGCTTAACTCCTTTAGAGGACATATTTGACTCAAATGATATTCCTAGAAAGCCAAAATGCAACCACTCAATGCAGAAATTGAGGACTGTAACATTGGAACCACAGAAAATCCCAAAATGGTAAAACTCTCCAAAGCATTGCCTGCTGATCAGAAATTGAAATACATTGACTTGTTTAAAGAATTCCAAGATGTGTTTACTTGGAGTTATGAGGACCTCAAATCTTATGATACTTCAGTCATCCAACATACTATACCCTTGAAACAGAATCAAAAACCTTTTAAACAAAAGCTTAGAAGGGTGAATCCTGTCCTCCTTCCATTAATTGAAAAGCAAGTTAAATGGATGTATGAAGCTGGAATCATTGCACCTATCAGGTTCTCCGAATGGATTTCAAATCTAGTGCCTACTAGGAAGAAAACAGGAGAGATAAGACTGTGTGTTGACTTGAGAAATTTGAACAAAGTCTCTCTCAAAGACCATTACCCCTTACCAAAAATGGATCATATCCTGCAAAGGGTAGTGGGAGCTTCTAGGATCTCATTGCTAGATGGATTCTTAGGATTTAATCAGATTTTAGTCCACCCGGATGATCAAGACAAAACTACCTTTACAACACCTTGGGGAACCTTCAAATATGTCAAAATGCCTTTTGGACTCAAAAATGCAAGGGCTACTTTTCAAAGAGCAATGGACATAGCCTTTGCCAAAGAAATCTGTGATTTCTTAGTCATATATCTTGATGACCTCACTGCTTTTTCAAAATCAGACCAAGAACATTTAGAACATTTGAGGCAAGTGTTCCTAATTTGCAGAAAATATGGTATATCATTGAACCCAAAGAAATCACTGTTTGGCCTAGAAGAAGGCAAACTCCTAGGTCACATAATTTCAAAAGGTGGCATTAGAATTGACCTGGACAGAATTCAAGCTATTCTCCAAGTCCCTCATCCAAGAAACATTAAAGAACTGCAAGATTTTCTAGGAAAGATCAATTTCCTAAGAAGATTCATCCCCAATTTAGCTGAGCTAATAAGGCTGTTGAACAACATGCTGAAGAAAGATTCTAAAGTCAAATGGACCATGGAAGCTAAACAAGCCTTTGAGGACATCAAAACATCTTTGACAAAAACACCAGTCCTCACAAGCCCCAAGTTTGATAGAGATTTCATCATTTTCTCCTTTACATCTGAGCATACTGTTGTCGCCGTCCTATTGCAAAAAGATGATCAAGGGTGTGAGAAGCCTATTGCCTTTTTCAGCAAAGCCCTTAGAGATGCTCCCTTGAAATACCAGATCATGGAAAAGCAAGCTTATGCCCTCGTAAAATCCATCAAGGATTTCAGAGTTTACATCTTGTACTCACATGTCATAGTCCATGTTCCAAATGCTGTGGTTAAGGATATTTTAACTCAAGAAGGGATCGAAGGTAAAAGGGGCAAATGGATAGCCAATATTTTAGAGTATGACATTGAAATCAAGCCCACAAAACTCATAAAAGGACAAGGATTAGCCAAGCTGATGACTGAAACCAATTTTCAAGCCCTTGACATTAATGAACTGTACAACGAACAGGAGATGGCGACTCCACAGATCAATCAAGCCTTCTTAAAATCGACTTGGTATGCTGACATATGTCTTGTATTGATAAACCTACAAGCTCCTCCAGGGTTTTCCAGAACTAAAAAGAGATTCTTGAAAATGAAAGCATCAAAATTTTGTATTATAGACAATGTTTTATTTTGGAAAAATCATGAAGGTATTTTGCTTAATTGCCTAACATTGGATGAAACCGTCAAGGTCCTCAAGGAATTTCATGCAGGGGACAGTGGAGGACACTTGTATTGGAAGTCAACAGCTGATAAAATCCTAAGGGCTGGTTTCTATTGGCCTTCCCTATTTGCTGATGTGAAAAAATTTGTAATGTCCTACCACAAATGCCAGATTTTTGAAGGCAAAAGAAATCTATTACCTTTACCCCTCAAACCCATTTCAACTGAAAGACTGTTTCAACAATGGGGTTTAGACTTCATTGGTGAAATCCATCCTTCCTCTTCTGGCAAACACAGGTGTATTTTGACTGCCATAGACTATTTTACCAAACGGATAGAAGCCATCCCTTGTAGGCAAGCCAATGACTCAATCATCATGCAATTTTTAGAAACCAACATCTTGTCTAGATTCGGCTGTCTAGAGAAGATTATCACAGGCAATGCTGTTGCTTTCAAATCTAAAAGAATGATCAACTTTTGCCATAAGTACCATATTACCTTGGGACATGCCACAACCTATTACCCTCAAGGAAATGGCCTAGCTGAGTCCTCCAACAAAAGCCTCATCAACATCATTAAAAAGGTATTGGAGGAAAACAAAAAGAATTGGCATAAGAAGCTTGTAAACGCCCTATGGGCAGACAGATTAACCACCAAAAGATCCATTGGAACAAGTCCATATGAATTGGTATATGGTCTGGAGGCTGTTTTCCCCTCTTCCTTAGGAATCCCTGTGATCAAGTTGCTGCAAGAGATACAAGCAGAGCCTAATGACATTCAGAGAAGGGTCAATCAAACTATTCATTTGCAACAAACAAGAGAAGAAGTATATCAGAGAACCCAGGTTTTGCAAGATAAACTCAAGAAGATCTTTGACAAAAGAACAAAAGCTGAAGATTTCTTCATAGGAAACAAAGTGCTGAGATGGGACTCTAGGAGGGAAGATAAAGGGAAACATGGGAAATTTGATTTTCTCTGGAAAGGACCTTATGTCATTCAGGCAGTACAAGGCAACAACACCTATTTTTTGAAAAGTTTGGATGGCACAGATACTGAGGAAGGCCCAGTCAATGGGCGAATGCTCAAGCATTATTTTGATTCCCTTTGATCAACACAATACCACTGTATTTTGTACATAAATATTTGTATTTCCACCAGTTTTTCATTTACAGCAATTAGATAAGGAACAACATGCAGCATATTTTGAGAAAAAGGTCAAGGAATTACACCAAGTTGGTGTATATTTTGCATTTACCACAAGAAATCAAAAAGAAGACTTGGGAAGTATAAAGATGTTGATAAGCACTCAGAGAAATCAGCAGAGACAGAGCTGTAATTTTGCACAAATCAGCTCATAAGCACTACATACATGCTACAAAGGTTCAAATCAATGGTTCCCAATAGAAGGAAGTTTTGAAATTACAAACAAATGACTAAGAATAAGGCCATCTGACCTGCTATTCTTGGCTTTTCACTAGGAAAAGCCATCCCCAAGTGGAGCCACTGTTAGGTTCCTATACCAATAGGTTTCATTTTTCATGATTGACAATGGAAGCGCCAAATATGTTCATCTTTTCATGCTGCAAAGGTTCCATATTTTGTAAACAAATGAGGAAAATTAAAAAATTTAAAGAGGGTATGCCCTAAAAGAAAAATCAAAGGGAAAAAAGAGTAAATTGGTCAACAAAAGTAAAGAAAATGAACCCCAAACCAAAAGACCAGGAAAGTGGCCAGTCAAAATACCACTGCTATCTTATTTGCAAGTTCACAATGTGCAAATACTGCGTTTAGCACACTTAATGGATGGCCCAAGAGTTCAATCTGGACCATTCCATGTTTAAATTGCTTGTTGTAGAATAGAGAGAGAATATCTGTCCAAACAGTTCAAGCTTGGCAGGTGAGTACAGGGATAGAGAAATTAAGGAGCCCAACTGCTTAATCTGGGCCCTTGGGAGATAAAAGGGTAGATATAGATAGGAGGGCAGTCAAAAGAAAAGAGGAAAATCAGGGTTTGCAAGTTCAAATGCACCCAATCAAAATGAAGAAAAAATGCTAGGTGCATTAGGATGGGTAGGTAGTTTGAGGTTGCAGAAGCAAGTTGGTGATCACTTTTGTCTTGTCAAGAAAGACTTATCTCATCAATCACATTGGTACCATGGCAGTTGTTTGGTCACAGAACAGTGGTTGCATGACTAATTTCCCCTTTCCTTCCCCTAGAAATCTTTGACTAACATCCCCTCAAGGACCTTGGGATCTCCACAATAGTCCTATTTCACTTCATTCTATGAGAAATGCTAACCTAAACTCTGAATTTACTTAATGAAAAGAAACCGCATTTCTTGTGTAAAAATCATCATTCCATACTCATTACAGTTTCTTATGCCCAAGTTTCACTTTACAAACTTAGCATTTGTGTATGCAATTTCATTCCATAAACCCATATTAACATTTAAGTCTATTATGTAGCTCCCTTGATCATTTCCCCATCCCTATCATACAAAAAACTATATAAAAAACCCAAAAAATGTGAATACCCCCACCCCTTGGCACTATAGCCATATAATATAGTTTTTGGGGATTATTAAGTCCACTTGGGACTTTAATAAGAACCCTTCCGCGTGTAAACCGTCGGGTTTATTTAACCTTCGGTTAAATAAGTAACCACAATCCACCCCCCCAACACATAAACCACATCTTATTACCCTCCGCACTTATACATTTTGGGTTTCATTTGATATTTGATTGAATGAATAACCGTAACCACCGGCGCCCACCCAAAAAACCCATTAACCCAAAGTTTTTCCCTCGTGATATTTTTATAATATTTAATATATGGGCGGGTCCCCGCACCATATCATGCCAGCAACTATGCATCCGTCAACCGTTGGATTGCACCCGGTAGATCGAACGGCCCTCGCCGATATCGGAGCGACCCCATTGTACGAGGGTTAGCTCCCGATAACAAGCGGTTTTGCCGCCGTACGTGGGGACGCATGGCCCATTTTGATTGCATCGAGCCCGCGCTGACACAGACCACCCCCGTACCAAAGGCGGTCCGATAGCCAACCACTTACCGCCTGTCCTCCCCACCGCCCACATCATCTCTGCGTCGGCTTTTGCATCTGCGCCCCCGTTACTGTATAGTCTGCCGTGGCCGCCCCATCACCCATCCATGTCAGGCGCCACGTTACCCGCCATACCCTGCTACAGGACCATGTGACGTCAGCATAAAAAAGCGCCAAAAATACCGAAAAACAACAAATTTGCGTTAAAACTCGTGAAAGCGATGTTTTTTTTCGTTTTTTACGTAACCAATGGTGAAAGTTCTTGCATGCGTTTTTACGTTCAGTCTGCCATTCATGTCCCAGTCTGCTGCCCAGGTGTGTTCAACCTGCCACCTTGACCTCCTCCGCTCTACCTGCAACTCCATTTCACCGCAAGGTCACGAGTAAACAGGTATTTATTCGACAGTCACCTCTAAACCCTGTTTTCTCAAGTTTCTCTGTTAAAAACGACCTCCGAAAGGACTGAATGTGATTGAAGTGAGCTTTAATCTCTAAACCTCATATTCAACTCACTACTCACCATTGCTTCCAAAGAAAATCTGTCTACCCTATAGCCCTCTGCAAAATTGCCCCTAAAACTCGAAATTGAGCTCATTTCCGCCTGTGAAACCAGTAAAAAGCACATGCAGCTGAAGCCATCTTTTCACAATTTTTCTCAGCTGCCTAGCTAAGCTCTGAAGACTTGCTTTTTCCTTTTGAATCCTGCACAAAGAGGCCATTTCCATATAAATTCGAGCTGCAAATTCCCTGCCCAAAAATCCACTTTTTGGGCTCTGTTGTCAATTAAAACATAAGACTCAAATACCACTATAATCATAGACAATCGTGGAGGCTCCAGTAGCCTTGAATATTGCACCATTAAATGCACCTCGTAAAGATTTAGAGTGGATACCTCTGGCTGACAGAGACTATCAAATTGATGATATGGAGGGAATCAAGCCTCACCTTCAGGTTTTCTGTGAACTAAGGAACAACTTTAGAAACAAAGCTAACCTGTTAGGAATATGGGAGTCAAACATGCCCATATATTACTTGCCCTCAGTGAATGTCTTCCCTGACCTCATCCATTAGTGTTGTGCTAATTATGAGCCTTTTCAAAGGGCAATAATGGACCCTGCTGGGAATATCCTCTTTTACATTACCCCTCAGTCCATAAATGACATGCTGCAATTCAAGCCAACTCAGCCTCTGGTCTCCCTTTCCATGAAACAATTACTGGATCAAGCCTCAAAGTTGTCCTCTGCAGAAGTTGACCGAATTGCCAAGCTGTTCATGCCACTAGAGTGTTACTCCAGATTCACAATCCCCTATCACCATGCTTGGTTTACTTAGGAGGAAAAAATGCTCATAGACATGATCTCCTACATCCTAGGATTTAGAACCAGTGAAATTGTGGATGAGACTGTCTTTGCTCTGATGTCCATGTTTACCCCAGGACAGCCCCCTGCTGTCAAGTATGACTATGCTACCTTCATAGCCAACAAGATTCATGAGCAGTTCATGAACTTAGAGAGGGAAAGGGTATTCAAATATACTTCTTATATATATCATTTGCTGTTGTACTATCAATCAGATAGTTTCCCAGTTTTCCTCAAGAAATTGGATGCTAGGGGGGAGCGAAGGTCTGTGATATTTTGGTCATCAGTGTTCCATCATGTTAATTACTCCCCATACACATACTGTGAGTTCATTGACCTTTTTATCTATCCAGCCACTTGCCTATTATCAGCAGATCCTTCTCCTAGGCTCACTGCTGAAATGCAGAGAATTCTACATCTCTCAAAGGGATACAACATTGGTGACTGGTACTTCTACCACAACCATACTGTAATAAGGATTTATGGATGTGAATTGGCCCCCTACAGACTGCCATAATATGTCCCCATGAGACTCTTTGCCCTGGAGTACTATCGGAAATTCAACAGTACAGACTTGAATCACTTTTATGGTGCTAGGAAAAAAGCACAGCTCAAGATAAGACACCAACTGGGCCCTTTTATCTTTAATAAAAGGGAGGAAACTTGGAAGGATGCAGACAATATTCTGAGAGATAAACTCAAGCTGAAACAAATTTTTCTTTGGGCACCATATGACCCTGAGCATTTCATAATCATTAGAAGAGTTAAAAACAAGCTCAAAGGGTATGTCCACTTCCCAATCCCTGGAATTGAACAATATGCCAATCAACAAGAATGGGTAGAGGGCACACTAGTGGAGGAACTTACTGAAGAAGAGATTACAGAAAAAGAAATCAAAAACCTTGAAAAATCAGTTGACCTGGAATCTTTTGGACAGGTGTTTTTCACAGGTCCTCGGCACCTTGGAGAAGGCACCTCATCCGCCATGGCCTCCCAACAGCCTACCCAAGTAAGTGCTCCACCAGCAGACACATCCAAAGGAAAAGAGGTGTAGCATTCAGAGCAGCAAGTGCACAATTTAGAGCAGCAAGAGACAATGGCAGACAGACCGGTTTCAACAGATGAACAAAGTCAAGGGCAAGACCCTTCAACACAAGCAAAGGCAATTGAAATCCCTGTATTACAGACTCCCCTTAATGAGGAAAGGGCCAAGAAAAGGGATAGACAAGAAGAAACCCCCACAGGGACATCTACAGATCAGAAAGGGGAAAAGGGACAAAGATTGAATCCTTATTCAGAAGAAGAAATGACAGAGGGGTCAACTGAACAGCAAGTTCCCCCAAGTATGGAGACATCAGCCAGCTCCTTCCAGCTAGAGCAAGAAAGACAACAAGGTGTGGAGGTTACATCTACCAGGCAACAGATCAGATAGGGCTCTGACATCAAAAAAGCATTCACTGATATCAAGGCCAGAAATGAGCCAGTGAGGTTCCAACTTTACAACCAACTGCTAAGAATGGCTCCCACTAATAAGCAAAGGTTAATGGTAGCCTATGACATCCAGGAAGGGAAAATGACCCTTAGTCATTTCAGACCTATAATGTAGCAACCACAATCAGCTACTGACTATATTAGAACCAATCTAGAAGTTCTCTCCATGGATATCCATCCCATAGACCAGATTGAGTTACACAAGCAGACTGGTGAAATGGTGTATTCTACCTTGGCAGACAAAACATTGTTGGCCCATAGATTGCAAAATTCATTGCACAATACTTCTGCCCAGCTAGAATTAGAGAAGGCCTCCTCAATGGCTAAAGATAATCAAATCAAATCCTTAGAGGAGATTATTATAGAGTTGGGACATGATCCCAAGGATCCGAAGGGCATTCAGGCCTTGATCAAGAAGAAAGAGGAAGACATAGCAGCCCTCAGAAGACAACTGAGGATGCCAGCTACACTACATCCTCAAACTACAAAGATGGCACAACAAAAGGAAGAAGAGGATGTTGTTACTTTTCTCATGAAGATGCATAAAATAATGATAGATACAGAGAATGCCTTGGAGGCATCATTGCAAGGAAGACAGGGAGAGTTGGCCTCTCAGCCAATTCAAACAACTCACATTCTTACAGCTGCTCCTCCTACGGCTACCACAACAGTCCCCCCTGCTGATTCGACATCAATACCAGGTACCTCAACTCCAGCCTCAACTTCAGCAACAGTTTCAGCGACAACAACAGCACCAGCAGAGCAAGAGGCCAGTTTGAGTATGGAAGATATGATGAAAGAAATAAAGGCCCTGGAAGTACATATGGTAGAATTGAAAGAGGCCAAAGAAAAGCTGGCCAAAATTGAGGAAAAATATGACAAATCAAAGATGGATGTAGCTGAGAAAACAAGGGAAGTGAAAACCCTGGAGAAAAGGATAAAGGAGCTGGAAAAGGAGCTTACTCTTGATAGGACTCTGGCTGAAGTCAAGAGAATTTTGTGGGCCAAGATTGGCCAATCCATTACAGACCAATGGCAATCCATTGAAACTATACGTGAGCAGATGGAATGGATATGCTTGGCTCAGTTTGAAAATCAAAAGGCTAGAGCATCTTTAGGAAATATGCCTGAGCAAGCCAACAGAATGATTCAATTCCTGAACACTCATACCAAAGAGCAATTGGCAGCAATAGGTATTAGGAACAGGACTGATACCATCTTAATAGTAAAAAGGATGCTGACCCTAAGGAATTTTGTGCAAACTCTGGAAAGAAATTGCCAGGAAATGCAAGCAGAGGTAAATGAGTTCAGAATAAAGTTTGCAGCATTACAGAGCAGAGGGATACCCAGTTTAGTAACCAGCGCTGGAAGACTGCTGTCACATGAACATTATGCCAACAGGGTAAATAACTATGCCTCCAATCAAATCACAATGTCCTCGAGCACATCAGAAGAAACAGGGCCTCCCTCTAGACAGAGTCTTTATGACAAGCTGGAAAATCTGTTTTATATTAAACATGAGATAAATCATCTCTTTGAAGTCCAGCCTAACTTTTATAGATACACAGAAGCTGATGAAACACTAATAAAGATACAAAGACATCAGCTACCTACAGAGGATTGGTGGAAAGGAATGATAGAGACATTGCTCAGGTGATTTTGTTTATTAATTCTTTTTATCAGCTACAGGTCAGTGAATACAGAGGCACGGTCCACCTGTCAAAGGGAAGAGAACAGAAAAAAAAAGAAAAAAAATTGAATGGTGACTACAGCTCGTTAATACAAAGAAATCAAACACCGATGATAAAGGCCAAGACAGCGACAAACAACATAGCAGCATCAAGGCAGCAAAACGCAGAAATCAATGCGCAGTGACCAGCTGACTCACTCAGCCCAGATAGTCAAAATACCTCTGACAAATTGGACAGCTAGCACATTCATATTTACTACAGCATTTATTCCCTCATTTACTACTTCTCTAGAGTTGGTAAAGGAAGTTATGAGTTCAAGACTTATCTTCATGATATTTTGTATCTCCTTTTTGTATAAATACCCCCCATAATATGTATTTGGGGTTGGTGATTTTCTTTCTAGACTGCGCTGTAATTTTTGAGACTCTCTAATACAAATGGTTGTTGAAGTTCATGGTTTATGCACCGCCTGAATGTGAAAATGATGTTATGGGACCTGCTACAGAATTCCTGTGTCATTCAATGGAACAATAAGTTATTCTAAACTTCGTTTTATGTTTTCTATGTTTGCAAATTCCACATATGTTCATAGTCTTGGTAACAGAAAAGAAGAATAACCCAGGATTTGTTTAAGAGCACCCTGTGTTCAATATCTGCTATCAAATATGTTTTCTTCAGAATTAGTCATAAATATGAATTCTTAACTGCTCATGTTTGCACTAATTCCTTCATTTTTGAATACTGTTTAGGAATTCTTAATTGCTCCTGGATAATATTCATACACTTTCCGTCTGCCAGTATAATGAAAGATTCTTGATTGCCTTTCATTCCCTGATTTCATTCCATCAATCTCCAGATTTAAAAATTGTTCCATAGCTGCCTATCTTGCTCTGTAGTATTACCATTTCCAGAAACACTTGCAGCAATATACCATCATGGACTCCATTGCCCAATGGAATAGACTGTCTTAGACTTTCACCCCAGCTCTGCTTGAAATCACCATCCAACAAACTTAAAACAAAAACTTGTGCATCATAACTAGCCTAAAATATTCCAAAAACAAAGCTAAACTATAAAGAGAGAGCCCTCTCTGGTTGTAGGTAGGCTAGGACCTGCAACTAAAAGATTGGTTAGTGGTTACCTCGGCCGTATTCCCTCCAGGAGGCAGGGAACAACCTGAGTGATAACAACACCCTTTCCTTGGCAACCTTCGCCATTCTAACCCCAAAACCAATCTTGGAAACAAGGTTGGCAAGGAACTTATGGGATCCATCCATAATATGCTCAATAGCTTGCTCAATATCCTCCATACCCAACTCCATGTTATCCCTACCATTCACTTCCACCACAACCACAAACCCAACCACATCCATCTCAAACATCCACTCCCACTCAACTACATGTACCACCATTTCCAAACCCACACAACGAAGTAGCTCAACCCACTTAAAATGGTGAGGTACAACACTTCCTAACATCTCCACTTGATCTTAATGGTATTCATCTTAGCTCTAGAAGAGTATTACAAAAAAGAGATTCTCTTGATGTCATTGAAGGACAACATTCGAAAAACAAGATTCAAATGAGAAGACCAAATAATCATGGGTTGCACTTGATCAAGGGAAAATATCATATTCAGAGATTGAGAAAGTTCCTTCATGTTTATCATTAGAACCTCTGTGTTCAGGAGAATAATCCATAAAAGGAGGAAGATCCTAATTTGATGGAAGAAGAAGACATCCAAGATGATCCAAATCAACTAGTGGACCAGGGGCATCACAACTATATTGAAATATGGTTCCAAACAATCATTAAGTTGTAGCAACACACTCTTCTTCAATGAGTCCTAATCTCATCTTAGGCAAAGCATTTTGTCTCTTACATTCAGGTACATGTCAAAGAATATGTTTTGAGCCTACACATGATTTCATCTGTCATCCAATTATGCATGTAGCTCCATTGGATGTATTCCTACACTTGAAAATGATTTATTTTTTTTCAAGCAGAGTAAGATAGAAAAAAATAAAAAATAAGAGGAAAAAAATAAAATCTCAGGTGAAAACCTCATTTGAGGTGCCTAAGATTGGATCATTGATTGAAAACCTCCATGGGGCATATAATTGGTTGAAAAGAAAGAAAAAAAATTATCCTAGGTGAAAACCGCCTTGAAAAGATACTATTTGAAAACTTGATTGAGGTAGCTAGTAGGCCTAAAAGAAAAAAATGAATAAATGAAAGAAAGAAAATTTCATTTTCTCCATGTATCTCTCTAATGAATGTAGGTGCTCTCCAACCTCTGCAAGCAACAAAAACAACTTGGCTCCAAAAGGAAAAAAGTTGGTCAAAATTCTAGTCAAAGGAAGTCAAACTTGCACTTTATCCCCCTTTGATCAGACGCTCAAGAAGGACCAAGTCCATGCCAATCCATCACCCTCATCTCTTTCCACCATCCACCCATCATTCCCAATATTTTCCCATTCTTTTTCCTTGTTTTCCTAAAATGCTACATGAAGGCTATGTTTTGCTACACAAAGTCCAAACACACAGAGAAGAAAATTATTTTTTTCATATCTTGAAAATCATGTATCCATTTGTCGATATGTTTTAGGGGGAGATGCATATGGATGATGGTAACATGCCCAAGCAAGTTCAGCAAATTTTGGTGCACACTTTTTGAGAAATTGACCTCCATCACCTATAACCATTTTTAAATTATCTTGATATTCGTGCATTCATTTTTCGAGATGTTTCATGGGAAGATGCATATGGATGATGGTAACATGCCCACGAAATGTTATTAAATTCCAATGCGCACATTTTGAGAAATCAACCTCCGTCACCTACAACTATTTTTAAATTTTATTGAGATGTGTGCATCCATTGGCCAAGAGTTTTAATGGCTAGATGCATAGGGACTATGAAAACATTCTCACTAAATTTTAGGTCAATCTATCATTTTAGATATATGCATAAAACACGTTTGCGACAAGAGGTTGTCTTCAAATGCTACACAAAGTTTGGAATTACTATAGGATGGATGAGAAGAAGGTATAGGAGGAAATCTGATTGGAGAAAGGGGTGAAAAGGTCATTTATTTTTTTAGGGAAGGTTGAGGGAGGTCCCCCAACACCACTTTCATCACTCATCCACTCCATTTCACCTAAACTTGCTCAAAATGTTCACTTTTTCCTGCCTAAAAAAAAATAGAGAGCATTCTTCTCCATTTTTCTATTCTTCACATTACCTCCTCACGAATCCAACCCTATTTACATGGATTTTCATCACTCCCCTTGACATCACCAAGCCGGCTAAATACTAGAAGAAAGGATCAAAAGGTTGCTACAGGAAGAAACTCATCTTATAGCAACATGTGGAGTCACAATAGAAATATCTAAGATCTTTTTTTCCCCACCAACAAAACCATGATGAAGCCATGTGTGCAATCAGGAAGGGACACATAATTCTTGGAAAGACATTCAACTAGTAGATGCCACCCATTCATGAGACAAAAAATTGCGCACACACAGGAACATCATCAGTCAAGTGCAATCCAGTTCAGAAGACATACAAAACGACCGTATCAGTCAAACAATCAACAAGCTATGAAGACCTACACAGAAGAAAGAAAATAAAATTAACACCTCTAGAGAAGCATGGATCAATCATCAACTCAGTAGTAGCATGCATGCCTCTCCTTCATCCCATCATGAAATGAGGCCCAATAGCAACATGCATGCATCTACAACAGCTCGACATCAGGTAGGTACAGGTATGCAATATTCTTCACCTCTTCTCTTGAGTGCATTATAGTGAGAGATTTGTTGTCAATGCATGAGAGGTGAGGGTTTATAAGCTAAGGATGTGTCAGAAGTCTCGACTACCCTCAATGAGTTAAGTGTAACTAACACATCACTCATGCAATGTGTAAAATCAAATTAAGAAGGGTGATGATTATGACGAGTGGGGATAGCACTTAAAAGAGGAAATTTGTGCAGAAACAAAGTCACCAAAGAAATTTGAGCCCTCCATCCACTTCATATCCACTATCTATCCATCATTCATCCATTCCAGTTCACAAGAAAAAACTAATATTTTTCAAGAACAAACCCTACACTCTGTCACAACCTGAGAATTTCTTGAAAAAACATACAGAGAACATCCTCTCGATTTTCACAAACCTACACTACTCTCTCTGAGGCCTAGAATCATCTATCATTTCCCATCACTGCCATATATTTAAAATACCATGAAAGAGAAGGAAGGACTGCTACAGGAATAAAACCTCCTCATGTAGCAGCTTGTCCAACCATTACAGAAAGCCATAATCCTATCTTTTTTTCCTTTCCCATCAAGTAGATGGGCTACTACCAACTAATGAGGCACTCTATCACTCCAATAAGGACTCTCTACCAGCAGTAGTAGCATCTTGGGCAACAACAAATGATCTGAATAGAAAATGGCATCAATCCATGGGTGAATGAATACCATGGGTGGATGTCACTTACAATACCATGGGTGGATAAATACCATGGGTGGATTCCACTTACAATACCATGGGTGGATGAATACCATGGGTTGATTCCATTTCCTATTCAAATCAACAAAGGACCTATACACATAGTTACAATAACAGTCAAATACCATTAGGGGCAGAGAAGATATACACATGAACAAGAAAAATAGAAATACAAGAGAAGGAGAAATAGGAGAAATGGGTGGAGGATTTAAGAGGAGGGAAATAACGTTTGACACTTGCAAGTAGGCCAACCAATAGAGGAACCATAACTAAGCATCTCAAGGCACAAAATTCTTTTCTATAGGAGGAAATGGAGCTGCTATAGGAAATAAACACGGCTGCTACAAGAGATAATTTCTCTACTACAGGATTGTCCTAAGAGGAAAAAATGGGCTCTATCTTGAGAATCATTGGCTACAAACCCCTAGAACTTTGAAGGAGTCTAGAAGAAAGGGTAGTTACTTGAACTATCACCACTTACAAACAAATACTCTATGATTTTTTGCAAAATTCGTTCACTGAACATTTGGTAGCAGAGCCATAAAACTTCTAAGTGTGGAGTTTTCTTGTAAGGATGAGCATTATCATGGGAGAATAAACTTGTTTTGAAATTTCCATACCATTCTTCATGCCACTCATGATCAAGAAGCACTCCTCTTGCCATAAGATGAAATAATGAATGCTCTAAAATTGACAATTGGCAGCAGGGTTCCCTTGCACAAACCTTGAGAAGACATGGACAAATGTTGTTTACATGGACAAATAATATTTTCTAGACTTAAAGTGACAGACAAGGATGGATTTGAAAAAGAAGAAGAAGAAGGCGGAAAAGAAAAGAAATTGTTGAAACATAAGATAAAGTGCCGAAAAAAAAATTAAAACAAAGTTAGAAGGAGAATAAGAAGCAAACTAAAGAGATAACCTCCCTCCAATCAATAATAAAGGAGCCCCAAGCCTCTTAGAAGAAGACAAGCACTAGGGGACACATGTCTAAACATCTAAAATGAGAATATGCCTTGGTAAAGGAAAGCATAAATTTTCTACAGGAAGGTAGAAATTTTCTACTGGAAAGGATTGGACAACTATAGAAAAAAATCAGCCACCAGGGCCATGAATGAGGCACAATGAGGTCACTAAGCTTCTTAGACGATGAGAAACACTTTTAGCATGGGGTATGATGGGGCTTTAAATTAGACATAAATTAAGGTCCATCTGACCATCCTTCAGCACATTAAACCTCTCTTTTTTCATTATATAATGTATTTTTAACTTTAATATCTTCATTAGGAATATTTATGGATAATTGCATATTTGTGGCTAATATTTTTTTTGTTGTTGAACATTGCGAGAATATTGGGTAGATTATGAAGATTTGGAGGAGGAAATAATTTAGGGACTTGATCCCTACTACAGGAGGATCAATATTGGATAATAAATCAAAAATATATTCTAAAATTATTGCACAAATTTTGGAGCTCCAATGATTGACAAAATCTATGAATGTGTTCCCTGTCATTTAATGCAAATTCCTAGTGTTAGGAACTAGATCCACTAATTGAGGTATTTTGGAGGGGAAATCTTACTCCTTTCATGGAGAATGATTCCTACTAATTTTGTATCAGTAAAAATTCTAGTTTTCCTCTAGGGGTTGTTTTTTCTCAGTCTTCTTGTGGAGGAAACTTGTATTTTTACTTCTCAACTTTCATTTCCTACAAGGATGTAATTGTATGGATGGAAATAATGAATATTGGTGGCATGCTCATCTTCTAAGTATGGTCTCCTTCATAGGACTCTATGTTTCTTTGGGCTTGGCCATCCCAGGAGCCTTAGAGCCCTTCTATATCATTTACTTTTCTTCTTTTCACTTCTTATTCACATGCATCTCTTGTTCTTGTTTTTCATATTTTTGCATTTAGTATTGATGATTTCTTGTTATAGGATTGAGTTAATGGTTTAAGTAATTTTTTTTGTAGGATCACAAGCATTATCTCATCCTTGGAACAACTTTGGAAGGTCATATTAATAATTTAGCTACTTGGATTAGTTTGCTTATTCCCAAATCTATATTTCTAGAAGTCCCTTGTGCCAAATAGTAGTAAATTTATGTTATTTTCATAAAATTCTAATGAGAATTAATCCAGTTGATTCTACTTGCATTAGATCACAAAAAAAATCTAGTTAATAAATTTTTTTACCTCATTGCATTTTCACTTGATTAGGTTAGTCATTTCATAGATTAACTAGCTCACTAGTTCTCAAATTTCTAGATTTTAGACTAGTAATTTTCTCCTATTTCTTAGCAAGTGTTAACAGCGGTATTTTTGAGTGATTCCACTTGTAATGGAGACCTGAGACATCATAGTAATAAAAAAAAATCCATACAATTTTTATTTGATTTTCTCTGTCATTCGGTGAATTATATCTTCCTCTAGAAAATTTGTAACTTCCAGTAGAAGCACTTGTAACTTCTTGTAGCACTCTTCGAGCATGTATATACATGCCCATATTTACTCAGAAATCTTGGTTTTTGTCCCTTATGGTTGAATCATAACTCCTAGACTCTAAATAAATTATTAGGGAAGACTAAAGACCACTTAGGACTTGCCTTTTACCCCTGCAAAACATCTCAACAGTTTGGGTTAATCGACATATTTATAAAATGGATAATACAGTGATGGTTTTCTTGATTGACACATCCAATGAACTCTGTCAATGTCTCTAAACCCTTTGAAATGTAATGATTTAGATTTAGTTTGTGATATTTTCTTTATGCAATTAGAACAGGTTTTCTTTCCTTGTATTTCCTTTCCTACAATAGGTTAAAGTTTCCATTTCAAGCATTTTCATTTCTGCAATTAGTTTAGGATTTTATTTCATTACATTCACTCCATTACATCATGACAGAAAAGGAAGGACACATTGTATGTTGCACATATAGTTCTGATACCTTTTAAGTTTGTACGAACCCTGGGTTGATAATTAATGTTGGTAGGATTCGAAGTTGCAGCATTATTTTTGCAATACTGAGGCTCATGAACCAGTTTGATCATAAGAGTGATCTCATGTATGAAATCCACACCTAAGGGAAACATCACAGTATAAGTACTAGCACCATGCAAGCAACCACTTTGAACTTGGTAGGGTGGACCACTTGGGAGTCCTTGTAGTTTCAAATATGTGTATAGGGAGGTTCACTAGATTGGAAGTTCTATTACGTATTAGTCATTTATTATAGATGACTACTCATCCATTATCCAAATTGACATCCACTAGTTACTTCAATTCCAGTTAGGTTTTCATCTTACCTGGTAGGAGAAATTCATAAGGGACTAAAATTTCCACTTCCTCATCATGACCTTGAATTTAGAGCAATTGGGATGGCTTGTAATTTATATGAAGGTTGATCACAGTTACTTTATCACAAGTTTTTGTCCATGCATCACCCTAAGGAATTGTGGATGCCATCCTGTTGGGTACTATCATGCATATAATATTTAGTTCAAGCTTCAGGACAGGTAACTTCCCTCTTGATGCAGGTATATAGGTGTATCTATATGAATTTAGGTAATGGAGTGACAAGACACAAAATATGGTGTGTTATCATAGCATTCCCCTTAGAATAACCTACAACATACAGTGAGAAAAATATATCTATTGGCTCAAATAATCATCCTACACACGCACATGCTCTACATAAATCATTGATATCTATGTAGTTCTCACAAAGGGTACAAAATTGCAGCGTAGTAATGTCTATATAAGTATACATCAGGTCCTGTCTACAATCTTGATTTATGTCATCATATACATCACTCAAAATTTCATTCAGCCATACTTCTGGTATACAACATAATGTTTAATCTCATTATTTTCATTCCACATTCAACTTGAATAAAAATTAAAGGATATACCAGGGTATACCTAAAACATTATTTTTGTTATCATGTGCATCACTCAGAATTGTATTTAGCCATATTTTAGTGATCTATGACTGATACACCATATAACATTTACAATTCAATGCCATCACTTGCATTTATTTTTTTTCATTTAACTAATAGTTTTTCATAGTAGCAAAGGATACCTAACTGCATATCATTCATCCCTAATTTATTAATTCATGATTGGTATCCAATAAGAAAGAACATTTATCTATGCATCATAATATAACTTATAAATATACAAACTTGAACCTATAAAATATGTAATCGAATGTTATTCATGGCATTTTATATGACCTATCTAATAACTTACCTATAAGTTAATTATCCATACAACACAACTCTAGATCTGGTCTTTAATCTAAAGTGTATGTGATAATAATCACTCATCTTACATTTATGTGGTTATTACAATAAAATGGAACTACTCTCAATCCCCCGTATGGTGCCATATCAAAACAATTCTATACTCTTTCCATGTTTCAAGGTCATATAAAAAGTTCGGGCCAATAAGAGTACTATTGACTAGCTTCACTAATTTCAAGACCTAGAGATTTTAGTAATAGGTTTTAAGGCTTGACATAAGGTCAGTATGAAAACTATAAGTTAAGTTAAGGTTGGGATCATTGCTTGGATTCCCACATAAACAAAAGTTGACCACATATGGAAGAAATCCATAATTATTTAGGAAGAGATATATCCTCCAATACAACCTCCAAGCACTACTAGGGTCTAAGGAAAAGAGCCACAAGATCCTCAAATCTGATCTACATTTTTTGTACATCCACATTTACCCCAAATATCCTCCACATATTTGGTTTCAAAGGGAACCAACATAGTCTTCTAATGTCCACAAATGCATCTAAGTTCATAGGAATCAAGTAAGGTTCATCTCCTTACTCGACCCACATGTAATGCATCTACGCTCGAAATAAAAAAGAGGATATAAGGCTATCTCTTCAAATGACATCATCCTTTAACACTATTACCTAATTTATGGGTAGAAATCCCATACAAGTCTACAATCTTTCTAAAATATATTGTCAACAACATCCTCAAAAAAGCATTCAAATTCCCTTATTATGCTCCAAGTCTATTTGAAACTAACACAAACAACCCTCAACTACATGAATAGTGAAATATTCAAGCTATCGATATCTAATTTCATCCTCCTTTCGCCCTCATTTTGTGCCTTCAATACAAAGTTGACCAAGGTCATCTTACAATTAGGTCTCCATTTTTCATCTGGTGAGAATATGACCCTATTCATTAGGAAGGGGTTACTTCTAAACATAATTACACTAATACTCTCATCATATGTGCGGCTACAAGTTACATCAATATGACAAAGCATAAGTCAAAATCAACCTTATTGTCCAACATAAGTCAAACATACATAAAAAAGTAAATAGTATACACATGTAATTCTTATATTGTTGGCCAGTTTTGGATCAACTTCGTTATTTTATTTTCTCACCCCCATGGTGCCTTCCCATTCCATTAATTCCTAAATAACATCTTCAATTTTCCAAGTTCCTTGTGTTTTTCTCTCAATTTCTCTTATATATGATGCATCTGCAGTCGATAGGGGAATCCCCAATAGTTGTGATAAGGGGATTATGGATCCCTTACCACAACCCATAAGCCCTTATACAAGGTGGCCCAAGGGTGTAGTTTTAGGGGAATTGGGACCAAAATTTTGGGTTCATAACATTAGGAGAAGTTGAATGGTATGACCAAAAGTGTGGGAGAAGTATCTTGTGGGTATTGAACGGGACAAGGGAACACTTGGGTACCATGGATGGATAGAATTGGGATGTCCAAGAATGGTTTACTGAGATATATAATCCTAGCATTAGATAATGAGAAGCGGGTTTATGACCTAAAGTCAAAGGAGTTATGGGGCCTAGAGGCAAGGCAACAAGAGAAATTAAAATGGGAACTACCAATAGTGGTGATAAGTGGATTAGGGCCCCCCTTATCACAACCCATAAGAAATTAACCCATAACCACTAAATTCCCTATCCCCTAAACACCCAAAATGGTATTCCTCATAGTCATTATGTTCCATCACACCATTGTCCTCATGGGACTACTCAAATTCTGCATTACCACTATCGTAATTAAGAGGGAGATCACATGTATGCATGATTCTATCACATATTGCAACCAAAAGATAATAATAATAACCAATTATAGGGGAATACCCATTATTTTATAGGAAAAGTGATCAATTGATATATAGTTTATTCTCAACATGAGCCACACATGCTTCATCATTATTTCTACACTCTTGGAAAAAACTTGTTACATAGACTAGTAAAGAGATCCAATACTTGAACCATTGTATCATCACTTCGTAAAAACAACAAAAGGCAATGGGGATACAAATGGGACTACAATTGTAGCTACAACACCTTGGTTCCCTAAAAATGAATGTGTACAATAGCCTCTATCAACATCCCATAAGAGAATGTTTTTATCTGCACCAGCTATAGGAAACATTTCTCCAATTGTAGAAAACAATGTTCAGTGCTTGAAACAAACCTATATCTTGAATTTAAACAAACTATGGCATGCTTAAGTAATGCTCCAAGCTACAAGGTTGAGTCCAAATTTTGTTGAGTAAATAGGTTATTTCATAAGACACTGATTAATGATATCTTACACAAATGACTAGTTACAGATTTGCAATTTCATATATTCAAATCATATGTATCCAAAGAGGTATATGTTCAAAGTGAAATTTTGTATGTTCTTTTATGATTATAAAGTTTTGGCTCCCCACAAAATAGTTGTTTCAAAAGGTCCATCCTACCAAGTAATATAACCACTGACCATTCCGAAGATCTATCTTCAAAGTTGGAATTTTTTGTTGGAGTGGTTTGGATCATACCGCATATCAGGTGGCTCAAGTTAGTGAAATACCTCGCTACTTCATGACTCAATATGCTTATCCACCATTGATCTTTGTATGGATTGATCTTGTAGTGAATATCAGGTGCTTTCAAGTGCCACTCTAACCATGTTTCCATTAGTGTGATAGATCTTGAGATTGCGTAATAATTTATTTGGTTATGGTCAAGCTAAAATTCCATTAATGGAAATGCTACTACAACAATATTAGAAGCACTAAGAGCATGTTTTATGTTGCACCTAGCCCCCATATATCTACACTAGTTGTGGAAAACTCTTGCAAACACATTTTTATACTCTTGCAAACCCACCTTTATGTTGGACAAAATAATCAATCACAATGTGTTGATGGTTGTGAAGGATACATAGAAAATATGAAAAATGTGGTAGCTATGTGATTAGGTCAAGGTGTTATTACCACAGCATTTGAAGCATCGAATGCATCTACTCTTCTCCCTTTAATGTTTTCTATGGAAAAAACTAGATCGGATTGCATGATTCATAAGAGACACATAAGAAATAAGGGAAATACATATCCTTACATGACACATGTTTTCCATGCATATCGCTTGGATATAAATGCAGATGGATATTATGAGGATATCTGGATTCTAACATCTAACTATTTTTTTTGTATTTATTCGACAAAAAATAATTGATTTTATATACTTTCCTAAGTGGATTGGTCTCTTTTCATTAGCAGAGACAACTACAATTCAATCCACTAATGGAAAGTACTTTGTCTAACTTAGGAATATGAGTTAATTTATTAGATCCTTTTCTCTATTATATCATTGGATTTACAGAATCCATACCTACTTAGAAAATAAGGTTATTTTATCAATATATTTACCTTTAGTTCAATCATTTCACTATGAAACTACCTATTACACCAAGTTTAACCTAATACGCCTCACGTATTAAATCTTCCACAAATAAGCCCTAACTTTGGGCTAGATTTGACCGTGCACTACACCAATTTATCATGTATTGGGAGTATGCTTAGAATGGTGACTCGATTCAACATCATGTCAATTTATTTCAATTTATGGAATTATACTGAGACCACGTGATGATGTCTATTTTGAATATACCTGGAGATCTTTGTCATCCATGATAACACATATTTCCAAGACACTTTTTCAAATATATTACATGCAATGTCTGCTCTGTGGTATTTAGAATAAAATATCCATGAGGAACTTCTCACAAAAAAACTTGGGTTCAATTGCCTCATATTTATTTCATCTTAGATTTGCATTCCCTGCTGCAAGGCCAAAATCCCCACATATGCCTTTAAAACAAAATAGAATGTGAAGCAATCGGGCAGTACACCTGCTTGTTGCATTTTGGTATTAAAATATAAATTCCTCCCCACGTAGCTCTTGATCATCTCATGCTATGAGAATACATATATTTCGTTTGTGTTCTTTGTTAAATAATTTACATTCATCGTCTCAAAATCCAAATACAATATACATTCCCACTAGTTTGGCCTATTTTATGTTTTTAGTTGCTTTATTTGCTCTAGAAATTTCTTTGTTAGTAATTTCACTCCCATGCATCACATTTGGCCCATGCAAGCCCACCTGTGATTAATGGGAAGTGAAATTTTCATTTTTTACATTAATTTTTAGGATTGTGTATGATTTGAAGAATTTTTCTCTTGCAAACCTGCATAGTAACATGCAAATAGATCACCAAGCACGGTGACATAATTTTTTCTTCACTAAAATTTGCCTCACTCATCTATAGCATATGCCATCAAAAGAAACATATTTCATGAATTTGGTCAAATAGTTTGTAAACATACTTTATACTTAAGATTTTCACTTATGTACTTTGTGCTTGGACCTTTGAAATCACTAGTAAATCTAGCAATGTGGTCATTCAGACAATTCTAAAATCTTAGGGTTGACTTTACTATTACTAAGGTTTAAGGTGTTACCTTTGATGTACCGTGTTAGAATTTTAAGTAGAAGAGATAAAACTTAGAGAGAGCCTTCTTATGGGTGCTCTTCAACCTTCTTAAATTTGGTTGAGGGTATCAACTACTCAAATCAGTGTCTATTGTGTGCCATAACTTTTTTGTGAAATTCTAATTCTTATTCTTTTCAGTCATCACTCTGTTTTTTTCACCATTTTTGGCACAAACTTTGTGTGAATAATGGCATTTTGATGCAGGTGCATTCAACCCAAGAGAAAATCATTGTAATTAGTAGACATTGGGGATCATGTGTCTTAGGGAAATTAGTTTCCTAGGTCTCAATTCAATGTAATATTTAGGCTTTAAGTGATTTAATTAGAGAATAGGAGAATATGTAAATGCTCTCAAATAAATGAGAACATGAGTGGGAATAATGAAAAAAGAGTCTAAAGTCAATTAGGACTCTTAAACAGTTCGATGATTCAAGGAACAAGAGAGGGCTTTTAGGAATTAATTAGAGTAGAAGTGGAGGGAGTGTATCTAGGAGTCGGTTCACTAGATTTAGGAGTCAACCCAGGAATAGTTCAACTGAACCATTCTGGGCTTAAAATTAAGCCTACGAGGAGAGTATAAGGGGAGGCCACTGATAATTGAAGATTAGGCCTGTGCGAGACAGAGAGTCTCGGATATGTAATTAACTGTTTTGTTTTATTGGATCCAGAGGTTCATTCGGAACTGTGCAAGTGTGTGAATGAATATCGAATGATTGCATTGCATATAAACTGTGAACTCGTAGGTTCTGTGATAGAGGATTGCAGGCATTGTTCTGAAGGATACGTAGAGGCATAAAATGGTTCAGAGGAATCATAAAATAGGTCTTTGAATCCAATAGAGGAAGCAAAGTGAAGCTCTAGAGAAAAGGAGCGGAGTGAAGATTAAATGAGGAGTTAAGCTCAGAGTGTTTGAGCAGTGGAAAGGCAGAAGTCGAAGCCCTGAATAAAACAAAGAAACCACAGAAAAACCACTGAAACAACATAAAATTTCTAAGTAAAAGGAATTACGGAGAAGTGTAAAGTGATGCACAATAGCGGTTAGATCTCATAGATCAACGGCTGAGATCAAATCGTAGCAATAAAATCTCGTTTTAAGTCATCAAAATGAGCCTTTGAGTTGAGTGATCATGATCATGCGATTAAATGAGGACTGTTGGATCAACATCCAGATCGACGGTCTAGATCCAAAGCACTAATCGCATATCGGAGTAGTCGCAGAGGTCAAGTGTAGAGGCAGTGGAACATCGATAGGTTGATCAGCGATGAGCTGATAGCCGTTGGATCAATAAATAAATGGATGACAACTATTGAATCAGATATCAGAGTAATTAGAAGTTGAGTGATCATAGCAGCATTGTATAATGGTTGAAAGTTTCAGATCCGATGAAGTTATAGATGCGGGTGGATAAGATTTGAGATCCGACCCAAGGGTTTGTAGTGGGATTTACTGTGAATTTCCTGTTGTTATAGACATATTTGGGCACTGCAAACCCAAACTCATATGTCCATAAACCAAGGGCTCTTTAGTGCCTAAAAGTGTTGTTTTATACCCTAAAGGATCATGGTCAACTGATTACATCATTTCCCAGAAGTTCCACCCGAAAAAATACTCAGAACTGGCCAAAACTAGACCATACTGACTGCTCCATGGTCAAGGTGTAATGCATATTGGCTGCTACACTAGCCAGGTGTGATGCATACTGAAATGGCCTTTTGTAGGGTGCGATGAGCGAGAATAGATAAATGGCAGAGACAGTTTGCTAAGTGGAAGCTCATGGAATCTTCTAGAAACTTCTCCCAGGACATTTGCCTCTCTGAATTCGACCAGGGATGAGTAAGAGATCAATGAAATCTCCAAGTGGAACCAAGAACTATCAGTGGAATGACACTAATCAAAAACCCAGAGATGACTCATACCCTTGCAAGACATCTATAAATGGATCCCTCATCTGAGAGATCTGGAGGCTGGAATTTTGTAATTTGTAAGGAAGTGCTGTTGGTTTATCTGTGAGAAGAGACATTGTATTGTTGGGTGATCTTGCTTTTCATGAGGTGAAGAGGGCTTCTATTCTAGGAGGATGATGCTGGATTAGACAGCTGGGTTTTAATCCTCTCTTCTACTATTAATGAATTTCTTTGAGTTTTCCTTCATATAATCGTGTATTTGTGAATCTCATTATTTATGAATGCAATTGCATGGTCAATGTGTTTCTAATTCTGCATTGTTTATGATGTTTTAGATAGAGATGCTTTGATGGTTTTATGTTACTTTGATTCTACAGGTACTCTTTAAAGCAGGACAAGTAGGAGAGGAGTGGCAAATTCTATCAAGGGAAAGAAAAATCAAGTAAGGATCTAAGCAGAAGATCCAGGTTGGTCCTCTTCTCTTCCCTCTTATATATTACACTTAAAGGAAATCTCAAATTGCTTTGATCATTTGTTTCTAAGATAGCTACCCATATTAGTGGGACTAGCAGTTTGAATTGACACTAGTTTTCCCGGAAACAAAATGGCGACTCCGCTGGGGAGCGAATAGTTTTTTTGTTTGTTATTGTTGTTTGCTTTATAAACTACAGACGGAGCCTAAAGTTAGCTAGTCAGCCTTCGAACTACCTTTGCTATGCAATTGCAAAGTAGATGAATGCTGCTTCAGTCAATACCTGGGTTGGTTTATGAACTGAACATCTGACTTACAAGCATTCTAAGTGCCCTTTTGGTAGCTCATAACCTCATAAAATCATACCCCTATACTTTGTTTTTACTCTCCATCATAACTCAGCCTAAATCACTGAACTTAGTTGCAAATTTTGAGCAAAATCCAAACTTAGTTTCGCTCCCTGGTCCATCTCAATGTCTGTAACTGGGCAACCTGTATGCATTGCACCTCCCGTGTGTTGCAGGTGAGATGCATCCCTGTTTCCCTATGTTGCAGGTGCGATGATTGAGTTATATTGTTTCTCTCTTTGAACGTTGGTTTTTTCCTCCTGGTTTTCAGCTTTATTCAGTAGTTTTGTTGTTCATGATCAGTATCTCATTGCTAAAGCCTCCTTCCTTTACATTATTCAACCTCCATTGATTAGGATTTGTAAATGTTCTTATGTATTTGTCCATCATTTACTGTCCTCCTTTGTGGAAAGTAGCTTAATTGAACTGTCATTTTTGATGCAAAAAGTGTCCTAATTGTTGTTTTAAGTCGAAAAGAAGAGTGTCATAAAGTCTTCCTCCTCTAGATAGTCGATTGTAATTTTCTCATTGTATTCGATTTGAATTGTTAATATTTGAAGTGTCGAAAGGATTTTTTCCATTCGAAATTGAAATTTTCGTTTTAGTCTTCCTTTCATTTTGAAAATAAATTTTCGAAATGCCGCTTTGAAGAAAATAGTTTAGATTTGTAGTTAGTTTTCCTTTTGAGCATTCTCACATTAAGGAAACGAAAAACAAATACATGCATTTGCATTTGCATTTAGACTGTGTGTGAAATATGATTTAGGACAAGTGCATTTAGTGTGTGCCCTTTGCTCTATGCTGATAGAATCGTACTCTTATTTCCTTAATAGCTAGGATTTTCATTGCTAAAACAGAATAAACAACTGTTTATCATTTTAGATTGCATATTTAGGAATTTTACATCTACATCACGTGGTGAACCTTGAAAGGCAAACATTTAAAAAAGATCAACTCTAAAATAAATCTCAATGAACATAAAAATGCTTTGGAACCTAATGCAACACATCTAGAAGTCTAGGCTAGAGACGTGTTTCAGCGTCGTAAAACCTGGTAACTATTGTTTTCATCGAAGGTTGGGTGATTCCTCCTCTTTGATACGACAAGTGCCAGTATGGACTTGTGCTCCCCATACCATCGAGTATATATTGGGAGACCACAATAGGCTGATATCATTTATCCTTAGGAAGCCGTGTCTACCACCCTATCGATCGCAATGCACTAAACACAATATTTGGGAATATTGACTATTGTACATAAGTCCTTGGTAATTTCTCTATCATTTATCACCAAGGTGTATTTTGGAGTTTTTTGATTGGTTTGGTAATCCCTTTGTCTAGATTTCCAGAGTAGTCACTTTCGTTCCTTTTCGTCTCCTTAAAAGAAAAGGTCCATCTAAGCACTTGTCACTTCAGGCTCATTAAAAATCGAAGGCAACTAGAGTCACCTTTAGCTTTTTCTCGACTCTTAAAAATTGAAAAAGAAAAGTTGTGTCAAAGTGTCTTAAAATTTATTTAAATCGGAATAAATTTTTCCCTTTAATTTTGAGTTGGTCAAGTAATCCACAATCGTGGAAGAAAGTCAATCAAAACCCCATTGTTCACAAAGGCTAGCGAGTCAACCATCTTTGAATCTAGAAATGAAACCATTCCAGGCAAAACAGTCTCGTTTAACTGAGTCGAATTCTCCTCGTTTATTTGAAACTTATGTTTCAACATCATCAGAGACTTCAGTTGCTCCAATCATTTTTGGTACATCTACCTTTACAGAGGAAGTTCCGTAGTTACAAAAGGACATTAGAACTGATCCTAGTGTAACAATAGACACTTCTATTCCTGAAACCACCCCATCTAGGGTCGCTCCAGAAACTGACGTTAACTTACCTGAACATCTGGAAGTTGAATTCTAGAATTTAGAAGGTGTCACTCCTCCAGTGTCTGTCACTGCAGAAGCTATACCTTCTTCGGCTCCAAAAATATTTTACGGACATGACGGTCTCCCTCTTCCACCTGGACTGATTGCCATAAAAGAGATTATAGAGGATCTTCCTTCCAATACCCCATTGCATTTTGGAACTAGGATCCACTTATATCCTTCTGCTACATAAGTTAGTTCTTTTAATCATCCTTCATCACAAGTTCATGTCGAATCGCTAGGAAATATTTTGGATAGACTGAATATGTCTGAAATACCATAAACTTCTAGGACTGTGTCGTCTGACATGGCTACAGCAGAACTTCCTACTGCCATTCCTACAATGTTTTTTGGTATACCATCTATCCCAGCTAGTTATAAACAGCAAGCGGAGTCCATTCAGGGACTGTTTCGATGACATGATATGTTCCTATTTCTTCATCTGGAGTCTCATCTGGTATTTCTTATGTTAAAACTCAACAAGTTGATCCAATATGTGTTCAAAGGCCGATCTACCCTTTAAGCACTGGATTGCCACCACATGGGGGGCAGTATGCCTTTTCATTGTTCCCTCCTAGAGAACAACCATATGAGAGTTTACAACAAAATTCAGGTCAAACTAGAATTATATCTAGTGGTTGGGTACCAATATTGCCTCAACAACCAAGGGTTGTATATTCAATGCAACGAGTCCAACATGTCTCAACTATTCCCACTACACCTGGTATTGTGACTGTATCACAAGTACAGGCGCTACCTATTGTGTGTCAACCCCAAGTCTCTCAGGTTGCAATACAACAGCCTTTTGTCTCCATGATTCAATCACAACCTCAGGTTAGTGCCTCCTTACCTGGAATGACTCAGGCTCAAACAGGTACTATCACTCTGCATCTTGGTCAATCATCCGATATTGGGCAATAGAAAATGGTCCAACAACAATGGTTGGTACAATATCAACCACCGCAATGCCCACAATCTTACCAAGGATCTGAGCAACAAGGTTTTGTAAGTAATGGGAAACTGCATTTTCAAAATGGTTATCAACAACCATACTATAATGGTTATGCCCATCAACCTTATCAAAGTTACCAGCATCAGATACATTACGCTAGTATGCAAAGACCTACTGCTCAGGCGATTCCATCTTATCTTGGGTATGCTTCGCCTAACCTGAATCAATAGTTGCCTTTTCTAGCAACTTTATAATTACGAGATATGAACCAGCTGACGAATGATTCAATTTCTTACACCCCCTGGTGGCCAACGATTCCTCATAAACTTCCCTCTGATATTCCTAAATTCAATGGAAATCCAAGTGAAGATCCGTCGAATCATGTAATGACATTCCATTTGCGGTGCTCATCTAACACCCTGAATGATGATTTGATTAGGCTTCACCTTTTGCAATGAATGCTAACTAGTCTGGCAGTAAAATGGCATATTGAATTTCCTAGAGCTTCTTTTGATAACTTCAGCACCCTTGCCACTACCTTTTTAACCCATTTTTAGTTACCCATAAGGTACGAAACGGGGACAGAACTCCTTACCAACTTTAAACAAGTGACAACCACTCACATAGCTGATCATATTCAAGAGGGGTGGCATCGTCGTCAAATGTTAAAGATGTATGTTCATGATAAACTTTTAGCTGAATGGTTTATATAGTCTATTGCCCTCTATTACAGAGGTTGTGGCTAAGGAAGGAGTTGTCACCGAAGAGCAAGTCATTGCTCTTGCACAATATTTAGACTTGATCTATACTCAGTCTGGCATGCTCTACGACAAAATTCCTGACGCTCTTAGACCAGAATTTTCTGTTCCTCCCCCTCCTAAATCAAATAAGGACTCTCATGTCGGTTATGGCGTGATTGGTGCCACAAGCACAAAAACTACAAAGGCTACATCTAAAAAAGCCTGTGCAGTTTCTATTCAAAAAGCAAATGAAGAACCTCTTGCCTCAGAAATTAATGACGTGTCAACCGACAAGGGACAAAATCCAAAGTAACCAGGGGGCAAGAAGAAAGGGACAAACAAAAAGAAGAAACAGGAAGATTCGACTCCTGAGAAATCTTCTGGAAACCCTACTAGACGAAAGAAACCTAATCAGCCATGTTTCGTATGTGATGAGGACCATTACGCGAGAGATTTTCCACATCGAGCTGAAGTCACGAAGTTTCTAAAGACTTCAAGTACCTCAGCAGTATTGACTGATCCGTTTCCAAACCCAGAAACTAATCTGGTTGCTACTGATCATGCTTCCCCATCCCAAGTGTTTATTGTTATAGACATTTTTGGGCACTACAACCCCGATCATAAATGTCCATAAACCAAGGGCTCTTAATTCCCTAAAAGTGTTGTTTCGACCTCTAAAAGAACAAGGTCAATGGATTACATCTTCTCCCAGAAGTTCTCCATGAAAAACTACTCAGAACTGGTCAAAATTGGACCATCTCACCTGCTCCATGGTCAAAGTGCGCTGCATCCCACCTAAATACACACGGGAGGTGCGATGCATCTTGAAAATCCCTTCTATGGGGTGCGATGGGCGAGAGTGGACAAATGGCAGGGTCAATTTGCAAGGTGGAGGATCATGGAATCTTCCAGAAACTTCTCCTGTGACACTTGCCTCTCTGCATTCGCCCAGAGATGAGTAAGAGATCATCAATCTCCAAGCGGAATCAAGAACTATCAGAGAGAGGACACTAATCAAATCTCAAAAGATGACTCACCCCCCTTGCAAACATCTATATATGGATCCCTCATCCCAGAGATCCAGTGGTTGGAATTTTGTATCTTGTAAGGAAGTGCTGCTGGTTTCTTGGTGTAATATCATAGTGTTGGGTGATCTAAGCTTTTCATGAGGTGAAGAAGGGCTTTCTTGCTGAGAGGATGATGTTGGGTCAGAAAAATTGGTTGTAATCCTCTTTTCTATTCTTGATTATTAATAAATCTATTCAAGCTTTCCTCCACATTCTTGTATGATTGATGATATATGCATTTGTGTGGTTAATATATATCTGGTCCTATATTGCTTATGATAATAGATCTATGTTCTTGGATAGTGTTATGCTGCTTTGATTCTACAGGTGCTCTTTGAAGCTGGGTAGACGAGGAAGCGAGTGGCAAAGATCTATCAGAAGGGAGAGGAATCAAGCAAGGAACCAAGCGCAAGACAGAGGTTGGTCTCCTTTATTCCCCTCTTATCTATTTCTCATAAAGGAAAACGGAAGTAGTTTTAGTTTGTTTGTTTCTAAGCTAGCTACCAGCCTTAGTGGGACTAGCAGCACTGCATAGACACTAGATTTCCTGATAACAAAATGGTGACTCCGCTGGGGAGCGAATATATTGTTTGTTTGTCCACATTTGTTTGCTTTATAAACTTACAGACAGAGCCTGAAGTCAAGCCAGCTAGCCTTCGAACTGCATTTGCTATGCAAGTGCAAAGTAGATCAATGCTGCTTCAGTCTATCTCCGGCTTTTGTTTATGAACTGAAAAATCAATTTACAAGCTGTCTAATTGCCCTTGTGGTGGCTCTAGTAACCTCTTTAGATCTACCCCTGTGATTGATTTACTGATTACCACTTGCTCGGCCTAAATCCCTGAACTGAGATGAAAACTGTGACCCAGAACCCAGTTGAAGTCTTGTACCTGGACCATCGCACTGTCTCTTCTTTGGATTCTGGATGCATCGCACTTCCCGAGTGTAGTAGGTGCGCTGTATCTCTTTTTCCCTGTGTTACAGGTGCACTGATTACACAAGGCCTCTCCCGCTCCTAGATTTTGGTTTCTGTGTTCACTCTTTTCAGCTCTATTCAGGAGTTTTGCTGCCTGTAGTCAGTACACCTCTGTTGAAACCCCCTTCCTTGCCATTATTCTGCCTCCATTGTGCAAAGAACTATAAATGTTTTTATGTATTTTGAGCCATTTTCAGTTCTCTTTTACAAAGAAGTAGCGTAATTGAACTGTCGTTTCTTGATTTGAAAGTGTCGCAAGTGTTGTTTTCAGTCATAGAAGAGAATCTGATTGTTCTTGATAGTCGATTACACTGTTACTCTTGTATTTGATTTGAATTAGTAGTTTTTCAAGTGTCGAAAGCAAGTTTTCAATTCCAAATCACAAAGTGTCGTCATTGTCCTCATTTTGTCTTGAAAAGAAACTTGCTAGTAATGTCGCTTTGAAAAATAATTTAGATTTGCGCTTAGCTTTATTTTTATCATTCACACATTAAGAAGGCTGAAAACAAATACATGCATGTGCATTTGCATTTAGATTGTTTGTTGGTTTGATTTAGGACAATGCATATAGTGTGTGCTCTCTGCTCTATGTTGAAAGAATATTATCTCTCTTTCCTTAGTAGCTAGGATTTTCATTGCAAAAAGAAGATTAAACGATTGTTTATCATCTTAGATTGCATTTTAGGAATTGTACATCTACATCACACGGTGAACCTAAAAGGAAAATTTCTTAAGCAAGATCAACTGTAAAATAAATTTAATGAATCTAAAAATGCTTTGGAACCTAACGCACAACATTTAGAAGTCTAGGCTAGAGACGTATTCCAGCGTCGTAAAGCCTGGTAACTGTTGTTTTCATTAATGGTTGGGTGATTCCTCCACTTTGAGACGATAAGTGCCAGTACGAACTTGTTCTCCCACGTACCGTCGAGTATATATTGGGAGACCACAATAGGATTTATCCTTTATCCATAGGAAGCCGTGTCTGCCGCCCTATCGATTGCAATGCACTGAACACAGCATTCGGGAAGATTGACTGCCGTACCGTAAAAGGTATTCTGCAGTTTTGCAATTGGTTTGGTAATCCCTCTATCTAGATTTCTAGAGCAGTCTCTTTCGTTCCTTTTTAGACTCCTTAAAGGAAAAGGTCCATCTGAGTACTTGTCACTTCAGGCTCATTAAAAATCAAAGGAGACTAGAGTCATCTTTTGTTTTTTCTCGACTCTTAAAAATTGAAAAAGAAAGTTGTGCCAAAGCGTCTAAAATTTATTTTAATCGGAATAAATATCACCTTTCCTACGTTGGTCCTAGGTTGAGAAAAATGGAGTCCACCAAGCAAGGAGTTCCCCTTGGGGGAAATCCTAGTCCTTTCTCCTCTTGGAGAGATGTTGGCGCGCCCCATATGGCCACATTGTCGCTTCCAGGATTGACAATCAGCTTGCCTGTATGGCTCTTCTCAACTTTTGTCATTCAGAACACCGTGATTCCTGAACAATCAAGTCAGCAACTAAACGATACCAGAGTTACCCCCCAACCCTCTACTTCGTCCAATTCTTCCTCTCCTCCTTCCTCTTCGCTTGATGAAGCTGGTAAAGCCAAAAATCAGGTAACTGAGAAGAAGAAGGAGAAGAAGAAGAAAGAGAAGAAGAAGAAGGAGCCAAAGGCGAAAAGGGGAAACTAGGCATCGTCTAGCGAAAATCCACACATTGCACCATCCAGGCCTAAATCGCCATGTGTCATTTGCAAAGGAGACCACTATAATCGAGATTGTCCTTGCATCCCTCAGATCTTAAGGGACTGGTCTCCTCGTTTTCACAATCCGGTGTCATCAACCTCTGATGATCATGTTGAAAGTACATCGTCAACTAGTGAAAGTGAAACCCCTAGACAAAAAGGAAGATGTAAATTTCCCTGTAAACTGTGTGAAGGCGATCACGTCGTCCACCATTTTCCCTTCTTAGACGAGGCTAAAAGAGTTTTGGACGACCGTCCGGTTTCACCATTACGGCTTCCTCGTGGATATAAGAAGTTCTTGCCAAGTCCGTCACTAGTTGAAAATCTGGCTGACACACCCTTGTGGTCGGACGAAGCGTCTATCATTGAAGATAAACCATCTGAATCCACACCAGACAAAAGTCAAAAGGTCGAGGTGGTAGTTGACCCAGTCTTGCCTTCAGAGGATCCATCTTCAGATGATACAGTCACCGAAGAGAACAAGAACGACACCGTTCAAATTCTCTTCATAAGCACAAACTCCGATGAACATGGGGGCAGTCTACCCGTTCCTTTACTGCAGGAAGGAAGTTTGTCAGAGTCATATACGGCCGTCTATTCGGTCCCACCTCCAAGCAACCTGGTTGTTTCCTTTGATTGGAATCTACTAGGCAGACCCCGTTTACCAGCTAGTGTACCATTTCGAATCATTGCTCAAATATATAGAATGGTCATGGCTGGTACCATCATAGATGAAGGGGCTTCTGTGAGTATCCTTTCCTCAACTGCTTGGAAAGCGCTTGGTTCACCATCGCTTTTTCCTGAGATGAGAAATCTAACAGGCTTTGACAAAGGAGCCAGTCGACTGTTAGGGATCCTTCCCGATGTGCTGATAACATTGAGAAGGAAAACCGTTCACATGAACATAATGGTAGTCCAAGGACCCCTAGATTATAATCTACTCCTTGGATGTGACTATATTTATTGCATGGGAGCCATTGTCTCCTCACTCTTTAGAGTAATGTGTTTTCCGCATGAAGGAAGAGTGGTCAAGCTCGTAGACGAGCTTTCATTCCCTGGTTCATACATAGTAAATAGTCATAAACCAACCCTGAATGGTCTTTTCACGTAAGGAATGTCTCATCAATCCCCTATCCGTCCTCCTGATGAGCGCGAATGATTCGGAGGATATGACTAGAACCCAGGGGGCATGCACCCTGGCCTCTTTCGGCAGGAAAACTTTGGGCATAGAGTAGGTTTCCGCGAAGGATATATGACTGGTTGAGACACCCGTCCATTTAGGAAAATGGGGTTAGACCGGAATAAGATACCTCTGTTAGAAGGTAGGCCTTTCCCGATAGAACAAATGATTTTTCTGCAAATTGAGGGGTAACCTGAAAAAGGTATACCTTTCCCGATAAAACAAATGTTTTGTCTACAAATTGAGGGGTAACCTGGAAACTCTACTTCACTATACCTGGGGGCATGCAAACCTTTTGGCATGCAAGCGAAGAGCGACCATTTATTTTTTAAATTTGTAGGTCCTATAACCCTTTAAACTCGTAGGATTGGTCGTTTCCTAACTTGCATAAAGAAAGGATGTGGGGCAAAGCTTTGAAAAGATGTCGTTTTTATATGAGATATCCTTATTATATTGTTAGCCTCTTGTTGCAACAGGGTATCATCTTTCATGATTGACATTTTTACATGCAAAATATGTCATACTCTGCAGGCTGCAGTGTTCCATATTTCCACGAGGTGCCATGAAGTATGCTCAGTCCAAATACACTGCTGTATTCCATTTTTGATAAGTTGTTCCAGTTTTGAAGAGTTTTCAGTTAAGGGAGGTCCAAACAATCTAATTTTGGTCTCCCTAGGTTTCAATTTCCTATTTTAGAATATAGAGAATGATATCTGTCTAAACAGTTTAATCTTGGCAGATCTGTAGAGAGGTAGAGAATCAAAGGGACCCAACTGTTTAATCTGGGCCCTGGCAGGAATAAGTGTAGATTTAGATAGGAAAAAATCAAAAGTAAAATTGTAAATCTGGGTTTGCAAGTCTAAGTGCACCCAATTCAAAAGAAGAAAAAATGTTAGGTGAGTAGGCCGGGTAGGTAGCTGTGTGGTTGCAGAATGATAATTTATGATCAATTTTGTGTTACAAAGTGCTTTATCTTTACAGATCACAGTGCAGGCAGTTTTCATGCAAAGGAGCTCAAAGGTGGACATAACTAACTCCCCCTTCTTCTAATTCCCCAAGTCACTTACTAACTTCCCAAAGAGGTCAAGATCTGCTTGATTCCTCTTAGTTTCATCATCATCCATATCAGTTGCCTTGGTGAAGATCTGCTTCACTCAAGGATTTTATTTTTTCAAAACTCTTTTCCCCAAAATTAGCCTAAGGTCCCTGACCTTGGCGCCTGCTTATCACCTTCATATTAACTACTAACAGTATTATATAACTCCCTATCAGTTTTCCCATTTCCCCTATTAAAACTTTGTATATAAAATCCCCCTATGTAAATATCCCCTTCCTGGCAATACAACCATATTTTTTGTAAGTCCGGGAAAAAATGGTCCATCTGGGGCTGTTTTTAGCCCATCTGTGTCCAAGCAGGGATTAATTTGACACCTGGCCAGATTAATAACCTCTTCCCTAGCCCTAAAAATCCTCAAACCCTCTTCTGCCCCTAAACCAAAGTTTTGTGCATAAATCTTTAAACCCGCGCGCAAAAAACCACGCTTTACCCCTTATCCCTAAGCCCCAACTGTAAATACATTAACCACGCTCATTTTAAACCCATAAAACCCCTTTCCCTAAGTCTTAACCCCCCGCGTGCATTATTAAAATCGGGATATTCCCTGTATATTCCCCCGCCCTAACCCTCCGTCTCTTTGTCTGCCCCGCCAGTCGTTAGATCTGGCTCGTCCCAGATCTATGGTGGGCGGGCCTTTTCGCGCGCCAACTGCCCGAGCTTTAGCATTCGGGAGATGGGCGGTATTACCCGCCGTACTCCCGCCACGTGTTAAGCTCTGGGGTGTGGCGGAGTCCCTCCACCCAATACCGCCCAGGCGCTAAGGCGGTGCGCCCAATACCGCTTACCGCCATTTCCCTTGTGACGTCACCTGCCTGCGTCACCCCCCTACCCAGTCACCGCGACACATCGTCCGCCTGCGTGGCCCCCTGCCGAGTCACCTGCCATGTGGCCTCCTGCCACCATACCCTACCACTGTACATGCCACGTCACCGTCCGTACAAGATGACGTCATCATGCTGACGTCATCACTGATGTCACCTGCCGTACGAAGTCACATCCGCTGACATCATGCTGACGTCATCAGCACTTTTTGGCACGAAGGAGCAAAAATCGCACTTCAGAGCCCCGGAATCAGTTTCTGAGGCAGTTTTTGATGAGCAATTTGCGCAAATCGCTCATCGCTAAATTTTTTGGGCCAGAATGGGGAATCTTCAGGGAATATTTTCATTCTGCAGCCCCCAGCAGGCCCGAAAGGTGCCGAATCAACCATTTTTCTTCGCGAAGCTTGCCGAGAGGAGCAGAGAACAGTTTTGAAGAAAACAGAGGCCGAACAGCGGCCATTAATTTGTGATTAGACCCACAGCACGTCAGAACAGCATCTGTTTATTTCCAAAGAGTATCAGAGGAATAAGAGAAGCCAAAGAGTATCAGCCGAAGATTTTTTAGGGGCTCGAAGCACCTGAACATTGATGAGCCCCCCCAGAAAGTCAAATCAAGAGGCGTAAGCCCATCCTTGCCCTCAAATCACAGTTAAAGCTTTAAATGCAGACAGACAGTAAAGAGGCAGAAACCCATACACATTTATTGCAGAAAACACTGCAGCAGGCCACCAAGGACAACGTCATTTACTCAGTTTTGATAAGGCGGCCCTGAGCGCAGCCTGAGATATTTTTTTCATTTATTTGTGGATAGGATTAGGTTAAGTAATCATCTTTCTTTCAGACCTGATTAGGTCAAGATGCAATAAAGCAACTCTGTAGATAGTTTTGCCCTATATATACCACCCTCTACATTGTTTCAAGGGTTGGTAAATTGAGAATTTTCACTAGAGACTCGCATTGTATACCTGAGTTTTTTCTATAATCAAAGATTGCTGAAAGCTTGGAGAGCAAACTGTCTGTTGTAAATGAATGTTTTGGAGATATGAAGATGGAATTCTTGTGCTGCAGCCTGAAGCAATAAGTGCATCTTACCTATGTTTTATTGTTTCCCACTATCTAAATAGCAGAAAGAAAGAATAGCCTAGAATTAGTTTAAATACTCTCTATGCTCAATTTCTGCTATTTTTTTATGTTTTCCTCTGAATGAATTGGTTATGAATATGAATTCCTCCTGGCTCATGTTTACCCCGATTCACCTGTGTTTGCCAATTATCTAGGGATTCTTCACTGCCCCTAGGTAGAGCTCTGTTACCTCCATCTGTTAAGCTGATTGAGAGATTCTTAACTGCCTCTCATTACTTAGCATTTTTTCCATCATTTAAACCTGAAGTATTGTTTCATGCTCAGCTATCTTGCTCCACTTTTCCTCTCTTGTGACCGAAGGAATGCACCAGCATTTCTCCTCCTCGACTCCACGCCCAATGGTTTGAAACTTCCAGACTATGCCTTGCCTCTCTGTCTGAAAACATCAATTTTCCCACCAAAAACAAAACAAATACCCTCTAAACTCAAAACCTAGCCTAAAATCCTTTTCAACAAAGCTAAATCATAAAGAGAGAGCCCTCTCTGATTGCAGGTTGGCTAGAACCTGCAGTCCAAAGTTGGTCTGTGGTTACCTCAGCCGTATCCTTTTCCAGAGCTTAAGGACAACCTGAGTGATAACATAATGGTGACTCCACTGGGGACTTCCTCAGATAGTTTCACGAAGAAGGTAAGAAAGCTCTGCTGAGACCATAAATCAAACTTTCCAATTGATGTTTATCTCTTAAAACTACAGATGAATCCTAAATGTCAGCCAGGAAGCCTTTGAGACTGTTTTTTGCTTTGCATTAACAGGAGTAAATAAATGTTGCTTCAGTCAATCTTCATGCTAGTTTTAAGTTACAAACAAGCCGTCCCATATTTTAATTAGTCCCCTGTTGATTACAAAAACATTCCCAGGAAAAATACCAAAAAAAAAAAAACAATTCGAAAGCTGGCTCCCAAGAAAAATCCACGATATACCAGATCAAACCCAGATCCCAACCCTCCAGCTGTTTTTGAAAACCCTAACATAATCTCGAAAATCCTTAGGAAGCAAGAAAGATAGGAAAATTTTGTTGATTTGAGCCCTGAAACAACTTACCCTAGCTGTATTCCGACTCCTGTCAAGGTTTTGTTCCGTTCAACCCCTATTTCCATCAGTTCATCATCTACATCTCGTAGTACTCCTTCCACACCTTCATTCACTGTACATACTGACACTACTGTTGTTTCCAGCGTTCCAGTTACTCCTGTGATACCCGTTACTCCAGTTGTTCCATTTATCCCCGTTGTTCCACTTATACCTGCCAATATGGCTAATAAATATGCACCCCTGCAATTACTTGCTAATGTTGGGGCTTTACCTCAAGAGTACCAATCGAAAATCACATATTTTGATTCCACCGGTCCTTTCACAGCCCTTCAGCATACCAAAAAGATGCAAGACTATTTTGAAAACTACGAAATAGATGATGATAGCGTAAGAATGAGAATTTTTGTTCAGAGTTTAACAGGTGATGTAAGAACTTGGTTCAGATCACTTGCTGCAAATTCCATAACCACCCCAGATGAGCTTTACCAATCCTTTACCAACAGATGGGAGATAAAGAAAGACCCGTTACACATACTAGCTGAATATGATACGATCAAACGAGGTCCTCAAGAGATTGTTTTGGAGTACTGTGCAAGATTCAATAATGTATATAACGCAATACCACACAACTTAAGGCCTCCACTTGATCTGGCCTTGTACAAATTTCCCGATGGATTCGACCCGGATATGGCATACCAGTTAAAAGAAAGAGCTCCTCAAACCCTTGCGGACATGCAAAATGTTGCTGTCAGCGTAGAAGCTAATTTAATTGCCAAAAGAAACAGAGCTAGAATGGAAAGAAGAACCACCTTTAAGGAAGAACCCTCAGCTTTTGATCAAAATCTTGATGCTATCATCAGTGGCCTGCAAAGGCTAGGAGAAAGAGTAGAAAATGTTGAGAGAAAAGCATCATGGGAAGGACAACAGTCTAATACCATCAGGAACCCAAATTTTAGGAAAACGCAGAACACAAATGCTGGTAGGCCTAACCAAGACCATGATATAAGACCCCCTTTCCAAGATAATTATGTTGAAGGATCTACTTCTAGTGAACCCATAGAGGAAACTCACATGAACTTAATGGATCTAAAGGGTGAGCACCAAACTGTCCTGTCCCAAGAAGACCAAAATGAACCCGATTACAATCAGTTTCAGACTAGGTCTAGCGAGTCTTTTGATTTTAAACAAGGTTATGATACCACTGTGTATGAAGTACACAAACAATATAAGCTGAGAACTAGGACCATTGACATTACCGAACCTAGTAAAACAAAGGAAGGCAAACAACCCAACAAGACTAAAGGCAAGGCTGTCATAACAGAACCAGCTGATATACCTGTTCCAAACCTGCATCAAGTGACTGTAGAAGACATAACAGAAATACAGCCTTGATCAGTCTTTGCCACCTCCTTCCTCAAAAGAAATCTCGAACAAGGTTCCCAAAAACTTTCCTGAAGTTGAAAAACCACAAGCAAAAACTTCCCATAACGCTGATAAACTAGAGCAAAACGCAGACAATTCAAATGAAACAGAGAAAATTCCCATTATCAACACCAAGACTCCACTGGAAAAGCCATTTAACTTAGAGACAGAAATAGCTAAGTTAAAAATATCCATTCCCCTCTTAGAACTTGCCAAACACGATGAATATAGGCAGCAAATTCAAAGATCACTTCAAATGCCAGAGGTCAAGGATGATGTAAATGTTTTAGATGACACCCTAGAGCTGCTATTTGGCCCAGAAGTTAATGGAAAATCAACACATGGACCTGTCCCACCCTTTTATGTTAGTTTGCATATACATGACAAAGTTTTGCACAATGCTATGTTTGACTCAGGGGCATCGCACAATCTTATGCCCAAAGTAGTTATGGAAAAACTGAATCTTGATGTTACAAGACCTTACAAAGATCTGTACTCATTTGACTCAAGTCAAGTGAAATGTTTAGGCCTCATCAAAGACTTGTGTGTCTCCTTAGTCCAATATCCCAACAAGACCATCCTCATGGATGTAGTGGTTGCTGGCATTCCACCAAAGTACGGTATGGTCCTGTCAAGATCATGGGGAGCAAAGCTCCAAGGATCCCATCAATTAGACCTTTCTATGCCACCATTTCAGTCTTTGGGCAACCAAAGAGACTGTATAGAGAAACACTCATGAAATATGTGGTAAGTAGTGAGAGCAAGCCTGAAAATTTTCCCATTTACTCAATCCACTATGATATGGATTCCTTTATTTGTTTAATGATGATACAAATGTTTCAATTGATAATGAGCCCTTAGCTTTAGAGCAACAAGCGCACATCAACCAAGAAGCAGTTGCACACACTGATGAAACTGTCACAACAGCTAATGCAACCAGCATACCAAAAGAACTTTCCCAAACAGAAGTTTCGAATCTGCCCAATCCTAAGCTGACTGACACTTTAGGCATCAACCACAAACAGGAAATCACATGGTATTTAGAATTTGATGGATTTGTCAACAAGTTAGGAGTAGGGGCAGGTGTCTGGATTCACAACACATATAACAACCATGCAGAAGGTCATGCCTACAGACTGAATTTTAAATGCACAAATAACATGGCAGAGTACGAGGCTCTGCTTTTAGGCCTTAAACTCCTCAGAGCTCTGGAAGCTGCAAAAGTGTCTACTTTAGGAGACTCTGACTTAATCATACAACAGATGAAGGGCAATTTTGTAACCAACGACAACAGAATGAGAGCCTATAGGACCACTGCTACTAATATACTCCAGGCATTCACTGAATTCAAGCTTGACAAGATTTCTAGAAATCACAACATTCATGCACATAGCCTAGCCACCTTTGCTAGTACATGCAAGCTTCCTTTTGACCCAAACCATCACTTCACAGCTGAAATAAAACATAGGCCCGCAGTCCCAAATAACGTTAAAGACTGGCAAGTATTCGAAAATGATGCCCAGATTAATAATTTCCTCACCCTTGAGCATGAATTTTTGAATATTAACATCGACATGGATGCTATGAATGACTCCCGACACCAAACAAATGAAACTCAGCAAGATGTAACAGCTGCAACAGTCAAGCAAATACCGAAACCAACTATTTTTGACAAAGAAAACATAGAACAATTGAAACAAATACGCTTGGAAGATATATCCAAAACAGAGGCAGACATCATTGACTTAAAGGATAACTTTCTGCCTGCTGGCCTAACCCCATTAGAAGACATGTTTGATGCTAATGACGTGCCCAGAAAGCCAAAATTGCAGCCCATAAACACTGAGATAGAGGAACATAACATCGGGACAGTAGAAAAGCCAAAAATGATCAAACTGTCAAAAGGAAGCTTGCAAGATGACTTATTCAAAGAGTTCCAAGATGTATTTTCTTGGAGCTATGAGGATCTGAAATCCTATGACACCTCGGTGATCCAACACACCATTCCTTTAAAACCAAACCAGAAACCCTTCAAGTAGAAACTTAGAAGAATTAACCCTATGCTTATTCCCCCGATTGAGAAGGAAGTAAAGAGGATGTTTGAAGCAGGCATCATGGCACCCATCAGATTTTCTGAATGGGTGTCCAATCTTGTTCCTACAAGAAAAAAGACAGGTGAAATCAGACTTTGTGTAGATCTCAAAAATTTAAACTAAGTCTCCCTAAAAGACCATTACCCTTTGCCCAAAATGGACCACATCTTGCAAAGAGTAGTGGGATCATCTAGAATCTCCTTGCTAGATGGTTTTTCAGGTTTCAACCAAATACTTGTTCACCCGGACGACCAAGACAAAACTGCCTTTACTACACCCTGGGGAACATTCAAGTATGTAAAGATTCCATTTGGTCTTAAAAACGTTGGTGCTACGTTTCAACGTGCAATGGATATTGCTTTCACCAAAGAAATACATGAATTCCTAGTTCTCTACCTTGATGACTTAACCCCATTTTCCAAATCTGATGAAGAACACCTCAAGCATCTCAGGCAAATTTTCATGACATGTAGGAAATATGGCATTTCCTTGAACCCCAAGAAGTCTCTGTTTGGCCTTGAAGAAGGAAAATTACTTGGCCACATCAAATCAAAGGATGGGATCAGAATTGATCCCGAAAGAATACAAGCCTTCCTCCAAATCCCATTTCCAAGAAACGTTAAAGAGCTACAAGCATTCCTTGGGAAAATCAACTTCTTGAGAAGATTTATTCCAAATCTAGCTGAGCTGATAAGATTGCTAAGCAACATGTTAAAGAAGGATGCCAAGGTAAAATGGTCTCTTGAAACCAAGCAAGCATTTGAGAGTATCAAATCAGCCTTAACACAAACCCCTGTCCTAACTAGCCCACAGTTTGACAAAGATTTTATCATATTTTCGTTTGCATCGTATCACACTATAGCCGTTGTCCTTTTGCAAAAGGATGAACAGGGAGCTGAAAAACCAATTGCTTTTTTCAGCCGACCTCTGAGAGACGCCCCTTTGAAGTACCCAATAATGGAAGAGCAGGCATACGCACTTGTTAAGGCCATCAAGGATTTCAGAGTGTACATTTTATATTCACACGTGATTGCCTATGTCCCACATGCTGCTGTAAAAGACATATTGACTCAAGAAGGATTAGAAGGCAAAAGAGGCAAGTGGATTGCAAACATCCTTGAATATGACATAGAAATAAAACCAACCAAGCTGATAAAGGGACAAGGTTTAGCTAAACTGATGTCCGAAACAAATTTTCAAGCCTTAGAAATTAACCATATGGACAATGAACTGGAGCTGGCGACTCCACAGATCAGTGAAATCTTTTTACAATCCCCATGGTACACTGATATATGCTTTGTATTGTTAAACCTGTGCACTCCCCCAGGATTGTCCAGGACCAAGAAAAGATTTTTGAAAATGAAGGCTTTAAAGTTTTGTGTTATAGATGGTGCATTATTTTGGAGAAATCATGAAGGTATATTGCTTAATTGTTTAACCATGAATGAAACTAACAATGTCATGAAAGAATTCCATGCAGGTGATTGTGGAGGACATCTATATTGGAAGTCCACTGCTGATAAAATTCTAAGGGCTGGTTTCTATTGGCCCTCTCTTTTTGCAGATGTAAAGAAGTTTTCCATGTCATGTCACAAATGCCAAATTTTTGAGGGCAAGAGAAAGCTGTTGCCCCTGCCCCTCAAACCCATGTCCACAGAAAAACCTTTCCAACAATGGGGTCTTGACTTCATTGGAGAAATCCATCCCTCTTCCTCAGGCCAGCACAAATGGATCCTAATAGCCACCGACTATTTCACTAAGTGGGTTGAAGCCATTCCCTGTAGACAAGCCAATGACACCATCATTATCCAATTCCTTGAGTGCAATATCCTTTCTAGATTTGGCTGCCCTGAGAAAATCATCACTGACAATGCCGCTGCCTTTAAGTCCAAAAGGATGATCAATTTTTGCCACAGATTTCATATTACCTTGGGCCACTCCACAGCCTATTACCCTCAAGGTAATGGCTTGGCCGAATCATCTAACAAAAGCCTCATCAACATCATAAAGAAAGTGCTGGAAGAAAATAAGAAGAACTGGCACAAAAAACTGGTAAACGCCCTATGGGCAGACAGACTTTCGAGCAAAATATCAATTGGGATGAGCCCTTATGAGCTAGTATATGGCATGGAGGCCAGATTTCCTTCATCCCTGGGCATTCCTACTATCAAGCTGTTACAAGAGATTCAGGCTGAACCGAATGACATTCAAAGAAGAATCAATCAGACCATCCATCTGCAGCAAACCAGAGAACAAGTTTATGACAGAGCTCAAATTGTGCAAGAAAAGCTCAAAAGGATGTTTGATAAGAGAGCTAAGGCTGAAGATTTCAATGTTGGTGACAAAGTTCTAAGATGGGACTCAAGAAGAGAAGACAAGGGTAAACATGCCAAGTTTGATTTTCTATGGAGAGGTCCATGGGTTATTTCTGCTATTCAGGGAAATAACACTTATTTTCTCAGATCTGTAGAGGATTGTTCTGCTGAAGAAGGTCCTGTCAATGACCGTATGTTGAAGCATTACCATGACCCCTTTTAAAGGGACACAATGTAGTTTTGTATATATCGTTGTACAATCTTATTTGTATATATCAGCACTCCGTTTTTATTTTGTATAAGCAAGCCGATTGTTTAAGAAGCAGCAGTAAATCTGTGAAGATCCAGCCGATGCAAGTATTCCAGTTTTAAAGGCCCTGTCTCTGCACTAATTTCAGCACAACAGCGAAGAATAGCACAGACACATCACAATATATCATGGTAAAGGCAAGCTGTTGCAGATTGTAATCTTCAGCCAAAAGAATGTTGACAAGGAAGAAGAAATTGGTCAGTAACTGTTCAGGACCAGAGTCAGAGGAGATACATCAGTTTTGGCCCATGATTTTCAGAGGCATAATGCTCAAACAATGTTGTACATAATTATCAAGCACGCAGAAGAAAGCAGGCGATGTTGTACAGTTCACAGTAATTCAGTTGAGGAGGAGGTTGTTTATAGTTCCAAGTTTATATTTTTAGCAGCCAGAACAAATGTTTCCAGTCTACAACAACCACAGAAGATCAAGGCAATCTGACTTGCTGTTCTTGGCTTTCAACAAGGAAAAGCCATCCCCAAGTGGAGCCACTGTTAGCCTCCTGTTGCAACAGGGTATCATCTTTCATGATTGACATTTTTACATGCCAAATATGTCATACTCTGCAGGCTGTAGTGTTCCATATTTCCACGAGGTGCCATGAAGTATGCTTAGTCCAAATACACTGTTGTATTCCATTTTTGATAAGTTGTTCCAGTTTTGAAGAGTTTTCAGTTAAGGGAGGTCAAAACAGTTTAATTTTGGTCTCCCTAGGTTTCAATTTCCTGTTTTAGAATATAGAGAATGATATCTGTCCAAACAGTTTAATCTTGGTAGATCTGTAGATAGGTAGAGAATCAAAGGGACCCAACTGTTTAATCTGGGCCATGGCAAGAATAAGTGTAGATTTAGATAGGAAAAATTCAAAAGTAAAATTGTAAATCTGGGTTTGCAAGTCTAAGTGCACCCAATTCAAAAGAAGAAAAAATGTTAGGTGAGTAGGCCGGGTAGGTAGCTGTGTGGTTGCAGAATGATAATTTATGATCAATTTTGTGTTACAAAGTGCTCTATCTTTACAGATCACAGTGCAGGCAGTTTTCATGCAAAGGAGCTCAAAGGTGGACATAACTAACTCCCCCTTCTTCTAATTCCCCAAGTCACTTACTAACTTCCCAAAGAGGTCAAGATCTGCTTGATTCCTCTTAGTTTCATCATCATCCATATCAGTTGCCTTGGTGAAGATTTGCTTCACTCAAGGATTTTATTTTTTCAAAACTTTTTTCCCCAAAATTAGCCTAAGGTCCCTGACCTTGGCGCCTGCTTATCACCTTCATATTAACTACTAACAGTATTATATAACTCCCTATCAGTTTTCCCCTTTCCCCTATTAAAACTTTTTATATAAAATCCCCCTATGTAAATATCCCCTCCCTGGCAATACAACCATATTTTTTATAAGTCCGAGAAAAAATGGTCCATCTGGGGCTGTTTTTAGCCCATCCGTGTCCAAGCAGGGATTAATCTAACACCTGGCTAGATTAATAACCTCTTCCCTAGCCCTAAAAATCCTCAAACCCTCTTTCCGCCCCTAAACCAAAGTTTTGTGCATAAATCTTTAAACCCGCGCACAAAAAACCACGCTTTACCCCTTATCCCTAAGCCCTGATTGTAAATACATTAACCGCGCTCATTTTAAACCCATAAAACCCCTTTCCCTAAGTCTTAACCCCCCGCGCGCATTATTAAAATCGGGATATTCCCTATATATTCCCCCGCCCTAACCCTTCGTCTCTTTGTCCGCCCCGCCAGCCGTTAGATCTGGCCCATCCCAGATCTACAGTGGGTGGGCCTTTTCGCACGCCAACTGCCCGAGATTTAGCGTCCGGGAGATGGGCGGTATTACCCGCCGTACTCCCGCCACGCATCAGGCTCTGGGGTGTGGCGGAGCCCCTCCCCCCAAAACCGCCCAGGCGCTAAGGCGGTGCGCCCAATACCGCTTACCGCCATTTCCCTTGTGACATCACCCACCTGCGTCACCCCCTGCCCAATCACCGCGACACATCGTCCGCCTGCGTGGCCCCCTGCCGAGTCACCTGCCACGTGGCCTCCTGCCACCATACCCTACCACTGTACATGCCACGTCACCGTTCGTACAAGATGACGTCATCATGCTACGTCATCCCGTCACGTCATCATGCTGATGTCATCACTGACGTCACCCGCCGTACGAAGTCACATCCGCTGACGTCATCAGCACTTTTTGGCGCGAAGGAGCAAAAATCACACTTCAGAGCCCCGGAATCAGTTTCTGAGGCAGTTTTTGTAGCGCAAATCGCTCATCGCTAGATTTTTTGGGCCAAAATGGGGAATCTTTTCATTCTGCAGCCCCAGCAGGCCCGAAAGGCGCCGAATCAACCATTTTCTTCGCGAAGCTTGCTGAGAGGAGCAGAGAACAGTTTTGAAGAAAACAGAGGCCGAACAGCGGCCACTAATTTGTGATTAGACCCACAGCACGTCAGAACAACATATGTTTATTGCCAAAGAGTATCAGAGGAATAAGAGAAGCCAAAGAGTATCAGCCGAAGATTTTTTAGGGGCTCGAAGCACCTGAACATTGATGAGCCCCCCCAGAAAGTCAAATCAAGAGGCGTAAGCCCATCCTTGCCCTCAAATCACAGTTAAAGCTTTAAATGCAGACAGACAACAAAGAGGTAGAAACCCATACACATTTATTGCAGAAAACACTGCAGCAAGCCACCAGGGACAACATCATTTACTCAGTTTTGATACAGTGGCCCTGAGCGCAGCCCGAGATATTTTTTGCATTTACTTCTGGATAGGATTAGGTTAAGTAATCAACTTTCTTTCAGACCTGATTAGTTCAAGATGTAATAAAGCAACTCTATAGATAGTTTTGCCCTATATATACCGCCCTCTACATTGTTTCAAGGGTTGGTAAATTGAGAATTTTCACTAGAGACTCGCATTGTATACCTGAGTTTTTTCTATAATCAAAGATTGCTGAAAGCTTGGAGAGCAAACTGTCTGTTGTAAATGAATGTTTTGGAGATATGAAGATGGAATTCTTGTGCTGCAGTCTTAAGCAATAAGTGCATCTTGCCTCTGTTTTATTGTTTCCCACTATCTAAATAGCAGAAAGAAGGAATAGCCTAGAATTAGTTTAAATACTCTCTATGCTCAATTTCTGCTATTTTTTTATGTTTTCCTTTGAATGAATTGGTTATGAATATGAATTCCTCCTGGCTCATGTTTACCCCGATTCACCTTTGTTTGCCAATTATCTAGGGATTTTTCACTGCCCCTAGGTAGAGCTCTGTTACCTCCATCTGTTAAGCTGATTGAGAGATTCTTAACTGCCTCTCATTACTTAGCATTCTTTCCATCATTTAAACCTGAAGTATTGTTTCATGCTCAGCTATCTTGCTCCACGTTCCCTCTCTTGTGACCGAAGGAATGGACCAGCAGTTTTCCTCCTCGACTCCACGCCAAATGGTTTGAAACTTCCAGACTATGCCTTGCCTCTCTGTCTGAAAACATCAATTTTCCCACCAAAAACAAAACAAATACCCTCTAAACTCAAAACCTAGCCTAAAATCCTTTTCAACAAAGCTAAATCATAAAGAGAGAGCCCTCTCTGATTGCAGGTTGGCTAGAACCTGCAGTCCAAAGTTGGTCTGTGGTTACCTCGGCCGTATCCTTTTCCAGAGCTTAAGGACAACCTGAGTGATAACATATACGACTGGATCGAGCAGTAACGCGGAATTCAAGCTCATTAAAAAATAAAGATAAGCAATGACCAAATGTTCCCCCAGAGTTTAAGCTCATTAAAAAATGAACCATTTTCCGGTAAATAACCTTCGTGAATGTATTATCTTCAGCCTTTGAATCCTTGGTCGTGTTCTCATCATCAACTCCACTCTGTATTGGCCGATCATTCACCTCCATTTGACTGTTTACCCTTTTTGAGGAACAACTGCGAAGAGTGATCCTGTTAGCCATCCTTGTGACACTGTCGTGATTGGAAAATTCCAAACCTTACCTCGAATCAACTGCTACCCGAATTTATCACTCATTCCTCAAAAAACGAGTCTCCTTTAAGCTCTTTTCAACTGACTCGTAAAATATGAAAAGATTGCTGAGCAATTGGCCTCTCCAGCTCGTTAAAGAGATAGGAAGTGCTATCCCTCCTTTAGATTTTAATCTTTTTGGACTGGAGGGATCATTACACAAAAAGATCGAGCGCTTGTTTTGTTCGGCTCGTTAAAAGTACCGAAAATTCATCCCTTTTGTATTGTTTTATACTTTTTCGGACTCAAGGGATTATATGACGAAAAAGGATTATTGGAGTTTTCTTTACGTCCCTTTTTTATAACCTGTAAAATTGAAAAGGATAGGGTTATCCTTGTCATTAAACTCGTTAAAACTGAATAGCGACAAACTTGTCCATACAGACAAGAACGAGTTTCACTATCACTAGGCTCATTAAAACATAGTGATGGGTTTGCGCGAAGGGCAAATTATAGAACAAGCATATGTTATCCTCCTCAAGCTTGACAAAAATAAAGAGGTACTGGTTAGCAATGACTGGGGAAAAATTGGGAAGAAAACTTGAAAAAAAACTTTATTGATAGCAAGTCGCTCTTGAACATGACACTTTCACTCTGCATCCAAGCCGGGTTGGGTTGTCCCGTTCACTGGTCATATCACCATGGGTCCATCACACCATCCATATTTGGGGTTAACGCTACCAATCCATCATGTCAGTGTCGCCGATATGTTCAAGAGAAGTCGCTCAGAGAATTCACCTGTGTCTCACCCACTGCAATACATTTATGCTCCATTCGTTCATGACTGCCACCCTGAACCTTATATCACCAGATCGTTTTCACCTCCATTAAAATCATTTGCTCTGTTCCGTGTCATTGATGTGGGATTCACTAAGGCCTCCCTATGACGGATCGCTTCTTGTCGACATCAACTCATTATCCAAGAAGTCGATCTAGGAACAACCCTTCAGTACTTTGAAACTTGCATGCCTCAATGGCAAGTTTCTCACTTCCGGCGACAGGTTTACATCAATGGCCTTCGACCGAAATATTTTGCGTGGTGTTCGACACCAAGTCCCTTATTCACACCACGTGAATTGTACTGTCGTACCTTGAGGGTCATCATCATTATTGGTGATTCCTCTCATGCCTGTTAACAGCTTACATCATTGGCTGGTAATGAGGCGATGTCTTCCCATGTTCGACTCGAGAACATCTCTCACATGGATCAACTTGTACTTTGAGTGAAGATCGAACGAAATTGAAGACCCCAGATCTAGTTTCATCCATCTGGGCTACGATATATATTCAGGAAAATAAAGACATGAAATGTACATCATTACTGCACAGATAATCATCCAACCTAAGGGATGATGGCTCTACCAGAATCATCAGTCTACACTCAGACGATTGCCTGTCTTATGTACATGAAAATGAATTTATAAAGCTGAGCATGGGAATGCCCGCCTCAGCTAGATCATGAAAATATTATGAAGATAATATATTGTATTGTATCTTATTACAGGTCGCCTTCCAGCTTGAAAAAACTTCAGATCCTCATGATAAAGCATCTCACCTGACATCAACAGATTAACGACCTCATGCTTTAGGGGGCAATTGTTATAGACATTTTTGGGCACTGCAACCCCGATCATAAATGTCCATAAACCAAGGGCTCTTAAGTCCCTAAAAGTGTTGTTCCGGCCTCTAAAAGAACAAGGTCAATTGATTACATCTTCTCCCAGAAGTTCTCCATGAAAAACTACTCAGAACTGGTCAAAACTGGACCATCTCACCTACTCCATGGTCAAGGTGCGATGCATCCCACCTAAATACACACGGGAGGTGCGATGCATCCTGAAAATCCCTTCTATGGGGTGAGATGGGTGAGAGTGGACAAATGGCAGGGTCAATTTGCAAGGTGTAGGATCATGGAATCTTCCAGAAACTTCTCCTGTGACACTTGCCTCTTTACATTCGCCTAGGGATGAGTAAGAGATCATCAATATCGAAGTGGAATCAAGAACTATCAGAGAGAGGACACTAATCAAATCTCAAAAGCTGACTTACCCCCCTTGCAAACATCTATATATGGATCCCTCATCCCAGAGATCTGGGGGCTGGAATTTTGTATCTTGTAAGGAAGTGCTGCTAGTTTCTTGGTGTAATATCATAGTGTTGGGTGATCTAAGCTTTTCATGAGGTGAAGAAGGGCTTTCTTGTTGAGAGGATGATGTTGGGTCAGAACAATTGATTGTAATCCTCTTTGCTATTCTTGATTATTAATAAATCTATTCAAGTTTTCCTCCACATTCTTGTATGATTGATAATATATGCATTTGTGTGGTTAATATATATCTGGTCCTATATTGCCTATGATAATAGATCTATGTTCTTGGATAGTGTTATGCTGCTTTTATTCTACAGGTGCTCTTTGAAGCTGGGTAGACGAGGAAGCGAGTGGCAAAGATCTATCAGAAGGGAGAGGAATCAAGCAAGGAAGCAAGCGCAAGACAGAGGTTGGTCTCCTTTATTCCCGTCTTATCTATTTCTCATAAAGGAAAACGAAAGTAGTTTTAGTTTGTTTGTTTCTAAGGTAGCTACCAGCCTTAGTGGGACTAGCAACTCTACATAGACACTAGATTTCCCGATAACATTTATGCTATCCATCTCAAAACAACAAAATGATGCTTTGATATCAACAAGGAATAAATATTATGGGAATCCACAGTCGTCGAACAGCAAGGCTATAGATCAACCCAGTAGTTCGACAACAACTTCGCTAGAAGTTGTTCCACCAATCATTCCTGAATTAACAATAAAACCGCCTAAGGGAGTAGTACATAAATCGACGTTTAATCCCCGTGCACTAGCAGCACAGAATTATAATGTAGTGGAGGATCTGGCCCAATCGCCATCCATTATGTCGACACTTGAAGTACTGCAGAATTGCCCCTTCCAAAAGCAGGCTTTGTTATCAACGATAGGTGGGATTGATCCAACGGATTCCAATCTAGTGGCCTTTAATCATAAAGGACATGAACCTCAGTTACCGGTCCAACTCGCTTTCCTCATACAGGTAAAAGTCCTCAACAAAACTATTCATCAAATAATCATTGATGAGGGGGCATCTACCTATATTATGTCAATGAGTTGCTGAAAAACTTTAGGCTCTCCACCCTTGTCACGATCATCAATGACATTAAAAGCATTCCATGGAAGAACATACACACCGTATGGGATATTAAGTAACTTTCAAGTTGAACTGGGGGGCAAGACAGTAGAAATTGAAGTCAAGTTCATTGATGGAAACCTTGACTACAATATCTTGCTAGGAAGGCCCTAAATTTATGTTATGGCTATTGTTGTGTCAACATATTTTAGAAATATTGCATTTCCCTTCCAAGGTAAAATTACAATCGTTGACCAACTAACCTTTTTCCCCAACAGTTCACAAGCTACTGGAAGCATTCCATTGATCCATGGAAGTTCTCAATCGCTTCAAAATGTCAGAGTAGGTCTCCTAAAAGACCCTTCATAGTAAAAGTTTACAAAATGATCATGTCTGGCACTATAATAGATGAAGGGGCTTTAGTGAGTATCCTTTCCTCAACTGCTTGGAAAGCACTTAGTTCACCATCGCTTATGCCTGGTACGCAAAATTTATCAGGTTTTAACAAAGGAACCAGTCGACCATTAGGGATCCTTCCTAAGTTGCCAATAAATTTGAGAAGAAAAAACGTTCACTTGAATGTGATGATGGTCTAGGTGCCATTAAATTATAATCTACTCCTTGGATGTGAATATGTTTATAGCATGGGGATACATCATGAAGGCAAAGTTGTCCAGCTTTCGACCAGCTTTCATTTCCGATTTCAAACACAGCTCCAAGTCAAACATCATCCGTATCTTTGAGTCAAGTATGACTCTTCAACCTTCATTCCATCCACCTAATTACCGCAAGTAGTCCGGTGAATGTAACGAAGCTTGGGCCCATGCACCCTTGTCCATTTTGCAGACAAACCCAGCTATAGAGATAAGTTTCCCAGTAAGTTATGTGATTGGTCCAGGTGACCTTTCACCTTTGTCTATTTGGCAGACAAAGTGCAGGAAGTGTTTTGTCTAACTATTGACAGAAAATCATACTACTTAGCCACATTAAGTTTCCATATGGTTACTGAAGACCCTTTTCTTATGCTAGGGGCATGAAAACCTTTTTATGCAAGAAAAAAAATGACCAATTTCATTTTTTAGCTTTTTAGTGTTTTTAGCTTTTTAGCTTTATAGTTTGTTCACTCCTAGCTTACATAAAAAGGAAAATGAGCATACTTTCCGCAAGGTTCGAGCTCACTAAAAAATGAAGTTGCACCCTTGAGCAATGTTTCCGCACAATTCAAGCTCGTTAAAAAATAAACCCGCCTATGAGCATAGTTTCTCCCGGTTCAAGCTCATTAAAAAATGAATCCACCCTCAGTAAATAACCTTTTTGATTGCCCTGCTATTAGCCTTTTGAACCTTGGTTGTGTTCCTACCATCACCTCCATTCTTTTGGCCGATCATACACTTCCACTTGATTGTTTACCCTTTTGAGGAACAGCTACGGTGAGTGGTCCTATCAGCCACCCTCTTCACATCACCATGTTTTGAGACATTCCAAGCTTACCCAAAACCAGTTGTTACCCCAAAACACCACTCATTCCTAAAAAACGAGTCTCTTTTAAACTCTTTTTAGACTCGTTAAATCTAAAAAGATTGTTGAGCTATTGGCCTTTCCAGCTCGTTAAAGTAAGGGGAAGCGACATCCGTCCTGTACATTTTAATCTTTTTGGACCTGAGGGATTATCAAACAGAAAGATCGAGCGTTTGTCTTTTTCGGCTCGCTAAAGCAATCCAAAATTCACCTCTTTCGTATTATTTTATACTTTTCCAGACTTAAGGGATTATGCTACAAAAAGGTACTGTTGGAGTTTCCTTTTCATCCCTTTTCAAACTCTCTAAACATGAAAAGGACCGAGTTATCTTTGTCGTTAAACTCGTTAAAACAATAGCAACAAACTTGTCCACCCAGACTAGAATGAGTCTCACTGATGCTAGGCTCGCTAAAACATAGTGACAAGTTTGCCCGAAGGGAAAATTATAGACAAGCATATGTTATCCTCCTCAAGTATGACAAAAATAAAGAGGTACTGGTCAATAATGATTGGGGAAAAAAGGGAAGAAAACTTGAAGAACATTATTGGTAGTAGTTCACTCTTGAACATGACACTTTCGCTCCATCACCATGATTGAGTCGAGTTGGGTTATTTCGTATCAGTGTCGCCGACATGTTCAAGAGAAGTCATTCAGAGAATTCACCATTCAGAAAACACCTCATCCACTGCAATACCTTCACCCTTCATTTTTCATGACCACCATTCCTGAACCTTATATCATTAGATCTTTTTCACCTCCAGAAAAATCATTTTCATCATTTCACATCATAGATGTGGGATACATCAAGGCCCTCCTACGACAGATCACTTCTTGTCGACATCAGCTTGTTATCCAAGAAGTTCACTTAGAAACAACCCTTTCAGTACTTTGAAGCTTGCATGCCTTAATGGAAAGTTTCTCACTTCTGGCTACAGGTTTACATCAATGACCTTCAACCAGAAGATTTTGCGTGGTGTTCGACATCGGCTCATATATTCACACCACGTGAATTGTACTGTAGTACCTTCAGGGTCATTATCATTATCAGTGATTCCTCTCATGCCTATTAACAGCTTACATTATTGGCTAGTAATCAGGCGATATCTTTCCATGTTCAACTTTAGAACATCCTTTCACATGGATCAACTTGGACATCGGGCGAAGATTGAACGAGTTTGAATACCCTAGATCTAGTTTCATCCATCTGGGCTACGATATATTCAGGAACATAAAGACATCAAATGTGCATAGAATCTACACAAATAGTCATCTAAGCAAAAGAAGATGACTCTCCATATGAAGAATCACTCTGTCCTATGTACATGAAAATGAATTTATAAAGCTGAGCATGGGAATGCCTGCCTCAGCTAGATCATGAAAATAATATGATGATGATGTATTTTATTGTATCTTATATAGGTCACCTTCTAGTTTGAATACCTCAGATCCTCATGATAAAGCATTTCACCCGACATCAGAAGATTTACGACCTCATGCTTTAGGGGGCAGCCGTTATAGACATATTTGGGCACTGCAACCCCAGACTCATATGCCCATAAACCAAGGGCTCTTTAGTCCCTAAAAGTATTGTTTCATACCCTAAAGGATCATGGTCAACTGATTACATCATTTCCCAGAAGTTCCACCTGCAAAACTACTCAGAACTGGCCAAAACTGGACCATACTGACTGCTCCATAGTCAAGGTGTGATGCATACTAGCTGCTACACTATCCAAGTGTGATGCATACTGAAATGCCCTTCTGTAGGGTGCGATGAGCAAGAATAGACAAATGGCAGAGACAGTTTTCTAAGTGGAAGCTCATGGAATCTTCCAGAAACTTCTCCCAGGACACTTGCCTCTCTGAATTTGCCCAAGGATGAGTAAGAGATCAATGAAATCTCCAAGTGGAACCAAGAACTATCAGTGGAATGACACTAATAAAAAACCCAGAGCTGACTCATACCCTTGCAAGACATCTATAAATGGATCCCTCATCTGAGAGATTTGGAGGCTGGAATTTTGTAATTTGTAAGGAAGTGTTGTTGGTTTATCTGTGAGAAGAGGCATTGTATTGTTGGGTGATATTTCTTTTCATGAGGTGAAGAGGGCTTCTATGCTGGGAGGATGATGCTGGATCAGACAGCTGGGTTGTAATCCTCTCTTCTACTATTAATAAAATTCTTTGAGTTTTCCTCCATATAATCGTGTATTTGTGAATCTTATTGTTTATTAATGCAACTGTATGGCCAATGTGTTTCTGATTCTGCATTGTTTATGTTGTTTTAGATAGAGATTTTTTGATGGTTTTTTGTTACTTTGACTCTACAGGTACTCTTTAAAGTGGAACAAGTAGGAGAGGAGTGGCAAATTCTATCAATGGAAAGAGAAACCAAGCAAGGATCTAAGCAAAAGATCTAGGTTGGTCCTCTTTTCTTCCCTCTTATCTATTACACTTAAAGGAAAGCTCAAATTGCTTTGATTGTTTGTTTCTAAGATAGCTACCCATCTTAGTGGGACTAGCAGTTCAAATCGACACTAGTTTTCCTAGAAACACCTGTGTATTCATATATTGCATTAAAGTTATGTATTAATGCTCCAATAGTCTCATATTGGAGGAGATGGGTTGATATGATATATATATGCATGATCCGTGAAGGAAGCAATGCCAATTGCGATAAAGGAAACCTCGGTACTTGTGTAGAGGTTGTACCGAGTTGGAGAAAGACATGTTTATGCATATATTTCCTTTGTAAAGGGTTTGTAAGGAAAATAGAGTCGATGAAGGGTTTTTTTATGATAAATATATGTTAATTAAGGATTGAAGAGGAAAAGGTTATATATGTGGGGTTGAAGGCTTAAACTAAGGTTTGGAAGGGTTGTAAAGTCCCGAAAAGAGAGATCTAAGGCATCCTTTAATAAAAGAGGCTAAAGAAGGCTTATAAGGGTAGATTGAGTCCTGATAGAGGATTTAAGTGGGGTGATTGAGTTCGGATAACTAAGGAACTAATAGGTGGGCCATAACCATTAAATACTTGAAGATTTGACTCCTTTGAGAGTGAATTACCTCGGATAGAGATATTTATGAATATTAATGCATATTGTGGGTATGTGCAGGTGTTTGTGGGAGATTGTAGAAATTCCAGCAGAGACTTAGGGTAAACAGGAATAGAGGATTCCTTGAAGGAAAGAGAAAGAAAGATTTCTTAATGTAAGTTCTGAAGGAAAGAGGACTTGGAGACCAAACAAAAGACAAGCCATTCAAAGTTTAGAAGAATGGTGAAGCAAGATCATGCATAGATCTTGAAGGTAAGACAATGTGTTTTTATCTCAAAGTTGAATTGAAGATTGTTTGTCGTAGATAAAAATATCTCAACAAAGGACAGCAAGAGAAGTTGTGAGAGGAGAACTAGATGCATTCGTGAAGGTAGATTAAGGAAAATACTCTTAAGGAGAAGTGGCAGTGAACCTGAAAATCCAACAAGAGATTGGATAAAGAGGACAGTTGAAGTGTTCTCAAGAGAGAGTGAGAGATTGCAGAAGCCTAGAAGGAGCAAAGGTGTTGCTCAAGGGAAGGTTCGAGAAAGAGGACCTGTGCTTACCAAAAGACTGAGTGAGGAGAGCTTAGTGAGGTAAGATTACAATGAGGATGATTAGCTGTTGTAGAGGCTTGTTGCAAAGGAGCTCATGAAGAAGGAAGAGAAGAAGATGACTATTGATAGTCATAGCAGGGGTTCATAGAGAAGTCACAACAGAGGATATGAGAGGAAGGATGCCAAGGCAAATGGCAAGAATATGAATCAAGAAGAAATTGACAAAGAGGTTGCTGAATTAAAAGAAAAACTCAATGCATTAAGGAGAATGCTTGAGGAAAGCTAGAGACTAGGTTGGGTCTTGTGGAAAAAGCTATTGAAGTGGCATGAAATATAGAGAAGGCTACAACAAATGCAAGTGGTTGAAGGAAAAACTCAAGGAAGTTGTGTTAGAAATGGAATAATCCATTTTTGAACTAGAACAAGGAGAATTTATGGGAGAAATTGAAGATGAAAACTTGAATATTGAAACTTCAAGTGAGGCTAAAGGGTCACATGGGTTTAAAACTGACAATTTGTGTATGTATGCAGGTGAAACATGTAAAGAAGGAAAATTGGTTGATATTGTCATAAAGGATGAAGAACACAAGCAGAATCCAAATTCTGTTTTGGAAGAAGATCAGATACATAGGTCTCATATGCAGTTGGAGGAAGATATCAACCAACCAAGTGAAGGGCTTGAGGAGATTGAAGAGGAGACCACCAAAGAATTTCTAAATCATATGAAGGATTTAGAACAAGAAGAAGATATGATGGTTGAACCATCCAGTGGGACCATAAGGTCTATTGTTTTTAAGATTGATAGTTTGTCTGTGGATGCACAACAATTGCAAGAGAATGATAATGTAGATGGTGAGACAAGGATAGCTCTTGGAGAAAGTCAACAACAAGAGATTGAAGGCAAGATTGGAGAAGAGACCATGTTAGCTGAAAACTTAATAAAGGATCATCAATTCACCATGATGAAAATCACAGTTGAAATAGCCATGGAAACTATTGAGACAGTCAGTAAGGAAGAAGGACATCTACTGAAGGACGTTAAGAAGGAAGGAACCTATGTGTCATGCGGAAAGAGTCAATTTTGCGGACAAAACCGACCTCCCTAGAAGCTAAGGCTTTCTAGTGACAAACAAGACAATTAAGCACTATCTTTCCCTAAATATGCATTTAGAATACAAGCAATCAGGTGTTTATAACATACCTTTAGTCCAACGCTGTTTGTAGCAATCCAACCTCTCCGATCCAGATGAGCTCCTCCTTCTCTTCAAAACCTGCATTCACTAACAAGAAAATGATTACATAGCACCTGAATAACTCATAAAATAAAACATATTCATCATAAATACCAAGGAGTATATGAAACAAATTATGAATAACAACTTGTTGAGAAAAATGAACTTAATTGTATTAAGTGGAAACAAAAGAAACCATTACAACCAGTGCCTTGGTGTTGTGCAGGTCCCTCCTAGGGTCCAACAAGAGTTCTCCTTTACTTTGATCAGCTCACCCACTTCCAAATGAAGCTAAGAAAGGATGGGAATCTCTCCTCTCAAGCTCTATAAGGGAGTCCTAATTTCAGCAACATCTACCCTTAGGAATGTTCAGCTTTCAACCTCCCCTCCCTCTGGCCCATCGCCTGTATTTATAGTTCTTTGGAGGAAGTTAATCAGGTCCACCATCAATGGGATAAGCCCCTCTTTCAATGGGATAGCTCCCCTCTTGATGGGATAAGTTCCTCTTTCATAGGGATACATGAACCATCTGGAGGCGCTCAATACACGTCAAACCATCTTCTAGAAAGCTCTAGAATCGACCACAAGTAACTTTTTTGAAGTAAAACTCGCGCCTTTTGACCTTTACAGGAGTACGCACCCACCCCTTTACAGACAGAGCGTACAAGTACGCAGGTATTGTGAACTTGGGGTGCGTACACACAGGTAAGGTTAAGAGAAACTGCGTAACCAGAGTTAATTGACTTTTTAAGGACTTTCTCTCTTTCTTGGAGTTTGACATGAGGAGCAGAGGTATGAGACTTGCCAAGGAGGATAGTATGACCAGTTGATGGAGCCATACTAACTGTAGATAGTCATGGTCACAAATTTTAGTGCAACAGATTGCCCCCTAAAGTGCGAAGCCTGTAGTAGATTAGGGTTTCATATCATCTAGGAAGGGTGAAGTAATTTATCATTTCAAGGATTATCTTGTGGAGAACCCAGTCGGAACCTGCAAATATTCAACACAAAATACATATGTAAGATCATATCATCATTGAGGTAGGGATTTCCATACTCAGATTAAAAACTTTTAACTAACAAACTAACTACTGCTCTGATATAGGAATGATTTCGCAGTACATCATAATCATAGACTCTTGTAGACACAGTATGGACGCAGCCATCTTTTTATGATTAGTCTACTGTATAATGAATACAAAACTCCTCGCAACCTGGATGGTGGAAACTAGATCCAGGGTCTTCATTTCTACTTCCCGAAATGGTACGATTCTATCCATGCGAATAAATGAGTTGATGTTGAACATGGAAGAAACCACTTGATTACCAGTCAATGATGTAAACTGTTAACAAGTGTGAGAGAGACCACCAGTGATGTCAATGGTTCTCAAAGTACCCAGTACAATCCATGAGATGTGAATGAATGAGTTGATGTCGAACATGTCATGGAATCCTTCGATCGAAAGTCAATGATGTAAACCGTCGTCAAAGGCGAGAAACCTGCCATTGATGCATGCAGATTTCAAGGTACTGACGATTTCTAGGTCATCTTTCTAGATAATGTGCTGATGTCGATAGAAAGCGACCCATTGCAGGCAAGCCCACAACACGAAATCATAGATAAAGTTGAAGAAATGTAGCTGTAAGGACTGACTCAGGGATGGTCGAGATGGATGACAGGTATTTTGCAAATGAATGGTTTATTTGCAGTGACCTCTTGAACACATAACGACACGACAGATGGCTTGGTGACAATTGACCCAAAGTTAATACCCAGAACCGGTTGAAGATTTTCAATGTGGTTTGATCAACTGTTAGGCAAAGGATTTCCCAACCCAGGTGAATGAAAAGTGTCATGTTCAAGAGTGGTGACAAGGTTTCTTCTGAGACAAAGGATAACAAATAGGCTCATTTTTCTCTCTTTTCCCCCACCATTTCTGGCAAGTACCTCTTTATTTTTTACAAGCTTGAGGAGGATAACATGTGCTTGATTATAAGCTCATCCTTCGGATGAGTCCAACTTAGTTTAGATTCGAACCCTAAGAAGGAGTGGTCCGTTCCTGTTTGTAATCGAACAGGTCCTTTACTGTGAAATTTTAACGAGTCTAGTATAGGAGAAACTCGGCGTTTTTCAATTTTAGAGAGTCTGAAAAACTTAAGAAGACTCCAGGGTTGAACTTTTTCGTAAATTTGTGTCTCCCAAGCCCGAAAAAGTATAAAATAATACTTGAGAGAACCGCTTGATCTTTTACGACCAAGGAGTACTTTCATATTTAGTGTCTTTGACCTGAAAAGTAAAAAGCGATCAAGGACACCGTCGTTTTATTTCCAATATCGAATTTGAAACGACAAAAATCCGGCAATCTTTTCCTGTTTTTACGGTCAGAAAAGGGCTATAAGGGGACCGTCTTTTAATCCCGTTTTAACGAGTGCAAAAGAAACGCTTGGCAATCTTTTCATGTTTTAGGAGTCAGAAAAGGGCTTAAAGATGACTCTGATGTTTTTGTTTGTGAAAAATGACAATTTTCCCTGAAAATCCTTTTATCCTGCACAAAAACGAACATAGTACTCATACCTGTTTAAAGATAGATAAAAATACTTTGAAAAATACATTTTCATGGTGAAAAATAAACAAATTTACCATTTATTTACCCAAAAAACCTATAAAAAGGGCTTTTACCAATTCATTTTTACCATTTTACTGTTGAGTTGAGAAAAAGGGCTTTTGGCAAGAAATTTCCCGTGGACATTGCGGAGAATCCGACCGTCGAAAGCGAACGCCGTCTCATCAGGTATTCTACAACATCCTCCTCTTCATTTCCATCCATTTATAATTTTTTTTTAGGCCCTAGTTTCATTTTTTGGAGGCTTTGGGGTTTGAAGGTTCGCTTTTCGGGGTACGCAGGTGCTCAACTGGTGACCCGCGTACCCCGACATTTTCTCAGTTGGGAAAATGCCGGGCGTACGCACCTTTCCTTAAGGGAAGCCGCGTACCCACGCCCTGTTCCTAAAGGCGGGGTGCGTACCCCGCAAAACGAGTTTTTAAACCCCAATTTCTTCAAAATGGACCAAAATTTTTTTATTTCATTGATTCTAACAGATGTTTTTTGGTGTGTAGATTGCCCACCATGCTTGACTGGCGCGAGAGAGAGCACGAAGATGTCGATTTGGCTGCCATTAATCATCTACCGTCCATTGATGCTTTGGAAGCATGTGACCTCTACAAATACTGGGCCATACTTGGCATGACGGCCCAGGTGCGCTTTCTAGAGTGGCTGGTAGAGAGATGGAATGTCCAGGACCAGTGCTTTTACATTGGAGGGCACCAGCTCGAGATAGAGCCCTCAGATATTTACTTTCTCACTGGTTTTCCCAAGAGAGGCAAACACTTGACTTTGTTCGGGACTAGGTCAGGTGGCCAGTCCATTGCTAGTCTCTGACAACAGTGGTGTAACACTCAGTCTCAGGAGAAGGGGATAGAGATCAAAACTATATCCCGACCTGAACTTATGGTGATTGCTTTTACAGTTACCAGACTTTGCGAGGATGCCGCTTTACACATTGCCACTGGATCCCAGATGCGGATGGTGATTGATTGGTATCGGGGCACCATTTTCAACTGGTGTGATGCTGTGTTGGCCAACTTAAAGGGCCAACTGACTAGGACCAAAAACGGACAGCTGAAGACTTTTGGTTATGGGCCTTTAGTTGTGAGTTTTTCCCTAGAGAGGGTTCTGATGCTGATCCCACAGCAGCTCACTGTTGAGGTTGGGCCTCCCCGAGAGCCTAAGTTGATGCGATGGGTTACGGTGATGGCCCGTCATCCTGACGAGGGCATGGAGGTTGTCCGATTTAATCCGAAGTATTTTCACTGGTTGGAGGACCAGATCTTTTCTATACAGGATTTTCCTTATGCCGGAGTTGATTTTCATGGAGATTCGGACATGGTTCTTCCACCGGGAGAACAATGGGATGACACAGGTACTTCATTTTTCACAAGTTTTTAAATTATCTACTTTTTTTGTTTTTTATATCATCTCAAAACTAACAGTAACAATTTTCAAAATGCAGATGTAGGTCCACATCGTCCAGCCAATCTCCGACCTTTCGAGAGGAGACTACCAGTTGTAGCGGCACCGGCCCCACAGGACGAGGCCACAGAGACCCTAGCTGAGTTGGAACAAGACCTAGAGTGTCTTACGGCAGACATACCAGAGACTACTATAGATGATATTCCTATCAGGCTTCAGCGCTATGTAGTCGCAGTCCCAGGACCTTTTAGGAGGTTCTTGTGTAGGGTGGCTCGTGCAGTGGTGTCATATAGAGAGCATCACCAATGATTGGATGGTCATTTTTGTAGACACATGTGACATTTTTGTTTTTTGTACTTATCATTTTTGCCGATCATAAGGTGTTTTTCAACCTATGATCGCAGACGATGTATTTTTTGACACACTCCTATCTATATATATCATTATTACTGGCTTATCTTGTTAAACATATGTGATGAAATGTTTTTAAATTTACATGTATGATTATTGCAAATGTCTGTCTAACATTCGAGAAGCAATTGCATCTGCTAATGTATTTAAAGACCTCGGAACATGCTGATATTCAATGTAATCAAATTCACATTCCAAGAGACGCACTCTCAAAAATAACCTTAATAACACTGGATTTCTAATGGCATATACTCTATTAAGCTGTAATACAACGAGTTCAGAATCTAACCTCACTATCAAACTCTGAATCCCAAATGAAATAGATTCAGACAATAACTCAATCACTGCACTATATTCTGCAATTTAATTTGTTATTTGACCGAGGCTCACCCCATGCATAGAAACTAACTCGTCAGAGGGCAAATAGATAACCCAAGTTGCGGAAGAAATATTCCGTGTACTACGACAAGCACCATCAGCAAATCCAATGTATGTTTGCAGAGGCATCGACACCTGCAAACATCAAGCGTAAAACCAAGATAAGCAGAATCACGACGAAATACACACTTTCTAAGCTAAGCACACTGTCTAAACTAACAAACACACCAGCTAGAAAGAAAAACCTAACCTAACTAAAATCTCCATACCCATCATTTAAGCATAATACCTCTTTAGGTAAAGTCCATTTCTGGGTTTACCCAAAGAGTCCCCGTCAAAGTCTACCAGCTCATAGGCCCCTTTTTCTAGCTTTCGCTTGACAATGTAGGGCCCATGCCACATAGGAACGAATTTTCTAGCACCTAATTTATCGTTAGCTTGATCATATAATAGCACTAGGTCTCCTTCCGAAAAATTTCGAGGGGTCACATTTCGATCATACTGAGCTTTCATACGTTTTGCGTGAGTCTCGATCGCCAATGCAGCATCACGTCGAGTCTCATCTAATTGAGCTAAGTATAATAAATGCTTCTCCTCTTCAGAAGTAGCTGGAAGTAATTTGACAGCCATTTGAAGTGACGGGATTTTGCATTCAATGGGCAGCACAGCTTCCAAACCATAAACTAGTTGGAGAGGAGTGAACCCTGTTGATGTTTTCACTGAGGTTTGGTACGCCCAAAGCGCGGAAAATAACATGTTGTGCCAATTCGACCGATGAATACCAATGATTCGTCGGATCATGATAACTAAAACTTTGTTGATGGACTCAACCAGACCATTCGCTTGTGGATAATAAGGAGTTGAGCTATCGTGACGCAAACCAAGCTGGCCTGTAAGTTCTGTCATCATAACGTTTCGAAAATGGCGCCCATGGTCAGTGATTATCGCTTGTGGGACACCAAACCTAGCAATAATGTGATTGAATACGAAAATTGCAGCTGTCTTGCCATCTGCCTCGAATGTAGGCATCGCCTCGGCCCACTTAGTAAAATAATCAACCGCAAGGATGATATACGCATGCCCCTTGGCCGAGTGAGGGTTACATGTAATAAAATCGATACCCCATTTGGCAAAAGGACCAACGACAATTATAGGGTGGAGAGGAGCAGGCGGAGCACGCATCTTGCGATAAAACACTTGACAGTTGTGGCATTTCCGGACCGCAGTAATACAGTCTTTAAACAAGGACGGCCAGAAGTAGCCAACGCGCAATATCTTTTGGGTTGTGGCATACCCAGACATATGACCGCCACACGCTCCAGAGTGACAGTCATTCAGAACCCTTTCAGCTTCCTCATGAGTTAAACAACGTCGAAAAATCAAGTCCGCCCCACGGCGATAAAGAGTATCTCCAATAATTTTGTACTGTTGGGACTGGAACCAAATTTTCCGACGTTCCGACTTTGAAACTTCGGGCCGAAAGGATTGGGTCTGGAGATAGACGACGATATCCCCATACCACAGATCTAAAGTGCTGATGAGAAACAAAGATTCGTCCGCAATGGGTTCCTCTGCCACAGTTTCTGTGTCAGCACGCGGGAAGTCACACATTAACTCTGCAAAAACTAAGGATTTCTTAGACTTAGATTTGTCAAACTCCAAGTCGAACTCTTGCAGGATAACGATCCATTTAGAGTACTTGCCCCCTAGCAATTGTTTAGTCAAAATGTAGATCATAGGGTTGCAATCCGAAATGACTATAGTTTTACGGAGTAGAATGTAGTGACGAAAACGTTGGATAGCTTGAACGGATGCCAATGCCAATTTCTCCACATGTGAATATTTGAGCTCAGTTGGATTTAACGTCCGACTAAGGTAATATATCACATGTTCCGTTCCGAATTCGTCTTCCTGAACTAAGACCATTCCAATGGTGGAATGAGCAGCGGTGAGGTACAAAATGTAATCCTGGTTGTAGTTGGGAGGATGCAGCAACGGTGCATGGGTCAACGCGTGCTTGAGTGCATCAAAAGATTTCTAAGCTATCTCATCCCAAGAGAATTGAGCGTTCTGTTTTAACAACTGGGTAAAACCCTTTGTAATCTTGGCGTAGTTAGGAATGAATCGGCGTAAAAAGTTTGCTTTCCCCTGCAAACTTTGGAGTTGGCGAAGACTCGAAGGAGGAGGCAATTTGATGATAGCTTCGACCTTCGAGGGATCGACGCGAATGCCGGCTTTCGAAACTACAAATCCCAGCAATCGTCCCACTTCTATACAGAAGACACATTTGTGTGGGTTCAACCGAATACGATAATGCCTACACCTCATGAAGATTGCTCGTAAATAGACAAGGTGATCAGCTCGATGTAAGGAGTGAATGGGCAAATCATCTAGATACGATTGCACAATGTGTTTGATGTCATGAAACGCATAAGACATCGCCCTTTGAAAACTGGCTCCGGCATTCTTAAGCCCAAAAGGTAATTTGCAATAAGCAAATGTCCCCCATGGACAAATGAAAGCCATTTTTGGTTGATCGGCAGGTAGAATACTGATTTGATTGTAACCGGAAAAACCGTCCATAAAAGAAAATATTTCACTGCCGGCACAATCGTCAATTATTTGATCGATATAGGGTGTTGGGTAGTTGTCCTTGGGACAAGCTTGATTGATATCCCTATAATCGATGCATATTCTTATTGTTCCCTATTTTTTGTTAACCCGAACAATATTCGATACCCAATCCGTTAACGGGATCGGATAAATGAAACCTGCTTTCAACAGCTTCTCAACTTCTGCTTTAATTGCAGTCGCTTTTCATGGGTGAATCTGACGCAGACGTTGCCGAACGGGTTTAGCATTCGGGTAAGTCTTGATCTCATGGACAAAAATCGCGAGATCAATTCCTGGCATTTCCTCATAGGACCAGGCAAACACGTCGCGGAATTCTTGAAATAGGGCCTTGTATATCTGAATTTCCTCATCTGACACGAGGCACCTATATGAAAGTGCTCAACAATTCCGGGCTTGACTGAAATGTTAATGGGAATAGTGTGAGAAATGTTTCCCAAATTCAGCTCTGAATCAGGATGTTTCATTGGACTCTGAGCTTCTTTGACATATTCAACTGTAAAGATTGATGAGAAATCATTTTCAAAACGATCATCCTCAGGTAAAAACGAAGATCTATGATGGAGATCTTCCCATGGTAAATCGTCTACACACAGGACTTCACAAAGTTGCTCGTCAGATGACACAACTTCGGGAAACGCTATTAACTCCTAGGTTGACGTGAAAAGTGATTCCTCACGGACCACATTCATTTGGTCGATTTTGGTTGAACGTGGGTCAGTAAAAGACTGCATGGCTTCGTAGGCAATTTCATATGGACTCAAAGGCATAGCATCACCAAATGAGTCTATCTCAGATTCAAAAGGAACGATCCAAGGATCGTCATAAACAATGGTGTCTGATGTAATCATATGAATAGATGCAAACGAAGACGAGGCGTTGACTGGAGGAAAAGGAAAAGTTCCCAGTAAACCGGCATCTTTAACTAATCCTACTCCAACATCCTTATAAGGGATAGTCGTTTTACCGACATGCTGGATACTCTCTGAAGAGGCTGGGCCGGATGAAAAGTAAGCCAGCTGGTCTATTGTTACGATCTTTCCATTATATGGAAACTCTATTACTCTGAAGACCGATGAAGCAACTGTTGTCATAGCGTAAGACCAACTTCGACCCAAGAGAAGGTTTTTAGTCTAGAGGGGCATCAACCACCTCCACATCTAAACTAACGATTTTTCCTTCAACCCCTATAGGCGAATCTTGTAGAATTCCAAACGGATGGAACCCACGGCCATCAAAGGCCTTAAGAATTGTCGGGGATTGATTTAGTGAAGGAGAAACAAGCGATCTCCAACACTGGATCGACATAATACACGTGGAAGCTCCCTCATCAATCACAGTCCGATGAATAGGCCTGTTTTTTACTATCACTGGGATCTGGAAAGCCATTTGATGAGGTAAACGCGGTGTACTATTTTCTAGATCAAAGATTATTAGGTTCGGGTCCTGAACATCAACAGCTCCTATAGCCGACAAAAGTAATTTGCGTTGTGCTGGGCATGATTGAAGCACTTCCAAAGCCGACATTGCTGAGGGTGAAACAGCTAAATCCTCAACAATGTTGTAATTCTGAGCTGCTCTCGCATGTGGATTGAAAGCAGACCTTCGAAGTACACCCTTGGCGGGCGGTTTGATTACTAAGTCTAGGTTAGGTTTCTCGATCTGTAGTGGATCGGAACCGGGAGCTGAGGTTGATGGATTCGAATGAGAAGATTCTGCTTCTTTGCCATCAACAAGACTCTTACTACCATAATCTTGCGATCGAGTCGCAATCCTTACATGAGACATCATCAATATGGGTTCTTCACTGGCACTCGAGGAAGAACCTATCATCTTACTCTCCTGCTTTGGAAATGGATCTTTCAAAACAACAGGAGTTGGGGAACCCTTGACGATTTTCACAACCTCGGCCCGATGAGGGCAATCTCTTGTAAAATGATCCTCTTCACAAATAAGACAAGGATATCGAGGTTTGCGCTTTCCGTCATTGGTTTCCGACTTTTCAGTTTTCTCCTTTGGAGTTTTGTCTGCTTTATTCTTCTTCTTACCTTTCTTCTTCCCACCGGATTTTCATTTAGCCGTAGATGACTCTACAGCGTGAATATCAGCGGAAACTTCAGCAGAAGATTCTCCTGTTGGGGAGTCTGGTAAGGTTATAATAGGCGAAGAATTCTTTGAGGATTTCTTCTTGCTTTTAGTGTTCACCATACCAATCATACCATCAGCGGCATGAGACCCCGAAAGAGCAGCAGCGATTTGATTTGACTTAGGAAGATCTGGGATCTTTTCGTGTAACGTACCTGACTGAGTGTAACTAAGTCAAGGTATTGCGCTTGAGCAATCACTTGCTCCTCAATAACTACTCCGGCCTTAGCTACGTCTTCAGTAATCTTCGGTAACAATGATTTAACAAACCATTCAGCTAATATTTGGTCCAGGATAAAAACTTTCACTAACTGCCTTCGACGTCTCCATTCATGAATATGATCGGAAATATAAGTGGACGTTGATTGTTTTAATGAAGTTAGTAACTCCGTGCCATTATCATATCTGACCGGCAACTGAAAATGAGTTAAGAATGAGGTAGCTAACTGGCTAAAATTATAAAAAGAGGCTCGTGGTAACTCAATGTACCACTTGGCCGTGAGACCAATGAGAGTACGCTGGAAAAGATGTAAGCGGATCGAATCATCTGAGATGGAATTAGAGGCACACCAGAGGTGGTAAGTCATCACATGATTCGACGGGTCCTCTCCAGACTTACCTTCGAACTTGGGTATGTCACTGGGCAACTTATTTGGCATTGGCAGCCAAAACGGAAGATAATTTATTGGATCGTTCATTAGGCGCGACAAGTCTGGTAAATCCAAAGTTGCGATAAATGGTAACTGCCGATTAGAATCCCTAAAGCTCTGGGACACAAGACCAGTCCCAGGAGGAGGATATCCGGGATAACTTGGTATAGGAATCGCATTCGGGATATTGTATCCTCCCGAAAAACAAGGATTAACCGGACCGTACTGGGGTTATTGAGGTTGTTGATAAGTGTACCCAGGATACGGTTGATATTGGTAAACTGGCTGCTGGACAACAGGCCCGTATTGGTAATGTCCCTGGTACGGTTGATAAGCGAATTGTGGTTGACTAGTGACAACCGTACTTAAACCAGGTTGTCCTACAGGCATCTGAACCGTAGTTTGAATCATGGATCCTGTTAACACCCAGGTTGTTCCCTATGACTCCCAAGGGAATACGACCGGGGTAACCACTAACCAATCTTTGGATTACAGTTTCTAGCCAAACTAAAATCAGAGAGGGCTCTCTCTTTGTGATTTGTCTCTGTTTTGATAGTGTTTTAGGCTAGCTATTATGCTCAGGTTTTCGGTTTATGTTTTGGTTGAAGGACTTCTTTCAGTGCTTAAGATGTAGTGTTCAGATAGTAGTATATCATTGGGCAATGGAGTCTAGAGCTGTGAAATGTTTTGAAATGCTGGAGTGATGATGTTCAGACTGCAGGGCCTATTGGGTATCTCAAACAAACAAAATTTAAACTTAAGTGGTGATGTATGGTCAGCCAACAGAAAGCAATTAAGAATTCTCCATTAAGCTGGTGATGTGAAAGTGAAACATGTTGCACAGGAGCAAACTTGAATTCCTGAAACAAAGGTCACTGTGAAAGATATATTCTGATAGTGCAGCAATTAAGAATTACACTTATCAAGATTATAGCTGAAGAAAACATTTATTAACAACATAGATTGAGCTCAGGGTATTGCATGAATAAATCCTGAAGGCTATTCTTTTTCTTTGTTGCTAAATACTTAGAAACTAGAAACATATATGGATTGTAAAAGATTGAAACACATAACAAAGGGAGTTATAGAAAACTTATTGTATTGTGAGGTACACAGGAATCCTGCAGTTTTCAACAAACACCAGAACGCATTCAACACTTCGGAACTTTGAGAAATTCCATCACTTTGTTTATTAAACTCTGAAAAGATTACAGCATAAGAACTTCTTCAAGAGAAATCAACAACAACCCCTGCAAGCTTGTGCGAGGGGCAAATATATACAATTGGTTATACAAAATATCTGAGTGCTAAGTTATCTCAGAAATGAATACGTTCACCAACTTTTCAAGATATTAAATAAGAAAGTTATTACATCATTGAATACAAAGTAAATGCATCTTTATGCCTGTCAGAAGATATTTTTGGCCTTTGGAGGCCACTGAGTCGGTTGGAGTGATCTGCATTAATGCTGAAAAATGCGCTTTTGGAGCTGCTCTGCTGTAGCTTCTCGGCCTGGACACCTGTAGCTTCTCACCTTGCTTTGTTGGCCGTAAGTTCTGCTGAGTTGGCTCAGCTTTCATCTTTAACGCATGCTAATTCTTTTAAACTGTCCTGTGTATGACAATTTGCATTTTCCATGAACAAAATTTATTGAATGGCTTCCTGTTTATAAAATCATCTGTATTGCCTTAGTCCACCATTCTTGTGTAGGTAGTTGATGCTTGAGAATTGCATCCATAGTCTCCTCTGCCTCTGTATATTTATAAAAATTGGGAGGCACCTCAAACAGGTGTTTAATTTCATTCATTATAAAAAATAAACTTTCTACTATGTTGTAGAGAGTCTGTCCTGTGGCTGGCCCTGTTTCCTCTGAGGTGCTGGGCTTCTCATTGATCTGACTTGTGGCAAATGCATTAACCCTTTTGGCATACTGCTCATGTGTGAACAGTCTCCCTGCGTTGTTCAGTAAGCTAGGGAGCCCTCTGTTTTCTAATACCTGAAATTTCTCCATAAACCTGTTTACCTCAGTCTGCATGTCCTGGGTTCTTCTCTCTAATGTCTGCACCAAGTTTCTCAGTGTAAGAACCCTCTTGATTAACTGAATAGTCTCAGTTCTGTTTGAAATTCCCATGGTAGCCAACTGAGTACTTGTTCTATTGTTAAGCACATTAATCATCTTGGTGGCCACTTCAGGCATGTTGCTTAGAGCAGCCCTTGATCTCTGAACTTCAGTCTGTGCTTTTGGAATGAGCTCTAACTGCTCATGGATTGTTTCAATATACTGCCATTGGTCATTAATAGATTGGCCAATATTAGCCCACAACACTATTTTAAGCTCAGCCACAACCTTATCTAATTTGATCTCATTCTCTAGCTCTTTGATCCTGTCTTTGAGGGCTTTTATCTCCCTGCCCTTTTCTGCCACAGACTGCTTGGATTTGTCATATCTATCATTTACTTTGGCCAATTTCTCCCTGGTCTCATTCAGTTCTGTCATTTGAGCTTCCAGGGCCTGAATCTCATTTCTTAGCTTTTGCATATCCAAGCTAGGGGCCTGCTCTGTTGTTGGTGGTGCTGAAGTAGATGGTGCTGCTTTTTCAGTCTGTTGAGGAGGAGGAGTAGTAATTGGAGCAGCTTCCTCAAGGTTAATGATTTGAGGAGGAGGCTGGGAGGTCCGACCTTCTTCTCTTTGTTTCAGAGTTGCTTGTAACGCTGCCTGTGCAGCCTCTGATTCTCCCAGATTTTCTTGTGTCTGGATAAGCTGCTTATAGAGAGACACCAGCAAAGCTGTGGCATCTTGATCATGCCTTTGTTGAGCTACTTCATTTGTTTGAGGGTGAATTGTGGCTGGGAGTTTGATCTTTCTCCTTAAAGCTGCCATATCTGCATCCCTCAATTTTAATATTTCTTGTATGCCCTTGATATCTTTGGGATCATGCCCAATCTCAATAATTATATCTTCTAAGGACCTTATTCTGTTGTCCTTTGCTTGAGAGGATGCCCTTTCCAACTCAAGTTGGGCAGCTGTATTATTAACGCTATTTTCTAGCCTGTAGTTATCCAATGTCTTGTCTGCCAAGGAAGCATAGACCATCTCACCTGTTTGTTTGTGCAATTCAATTTTATCCATTGGGTGGATGTCCTTGGCCAGGACCTCAAGATTGGTCCTTAGGTAATTTGAAGGGGACTGTGGCTGCAAAGTAGTTGGCATGAAGTGACTCATGATCATCTTGCCCTCCTGGACATCATATGCAGACATTAGTCGCTGCTGGTTGGTGGGAGCCATTTTCAACAAATGGTTATACAACTATATTTTTATGGGCTCATTCCTTTTCTTTATTTCAATGAACTGTTGTTTAATTCTCAGTTCATCCTCTCTCTGCTGGCTAGAGGAACTGACTTCTCCTCCCACTGTCCTCTCTTGTTCCTGTTGGAAGGAACTTGCAGATGCCTCCAAACTGGGCGGGCCCATACCCAAAGATTGCCCTATAGGCATCTCTTCCTCTGAAAGGGGGTTCATCCTGTGCCTCTTCTCACCATGACTTATTGATGTAGTCAAGGGAGTCTCTCTATCCCTTTTCCTGCTTACATCCTCCTTTTGTGGAGTTTGGAGGACTGAGGTTTCATTAACTGCTTCTTGCCTAGGAGGTACTATGTTTTGAGCCTGCTGCTCAGTGAGAATTGGGGCCTCAACTGCCCCTTCTTGCTGTGTGGGCTGCTCTCTGTCATGCTGCCCTACTCTTTGCTGTGATTCCTGTTGTTGCTGTTGCTCTACCTGCTGCTGCACTTCTTCTTGCTGTTCCATCTCTTTATCTGTTTGGTCTTCGGTCATGGGAGGTGGTTGCTCTTGTTCCACCTACTTTCCTTTGCCTTTGCTGCCTATCTGTTGAGTGTCCATGGCAGCTTGCTGATGTGTTGTTGAAGAAGAGGCAGCTGCTCCAAGTTTCCTTTGATATGATAAGGAAACCTGTCCACAAGTTTCCAAGTCAGCCTCTTTTTGCATATTCCTAGCCTCTCTCTCTAGTATCTGCTCTCTAGAGATTGGCTCTTCTAGAGTGCCCTCTTTCCAGCTTAAAGAATTTGCATACTTTTCAATATGAGGCAGCCTAACATGTGAATAGTTACCCAATTTGTGTTTTATCCTCCTGAGGGAAATAAAATGATTACGGTCATAAGGTGACCATTTGAAACTGGTTTGCAATTTGAGGCCTGCTAGGATCATATCTGCCTCCTTCCATCCCTCCTCTCTTTTGTTGTACAAAAAAGGGCCTAGCTGGCTCCTTACCTTCAGTTGTACCTTCTTGTTTTTGCTTTGGAAATGGATGTAGTCAGCATTTCCAAACTGCCTGAAGTATTCTAGGGCAAACAGTCTCATAGGGACATATCTTGGCAGCCTGTAAGGGTCCAATTCACAGCCATATACTCTGATCACTGTGTGGTGTTGGTAAAAATACCAATCACCAATGCTGTAGGATTTGGAGAGATGGAGAATTCTCTGCATGTCATCGGTTAACCTTGGAGGAGGGACACCATACAGCAATGTCATAGCTGGGTGAATGAACAGGTCTATAAATTCACAGTATGTGTATGGTGATTGAGAAACATTATGGAAAACTGAAGTCCAAAACACAATTGACCTTGGATTTCCCTGGGCATTAAGTTTCTTGAGGGGAATGGAGAAACTATCTGGCTGATAAAACAAGAACAGGTGGTAGATGTATGAGGTGTATCTGAACACCCTTTCCCTTGGTAGATTCATTAACTGTTCATGGATCTTTTCTGCAATATAGGTGGGATAGTCATAGTGTACAGCTGGAGGCTTTCCAGGAGAAAACATGGACAGCATTGCCATTATAGTGTCATCAACATCCTCAATTCCCTTGTACCCCAGGGCATAGCTGATCAAATCCACTAGCATTCTGCCCAAGTCATTCAGGTAGTGATATCCAATAGGAGGAGTTCTCATAGTTTCAGAGCTTGGCTGTACAAATAGCTGGTTAATTTTGATAATCTGGGCACTTGACAAGTTACTCCCCTTCTTTATTAAATCCAACATGGAAAGAGGGGTCAATGGCCTTGCAGTATGGAAATGCAGCATCTCATTTATGGTTTCTGGGGTGATAAAGAACAAAACTGAGCCTGTAAGACTGAGAACAGCTCTCTGGCAAGGATCATAGCATTCCTGGCACTTGTGGATCAAGTCTGGGAGGGCATTGACTTGAGGGAGGTTGTAAATGGGCAAATTTGAGTCCCAAATCCCTAAAATATCAGCTCCACCAAGGTGTTGGGCTTTCAATTCATTTAGCATGTGAATATTGAACTTGGAACCCATTGGAAACCAATCTAACATCTGATAATCTACATCTCCCAGGGCTTTCCATGCTATCTCCCTTTGAGGGGCATTTAGAGGCTGGATATTCAGGGCTATTGGTGTCTCCATAGCTAATAAGGCTTCAGATTTGTATGTAAACTGGTTCTGAATGATCAGAGCAACCTGGAGGAGTTTCTTTACAATGGAAGTGTGAATTTCAAGGAATAGAGGGCAAATGAACAGCTGCAGCAATCGAAATATTGCTTTGAAGTGTAAATAAGACCAATGTCTGGTATCAATCTGTCTCTTTTAGCAGGTATGTACAGTTTGAGTGACTGGTTCGCGATTGCGCGAACAGAGTACAGTTTCTTATGAAAATGTGGGAAAACAAGGCTCAGCTGGTGCTTTTCGACCTCACAGTTGCGAATGGGCGCTAGACACAAGAATTTTACCGGCAATTTATAAGTTTCGGTGTCTTTTAATATTTTTGAGGGAATTCACAGACAACCTAGGCGTATGAAGGATTTACAAGGGTAAATACGTGGTAAACAGTGAGCAACGGTCACGAATGTACGTAGAAATGGCGCGCCGGAGGTCTCCAAATCGATTTCAGCAAGGTGGTGCAAGTTTGGACGTGAAAAAACCATGCAGAGAAAGCAACAGCGAATTGGCAAAAGTATGAAAAAAACGCGAAAATTGGCCAAAATATGGATTTTTGGCATATTGGCGCGTTTTTTGGATGACGTCAGCATGATGTCATCAGGTGGGGTCAAGGTCGGATGACGTCAGCATGACGTCATCGGGTGATGTGGCGAGCTATGATTGGTCCACGGGGATAGTGAGGTGGCGGACATATCAGCGCGGGGGCGGACGAAGGAGCTGATGCGGCGGCGGGGTGGCAGTGACGTGGTCCTGACGCGGTGATGACGCGGGCATGGCAAAACTGGTGGTAAACGAAAAAGCGGTAATGGTTTTCTCGGACCGCCTACCATACGACGATGGTTTTGTCAGAGGGCAACCCGAGAAATTGTGAGGGCGACGCGTGGCAGGGGCCTGACGTCACCCTCTGACAGTTTCTCGGGTACTAAATGTCGGACGTCAGGCCCAACCCGATATGTATAATGGCCGTCCGATCTAAAGCTCTCGATCGAACGGTTGACGGGTCAGTGAAGTGATCGGTCAATACGGAAGGGGGGCGGGATTAAAATAATACTTCTTTCGGGATTTGTGCTCGGCGGACACCTCTGGGATGCGGTGGTTTGTAATGTTTTTCAATGTATTTTGAAAATAAAATAATATGCGCCGATACTTTGGATAAGTGCAAAAAGTGGGTTTTTGGTGTGTTATTTGCAGATGAAGTGGGTTATAGGTAAAAAGGGTTTTTTCCAGGTTTTTTTAGCAAATGAAGGTTTTAATGGGCCAAATGGATTCAGAAGAGGGGAGGGGGGTAAGACTTAGGTTTATCAAAGTGACCAGATGTCATTTCGATCCCTGACAGAGAAAATATGGCTATAATGCCAAGGGGAGGGATATTTATACAATGTTTGGGGTTTATACACCATGGTGTTATAATACTAGGGAAAGGGTAACATAGGGGTATTATATAACAGAGTTAGGGTTAATATGGATGAAAAAGGGTGGATGAAGGGAGATACCACTAAGTTTGTTTAAAACTCACTTAGTTTAGGGAGTAGACCAAAATGAAAAGAGTTTTAGACAAGAAATGTGGCTTCTAATAGGACTAAGAACGACCATAAAACCACCAATTCTTCCATGAATCTCAGCTGATGAGGGGATATTAGTAATGAATGGGAAAGGGGATAAGTGGGAAGTTAGACATGCTTCTTTGCTTTGCTGCAACCTGATAGAGAAGAAGGACTTCTCAATCCATTGATTCTGCTTTTGTGAAATAGTTTAGCATACCTTCAATTATAAGGAATGACACTTCTGCAACCCCATCTGCCTACCCATCTATTTGCCTAGCATTTTTTGTTTCTTCTTGGAGGGTGCACTTGGACTTGCAGACCCTTATTTGCCTTTTCTTTTCTCTGGCTTTTTTCCTTTTGATTTTCTATCTACTGCTACCCTTATTTCTTCCAAGGCCCCAGATTAAGCAGTTGGGAGCCTTACTTCTCTACCTAAGCTACTTGTCTGCCAAGATTAAACAGTTTGGACAGACTTCTTTCTCTATTCTACAACTGAAAATTTAAAACATGGCATGATCCAGATTAGGCTGTTGGACCATCCATCAAAATTGAGTCCACATCAAGCTATAAGCACAGATTGTATTCTCTTGGAAATATGTGATCTTTGCCTCATCAAAGCAGAGCATATTTGGACCTTTTCATTGCCAATCATGAAATATGAAACCTATTGATATAGGTAGCTAACAGTGGCTCCACATGGGGATGGTTTTTCATTTGAAAGACCAAGAACAGCAGGTCAGATTGCCTTGGCCCTTGACTGCTTTTATCAAAATTTTGAAGTTTGCTGCTTTGAAATGCCAAAATTGTGTACTTCCCTTCTTGGTAGACCTCTGATCCTATTTACCTTTTGCTGGTAGTTAAGAAAACTTGAGAAATTGCATTTTTACATCTTAACAGAAAATAATATATACATCTGGATATGTACAAGGGAAAACTCAGGCTGCACTTATGGGTGGTAGTCAAAATAGTGCTTGAGCATCCTGCCATTCACAGGACCTTCATCCAAATCAGTTTCATTAAGACTTTTAAGGAAATAAGTGTTGTTTCCTTGTACTGCTTGGACAACAAATGGTCCTCTCCAAAGGGAATCAAATTTTCCATGTTTTCCCTTATCCTCTCTTCTTGAATCCCACTTGAGGACTTTATCACCAATGTTGAAATCTTCTGCCTTAGTTCTCCTATCAAAGGCCTTCTTTAATTTTTCTTGTAGAACTTGAACTCTGCTAAAAACTTGGTCTCTAGTTTGCTGTAAACATATTATTTGATTGATCCTTCTTTGCATATCATTTGGTTCAACTTGGCTTTCTTGAAGAAGTTTCATAACAGGCACCCCTAGTGATGAAGGGAATTTGGCTTCTAATCCATAAACCAACTCATATGGGCTGGTCCCAATTGATCTCTTGGTTGTTAGTCTATCTGCCCATAGAGCATTCACAAGCTTCTTATGCCAATTCTTTTTGTTCTCTTCTAGCACTTTCTTTATAATGTTTACCAGGCTTTTATTTGATGACTCAGCAAGGCCATTTCCTTGGGGATAGTATGCAGTAGAATGGCCTAAGGTAATGTGAAATTTGTGGCAAAAATTCACCATTTTCTTGGATCTGAAAGCAGCAGCATTGTCTGTTATTATTTTGTCAGGACAACCAAATCTAGCCAATATGTTATTCTCCAAAAACTGAATGATTGTTGAATCATTTGCTTGTCTGCATGGAACAGCTTCAATCCACTTAGTGAAGTAGTCTGTGGCTGTTAAGATCCATCTATGTTGGCCTGAAGATGAGGGATGAATTTCCCCAATGAAATCCAAGCCCCATTGTTGGAAAGGTCTCTCTGTTGCAATAGGCCTTAAGGGAAGTGGCAGCAACTGTCTCTTTCCCTCAAACATTTGACATTTGTGACATGAGGTTGTGAATTTCTTGACATCAGAGAACATGGTGGGCCAGTAGTAACCAGCCCTTAGTATTTTATCCACAGTGGACTTCCAGTACAAGTGTCCACCACAGTCACCTGCATGAAATTCTTTTATGATATTGTCAGTTTCATTCTCAATTAGGCAGTTTAGCAATATCCCTTCATGGTTTTTCCAAAATAAATTTCCATCCATAACACAGAATTTAGAAGCTTTCATTTTTAAGAACCTACATTTAGTTCTGGACAATCCTGGGGGAGCACACAGGTTTTGCAATACATAACATATATCAGAGTACCAAAGGGATTGTTCAAAGGCTACATTGATCTTTGGAGTCGCCAGCTCCGGTTCACTGTCCAGCTGGTTGATGTCTAAGGCTTGGAAGTTTGCTTCTGTCATTAGTTTGGCCAAACCTTGCCCTTTTATTAGTTTTGTAGGTTTTATCTCAATATCAAATTCCAAAATGTTGGCAATCCACTTTCCTCTTCTGCCCTCTAAATTTTCTTGGGTGAGAATGTCTTTAACAATAGGACTTGGTACATAAGCTATAACATGTGAATAGAGGATGTAGATCCTAAAGTCTTTGATGGCCTTAACCAAAGCATAAGCTTCTTTCTCCATGATTTGATATTTTAGGGGAGCATCTCTAAGAGCTCTACTAAAGAAAGCAATGGGTTTCTCATTTCCTTGGTCATCTTTCTGTAACAAAACAGCAGCAATAGTATGCTGGGAGGCAAAAGAGAAAATGATAAATTCTCTGTCAAATTGAGGATTGGTCAAGACTGGGGTTTGGGTAAGGGCCAGCTTTATACCTTCAAAGGCTTGGTTTGCTTCAACTGTCCATTTTACTTTTGAATCTTTCTTTAGCATGTTATTTAGTAATCTGATTAGTTCTGCTAAGTTTGGGATAAACCTTCTCAAAAAGTTGATCTTTCCCAAGAATGCTTGTAATTCTTTGATATTTCTTGGGTGGGGCATTTGTAAGATAGCTTGTATCCTATCTGGATCAATTCTTATGCCATCCTTTGAAATGATATGTCCTAACAGCTTACCTTCTTCCAAACCAAATAGAGACTTCTTGGGATTCAAGGAAATTCCATATTTCCTACATGTTAAGAAAATCTGCCTTAAGTGTTTTAAATGTTCTTGGTCAGATTTTGAAAAAGGTGTGAGGTCATCTAAGTAAATGACTAAAAAGTCATGAATCTCCTTAGCAAAAGCAATATCCATTGCTCTTTGAAAAGTTTCCCCTGCATTTTTCAATCCAAAAGGCATTTTTACATATTTGAAAGTTCCCCATGGGGTTGTAAATGCTGTTTTGTCTTGATCATCAGGGTGCACCAGGATTTGATTGAAGCCTGAGAATCCATCAAGTAATGAGATCCTTGAGGCCCCTACCACTCTTTGGAGAATGTGATCCATCTTGGGTAAGGGATAATTATCTTTGAGGGATACTTGATTCAAGTTCCTAAGATCCACACACAGCCTTATTTCACCAGTTTTCTTTCTTGTAGGGACTAAGTTTGAAATCCACTCAGAGAATCTGATAGGTGCTATGATGCCTGCCTTGAACATTTTCTGTACCTCTTGTTCCATTGCTGGGAGAAGCATAGGATTGATTCTCCTCAATTTTTGTTTAAAGGGTTTTTGATCAGGCTTGAGGGGATAGTATGTTGAATTACAGAGGTGTCATAGGATTTTAAATCCTCATAACTCCATGCAAAGACATCCTGGAACTCTTTAAAGAGGTCAATGTATTTAGGCTTTTGGTCAGGAGGTAAGGAAGCAGACAATTTTATTATTTTGGGTTGTGCAGCAGTCCCAATGTTGCATTCTTCAATGGCAGAGTTAAGGGGCTGCATTTTTGGTTTTCTAGGGATGTCATTTGAGTCAAAGATATCCTCTAATGGAGTTAGGCCTGTTGGAAGAAAATTGTCCTTCAGTTCTATGATTTCAGCTTCAGCATTGGCCACTTCTTCACAACTGATTTGGTGAATTTGCTGAATGTTTTCCTTGTTGAAGATAGTTGGATTCAGCATTTGTTTTGCTGTTCTAGGTGATATTGTGTGGTTAATTTGTTCAAACTGTATTTGTGATTGACTTGCTCTATCAAGTATTTGTGATTGACTTGCTCTATCAGTGTCAATATTTAATCCTGCAAACTCTTGTTGCAGCGTTAAAAAATTGTTTATTTGCATATCATCCTCAAATACTTGCCAATCTTTAACATTGTTTGGAATGGAGGGTCTGTGTTTTATCTCAGCTGTGAAACAATTGTTAGGTTCCAATGGTAATTTGCAAGTACTAGCAAATGTGGCCAAACTATGAGCATGCAGATTGTGGGTTCTAGGAATTTTAGTGATTTGGAATTCAGAGAAAAAGTTTAGTACTTCAGCAACAGCAGACCTATAAGACCTTAGTCTTTTGTCATTGGTGACAAAATTTCCCTTCACTTGCTGGATAACTAAATCTGAATCTCCCATGATTGAAACCCTGGCAGCTTGCAAGAACTTTACTAACTTGAGGCCTAGTAAAAGAGCTTCATATTCTGCCATGTTATTAGTACATCTGAAGTTTAATCTATAGGCTCTGCCTTCTGCATGACTGTTTTCTTTATTGTGTACCCAAACTCCAGCTCCTGCCCCTAATTTGTTGACTGAGCCATCAAATTCAAGGAACCATAGAATATCTTGTTGTGAAGGAGATTTAATGATCTTTTCATGTGCTGGCAATGTAAGTTGAAGTTCTGGTTTTTCATCTGGCTTGTCTTTTAGGACAGTCTCATCATTTGATTGAATATGCTTGACAACTAGAGCAGCAGCAGTGTCTAGTGATTGATTGACTGTTGTTTCATGGGTGGTAGTTCTTTCATTAGAGTCCTCCTCTTGTATGAGTATCTCGGTTTCAACATCATTTTCTGAGAGAGTTGTGCTGTTATTGAAGAGAATGTATGAGTCTATGTCTGAATGGACATCATATATGGGAAAGTTTTGAGGCTTTTCTTCACTGCTGACCATGTATTTCATGAGTGTTTCTCTGTATAGTCTTTTTGGTTGCCCAAAAACAGAGATGGTGGCATATGACATGTCTAATTGTAGGGAACCTTGGAGTTTAGCTCCCCATGATCTTGATAACAACATCCCATACTTAGGTGGGATATCAGCAACTACAACATCCATTAGAATTGTTTTGTTTGGGTATTGAACCAGAGACACACATAAATCTTTTATGAGACCTAAACACTTGACTTGGCTGGAGTCAAAGGAAAACAGGTCCTTGTATGGTCTTGTTATATCCAGATTCAATCTCTCCATGACTGCTTTTGGCATGAGATTGTGAGAGGCACCTGAGTCAAACATTGCATTATGTAATATTTTATCATGAATATGTAAGCTGACATAAAAAGGTAATACCCCTGTGACTACTGTTTTTCCATCCACTTCTGGGCCAAACAGTAATTCTGGGGTGTCATCCAACACATTGACATCATCTTTGATGCTGGTGAGTTGAAGGGACTTCTTGATCTGTTGTTTATAAATATCATGCTTGGCTAGTTCTGAGAGAGGAATTGCTATCTTTAGTTTGCCAATTTCAGTTTCTAGGTCAAAGGGTTTTTCAGATTGGGTCTTAGGGTTATGGATAACAGTCCTTTCCTTGTTCACTAAATCTTCTTGTTGATTCTTATCTTGATTTTGGGACTTGTCTTTTTTACTCATCTCTTGAGGAGTAACATTTAAATTAGGGTGAGAGGATGAAGTAGCCAGAGGCTGCTGTTTTAAGGACAATGGTTCAGTGATCTCTTCAATAATTACTTCTTCTGTAGGTGAATTTGTTTTGTCATTAGGCTCTGTGACTATGACTCTTTTAGGCTGCTGATTATCCTTTATCTTTTCAGGCTGATTTACATTCACAGTTCTGCTCCTTAGCTTGTATTGTTTATGGACTTCATAAACAGCAGTGTCATAGCCTTGTTTAAAGTCAAAGGATTCACCTGATTTAGTTTGGAACAGTTTGATTTCATCATCCTCATGATCTTCTTGTGTTAAGAAAACTTGACTTTCACCATCTAGACCCATTAAATTAATCTGAGGATCTTCGTTGGGTTCAGTTGATGTGGAAGTCTCTGCATAATTTTCTTGGAAAGGGGGTCTTATGTCTTGGTCAGCACTGGGCTTGCCAAGGCCTGGGTTTTGAGTTCTCCTAAAATTTGGATTCCTAGGAGGGTTGTTTTGTGGTGCTTCCCATGATGATTTTCTCTCAACCGATTCCACTCTATCACCCAATCTTTTCATTCCAGTGAGTATTGCATCCAGCTTTTGATCAAAAGCAGAGGGTTCTTCTTTGAAGGTTGTTCTCTTTTCCAACCTTGCTCTGTTTCTTTTGGCAATCAGGTTAGCTTCCACGGTGACAGCAACCTTTTGGGCCTCTGCAAGGGTTTGGAAGTCTCTTTCCTTTAACTGATAGGCCATGTCAGGGTCAAAACCATCAGGGAATTTGTACAAAGCTAAATCAGGAGGGGGTCTTAAATTTTGTGGGATTGCATTATATACATTGTTGAATCTTGCACAATACTCCAAAACAGTCTCTTGGGGCCCTCTTTTGATCGTGTCATATTCCCCAAGTATGTGCAGAGGATCTTTCTTTTTCTCCCATCTGTTAGTAAAGGCTTGATACAGCTCATCAGGAGTTGTGATGGAATTCGCATTCAGGGATCTAAACCAAGTCCTTACATCCCCAGTTAGGCTTTGAACAAACATCCTCATTCTCACACTGTCATCATCTATTTCATAGGTCTCAAAATGGTCTTGCATCCTTTTGGCATGTTGAACAGCTGTCAAAGGGCCAGTGGAGTCAAAATATGAGATTTTGGTTTGGTAGTCTTGGGGTAGAGCTGCAGCATTAGCTGGTATTTGCAAGGGTGCATATCTGTTAGCCATATTCACAAGGTTTGGGGGATTTACAGGGGCAACTGGGATAAAAGGAACGGTGTGTACTACAGGGGTAACAGGTGTGGCAGCACCTAGAGTGTTGTTCAAGGGGATATGTGCAGTGGGTGAAGATGTGCAAGGAGGGCTTTGAGATCTAGATGGTGAACTGGGGGAAACAGGAGTAGACCGAAATAAAACCTTGATAGGAGTTGGAACTGGTTCAGGGTGAGCTGTCTCAGGACTCAAATCACTAGGATTTTCCTGCCTTTGCTGTTTCCTGATTATTTTGGGAATTGTATTTGGATTTTCAAAAACTGCTGGTGGATTTGGGTCAGGGTTTGACCTAGTGTGTCTGGTTTCCCTTTTAGGAGCCAGCTTCTGAACCTCTTTTTGAGTATTTTTCTAAGATATTTTAGGATCTGTTTAAGGGACTGCTGAAGCTTTTTAAAACCACTGTCTTGGCAAACAACAGTTGAAAAAAACAATATGTTCGATCCCCAGCGGAGTCGCCAATTATGTTAACACCCAGGTTGTTCCCTATGACTCCCAAGGGAATACGGCCGGGGTAACCACTAACCAATCTTTGGATTACAGTTTCTAGCCAAACTGAAATCAGAGAGGGCTCTCTCTTTATGATTTGTCTCTGTTTTGATAGTGTTTTAGGCTAGCTATTATGCTCAGGTTTTCGGTTTATGTTTTGGTTGAAGGACTTCTTTCAGTGCTTAAGATGTAGTGTTCAGATAGTAGTATATCATTGGGCAATGGAGTCTAGAGCTGTGAAATGTTTTGAAATGCTGGAGTGATGATGTTCAGACTGCAGGGCCTATTGGGTATCTCAAACAAACAAAATTTAAACTTAAGTGGTGATGTATGGTCAGCCAACAGAAAGCAATTAAGAATTCTCCATTAAGCTGGTGATGTGAAAGTGCAACATGTTGCACAGGAGCAAACTTGAATTCCTGAAACAAAGGTCATTGTGAAAGATATATTCTGATAGTGCAGCAATTAAGAATTACACTTATCAAGATTATATCTGAAGAAAACATTTATTAACAACATAGATTGAGCTCAGGGTATTGCATGAATAAATCCTGAAGGCTATTCTTTTTCTTTGTTGCTAAATACTTAGAAACTAGAAACATATATGGATTGTAAAAGATTGAAACACATAACAAAGGGAGTTACAGAAAACGTATTGTATTGTGAGGTACACAGGAATGCTGCAGTTTTCAACAAACACGAGAATGCATTCAACACTTCGGAACTTTGAGAAATTCCATCACTTTGTTTATTAAACTCTGAAAAGATTACAACATAAGAACTTCTTCAAGAGAAATCAACAACAACCCCTGCAAGCTTGTGCGAGGGGCAAATATATACAATTGGTTATACAAAATATCTGAGTGCTAAGTTATCTCAGAAATGAATACGTTCACCAACTTTTCAAGATATTAGATAAGAAAGTTATTACATCATTGAATACAAAGTAAATGCATATTTATGCCTGTCAAAAGATATTTTTGGCCTTTGGAGGCCACTGAGTCGGTTGGACTGATCTGCATTAATGCTGAAAAATGCGCTTTTGGAGCTGCTCTGCTGTAGCTTCTCGGCCTGGACACCTGTAGCTTCTCACCTTGCTTTGTTGGCCGTAAGTTCTGCTGAGTTGGCTCAGCTTTCATCTTTAACGCATGCTGATTCTTTTAAACTGTCCTGTGTATGACAATTTGCATTTTCCATGAACAAAATTTATTGAATGGCTTCCTGTTTATAAAATCATCTGTATTGCCTTAGTCCACCATTCTTGTGTAGGTAGTTGATGCCTGAGAATTGCATCCATAGTCTCCTCTGCCTCTGTATATTTATAAAAATTGGGAGGCACCTCAAACAGGTGTTTAATTTCATTCATTATAAAAAATAAACTTTCTACTCTGTTGTAGAGAGTCTGTCCTGTGGCTGGCCCTGTTTCCTCTGAGGTGCTGGGCTTCTCATTGATCTGACTTGTGGAAAATGCATTAACCCTTTTGGCATACTGCTCATGTGTGAACAGTCTCCCTGCGCTGTTCAGTAAGCTAGGGAGCCCTCTGTTTTCTAATACCTGAAATTTCTCCATAAACCTGTTTACCTCAGTCTGCATGTCCTGGGTTCTTCTCTCTAATGTCTGCACCAAGTTTCTCAGTGTAAGAACCCTCTTGATTAACTGAATGGTCTCAGTTCTGTTTGAAATTCCCATGGTAGCCAACTGAGTACTTTTTCTATTGTTAAGCACATTAATCATCCTGGTAGCCACTTCAGGCATGTTGCTTAGAGCAGCCCTTGATCTCTGAACTTCAGTCTGTGCTTTTGGAATGAGCTCTAACTGCTCATGGATTGTTTCAATATACTGCCATTATTCATTAATAGATTGGCCAATATTAGCCCACAGCACTATTTTAAGCTCAGCCACAACCTTATCTAATTTGAGCTCATTCTCTAACTCTTTGATCCTGTCTTTGAGGGCTTTTATCTCCCTGCCCTTTTCTGCCACAGACTGCTTGGATTTGTCATATCTATCATTTACTTTGGCCAATTTCTCCCTGGTCTCATTCAGTTCTGTCATTTGAGCTTCCAGGGCCTGAATCTGATTTCTTAGCTTTTGCATATCCAAGCTAGGGGCCTGCTCTGTTGTTGGTGGTGCTGAAGTAGATGGTGCTGCTTTTTCAGTCTTTTGAGGAGGAGGAGTAGTAATTGGAGCAGCTTCCTCAAGGTTAATGATTTGAGGAGGAGGCTGGGAGGTCTGACCTTCTTCTCTTTGTTTCAGAGTTGCTTGTAACGCTGCCTGTGCAGCCTCTGATTCTCGCAGCTTTTCTTGTGTCTGGATAAGCTGCTTATAGAGAGACACCAGCAAAGCTGTGGCATCTTGATCATGCCTTTGTTGAGCTACTTCATCTGTTTGAGGGTGAATTGTGGCTGGGAGTTTGATCTTTCTCCTTAAAGCTGCCATATCTGCATCCCTCAATTTTAATATTTCTTGTATGCCCTTGATATCTTTGGGATCATGCCCAATCTCAATCATTATATCTTCTAAGGACCTTATTCTGTTGTCCTTTGCTTGAGAGGATGCCCTTTCCAACTCAAGTTGGGCAGTTGTATTATTAACGCTATTTTCTAGCATGTAGTTATCCAATGTCTTGTCTGCCAAGGAAGCATAGACCATCTCACCTGTTTGTTTGTGCAATTCAATTTTATCCATTGGGTGGATGTCCTTGGCCAGGACCTCAAGATTGGTCCTTAGGTAATCTGAAGGGGACTGTGGCTGCAAAGTAGTTGGCATGAAGTGACTCATGATCATCTTGCCCTCCTGGACATCATATGCAGACATTAGTCGCTGCTGGTTGGTGGGAGCCATTTTCAACAAATGGTTATACAACTGTATTGTTATGGGCTCATTCCTTTTCTTTATTTCAATGAACTGTTGTTTAATGCTCAGTTCACCCTCTCTCTGCTGGCTAGAGGAACTAACTTCTCCTCCCACTGTCCTCTCTTGTTCCTGTTGGAAGGAACTTGCAGATGCCTCCAAACTGGGCGGGCCCATACCCAAAGATTGCCCTATAGGCATCTCTTCCTTTGAAAGGGGGTTCATCCTGTGCCTCTTCTCAGCATGACTTATTGATGTAGTCAAGGGAGTCTCTCTATCCCTTTTCCTGCTTACATCCTCCTTTTGTGGAGTTTGGAGGACTGAGGTTTCATTAACTGCTTCTTGCCTAGGAGGTACTATGTTTTGAGCCTGCTGCGCAGTGAGAATTGGGGCCTCAACTGCCCCTTCTTGCTGTGTGGGCTGCTCTCTGTCATGCTGCCCTACTCTTTGCTGTGATTCCTATTGTTGCTGTTGCTCTACCTGCTGCTGCACTTCTTCTTGATGTTCCATCTCTTTATCTGTTTGGTCTTCAGTCATGGGAGGTGGTTGCTCTTGTTCCACCTGCTTTCCTTTGCCTTTGCTGCCTATCTGTTGAGTGTCCATGGCAGCTTGCTGATGTGTTGTTGAAGAAGAGGCAGCTGCTCCAAGTTGCCTTTGATATGATAAGGAAACCTGTCCACAAGTTTCCAAGTCAGCCTCTTTTTGCATATTCCTAGCCTCTCTCTCTAGTATCTGCTCTCTAGAGATTGGCTCTTCTAGAGTGCCCTCTTTCCAGCTTAAAGAATTTGCATACTTTTCAATATATGGCAGCATAACATGTCAATAGTTACCCAATTTGTGTTTTATCCTCCTGAGGGAAATAAAATGATTACGGTCATAAGGTGACCATTTGAAACTGGTTTGCAATTTGAGGCCTGCTAGGATCATATCTGCCTCCTTCCATCCCTCCTCTCTTTTGTTGTACAAAAAAGGGCCTAGCTGGCTCCTTACCTTCAGTTGTACCTTCTTTTTTTTTCTTTGGAAATGGATGTAGTTAGCATTTCCAAACTGCCTGAAGTATTCTAGGGCAAACAGTCTCATAGGGACATATCTTGGCAGCCTGTAAGGGTCCAATTCACAGCCATATACTCTGATCACTGTGTGGTGTTGGTAAAAATACCAATCACCAATGCTGTAGGATTTGGAGAGATGGAGAATTCTCTGCATGTCATCGGTTAACCTTGGAGGAGGGACACCATACAGCAATGTCATAGCTGGGTGAATGAACAGGTCTATAAATTCACAGTATGTGTATGGTGATTGAGAAACATTATGGAAAACTGAAGTCCAAAACACAACTGACCTTGGATTTCCCTGGGCATTAAGTTTCTTGAGGGGAATGGAGAAACTGTCTGGCTGATAAAACAAGAACAGGTGGTAGATGTATGAGGTATATCTGAACACCCTTTCCCTTGGTAGTTTCATTAACTGTTCATGGATCTTTTCCGCAATATAGGTGGCATAGTCATAGTGTACAGCAGGAGGCTTTCCAGGAGAAAACATGGACAGCATTGCCATTATAGTGTCATCAACATCCTCAATTCCCTTGTACCCCAGGGCATAGCTGATCAAATCCACTAGCATTCTGCCCAAGTCATTCAGGTAGTGATATCCAATAGGAGGAGTTCTCATAGTTTCAGAGCTTGGCTGTACAAATAGCTGGTTAATTTTGATAATCTGGGCACTTGACAAGTTACTCCCCTTCTTTATTAAATCCAACATGGAAAGAGGGGTCAATGGCCTTGCAGTATGGAAATGCAGCATCTCATTTATGGTTTCTGGGGTGATAAAGAACAAAATTGAGCCTGTAAGACTGAGAACAGCTCTCTGGCAAGGATCATAGCATTCCTGGCACTTGTGGATCAAGTCTGGGAGGGCATTGACTTGAGGGAGGTTGTAAATGGGCAAATTTGAGTCCCAAATCCCTAAAATATCAGCTCCACCAAGGTGTTGGGCTTTCAATTCATTTAGCATGTGAATATTGAACTTGGAACCCATTGGAAACCAATCTAACATCTGATAATCTACATCTCCAAGGGCTTTCCATGCTATCTCCATTTGAGGGGCATTCAGAGGCTAGATATTCAGGGCTATTGGTGTCAACATAGCTAATAAGGCTTCAGATTTGTATGTAAACTGGTTCTGAATGATCAGAGCAACCCGGAGGAGTTTCTTTACAATGGAAGTGTGAATTTCAAGGAATAGAGGGCAAATGAACAGCTGCAGCAATTGAAATATTGCTTTGAAGTGTAAATAAGACCAATGTCTGGTATCAATCTGTCTCTTTTAGCAGGTATGTACAGTTTGAGTGACTGGTTCGCGATTGCGTGAACAGAGTACAGTTTCTTATGAAAATGTGGGCAAACAAGGCTCAACTGGTGCTTTTCGACCTCACAGTTGCGAATGGGGGCTAGACACAGGAATTTTACCGGCAATTTATAAGTTTCGGTGTCTTTTAAGCTTTTTGAGGGAATTCACAGACAACTTAGGCGTATGAAGGATTTACAAGGGTAAATACCTGGTAAACAGCGAGCAATGGTCACGAATGTACGTAGAAATGGCGTGCCGGAGGTCTCCAAATTGATTTCAGCAAGCTGGTGCAAGTTTGAACGTGAAAAAACCATGCAGAGAAAGCAACAGCGAATTGGAAAAAGTATGAAAAAAACGCGAAAATTGGCCAAAATATGGATTTTTGGCATATTGGCGCGTTTTTTGGATGACGTCAGCATGACGTCATCAGGTGGGGTCAAGGTCGGATGACGTCAGCATGACGTCATCGGGTGATGTGGCGAGCTATGATTGGTCCACGGGGATAGTGAGGTGGCGGACATATCAGCGCGGGGGCAGACGAAGGAGCTGATGCGGCGGCGGGGTGGCAGTGACGTGGTCCTGACGCGGTGATGACGCGGGCATGGCAAAACTGGTGGTAAACGAAAAAGCGGTAATGGTTTTCTCGGACCGCCTACCATACGGCGATGGTTTTGTCAGAGGGCAACCCGAGAAATTGTGAGGGCGATGCGTGGCAGGGGCCTGACGTCACCCTCTGACAGTTTCTCGGGTACTAAATGTCGGACGTCGGGCCCAACCCGATATGTATAATGGCCGTCCGATCTAAAGCGCTCGATCGGACGGTTGACGGGTCAGTGAAGTGATCGGTCAATACGGAAGGGGGGCGGGATTAAAATAATACTTCTTTCGGGATTTGTGCTCGGCGGACACCTCTGGGATGCGGTGGTTTGTAATGTTTTTCAATGTATTTTGAAAATAAAATAATATGCGCCGATACTTTGGATAAGTGCAAAAAGTGGGTTTTTGGTGTGTTATTTGCAGATGAAGCGGGTTATAGGTAAAAAGGGTTTTTTCCAGGTTTTCTTAGCAAATGAAGGTTTTAATGGGCCAAATGGATTCAGAAGAGGGGAGGGGGGTAAGACTTAGGTTTATCAAAGTGACCAGATGTCATTTCGATCCCTGACAGAGAAAATATGGCTATAATGCCAAGGGGAGGGATATTTATACAATGTTTGGGGTTTATACACCATGGTGTTATAATACTAGGGAAAGGGTAACATAGGGGAATTATATAATAGAGTTAGGGTTAATATGGATGAAAAAGGGTGGATGAAGGGAGATACCACTAAGTTTGTTTAAAACTCACTTAGTTTAGGGAGTAGACCAAAATGAAAAGAGTTTTAGACAAGAAATGTGGCTTCTAATAGGACTAAGAACCACCATAAAACCACCAATTCTTCCATGAATCTCAGCTGATGAGGGGATATTAGTAATGAATGGGAAAGGGGATAAGTGGGAAGTTAGACATGCTTCTTTGCTTTGCTGCAACCTGATAGAGAAGAAGGACTTCTCAATCCATTGATTCTGCTTTTTTGAAATAGTTTAGCATACCTTCAATTATAAGGAATGACACTTCTGCAACCCCATCTGCCTACCCATCTATTTGCCTAGCATTTTTTGTTTCTTCTTGGAGGGTGCACTTGGACTTGCAGACCCTTATTTGCCTTTTCTTTTCTCTGGCTTTTTTCCTTTTGATTTTCTATCTACTGCTACCCTTATTTCTTCCAAGGCCCCAGATTAAGAAGTTGGGAGCCTTACTTCTCTACCTAAGCTACTTGTCTGCCAAGATTAAACAGTTTGGACAAACTTCTTTCTCTATTGTACAACTGAAAATTTAAAACATGGCATGATCCAGATTAGGCTGTTGGACAATCCATCAAAATTGAGTCCACATCAAGCTATAAGCACAGATTGTATTCTCTTGGAAATATGTGATCTTTGCCTCATCAAAGCAGAGCATATTTAGACCTTTTCATTGCCAATCATGAAATATGAAACCTATTGATATAGGTAGCTAACAGATCCAGACAATGGTAAAGATGTCTGAGGAGTAGTTACAAAGACAGTAGAAACCAGAGCTGTCGATACTCTAGAAGTAAGTGTGGTAGACTGAACAGATGTTGCGGTAGTTGCAGCAGTCGTTTGAGATGGAGTACTAGGCGCAATAGGCCCAGACTGAGAAACTACCAAAGGTACAGAAGTTTGAACATTAGACTGGACTGGTTGCTGGGGTGAACCAGAAACTAAGGGTTGTCCAGCTTGAGATGACAACTGTACACTTGGCTGCAATACCTGTTGAACTTGCAATGGATCCCACACTATGTTCGTTCCGGGGTATTGACCCATGACAGGTTGAGGATATTGAGATCCATAACCGGATTAAGGGTAGGATTGATAATTGAAAGGTACATTTCCCGTACCTTGAATATAAGATTGACCTTGGGGTGGTTGATAACCTTGACTCGAGTACTGACCTTGGGGTAGATACCCTTGAGGTAAGTACTGATACTGGGGTTGACCTTGAGGTATAAATTGATACTGAGGTTGACCTTGGGGTACATATTGAGGCTGGGGTTGACCTTGAGGAATGTATTGCACCACGGGTACATACTGTCCTTGAGGTTGCCCCCCAGACGCAATTTGTGTACCTTGAGGTTGCCCCCCAGGCGTTAACTGAGGCTGCCCCCCAGGCGGTAACTGGCCACCTTGAGGTTGAGAACTGGGAATTGAACCTGACATCATGTAAATGTCTCCTACACCCAACGGTTTATTACCACTGTTTCCAGTTAATAACCCATGTTCAATGGGTTGAGGAGATGCTCCCGCAAAAGTACCAGAAAGTCATTGATACCCAGAGGGAACAGAATGACCGCCGTACAAAAAAGATTTAGGCGATTGAGTAAACATGGACGATTGACCAGACATATTTACAGGAGTATAAATACCTCCAGGTGGATAAGGAGTACGAGGTGGAGAAAAACTTGACCCTGAGTTGTCCAAATAATTAGTTAACGAAAGATACCAAGTAGTACTTCTAGGTGGACTATAAAAAATGGATTCACGCTCCCTTATATCAATAGTAGGTTGATCTTCAGGGATAGGGACGCCTATTTCTTCTTCTGGAGCAAGTTCTTCAATAGCTATCAAACCAGAAGGAAGATTTTCGGTGATGACTTGTTCTACCCTAGGTGAATCAGAAGCACTAGAAGTTGGAGTAACAGGTTCAGATATTTCAGGTTCTTCGCCTATATCACTAGTAGATGAAAAACTACCAGCAAGCTCGGAAACTGCAATAGCTTCAGGATTATAACCTGTTTCTAGACTTTGGTAATCTGGATGGACTACCAACGACGACTCTCCTTCCTCAGGTGAACCTACTTTACTGCCACTAGGAGTTACAAGGACTTTCAAACCTTCCTAATGACCTGGGACGTCTTCAGGAGGTTGGCCCCGAAGTCTACGGGACTTCCTCAACAAATCAGCCACGGTTACAATCTCAGGTGACTGGCCCCGAAGTCTACGGGCCTGTCTCGGTAATTCAGCCATAGTTAAAAACTTTTAACTATTGCACACGCAAACAAAGTAAAATCTCAAAGCAAACCGCCTAAAGTCTCTAAAGAACCAAACAAATTCGAATCACACGCCTAAAGAATCTAGGGCGTCAAACCATTCACAAACAGTAGCCTTCTGGACCGAAAACACTAGTTGGTGATGAAGCCCAACATCGTCGAATTCAGTACAGAAGTGGCGGGTGGAACAGTTACCCCGGCAACCTGCTTAATGAATAGACCGGTACAAGTTCCTCCACTTTAACCGTCTCGAGTGAAGTGAACCCCCTGCAAAATCCAAGTGAGTCTAGCCGACGTCTGCTCTAGGTACAGTGGGATCTTCCCTCCACCGTCACCTTAGGTAGAACCCTAAAGATAATGGTCACTAAGGTCACCAACATCAACAAATACACCTGGGGTAACAGTCTACGATCCGATAGCACGCAAGGGCAGAGTATCAAGCTCAATCCCCTTGCCGACTCCTTGAAAATAATCCAAGGTTTACCGACAAGTGACCCCAGGCTCCTCGACAATAATCTGAGGTTTACCGTTTGTAGTACGTGCATATCTGGCATCGTTCCCAATCAAGGAGGATTGAACCCCTCACTGGTTCGCACACGATCTCGTGCTTCTCCTTTAAGAGGAGCTTTCCCAGAGCATAAATGTAACAGCTGGATTTATCCTACCACAAGATGAGCTACTTGTTTGGTTTTGCTGTCTTGGAGAGTTAATTACTCTCCTACTCCAAGACACTAGCCTGATCTATGTTGGTGTTTCAGAGCCCTAGTAAATAAAAGTTACTAAGTTAATTTTACTTTAAGCATTAATTTTTATGGCTTTTCTTTAGGACAAAAGGTAGTGGAGATGAAACTGATGGTGTGTAGACTCGACTCAAATCCACTAAAAGATGCACCTAGGATGATTTAAACTATTTTTCTTTTTTCAATGAATTCCCTAGCTAAGAGAGTTGGAGAATGCAAAATTGATATAAAGACAACTTTCTTGGCAACGAAAATCAAAGAAACAATCTCTTTATCTTTTCCAAAGCATACAACACATGACCACTAATTATTTCACGAAAATTCCTTTCTCTTTTCAAAGACTTCAAATGCTACTAAAACAAACTTTTCTTCAAAAGAGATTTTTGTATTTTTCCTATATTAACAAAGCATGTAAAACTACTTAACAAAAATCAAGTTTAAAAAAAATCTATGACAATCAAATCAATTTCACCTAAAAGCAAATCTAAAAGAAATTTACCTAAAAGCAAATCTAATGAGGCAAAAGCCTACAAAGTATAATTCCAGGATGTTTTACTCAGTTACAATTCAACCAAGGACTAGTTCATGCAGAATCATAAACCAGTCAAAAACAAAAATCAAAATCTTTTGTTCTTTTTCTTAAGAATGAAATTCACAGCTTTAACAAACAAGCTTTCTCGAAATTCCGCAAAGAGACAACACAAAGGTAGGTTTCTCACACAGGTGGATTTTATGAAAGGTCCGACTCCTAAGAAGACTGAGAAGACCAGGGAGATCCAAGGTTTTACAACTTCTAAAGCCAAAGTCACTACAGGACCAATGCAAAAATCAAACCCTAGGGCTAGAACTTCTATCAATTTCACTAAAACCCTTGATACTAATGAAACAAGCTTAGATGAAGACTTCTGACAGGTAACCAGTGGATCTGGGCAGCAAAAACAAATTATAAACAAAATCTAAGAGGCAAAAAGGAAAAAAATGAAATTTTCTCAACTTTTGACAGGGTACGCAGGCAACCTGTTTGCACAGGTGCGTGTACGCTCTGTGTACAAAGCTGCAGTGTGTACAAGTACGCACTGTGCTTAACGCAGAGGCTGCGTACTGCTAGCAAAACCAAGAAAAATAAAATCTAACTTAACCCTAAGCTATTCCACCCAAATTCACAGTCAATCAGCCAAAAACCAGAAAGAAAACGACTTTTCTCAAATCAAAGTATCAATCAAAAGAGAAATCAATCACATCCATGGATTCCCCAGCGGAGTCGCCATTTTGTCATGCGGAAAGAGTCAATTTTGCGGACAAAACCGACCTCCCTAGAAGCTAAGGCTTTCTAGTGACAAATAAGACAATTAAGCACTATCTTTCCCTAAATATGCATTTAGAATACAAGCAATCAGGTGTTTATAACATACCTTTAGTCCAACGCTGTTTGTAGAAATCCAGCCTCTCCGATCCAGATGAGCTCCTCCTTCTCTTCGAAACCTGCATTCACTAATAAGCAAACAATTACATAGCACCTGAATAACTCATAAAATAAAACATATTCATCATAAAGACCAAGGAGTATATGAAACAAATTATGAATAACAACTTGTTGAGAAAAATGAACTTAATTGTATTAAGTGGAAACAAAAGAAACCACTACAACCAATGCCTTGGTGTTGTGCAGGTCCCTCCTAGGGTCCAGCAAGAGTTCTCCTTTACTTTGATCAGCTCACCCACTTCCAAATGAAGCTAAGAAAGGATGGGAATCTCTCCTCTCAAGCTCTATAAGGGAGTCCTAATTTCAGCAGCATCTACCCTTAGGAATGTTCAGCTTTCAACCTCCCCTCCCTCTCGCCCATTGCCTGTATTTATAGTGCTTTGGAGGAAGTTAATCAGGTCCACCATCAATGGGATAAGCCCCTCTTTCAATGCGATAGCTCCCCTCTTGATGGGATAAGTTCCTCTTTCATAGGGATACATGAACCATCTGGAGGCGCTCAATACACGTCAAACCATCTTCTAGAAAGCTCTAGAATCGACCACAAGTAACTTTTTTGAAGTAAAAATCGTGCCTTTTGACCTTTACAGGAGAACGCACCCACCCCTTTACAGACAGAGCGTACAAGTACGCAGGTATTGTGAACTTGGGGTGCGTACACGCAGGTAAGGTTAAGAGAAACTGCGTAACCAGAGTTAATTGACTTTTTAAGGACTTTCTCTCTTTCTTGGAGTTTGACATGAGGAGCATAGGTATGAGACATGCCAAGGAGGATAGTATGACAGTTGATGGAGCCATACTAACTGTAGATAGTCATGGTCACAAATTTTAGTGCAACACTATGCAAAGGATTTAACCTTGGGAGAAAAAACACTAACAAAAGAGTGTTATGCAGAGGATAAGAAACCTTTAGAAGCTATCAGAAGTATGGAGAAGTATATTTTAGAAGATGAAAACTCTAAAATGAAGGAGGATGAAGAATGTCTCTTAAATGAGAGAAACAGTGGTTTATTGTAGCAAAAGGAACTTAACAATGCATGGATGTGTGAAGATGTGACAACACAAGAACAAGTTCTTGTGGAAGAAGGACATGAAGTTCAGTCTGAAGAGCTGATATGTGAAGAAACAGTTGACACTGTTGAATCTTATGATTCCCAAAATAATAATTCGTGTGTAAATGCTAGAAACATAAGTGATGATGAAATACTGGTAAAGTGTCACAGGGAAATTGCATTGCTGGAATATTTGCTGGAGAATTTAGAGTATGAGAGTATGATTGAAAAAAAGGAGTTCACTACAATGGACAAAAGCAGAGAGATATCATTGAAGAAGATGGTATGAAAGAGAGACTAATGGACAGTCTCATGAACTCTTTTGAGAGTTAAAATCAGCATACTAATGTGCTGACAGAGGATAAAAAAATAGTGTAGCAAACTCAGTTGTTGCCAAAGGAAAACAAGGCATGGTAGCCTTGTGTTTTTAATTTTAACAAGTGTTTTGAGTGTGTACGTTTTGTTGCAAATGCTAGAGGAGATTTGGCAAAAGTGAACAACCAAATAAAAGTGAAAGAAGAGAAATCTATGGAAGAACTCAATCCATGGAATAGAGAAGTTAATTTGCTGGAGAAAGTGTTGGATAGTCATGATTTAATCATGAAAGAGGGTAAGGAAGATAGGGAGGAAGAAAAAATGGCAGCAAGCCAAGCAGGAGTCAGCATAGGAGTTAGTATAGTAAGCAAAGAAAAAGAGGAGGCAATGTCTGCAACAAAAGTGGAGGCAAAGTCTATAGCAATGTCTATAATGGCAGCAAGCAAAGCCAGCATAGAAGACAACAACAACAACTTGGAACAAAGATAAAGAGGCAGAATTAAGTGGCAATGTAAAGACTAGTCCAAAGATGTGCTGGAAAAGGAAATTGATGAAATGTGGTAGCAGATGATGCAGCAGTTCAAATGGAGGAAAATGGTAGAAGTAGGAAGATGATCAATCAGAGTTTGAAGCTGATTTACAAGAAGAACGTGGAGCAAAAGACAGCAGACATACAGTAGCAGCAAAGTTACAGAGCGTTTGGACCACTACAAACTAAAGTGTGGGATCCAGGAAGGCAAAGATCAGAAGGCGCATGATCAGGAGATCATGAATATTTTCTATTTTGGGAGTCTGATGCAGGAGCATTCAACCCAAGAGAAAATCATTGTGATTAGTAGACATAGGGGGTCCTGTGTTTTAGGGAAATTAGTTTCCTAAGTCTCAAGTCAATGTAATATTTAGGCTTTTCAATGAATTAATTAGATAATGGGAGAATATGTAAATGCTCTCAAATAAATGAGAACATGAGTAGGAATAATGAAAAAAGAGTCTAAAGTCAATTAGGATCCTTAAATAGTTCCATGATTCAAGGAACAAGAGAGGGATTTTAGGAATTAATTAGAGTAAGTGGACATAGTGTATCTAGGAGTCAATTCAATATATTTAGGAGTCAACCTAGGAATAGTTCAACTGAACCATTTTGGGCTTAAAATTAAGCCTATGGGCAGAGTAGAAGGGGAGGCCACTGATAATTGAAGATTATGCGTGTTCCATATAGAGAGTCTCGGATATGTAATTAACTGTTTCGTTGTATCGGATAGAAAGGTTCATTCAGAACTGTGAAAGTGTGTCAATGCATATAGAATGATTGAATTGCATATAAACTGTGAACTCATAGGTTCCGTGACAGAGGATTGTAGGTAGAGTTCTAAAGGATACACAGAGGCGTAAAATGGTTCATGGGAATCATAAAATAGGTATTTGAATCCAATAGAGGAAGCAAAGTGAAGCTCTAGAGAAAAGAATCGAAGTGAAGATTAAATGAGGAGCTAAGCTCAGAGTGTTTGAGCAGCAAAAAGGCGGAAGTCGAAGCCCTGAATAAAACAAAGAAACCACAGAAAAACCACTGAAACAATGTAAAATTTCTAGGTAAAAGGAATTGCGGAGAAGTGTAAAGTGATGCACAACAGCCGTTAGATCTCATAGATCATGACTGAGATCAAATCACAGCGGCGGGATCCCTTTTTAAGTCATCAGAATGATCCTTTGAGTTGAGCGATCGTGATCACGTGATTAAATGAGGACCATCGGATGAAGATCCAGATCGATGGTCCAGATCCAAAGTGCTAATCGCATATCAGAGTAGTCACAGAGGTCAAGTGCAATGGCAGTGAAACGTCGATAGGCCGATCAGCGATGCGCTGATAGCCATTAGATCAGCGAATAAATGGATGACGAAGATTGAATCAGATATTGGAGTAATCAGAAGTCTGGCAATCGGAGCAATGTTGTAGAATGGTTGAAAAGAATGGATCTGATGAAGTTATAGATGCGGGTGGATAAGATTTGAGATCTAGCCCAAGAATTCATAGCAGGATTTACTATGTATTTCCAGTGTATTCATATATTGCGTTAAAGTTATGTATTAATGCTCTGATAGTCACATATCGGAGGAGATGGGGTGACATGATATATATATGTATGATCCGTGAAGGAAGCGATGCCGATTGCGATAAAGGAAACCTCGGTACCTGTCCAGAGACCGTACCGAGGAGGAAAAATACATGTTTATGCATATATTTCCATTGTAAAGGATTTGTAAGGAAAATAGTGTAGATGAAGGGTTTTTTTATGATCAATATATGTTAATCAAGGATTGAAGAGGAAAAGGTTATATATGTGGGGTTGAAGGCTTAAACTAGGGTTAAGAAGGGTTGTAAAGTCCCAAAAAGAGAGATTTGAGGAAACCTTTAACAAAAGAGGCTAAAGAAGGCTTATAAGGGTATATTGAGTCATGATAGAGTATTTAAGTGGGGTGATTGAGTTTGGATAGCTAAGGAACTGATAGGTGGTCTGTAACCATTAAATGCTTGAAGATTTGACTCCTTTGAGAGTCAATTACCTGGGACAGAGATATTTATGCATATTAATGCATATTGTGGGTATGTGCAGGTGTTTCCCTGCACCACACTTGCTACTTGAGAAATGTCTATCACAAGATCTTCATTGTCCTTGAAAAATATTTTGGGAAGGATAACTGAATATTGTGGCTTTTGCAACCCATTGACTTGAATTAGAAAATGATGGAAAGAGAAAAGGGCATTAAGAGGAAGAATATGGAACTAAGAGTTAAGGTTGTTCATGTTCCGGAAATTAGAGTGCCATCATCCTCATTCACATCAGGGTCTCTTAATGGGTGGACACTTGACAGTTGGAAATCAAGAAATTCCCTTCAGCTACCCAAATACCCAGATGTTGAAGAGATAGAGTGTGTTGTGGATTTTCTAAAGACCTTTCATCCTGTGGTAATTGCTTAAGAGACACAGAAACTAGAAGGAAGGATCAGAGAAGTTTCTCTGGGTAAGAAGTTTCTACTGCAGGGAGGAGACTATGCAGAAATTTTGAGGAAATTCAATGCTAATGAACATATGGGATACCTTTTGTGTTCTCCTATAGATGGGTGTTGTGCTCACATTTTGAGGAAAAATGCCTATAATCAAAGTTAGTTCCTATTCATGAACAAAAAATTCAATTTTTCTTGAAAAATTATATTATTTCACATAGAAGAAAGAGATTTTCTTTAGAACTCAATGGTTCATGATACGCTCTGGTCAAAAAGATTGTATGTAATAACATTTGAAATTATAAATATCAAAGATTTAATAACTACATGCTTTGATTCTAACTATGATTTGACGCTTCAAGAACTTAAATATAAATTTATCTTTATAATTTTTCTCCCAAGGTATAGTTTTCAATGTTCAGGAAGAGTTTTCTTTGTTGCAAGGTTGATTTTTGTAGTGGTAACAGAGGCTTATCTAACAATGATTTTTCTTCTTTCTAAGGTGGGGTGAACTGTTGGGTAGTTTTATAAACCCATATTGGATGATTTTGACACTGTGGATGGTGTTAAACTACCATCTTACAGAGGAGATAATATTAACAATGATATTTTCAACCTAAAATCTCAACAGTCAAATCCTCAAAGGATGGTTTGTTCTTATTTCTAAGCTATTTTAATTCTCAACCATATTCTTGCATTTTCAATAGGAGGTTATGCAAAAATGTAATTTGTTATTAAGAGGAATTTGGATTTCACCTCTAAGAGCGAACAAGGGGAGAAGTAAGCTTTTCACCAGGCCTTGCAAAAGATTTCAAAATTCATTTATAATTTTGCATTCTTGTTTTTTTTATAAGGAATTACAAAGATCTTTTTAATTCATCTATATATTCGTTTTATCTATTCTTGATAATTCATATGAATTTTAGGTATATGGAGCTTTCCCATTGTATTGATGAATTTTGGACTATGATATGATTTCTCTACTCATATTTTGTCGGTTTGTGAATGCAGAAGTAGCTTGATGGTGCACATATTGAGTTCTTGAGAGGTGTCATTAATCCTCTAGATATTAAGGTACCAAAATTTCAGTTCTTGTACCTTTAATTATTTGTTTGTTTATGTTGAACCTCAACATTTACTGCACATAAATTAGCAGAAACAAATATGCATGGGTTGGAGATAGTCATCTATACATTATTTTATCCTTCTGATTAAAAAAAATCCTAGTATCAAGAAACAATCATTAAATTGTTGCATAGTAGATGTTGCTTGCCTCTGGCTTGTCTATTTTTATAATGATTCTATAGGGACAATGTTTTCAAAGTAATTAATTTTCCAGAGAGTACATAGAATGTTTGGAAATTGGTAAAATCATTGTAGGTTGGAACCATCAGTCTTTCGTAGTTTCAACTTTCCCATTCATTGTCATGTGTAATCAAGGATAACACGTCATTAAAATCTCGACTTTTTATAATCATGGGAATAAGTATATATGTAGCTTGTCATCGAGGAGGTTTGGAGTTGAGTCAAAGGGACTATCCTTATATTCCTAAGCCGAATGAAACTGCTCACAGGCACCCTAGGCAGCTAAAATGAGTTTTAAATTTCGACAGGGCCTAATATTACTCAGTGAAATCTTTCCACTTTGTGGATGTCCACCATTCGACATAGCTTGTTGCATATTAAATAATGTTTACTTCTATTTATTAGGGTTTTGTAGCCACCAAATAGTACATAGACTGATAGCCATCATTAATAGTTTTCCCCTTTCCTTTGCCTACCAAGGCAAGTTCAGAAGATCATATGTTAAAATATTTTCCAAACAGGTTTGTGACCATTCTGATAATTGGGCATTGGCTAATGCCCATTTGTATTGGTTGTAATTTTAATGCTGATACTTTGTTATGTTGATATAGATTATTCATTTAAGGATAACAATTTCATAAAATAAAAAAAATTGGAAAAGCCAAGCTCCTTTTGATAATTTAGTTCGATGAAATATACATCAGTGAAATAAAATGGGGAAAATTAAATTTATAATAAAACAAATGTTTTGGTTTTGATTTTATGTTATCGATACTAATTGTTTTGGTGTTATGACTGTTTTTATTGATTCGTGACATTAAATTTTGTAGAAAATTATTCAGTTGTAGTGGTAGTATCATTTTAGTTATATCTTTCTTGTTTAGTTAGGCCATTCTTTCTCTAATTCTTTGAACTTTGCAAAATAAATCCTCTTGGAATGTTATATAGGTTGGTGCACTCCATGTTTGTTTTTTCTTAGAAGCACTTCATGTTGTTTATGAACTTATATATGGATTTCTACTTAAACTAGTGATAAAATGGACCCAACAAAGTTGGTGAATGTTTATGAGATATTTAACCCTGCAAATAAACCTTATAGAATGACGATAATAGCCTGAATGGGTGCTGATAAATTGAGGTTGAAGCTTCCTTGTTTGACAAGAGTAGTGCGCAAGGTAGGCTTAATTGTTACATGGGTAAATGACCCTATCTATGGGATTACAATTAAAGCACCTTCTGGGCTGAAGACATGTCCATTTGATGTTATCTGGGTAAGTCATGCTTAAGCCTTGAATAAATATGAAGGATTTCCCAACAATTAAAACTTTCCATTGTACAAGAATTTGAATATTGCCCATATTTCCTAACAAGAAACAAAGCAGGTTGAAACATTGACAAATAGTTAACCAAGATCCATCAATCACAATATTTTGAATGCATGAATAAGAATATTGAAACCATGTCCATCCTTTCCTAAATAGCAATAACATATAAGTAGATTAAAACCATAAATAAGTTATTTATTAATGATTTGTCAATTACACAAATTAGCGTTGAAATTTTGTAAGTGGATAATAGTTTTTTTGGTGCAAACTTGCAAGGTTTAGAATAGTTGGAAACAGGTTGTTACATTAAGGCCTTTCTTGTATGAAGGTCGTTGATTCAAAACCCATAATATATAACCATGTTAAATGTTCGTTGGTTTCTTAGCTAGTCTTGAAATTATGTGTTGTGTTATTAGGTGAAGTGTTAAATCAACTTTGTTGTACCTGATCATCCCATGAACAAAATTCACATAGATTAAAATAATACATATTTAGTCATCTTATTGAAATATCAGGTTAGAAATGTTGAGTGCTTTGTTGGTATGTAAATTGTTTCTCCATAGAGTCGTAGCACCAATGCAGTACAACCCCACTATAACTAATTTATAGTCTTTCAACCTCCACATTCTAGCCAACCTTGATTTCGTACAATAGGTACCACAGCTGCACTTATCCCCTCCATTCTATGGTACCTCATGAAGCGGTTCTTGATGAAAATATGATCAAATATTTTCCTCCTTATTGAGGATTAAGGCAGTGAACCATCGTCACAATACTTGAAGCTCCCATTTTACCAGACAAAGAGTTGAAGTTCCATTTTATTTTTTGGTGTTTCAGAAGATTCACTTTTTGGAGATATTTATAATTTGGAATCCCATACTAGTCCCATGCACAAGATGTCATTTCTACTCCATATGTTCAATTTTTACACTGAATTTACCCACCCTGCAAGATTTTGAATCTTTATAGTTAAGTTTTTTTTTGTGTTTCTTTCTTTCTTCAACTGCAGAAATCATGCTTGGAGGAGCTCTTATGAATACTTAGTCCTACATAGTATTGGACCACAAGACATGTGGGGACCAAACCTCCCCACCTAACCATTGGACCACAACTGCGGGACACTTTATAGTTAATTTAGAATGTCCATGTTATTCCTTTATATATCATCATATTTTTATATTAGTTTTTGGGGGATCAAAAGAGTTACATTCTAGAGGTGTGTATATTCATGTAGCCTATTTGAGAATTGTGCACTATATTTGATGTTAGCTCCACCATGTCCAGTCTATTTGTTGAATTTCCTACATGATTTTGATCTTTAAACATCATAGCAGTTATAATGCCTATTTTTGTCAATTTTTGTTATAGTTGTATACAATTTTTAAGTTCTTTAGTGATTTATTTCATCTGCAAACTTGTATTAGAGGATCCATTGAATAGGGGGAGTTTGGTTTTGTGCATTGGTTGGTCTCAAGTTTAAACAATCGCCTTTGATATTGGTAGAGAATATTAACCACGTGAAAGCTACTTTCTTGTTCTAAAACAAATGTGTTCTGAATCTATTGGATGGTTTTTTGTGCCAGTTGATCCATTCAAAACCTACTAGACTTTACAAAGCTTCATAATTTAATTAAAGTTTTATAATTTCTAATTTCTAAAGTTTCAAGGTCTAATTTTCTGAAGGGTGCTAGCTCAATGAAAGAGCACCTACTTTACAAGCAAGTGGTTAGTGGTTTGATTTCATTATTCCCTAATATTTAGAGGTAATGGTGACAATCACTATTGTCCCTATATATGTATCAATAGGAAGGGTCACTAAAGGGCCATTATTTTTAGCCATCCATAATAAGGATCGCTAAAGGGCCATCAATAATAATTACAACCTTGTTTTTTCCTTCTTGATTAGATAAGAAATTGATTTAACATATAAAGAACAAATCTTTTAATGTAGGCATATATTCCAAGCATATATAATATCACCTCTCCTAATATGTCACCACTTACCACTCATAATATATTACTCCATACCATATATATCCCCCTTTTGAATTATATGCCATCATATTCATATGGCACTCCCTTTATGGTGCTCCCTTTATTGTTTGTTATATAACGTATGGTACTCCTTTTATTATATACAGATTCAATAATAATTACCGAGTATATGCCATAAAATTTTCGACGTGCTAAATAAAATTCCTTTCAATGCACATAATAATTAAACGATATATCATATATCACGACCTTTTAAAGGAAACAACACACATGCACCATCTTAGAAAAATGACCATTCATCATGTACTTGAAGTTGCGTATATCAAACCAATAGCAAAAAATGGCTTTGGAGAACCATATAGCGCATAACAAAATGGGAGTCATGGTCTTCAAAGACTATTGTTTAAAAATATTTAACACACCTTAAAATGTATAATACTTCAACGCATACCATTGAAAAAAGATTAGCATACGAGGAGTTATGCATAGAATTCAAGGCTCTATTCCAACAAACTATCTTCAACACCCGAGCATGAAGACGTGGTCAACATGCACATTGATTCCGAAGATTCTTCAATGTAGAAACACAAATTCCGGAAACTACCAAAACTGAGAGAAGAGAACATGTTTTTCACAGTCTTCAAGTTTATGCTCACCGCACCATAACCTCCTAGTCTAACCTACATACACTCCAACATATAAACAACCATCCATATGCACCATTGTAATACACCTTGTGATACCATATAGAGTCTTTAAAAATATGTATGTTCCATCACCATCTCACATCGTACGACATTCCAAACTTGAGATATAGAATTTAACAATGTTTAACACAACACGTAACTCACAAATCGCATGGAATTCATTTTCATTAAAACTTCAAGAGTAGATGCGGGACATAGCATTTAGTGGATAGAGAAGAGAGCAAGGAATCTAGCAGTGGATAGGAGTTACTGGAGTGGAGAAACTAATTTTGGGCGCTAGCAGCCGAGCAGTAAATCTATGAATGTAATTGTGTTTTGCATTAAGAGAGAATATGAATATATACAAGTAATTGGGTTTCATCTCCAAATGTATCTTTATCTTCCAACTTCCTTTATTCTTTCTATTTACAATATTTATATAAATTTTCCTAATCCCAAGATTAATTGTCAACAAAAGTTATCTTTCGAAATCCTTTCTTCCAACATATTTTGAGGGAGTGGAACCAACAGGTGGATTATTTGTCCAAAAAAACCCTATAGTTGGAGAAAGGATTCATCCTTTTTGAAGAGCAAAAAGGAATACAACTACTTAGAAGGATAACATTCCATATCGCTAGTGATATTCAATTGGCCCAGTTGGCACACCTTTCTTGATAAGTGATGAATTGTTTCCTTCTTGTTAGCATACAAACAATATATATTTTGGTCTTCATCCTTGTAATCATATATATTCATGGTTTTATTATATTAAAATACCAGGGTCTAGACTTTTTTACATTTTTATCTATATTCCAAGTTTTTTTAGTTGATGGTATTATGTATGTAATGGTCTTGGTTAGCGTTTTTTTTGGATTCCTCTCTAGACATTGATATTGTCTAACAATGAGGTACTTTGAGTCATATATCTATGTATATGTACTCATTTTTTAATGAAAGGATGATTTCTCTTTTCTGGAAAAAAAATGTGGTAGTGATTTTATAGTATAATTGTTGTGCCCCTATGTTACTATATAGATAAATAATTTGATGATGTGTAATTATTAAATTAATTTTAGGTGTGTATGGATTAATGGTGATGAATATGCATGTTGGTTATTAATTATATATGAGTTTTAGAATGAATATTGATGATAACAATCATATTTATTAAGCTTCATATGATCTCAAGTCTTGAAAAGTGCTTTGGGTGATACTTTCCTCTTCTTAGGGATTGAAAATGTTAGTGCATAGACTACAATAGATCCTATTTGTTGAAAATTGATGCAAATATTTATTTTAAATTGAGATGAAAACTAGTTGTGTTATTGGGACTTGTTTTTCCAAAGTGTATGACAATTTGATATCTTCATTAATAAGTTGAATGAGAGTTATGTTTAGGATCGGTGCTTCAGATACATATCTCTTTTGAAATAAGAATCATACTAACAAATAGTCTTACTTATTGCATGATAACTAGGACTCCTATGGGCTATTACATGTAGTGTTCTCATGGATTTATTTGAACAATTTAGTTGATTAGGAGAGAAATCACAACTTACAAGGAACTGAAGAAGAGAGATATAATGGAATGCCCATAATTTGTTTTTTTTGCAGTAGTTCAGTCACCAAGTCTCGAGAGCAATAAAGTTTTAGGTTAATTACCGTATAGAGTTAGAACATTGAGTTTTTAGTAGATTTGATCTAGTTATTTAAAATCAAGAGAAGAGTAGTTCAAGAAAGGAGCTCATGAAATTTTGGTTAAGTAGATTGTGACATGGATAAAGAATTTTGAGCTAGAAGAGGATTCCATCTCCTTTAGTTCTCCAGCCATGGAAGTTCCGACACCAATTCTTGGGCGTGGCCTAAAATGGATTGACTAGTATTGAATAACTAAGGAAATAAGGTGCCATGGAAGAAGTGCATGCTCTAAAGAGGGGAAAATAGGATTTGAAACAAAATGTAATAATTAAGAAATGGTGGACGAATAGAATGAAGGAGATTCATCATTATAGTAATGTAACTAAGAGAATTATTAGTGAGAATGGAAACATAGAGGCGTGAGTAAAAGAGTTTCAAATGTGGTTAGATAATACCAAACGTTTGTTTAGAGAAGGGGATCTAATCATTGGAAAGATCCTAGAGAGAATAATAGGCGGAGAGAATATGTCAACAAAGTTGGAAGAGAAAATAAAAGTAAAGGCACAGGGAGGTGAACATATTCTATTAGATGGATGATGATTGTCTAAAAGGAAGCCTCAATTTGTAAGGCATTGATTAGCCTATGGAGAGAGACATCATCACAAAGGAAGAAGAGGAATAAATACTTGGTAATTTGTTATAATTATTTTAGCTAAAGTAAAGTTAATTAGTATAGATGCTACACTATAATAAAACTGGATTCAATCCAAACAAATCCCATTATGAATCTTAAAATCATAGAGGTAGTCTTGACTTTTTCTTCTACTTTTGACTTTAAAGGACAAGTTTTTCCTATTATCTTGGGGTATAGTAGTTGTGAAAAACAAAATTAAGGTGGCAATACAAGTAAAATAAGTGGCATATGTTATGTTTGAATTTTAGTTCAAGTGGGGGAGTAGGCCTAAGTATTGAAACAGATCCATAAGGTTTTATCTTAGTGAACTGTCCAACCAATGATATGGTTGTAGTAGTTCCAAGATATTTATGAAGGGTGTTGGTTATGAAAAACTAGGTTGGTTCTTATATGGATTCATCTAGAGGGTAAGCTGGATTATAGTGCTAGAATCTAAGTCAATAAATTTCCTAACCACAAATTTGTGGTGGAAACTTCTATAATGGTGCATTAAGTTCATATCTATTGATCCCTAAGGTGCAGCTAGGGACTTAGCCAAATTAAAGGTGTGATTTATAGATAAGTTCTAGACTCGATAAACATTGAAGATTTTTTTTTTACTAAGCTAAAGGAGAGTAAGAAAATGGTTGGAGAAAGATCTTGGGAGTATGATGAAAAATTACAAAACTTGATCAACAAAATTTTCTATTTAGAAAACAATCTTTCTGATTAATCACATTGTAAGGATTGGGCCAACATTTCAAACCAACTAATGTGGTTCATCCTCAGGACAAGATCCTGAGGATGAACCACATTAGTTGGTTCGAAACATCAACCCAATCCTTACAATGTGATTAATCTGAAAGACTATTTTCTAAATTATGGATCACAAAAGTCTTAGATCTAAAAAAATTTCCTATACTATCCATGGAACTCAACACAAATAATGATTCATTCAAATAATGGTATTCTTTAATAGTTTATCATTAATGTGATATTTTGTTATATTTTAGGTTTTTTCTCTAAGCTAACCATTCTCTTCCTTCTTTTCTCACCCCCCCCCCTTCCTACATTTTGGATTAATATATTTTCTTTCTTTCCTTTTTCTCCTTGACTTTTTCATCTAGATGATGAATATGGTTAATAGATTCAAAATATCAACCTAAAAATTTCTAATATGGAGTGTACTTTAAAAAGTTGAATTGATAGTTGATAGTTGATAATTGATATACAAATTTCTAATTTCATGGTGATTGGTGATTGATTATGAGTAATTTGGTTTTGGATATGCCTTGAATTTTGAACAAAGTCAACATATATAGATAATGCATGGTGAAAACATGGGATTATAATGTTTTAGGGTTGCAACATTCCAAGGAAATGAAATCACATTAAGATTGAATCACCAAAGCATCATGGCATGTAGCGATCCAAGAAGACAATTTTTGAAACCAATGATGCATTTTGCCACCACTGGACTTAAGATTTTGGTAGAACATGAAGAAAAGGTGCAACATTGGGGATCATAGCCTTGCATTCATAATTCAATCATAAATAAAATATTAGATAGAGGATGCGTCCAACCTAAGGACAAAGGGATCAATTATAAAATGTTTGTTTAGGAATTTTATGAATAGGTTCATCATATTCAATCTTCATTGATAGTGCCTTGTTTAAAAACTGTAGTTGTTAAATTATTTTAATTGTTTTGCAAAAATATCAAAATCATTGAAGAGCCTTTCATAGATAAACACACTCATGTTTTAGTGTCTCATTACCCTCATTGTATTGGTTAATTATTATGATTCAATTTTTAGGTGAAAATACTTAGAACTTTCCACCCGTGGTTCATTTATGAAACTCTATTAGATGTATAAAGTGGCCACTCCTCTTATTAAACCCAAAATTTTATTGGAGGAACGCATGCTTCAACGAGAATGGAATCATGGTGATACAATTTGACGATTACATATTCACTAAACATCAACCAAAGTATACATTTTCCCTTGCTCATATAACATGGAACAATTGATAGATCATAGAAATGTATAATACATAAGTATACTCCAAATATCGAGACTTGATGGTTTTTTTATGTTGCTAGCATAGAGTGCATGTATAATATTCCCACTCTCACTAAAAAATTAATATGTGAGTGGCTGGAATCACATAGAGAATCCAATGACCCCATAAACACTAGTGAAGTAATGGGATAACACCAAATCATTTAAGGAATTTAGCTAAGGGTTGTACTTCGCTTAGAGTTTCAAGTTGTTAGTTAGTAAGATTTCATAGTCCTAATGAGAATTTCATATAGAGAGGAAGACATAATACATTTCTACAAGAATTGGATCCTTGTGCTCTAGGGATTTATTAAAAAAAACCATCATCAATGAGGTGGAGATCATCTGCAACAACTTGGTCCATGTAATACATAAGTTCAAGAATGGTTTCCTTGATTAATGTTTCAAATTATTTATGGTCTCCTAACCGTTGGATTGTTAAGTATGTTATTTTAACCAATTCCATAACATGTCCTTTCGGTTGGATCTAGAATGTATCTTGCAAGAAATGTATTTTGGCAAAAAAATTAGAATATCAAGCATATTCACTACTATCCTAGGATTTGTAACGACTTTATTGCCCCACTCTCTAATCGATGTTTGAGGAGTGGCAAATAGCCACATACATCCATAAGGAAGAGTTGGTTTAACACCATCATACCATCCCATGTGGTTCCAGTGCATGAGCATAATGAAGAGGTAATGGAGGTCGCAGGGGCAGGTAGAGTGACATACTACCCATTGTTCCTCCCTTTTTTCATGAGATGACATCGTACTCCCAAAGGAATTTATGATTGATACAACCACACTTTTATCCCAATTTTCATATTTTGAGGAAGGAGAGTTATTCAGTATCCTTTTTCCTATTCTTCATTTGACTATTGCAAACTCTTAATCAATACAAGTGTATAAAGTATTTTTTCTAGTCTTAGTTTTTATAGGAAATCATTTTAAGGGAGGTAAAATATGACAAAAAGGAGAATCACTGACTTGGAAAGTGGAAGCAAGAAGGACATTCTAAGCAAGAAAATCATAATAGGGTAATACACAAAGCTATGGAAGTTGCTACTCCATACAAAAGAAATATCTCACCATTCATCAAGTGGGACATTAAAGAATTTGAAAACAAAATTCAATAGAATAAATAAGGGATGCATGACTTCTATATTGATAATGAGACTTTAGCATGAGTCATAGATGGAGGAAGTATCCAAATACATTACACATTTTGAAGTTATTTTATAACATAAATAACTATTTAAAAATTTATTTCACTAGTTTAAATTTAAAAAAAAAAAAAAACTTAAATGCAAAATATATATGCAAAAAACCAATATTATTGATTATTTAAGAGAAACATCCCAATACAATTTGCATATTATTTTACAATTTCGAGTTAAATATAAACGAATTTGTAGGATAAATAATTATATTCACTTTTCAATAATTAAATATTTTAATAAAATTATTATTATATTTAACATAATAAAAAAATATTATTTTCTACTTTGGAAAAACATAATATTTTTTTTTTTAATCCTTACAACATTGATTTGTTTAAAAAATATATAATAACATAATTTTACATATTATTCAATAGCTTGATATTAAAACAAATTTGTAAGGCCAATTTATTTAAAAAAACATAAATCATACAAGACTAATATATTTTTTTCTTTAATTTTAATATAATTATGTTGCTATTAATATTATAAAAATATTATTCATAGATTTGATTTATCCTAAAATTACAAGGTTACATTTTTATTTATTTTGGTTTAATATGTATAATATATATGTATGGATATTATCTCATAATTAATTTGAAAATGTGATATTAAATAAAATAAGATGAATATATAATTAAGAAATAAATATATGAAAATATAAAAATATAATATTTACTCAAAAGTGTGTAAAGACATCAAGATTGTATAGGGATATGCATTGTTTCTTTCAAAAACTATGAAATGACAATAATAATATTTCATTCAAACGATATGAAATCATGACCTTTATTATGAGTACTTTACCTTATGACTTTAAAGGTACTTAAAGCACTAGCATGGTTAACCATGGGTTTTTATCCACCATTGAGAATGTGACAAGTAAGTACCTTTAACTCAACCAATGCCACCTTAACCATGGGGGATGATGTCATCCCCTAAAATGTGATTGGTTCTCATAAAGTGAATTTTGATTATAAGTTTTCCTTGGGAGGCCCATTTTTTACCTCAAAATTCCTCTAATTCAACTTGAATCCAAATAATAAGACAATGCAACAAGTGGAAGACTCCATTTTTCCCACTTACTATATATACCCCATTAGATCTAATGACGTACACTTATAGCCAAGGAGGATAGAAAATGCAAGAGTTTCCCTTGTTGTTACAGACATGAAGTAGAAAACTCACATAGGGAGGAAGCTCCAAACCAAGAATTTAAATGGACAACATGTAGAGACTCTTGTAACAACTAATTTTGTTGTTGTTGTTGAGACCACTATAATAGTTGATGTTGTGTTTACTGTTGGAAATCCTCTAACAACTTACATTTTTGTTATTGTTGGACCTTTTCTAAGAGTTGATGTTTCTATTACTACTGAAAATCCTTTGAATCCACCTTAGCGAAAGAGATTGACTATAGCCAAATCTACTGCACAACCCAAGTCTAATTTTCTGAAGGAGTTGAGAAATATGTACATCTAAATTCCATTACTGCAAGCAATTAGAAGCATTCTAATCTACACAAAAACAATAAGGGAATTGTGTGTTAGGAAACCTAGTAGGAAACCCCAAGATCCTTCCACTCTCCATGTGGTGGGAAAACTATCAGAACTAATATTGGGTGACACTTCACCAACCAAATATGGTGATCCTTGGAATCTAATAGTAATTGTTCAAATTGGAAAAATGGTTATTCCAAATAGATTGCTTTATTTTTTCCCTGCAATAAACATGATGAAAAAAGAAACTTTTGAATTTCTCAAATTAATCAGTGTGAGACAAACCCTAGCTATATTGGAATTAGATGATGGATCCAAAATTTGACCTAAGGAAATTCTAGAGGATGTTGTTATTTCCATGGAATCCTAGCAATATTTGGTTGATTTCCTAGTGTTTAACCCCAAGAAACACCTAGGAGGACACCCCCAATATTTGGAATACAATGGTTAGTGACTATGGATGCATTGATTAGCTTCATATCATCTTGTATGATGATATGTTATGGAAATACTACAAAAAATGTTGTCCTCGACCCTTTAGCCAAACCAATCATTGATTATGAAATCCTTTTATGAGATGAATTTGAACAAGAATGGTATTATGCATGGCCACTCCTCATGATGGGTAATTCCCTTTATTTAAATATGAAACAAAGGATGACACTATTAGTAGTTTTGTTAGCAATGACATTGCTATTACTTAATCAACATTCTGGCTCTTAAATTCCATAATGAGTGAACTCAAATTGGATTATATTATTGGTAATAATAGCATATAAAATCTACCAACTACCCCAAATTGCAAGTGTCCCTATCAAAATTGATCCTGAAAGGACTTGAAAATATAACCCAAATTTATCTCCTTTGGAAACAAAGAAGCTGATTCAACTACTATGAAAGCATAAAGAAGTTTTTTCTTGGGATTGTACATACATAAAGGGAATTCACCCTAATTTATGTAACCATCATATTTACTTGAAGGATGGATACCATATTTTTCACTAATTGAAGTGAAGAATGAACCCAACTCTGAAGGATATTGTCAAGGAATAACTATAATAAAATTAATTGGTAATTTCATCTACCCAAACTTTGAGAGCTAGTGGGTGTCCCACTAGTTGTTGTGCCTAAAAAGAATGGAAAATGGAGAATCTATTTTGATTATAGGGAGCTCAATAAAACCACACTAACATACCACTTTTTGTTAACTTTTATGTATGAGGTCCTTGATGCCTTGTTTGGCAAGAAATTACTTTCATTTATTGATGTGTTTACTAGTTATAATCAGATTCATATTTCTACCTAAGACTGGGATACAACCAATTTCACCTACCCCTCAGATATTTTTTCATATCAATTCCTTCCTTTTGGACTCTGTAATGCACCAACTACCCTTTAGCGAGTTTTGTTGGGAATATTTTCAAACATGGTTAATGTTTTTCTAGAGATTTTTATGGATGATTTTACACCATATGGTGATGAATTTGATGTAGCATTAGCTAATATTTAGAAAGTGTTGGAACGATGTAAGTAAAATAATCTTTCTTTGAGAACATAAAAATGCTGTATGATGATGAGTGAAGGAATTGTGTTGGGACACTATATTTCTTCTGCGGAAATACAAGTTGATTTGGTGAAAATTGAGGTAATATTAAAAACTCCTACTCCAATAAAACAAAAATAGGTATGAAGCTTTCTAGGGCACGCAAGTTATATAGGTGTTGTATAGAAAAAAAATCTAAGCTTTTATCCCCATTGTTTGCATTAATTTTGAAGGATGTAAAATTTATTTGATTCGTAAATATAAAGATGCTTTTGTAGGTATATAAATGTGTGTATTAGAAGCTCCTATTTTATGTGGGCCCAATTGGACCTTTTCCTTCCATATTTCTAAATATGTGTTTGACATGGCTATTGGGGCTATGTTGGGAGAGCAAGAAGAATGAAATCCTTATGTCATTTGTTACATCAACAAGAACTTAACCCCTGTTGAATTGAATTATATGGTAACTAAAAAGGAGTTTCTTTTTGTTGTAGATTCTATCAATAATTTTTGGCATTATATTACAGGATATTAGGCTTTTGTACATACTTACAAATCTGGCATTCATTTCTAAATGGATTAAGTAGTCACTAATGGTAGGGTCACTAGGTGATTACTTTTACTACAAGAATTTGATATCATTAGTATGGACAGGCTTGGAAAGGCTAATGTCATTGTTAACTTTGTTTTTATACATAAAAAAAATGGTCATAATTTATCCATTGAGGTCTATTCTCTAGATGAATATCTTTTTAGTATCCACTCACTCATCATCGTATGCAAATATCACTATCTATCTTGTTGCAGGAAGATTTTCACATCACTTTTCTCCTAAATAAAAGTAGAAAAGATGAATATTGCAAACCTCTTTGTTCGCTAATGGACATCATCATTACTTATATCATAAACCATCTTCTAAGGATTTGTTTTCTCACATCCTCTCATATTCAAATCTTGAGATTGTTGGGGCAAGGGCGCATCTCCCCATGCTGCCAACCACCTAATTCATCCTCTACTTGTTCAATTATAAAAACAACAGCAACAATAATATAAATATAAATAAATCTAATAGTGAAAACCCCTTTGGGTCACGTTAGACAAGTCTCAGCTAAAAAATAGCTTGTTGGTGGTTGATACATTATATTTTTCTTGCAATATATTTTTTAGTACAATAGATTTAGATTTTTAGGTGTTGTTATACTTTATCTTGCACTCATTTTCGTTGCACTGGATGTTGATACTGTTAGATTCAGTATTTGCATACTGCCATCATTGATCAAAACTCCTCTTTTTATATCATATTAGGGTCCCATTTTGAAATTTTTATCATTCCACCTAGGTCCTCATTCAAAAATTTATTCACTGATGGTAGCGCAAGTCAAAAGCCTCACTCTCCCTTAAAAAAATCAATACCTTCTAGCCCACCTTCATGTTCTACTAAGCATATATCAATCATAAAAGTTCATTCTATCATGTCTTTATGTCCATCAAGTCAACACGGAGTCTAGTCATTCAAGGTCCCATTAGGTCACTAGGTTTCATCTTCCAAGGTTCAATAACACACCATTTCACTACATAGGGCTAGAAAAAGGGTATGAGGATAAGAAAAATAATATCCCTTTTTCATTTAAAGAGGATTTTCAAACATGCAACTATGGTTTCCCAAGCTCTAATTTTTATTCCAAAATATGAGTTTTATTTCAGATTGTAATTTTATTCTAAAAACAAAGATGTAATATTATTTTTTAATTTATGTAATTTTATATTCATTATATGTCATAAGTTTTATTCCTAATCTGTTAACTCAAAATATATGTTCCAACTTCATCCAAGAAAATTCAAAAGTAAAGAGTGCCAAACTCTAGCATCATCAATCTGCAAAGAAGAAATCATAGTGTAAAGGGTAATTAGAAAAGTTTACAAAAAGGTGAATTGAAACATTAGAAAGTGGGTTTTAAAAGTTGAAAATTCAAATTCACCCAAGTATAAAGGCCTTCTTAGCATCAAACCTAACTTCATTTGCCTCTTACCATCGATTGAGAAAATCGCAAGAGAGCGTTTCTCACGATTCTGGGCAAAATTGAAAAAATAGAGCAGGCAATGTGCACTTCCTTCAGGTGCTATGCACACCCTTCAGGTGCTATGCAAACCCTTCAGGCGTTATGCACTTGCCAACCTCTGCTCACTTTCCAGGCGCTACACACACCCTTCAAGCAATGCGCACTTTCCAAGTGCTAGGCACTTCCTTGTGGCGCTACACATTTGTCTTAGAAAGCTAGAATCACCTCCAAAGCTCCACCAAACTTGTATTCAACCTCCAAACAAGTAAATAATAGCTAAATATATCATGCCACTTCCTACTAAAGTCACACTTATGGTTTTTTGAAATTTTATTGAAGATTTGGTGTTTTTCTCACATCAAAACCCTAGTATCTCCCTCAAAACCACCCTTGAATTCCCAATTCCCAAATTTCAACTCCCCTACACTTTCATACACTCCCCTCCATTTTTATTCCCTTTCCCTAAACCTTATATCCAAATACTCTCTAAACTTTATCCCAAAACCCTAAGCCCTAGGTGACATAACTATCTAGGCTCCCAAACCCCCAACATTGTAAACAATTTCTCCATCCTAAAAATCCATCATATTAATACTCCTTATCCCCTCCTCCATTACATAAATCCATTTACCCATCTCCTTCAATTTCCCTTCCCCATTCCTTATTCCTAAAAAACCACATTCCAACAACCTAATACCTCCCCAGGATACGATATTAAAACACCCTGGCAGAAGAGGAAAATAAACCATACAGTGAGGAAGAAGAAACAGAGGGACAAGAAACATAGGTGAAGTAACCACGCAAAGGGGGTAGAATACTCAAATTTCAGCCAATAGATCTCAGGGAACTCTTGGCATCTCCTATGGTTGTGACAACTTTCAAATATATTTGTTGTTATGATTTCTATGAACAAATTCAAGCAGTCCAACACCATGCTATGTTTACTACACTCTTCATATAAAAACACCATCACAACCAAGTTACTCTAGTTGGTGTCACTTTTACTTTATCTACTGTTGTTCTATGAACTGCCACCAGGATCCTAGATGTTTGGGAGAAATGGTTTAAATAAGGTGATTTGGAGAAACATTACTATGAGCCTTTCATAAAACCAAGGTACCAAAATGAGAGAAAGGGTTATTTTCATTTTTCTCACCTCCTCGACAGATATGCCCCTATGATGTATATTATCATGAAATATCTTTCATGTGATGGTATATTTTCTAGGCTTTATTCCTATCACATCTAACTCTTAATGAATTTCACTAGGGTAAAACTATGCGACATACCCTACTACCTTTTCCAGAGCATTGATAAGATGGCCTATATTGTCCAGAAAAGGGAATATGAACATCAAATGAAGAGACATTTTCATCGTTCCTTCATCAAAATCATAGTCCTCTATCATCTCAAAGAGATGAACATTGCATGGAGTACCTTCATTGCCAATCCCATATTCACCGATCCATCTATTCAGAATGTTCAAAATTTTCGTTCATCATCTCATCCTTCCACCTCCATTCCTCCATCTCACCCCATAGATCATTCATCATCATCAGATCAGTCACCTCCACCATCACCATTTCATGAGCATATTGAGTCACCTAGCAGAGAAGAGATCAGTGAGCCAGAGCAGATTGAGCAGGTTGAGGTCATGAAGCCTAAAGGGCAAGATTTGGGCACTTTCGCACACACTTATCAGAGAGGCCATAGGTAGGTGTTTTGCCCACAAATTGTGGGAGGGACCTTGCCTTCTTCATCAACAAATCAAGTACAAAAGAGCAAAGAAAATATGACAGAGACAAAAATTCGGCATGAGGAGGAAGACCTCCATGAGATAGAGCAGGATTTTGACTTGGTTAACCCAAGTGATCATGATGACAATAAGGACACTAGCATTGTCATCAAGGAAAAATATGCACTCATCAGTGAGCTTGAGATCAACCTAGAGAGGTGAAAATACATCATTTCATATTATGAGCAAGAGAATGAGTAGCTTCAAGCCAAACATGATGTCATGGAGATTCAGCTCATCAAGGAAAAAATGGGAGCAATGAAATCCAAGGCATTGCTTAATGAGGCTTATCACAGGTATGGTGAAACTGAATAAGAGAAAGAACCAGGAAGCGAACCTATGACTAGAGCGTTGAAAAGAGCTCTAGAACTAGAGAAATAAAAGGAGGATGAGCTTGCAAATGAGCTCACATGGAATGAGCAGTTTGCCATGTCGATCAATGAGAACTGGGAGCATTGGCTAGATAAGGTCAATCAAAATTTATAGAAGCTCCTAGACAAGTCTAATCATCCAAATGAAATTAAGAGGAAGATGGAAAAACACTATGCCAACAAAGAAAGAAGTGCAAGGGAAAAGCTCAAGGCTCCAAAGGAAAAAATTGAAGATCTAACTCACCAAGAAGAGAAGAAGAATCTTCATATACTTGCAGAGGCTTCACTCCAAGCCTAGCTACACCAAACATCAACTCCTTAACAAATTTCGAAACCTCTTGGTTCATTTTTGTAAATATTTTCTTTTCTGTGTTTTCCTAGGCAATTTTATATCCGTAGCACAGTCAAACGCGCAGCGCCTAGGCACTGCCCACTTTTCTGGGACATTTTTTGAAGAAATGGAAACCACCACTAGATGAAGAATGATAAATACATCTAATAAAACCATGTTTCTAGCCTTAGTTTGCAAAACTGGCAAGTGAACAGGGAAAAAAACTAGCAAAAACTCATGTTTCTGCCTCATTTTTGGCCTCGGCGCTGCGCACAGACCAGTCTTGGGAGAATTATAGTTTGGAGGGACAAATTAGGACCATTTTAGAAATTGTAGGCATATTTGGAAACTAGATAGGATGAGCTTTCAATGGACTATCCTGGGCTCACTTTGGACACCGGGAAGGTAGTCAAAAGTAGAGTGTAAGATGGAGGATTCACTTGACACTATGAGGGCGCACTTGACTATTTGCCTGATTTTTCACGATTTTTCTCCAGATTTGATTTTCATCTATGGAAATCATCTTTTCACTGATGTAATTGATATTTCAAATGTAATTTTGGTCTTCTACTATTACCTAGGGGTAAATACATTAGGTAAATAGACTTCATCAAGTCATATGAATCAGTTTCAATGTAACTAGGATGAGTCACTTTGACCACCCTACACTCTAGCTACGAGTTTAGATTTTGGTGGAACTGCTCCTCCTGTCATGGATTTGACCGATGAGATTTGGAGGAGTTTGTTTTGATGTCTATATCTTTCCTTTCTTCACTCTTTTCATACGTTGGACTCAGTTGGATGGTGTACTAGTGATCAAAGACACTATTATATCAGATTTTGGTTAGTAGTAATAGATGAGTTGCAACTATTTCTTTGGGATACATGTGGTATGGATGTTTAACATTTTTTCTTCTTTTTTATCATTTTTATGAATTTTTTTTAAGTTCATAAACCATTTCATGTCTGTTATATGGTAATTTTCAAGTTGATAGGCAGAATACATGTTTTCTCATGTCCTGTTTTGGGAAAGTTATCATAATTTGTCCATTTTTTTTAGTTTAGGAACAATACATCTCATATTCTCTTCCTAACTCCTCATCAATCTAAACCATTACATCAAGATACTACAAAGTGTTAAATTACTTGCCTACCTTGCCCCATCAGATGTCTGCAATTCTGATTTTTTTTCCCCTGACCTAGCCTCTTTGACCTAATACCCTAATCCAGCAATAATCCAATCAAATAAAATCAAGACAAACCTTTGCACTTTATACCTAACCTAAAACCCTAATCCATCTATCCCTCTTGGCTATGATTCTTTGGAGAGAGCCCTCTCCAATCTGGTAGGGCTAGCTACCAAGTCAAAATATTGGTCTGTGGTTACCTAAGTTGGACTCTTCCTCAATCTTGGAGATCTAGAGGAGTGATAACATATTGGCGCCATTGGTAAGGAATGAAAGATTCTTTTTCCCTAGTTGTATGATAAGTTTTCATTGGAATTTGGTCCTCTAGATGATAGGAATTAATTTCAAAAAGGTTGATTATGTAATGGCAATGTCAAGATTGTAGAGCTAGCTTCGAGGAGACAAATAAAATCAAAATCTAGATCCTAATCTAGCTAATTCAGTCAAAGATTTTTAGAGCTTGTTTGAAAAGTGAAGAAGTTCACAAATCACAAGTTTAATCAAACCTCATTCCTTTGGTAAGTTTTTGATCATTACTTGTTTAAATTTTTCTTTTGAGGACATTCCTTTGTTGTGAAGTTTGAAGCTTTCTTTGTTTTACTCAAGTCTGAATTCTTTTACCTCACATAGTTTTTGACCCTGTTAAGATTCTCGCTCTTAAAAGGTATACCAGGTCCAACCCTCACCAAAGCTTTCCTTCTCTTGTTGATGATCCTGAAATTTTTTTAAGAAAACCTAAAATCCCTTTCCCCGAGACTAAAAAAAATTTGGAAAGGACCACTTCCCTACCAGATTAGATATTGAGTGTTGAGGATATTCCTTTTGATATTAAATTTGAGCTATCCCTATTTCGTTAGAAGTTCGAGTCTTGTCTTATAGAGATGGTGTTTGATCCCATAAATTTTGATTCGTACATACCCACCTCAAAATCTTTGTTTAATCAACCTTCTGCAACATCTCAGTTTTCAAAACTTGAGCACGAACATTGGTCAAATTTTGATAAACTTCAAAGCCTAGCTGATCAATTACAAATTACTACAGAAAAAGTCTATATCCAGTATCAGCTTGAAAGCTTATCTTCTGCCATACCCTCTATTGCACCTCTAAAAACATCTGTATCTGTACCTCCATCTTCTTCCCAACCAACACAACTCATTGTAGTTCCCGTACATCTTGCCCCAGTAGTCATGGCAAGATTTTCTCCCTTACAATTACTTGGTTAGTTTGCAGTTTTATCTTAGACCTATGGAAAGAGACTTCCTCTTTCTGATGCCAGCCTCGGAATCACAGCACATCAACATATTGACAAAATGGTTGGTTTCATTGATATAGAGGAGGTTGATGAAGATGATGCCAAAATGACACTAATGGCTCAAAGTTTTTAAGGAGATGTGAAAAAATGGTTCCGTGGTTTGGCAACTCGATCCATTGATACTCCGAAAAGGCTAAATGAATTTTTCTTAACTAGGTGGCAGGAAAAGAAAAATCCATTGCATATTTTGGTGGAATATAATACATTGAAAAGGAATCCTAGCGGGACAGTTCAGGATTTTACTATAAGGTTCAATCAGATCTACAATTTCATTCTAGATAACATGAAAACTCCAACTAATTTGACACTTCAACATTATCTGGATGCATTTGATCATGAGATGGCTTATCAACTAAGGGAAAGAGATCCTGCAACTCTCAAAGAAATGCAAAATAAAGCAATGAGCGTGGAAGAAAAATTGATGATTAAAAAGTCTTAGTTAAAACATGTGAAATCAGAGAAGAAAGTAACAATTAAAGAAGAACCATCTTCTTCCACCAATCTTAAACTAGACGCACTGATCAAAACCATGGAGAGGATGGCCGACCGAATAATGAATTTAGATAGATAGCACGGGCCACGAGTCAGAAATCCAAATTTTAGAAACCAGCAGCAACCTCAGTACAGGATAAAACAAAGAGAGTAGAAAGCTCATGAGGCATCAACATCTCAATAGCAAATTCAGACACCCTTGTAGCAAAATTATGCTCAAGGAGAATCAGAGGATGAATCAGACTCAATTTTCGAGGAAAACCAATTCTTCGGGCAAGATTACCATCCCATTTTCTTGACTGAAAATGATAAGTATGTTGAGAAGACAAAAGAACCCAAAGGTGAAGACTACATATTGGCGAATGACTATGCATTAGAAACCCAATCAGATGATTATCAAAGTGGATACTTGAATGCACTCAGCTCTCAACAGAAGAAATATTCCTTGAGAAATAGGGATTTCTTGGTCACTCCTCAAAAAAGGACATCGTAGCAGAAGGATACGCAACAGAAGACAAATCCTCAATGTAATCAAAGTAAAGGTAAAGAGCTGGCAGCAACTAACCAAAACAAAGTAAATTAGCCATCTACAAGCAATCCAAACAAGGACCATGAGAGTCAGAAAAGGGATCAAACATCAAAATATCTGCCTGAGAAGAGAGACATCATCCAAAGAGAGGTAGATAAATATGGCTCATTCAATCTAGAAACTAAAATTTCAAAGTTGAAAGTCATAATCCCTCTTACTGAACTAGTCAAAAATAGCCATTACAAGTCTGATATAGTTAAAATGTTGAAAGTTGATCCTTTTTCTGACATGGTTAATGTTGAAGATGACCAGCCTGAATTAATTTTTGGTGTAGCCATAGATGGTCAGTCAGAAGATAGTGAGGTTCCTCCATTTTACCTCAGTTTCAGAATACACCAATACATTCTTCATAACTCCATGCTTGACTCTAAAGCCTCCCATAACTTAAAGCCCAAGGCCATCATGGAAAAGTTGGGTCTAGATAAAACTCGTGAATACCATGAATTGTACTCTTTCGATTCTGGTAAGGTACATTGTCTTTGTCTAATCAAGGATTTAGTAGTATCCTTGGACCAAATCTTGGCAAATAATGTCTTAATGGATGTAGTGGTAGATGATATACCGCCACGGTTTGGTATGTTATTGTCAAGATCCAAGGGAGCGAAACTAAGAGGCACATTGCAGTTAGACTTCTCCTATGCAACCATCCTGATTTTCAGGCAATTGAGGAAATTGTACTGAGAAACCAAAATGAAATTCATGATAACTAGCAAGGAAAGGCCCAATAATCATCCTATAAATGTTGTACATATAGATTTAGAATTATTTATTTTATATAATGATAGTGGACTGAATGATGTAGATAGTCATCATGTGGAAATAAAAGATGTGTCTGAGATTTCCGATTGTATAAGAATAGTTTTAGATCAGGGAAAAGAAAATATGCCAAGTTCATTAGAACAACCATCAGACAAGGCAGATAAAAACATAGAACAACCATTAGAAAAGGTAATGGAAAATTCAAAAAAACATGAAGAGAAAGTTCAGAAAGTCAAGCCAAAGCAGAAACCATATTTATAGCCCTTGGAAGAGGAGCATGGTCTTTGGACCATGGAATTTGATGGTGCTCTTGGAAAATATGGGGTAGGCATTGGCATTTGGATCCCAATTCCACATCATCAGTAAGGTGAGGTCCCTCAGAATGTTAGATTATGCTTGTACAAGTTAGTTTTTGATTGCACTAACAATGAGGTGGAGTATGAAGTGTTGATCATGGATTTAAAGATCTTGAAAATATTGGGTGCATGAAGAATTTCTATGTATGGTCATTTAGAACTTGTGATCAAGCAAGTTAGAGGTGAATATCAAGCTCACCATCCACGAATGAGACAATATAGCAATGTTGTTTTAGATATTTTGAGAATGTTCCTAAATATACACTTTCAATTGTACCAAGGAGTCAGAATCTTATGGAAAATTCATTGGTTATGACTACAAGCAATTTCAAACTCCCCATCATTTCAGACAAGAAATTTGAGATTCATGTAAAGCACCTACCCCTTGTTCCTGACAACTTGCGATATTGGCAAGTGTTCTAGGATGACAAGCAGGTAAATAACTTTCTTCAGAGTGAAGCAGAGTTTGAGAATTTTTCCATGGATGAAGTTTACAACAAGGATGATCAACTCATCGAGGCAACCCAAGTTGATATACTACAGCTAAAGGACAACAATATTCTGAAAGGTCTTGTACCTTTGGAAGACTTTTTTGATCAAGATGATGTAGAATGGAAGCCCACATTGGCTCCTATGGAGAAATATGTCAAAGAAGTGAACATCGGAACAACAGGGAAACCAAAAAGGATTAAGCTGTCCAAATCATTATCTCTAGAGGTAAAAGATAAATATATTAATTTATTATCTAAATTTTCTGATGTTTTCACTTGGGGTTACGCAGACTTAAAGGAGTATGACAAGAAAATTATTCAGCATACTATCCGAACTAAACTTGATCAAAATCACTTTAAACAAAAGATAAGAAGGATTAACCCAAGGTTACTACCATCCATAGAGAAAGAAATTAACGGACTTTTCATGGCAGGCATCATTGATCTTATCAAATTTTTCGATTGGATATGAAATCTAGTTCTGACGAGAAAGAAGACTCGGGAAATAAGGCTCTACGCAGACTTCAGAAACTTAGAGATTGGATATGAAATCTAGTTTGGACGAGAAAGAAGACTGGGGAAATAAGGCTCTATGTAGACTTCAAAAACTTAGATAAAGTATCTTTGGAAGATAATTATCCACTTCCCAAAATGGAGCCTATCCTTAAGAGAGGTTTTGGTGCTTCCCGGATGTCACTACTAGATGGTTATTCTGGTCACAATCAAATTTTAGTGCATGAGGATGATTAGGATAGGAAATCATTTACCACACCTTGGGGCACATTCAAATATGTAAAAATTCGATTCGATCTCAAAAATGCAGGGACTACTTTTCAGCGTGCCATGGACATAGCCTTTTCCAATGAAAAGGATGTTTTATTGGTTGTATATTTAGATTATGTGACAATATTTTCACATTCAGATGATGAGCATTTGCATCATTTAAGAGTTATTTTCTAGAGATGTAGAAATTTCGGGATCTCTCTCAACCCGAAGAAAACTTTATTTTCTATGGAGGAAGGAAAATTTCTCAGCCACATCATCTCAAAGGATGACATCTGAATTGAACCTTCATGTGTAGAAGCCATTTAGCAAATTAATTCCCCTCGCAGCAAGAAAGAAATCCAAGCATTTAATGGTAAGATGAATTTCTTACACAAATTTATTCCTAATTTGGCTGAACATCTTAGAGAGATGAAAAATATGTTGAAAATACATAATGATGTAATGTGGTTCAAAGAAGCCTGCAAGTCCTTTCATGCGGTAAAACTTGCCTTGACCACCGCCCCTATTTTAATCAGTCTCAATTACTCTGTTGATTTCATAATATTTTCTTTTGCTTATGAGCATACCATGGCAATAGTATTAATGCAGAAAAGGGATAAAACCAAGCTGCCAATAGAATTTTTCAATCGCAGTATTAGGGATGCATCCCTCAAGTACAACATCATAGAGAGACGAGCTTTGGCTTTGGTAAAGGTGGTGAAATATTTCAGTGTTTATATTTTACATTCACATACTCTTGCTTATGTGCCTAATGCAGCAGTAAAAGAAGTTCTTGTCCAGAATGACCCAAAAGGTAGGAGAGGTAGATGAATAGCGGAATTATTAGAATATTATCTTGATATCAAGCCTACCAAGATGATCAAGGGTCAAGGCTTAGACAAACTCATGGCTGAGTCAAATCTCCATGCTCTAGATATCTACCTTGTAGCAACATTGTCTGACAATTGAGAAGAAGTGGATCTCATTCAGGCATCTAATATATTTTTATCATCTCCATGATATTCTAATATTATTTATGTTTTGCAACATCTAAATCCCCCTCCAGGCATGTCTAAGGCTAAGATCAGGTCATTGAAGCTGAAGGCTTCTAAATATTACATTATGGACAATGAACTTTATTGGAAGGATCGTGGACATGTGTTACTAAACTATTTGACCAAAGATGAGTCTAAAGAGGTGAGAAATGACTTCCACAAAGGATATTGTGGGGGCCACTTATACTGGAAGACTACGGCCATCAAAGTACTGAGAGCAGGTTACTATTGGCCTACACTTTTTGAAGATATCTACAAGGTAGTGATGACTTGTCATGTTGGGCAAGGTATCCCCCAAGGGAATTTTTGGGGCTTAAAACCCAGATCTTGACTAAATCTGATATAAAGACTATGAATTTTTTGGGCGTGGAGTGCGAAATTGTAAATGAGTCATAGGGTTGTTCGCCCTCGTTTTTGTAATGTAATGTTAGCTTCAGAGATCTGCCCATGGTTCGTGGACCATGGGATTGTATAAATAGAGAGAGGCTCTAAGTTGTAAATGGGAGAATCAATTGAGCAATGAAGATGAGGAATTGAGTCTTATCTAAGTGTAGAGTCGAGTCATGGGGTCGTAGAGTAGGAGAAGGCTCTACAACTGAGTGCGCAAAGGCCTAGTAGTCGCAGCTGAGTGCACAAACCCCTGCACCTGAGTGCACAGGGTAGGTTGAGTCTATAACCGATTGAAGCATTAATAAAGAGAAGTTTTATATCATTCATGTGTATTTATCTACTATTTTCTACATTGAATGTATTGGGTATAAATTGCATTTTTGTTGTTTATATGATGCACGAACTTATATGGTTGTGTTGATTAAGTGAATCGAAGATAAAGTATTTGTTTACGCAAAGTTAACTAATAGTTATAATAAGATAAGTAAGATATGTGGGGTAATTTGGGGAAATAGCGCAGATCGCTGCCTTAGCAGCGCAAAAGCACCTCAGTCCCTAGTTAGGGCTACGTAAGGGAAATTATAGCAGATCGAAAAGGCCTTGCAGGTCAAGGCAGTGCGTGAAGTAACTTGCGCGAAGGTATTCATAGTTGGACTAAATCAACCCCTCAGACATCCCAAGGGTGCAGAAACTTGGTTCCAGCATCCACCCATACTACTTCGAGTGAGACCTCAGTTCACGCTCCGCGGGCTGTTGCCGAAAGGGCTAGTAGTGTAGGGATTTGTTTGGCTAATTAACTCTGAACCTGGGTCAAGCCCCCTCAAGCCAACAAATGGTTCCGTTGTTGGGACCAGAATCTGAATAGAGATTTCTGATGTCATATCATTGGAATCCAACTAAGAAGGAAATTGAAGGTTGGTTGGACAGGAGGATTCACGAGTTCGTGGCACAGGAGAACAAGAATCTATGACTGACAAAAGAAGAGTGGTTAGACTACTACCTATACACAAAGATCCATGAAATATTTTTCACATCTTTCCCTACTGAGTTGTATGAGTGGATCGCGAAGCTAGCAGATAGCCAAGGAAGGTGGAAGCTCGACAATCCTATTGTGTGGACCCCAGAGTTGGTGTGTAGATTGGAAGCCTCAGAGGATAAGATCGTGCACACTATTGATCATTGGCTTGATCAGATTATAGGAGGGTTCATTACTGAGTCATGGTAGATACTTCAATCAGCTATAGCGAGGTAGAGTGATGCTTTCTCAAAAGACCACGAGGTAAGTACGTAAAGTCTCTTAATACTTGGATTAGAATGCTATTGTGTGAAAATAGGGTTATACAATTACCTTAATGTTCGGAGCTACGCGAAGTGGAAAAACCTACAGAAATGAAGGAAGTAAGGGACTAGAGAATAGCCCTTTGATTTCACTTCCACGAGGGGATGAGGAAGAGCTCGCGAAGGTCTCGACGTGAAGTGCGATCAATTTGATAAGGCAAAGGATTCTGCACATACCACCCCCACCCACACTGCCACCAGCATCACTGCCTTCACCTCCATCTTCACCCATACCACCTCCGCCACCACCGTGAGTCAACATGGAAAGCACGATGAAGTTGATTGTGTTCAAAGGAGTAGGAAATGAGGATCCATACTAGTTTTGGTTCGTGATAAGGGTTGTATGGGAAGCGCACAGAGTTATAGATGATAATATAAAGAAAGTGACATTGGTGAGCGCTTTGTAGGACCGTGCGTTGACCTGGTATATTAAGCACTCCAATGATAATCCAAATGCATGGATCACGGATATCCAAGTAGCGCTAAATAGAGAATTAGCAAGCCGAAGTCAAAGGCGCAGTCGATCATTAGATTCAAAGAGATCACAATGCTTCCAGGTGAGACTCCTTGGGAGCTAGATCAGAGGATGAAATACAAAATTCACGAAGCTAATATGAATTTGATGAATGGACAGCACCGCGAGTGGTCTGTAGTGTCGCTAACACCACATCTAAGGATTGCACTATCACAGTAGAAGTTAATGACTTAGGAAGAGGCCTTAGATATTGTGATGAGACTGCATGAGACCCCGATGCAGGATCCTAACTTTGGAGTTCAGTAGATGCATGCGAAGCTGAAAAACTTATGCCTTGAGATGCAGAGTCTAAAACAGGATAAGACAGCTTCACCTAAAGTGCGTGAAGAGGTGTGGTGCGTAAAATGCAACGGTCAGGGTCATGATAAGGACCATTGACCAGTGTTCGAAAATTACCTCGTGGGAGGAGGACTGATGCTATTAAGACCAGAGGCAAAAGAAGTACCTAGCGCAATGCCTGCTTTGTGGTTCGCGATTTTTCAAATAGGAGGGAAACACACTACAGACAACTGCCATTTGTTACAGAAGTATACTCAAAATTCGCAGCAGTTGTTCTGTAATTTTTGTAGATCGATTGGACAGGATGAGCACACTTGTAGAAGCTATGAGCTGATGATGGATAGAACTCCCACCTACAGAGTTCAAGCCGAAATGCGACCCCTAGACCAAAACACAGGAGTGGCGTGAACAGGATTTCAGGGGCGGGGACGAGGCCAAGGTGGAGGAGGACCTAGAAGAGGTTGCAGATAGTTGATATGCTACAATTGTGGAGGGCCAGGACATTATGCCCGCGAGTGTACAAATCCAACGCGTCCATCATGTTTGTATTGTACCTTGTTTGATCATGAGACAGGAGATTGTCCTATGGTGAGAGGTAGGATACACGACAAGGGAGCACTATCACCTCCCTCGACTCAGAACTTGCAAATGATGAGGTCTGAGCCGCGCGAGGAAGATCAAATGTGAACATTGTGCTCCAAATTGGAATTGCGATGGGAAATGATAAAGGAAAACAAACCAATGATAGTACTTGGGTTTGCAAGGCTCCGATGGAAGAAGCAGAGTTTGATTTGGAGCGTGCTAAGGAAAGCTTCATGGAAGCTAAGAAGAGCTTCACTGATGCCTCCACTTCAAGAAGCAAAGATAGACCGGAGCCAGAAATGGACCCATCTATGCTTACGACGTTCCTGCAAACATGCATGAAGCTACTGCGTGACAGTAAGGCTGTAAAGGGAATATGGGAACTCATTAACAGATGCATTGGGACCGCGCCAAGAGAACCATGCGTAGTTCAGAAGATTGAAAAGCATAAGACAAAGAGGGGAAGAGAAATGAGGTTAACCACGTAGATTGCAGAATATGATATGGACCAAGTAATTCTAGACTTAGGATCGGATGTGAACATTTTGCCAAAGCAGACATGGGAGTGCATGGGGAGGTCTACGTTGTAGTGGTCTCCTATTCAGCTGTGAATGGAGAACCAATAGAAGATAAATCCCCTGGGGTGATTGCAGGGAATCACCATGGATATTGAGGGAGCGAGCGCACTAGCAGACTTTGAAGTGATAGATATTGTCGATGACAACAATCCCTACCCCACACTCTTAGGAATTTATTGGGCCACTGGAATGAATGGGGTGATTAATTTGAAGAAGAGCAAGATGATTTTTAAGAAGAAGTCTCTGCACATAGTTATACCCTTAGACCCTGCTGAGGTATTGCGCTACACAGAGCCAGTGCATGACTATGAAAGCAACGATGATTTGGATTGCATCTACAAAATAATCGTGCGAGAGCAAGACTGGGTGAATCCCACCGCGGATTAACGAATCTCATGGGAGCACAAAATCTGTTGCACATCAAATTCTGATGAGGAAATGGAGTGATGGCAGAGTCAGTTACATGAGGTAGCCACGCTGAATTGTAATATGATGACAAGATTTTTGCGCTGCGTATCGACAGAAGTAAGGGGTTTTCCTACTTATGATGGGTTAAGAGAGATGGATGCCTTCTTGGACAGATTTGAAAGGGAGGTGCCAGAAAAAAAATATCTCCAGGCCTTCAATTGGGTACTACGCACTACACCCACGAGGTGGTGGGGTTTGCACAAAGGAAGCTTTGAAGGCTAGTGCAAATGTAGGAGGATGATGTGCACATGGTTTGAAAAACCTATAATGTGATTAGCAGATAAATATAATGGATGGGATGGTCCACACCCGCATCTATCCAGGTGGGTACAAGCATATGGTAAGCAACCTGCGCGGATGCACATGAACTTCACGTTGGGAAATACGGTCAACAAGCATGTGTTGGGGGGGAAAATCCGTGAATGGTTCCTCATGTTGGAATGACAGAGTGTGGAGAGAATGAGTGCACAAAAGGTTATCCACGGTGAAGCATTTAACGAAGCTTGTAAAGCACTAAACAAGGTATGTAATGCGCAACGAAGTGATTAGGACCTATGTGTACCAGCAGTCTTATGGGCTTATAGGACAACGTGCAAGAAACTGACGAAACAGACGCCTTCTAGGATGGCCTATGGAGCGAACACTGTAATACCGATGGAGTATATGATGCTTAGTCCATGCATAATAGCATCCATGGATATGACGGATCATGGAGCGTTGGAAGAAGGGATCGCGCAGTTGGAAGATCTCGAAGAAGAATGGTTGGGACCTGATGAAGAGATACAACATGGTGATCTTAAGCTCCAAGAACTCATGAATGAAGGTGTTCAGTTCAGGAAGAAAAGCGCGATGGCGGAAGCAGAAGTCAAGAAGCTGGAGGACAGAATAAAGAAGGACTTTCTTGATAAAAATACTGTGGTGATAGAATAGAATGAGCTCGTTTATGTTGATGAAATTGGGGACTACCGTTGAGAGTTTATCAGTTTTATGCCTTAGATTGGACCGTATGTTATTAAGGAGACCTTAGATAGGGGTGTGATGTGGTTGGTAATGTAAAATGGTGGACTCTTCCCAGGAAATGTAATCAGTAGCGAAGTTAAATTTCGAACTCTTCCCATATGACTAGCCGCAAGGAGCATGGCCTTAGCACTCAAGGTAGTTCAAAGGAGGCGCAGGACTATAAACTACTCTACCCAAGAGTTGCGCGATGACAGGACTGCGCGTAGGAGCAAAGTGTCACAGGGTCCACGATAGTGCAAGGGTAGCTGCGCTTCCACGTGGGTCATCTGGGAAGTGACCGTTGCAGAGACCAAATGGAGCGGGTAGAAAGCATTTAAGGCAAACTTTATGGGCTAGATTTGGGAAAATCTACCACAAAGGGAGCATTGATGGACTAGATTTAGGGGGAACTGTCAAATTTGAATTCAAAAGGCGCTATAAATTGGAAAGGCTACCCAAAAAACAACACTTGGCCATTTGAGAATTGAGCTATTGTGCGTCCTAAGATTTAGTAACTCTAATCTGTTCGATTTTGAACTCGAAGGCATTATTTGAGCACCTACCTGAACCGTTGAGAGATTTGTGGAACAACAATATGACCTCGCCAGAGGAAGCCATGGATATTGGTGAGATGACCACCGAAGAGGCCGCATAGGCCATGACAATAGGAGATGCCCCAGAAATCACCAGGATAGTTGTAGAAATCCATAAATCGCTACGCACACAGAGACCCAAGAAAGATAAGAAACCTATGGTATCGGTGCGCGTGTCCCCTCGAAACCTGCTAAGAACTAAACTGACCAAGGCACAACCTTCAACTCCACCAGAGGCGAGGGAAAAATGCGCCAATGCCATCACAATGGGAATAGAGGAGATCAAAAGTGCAGTGAAGGACTGCACCAAACCTTTGGAAGAATCATTCAAGGTCCTCACCACTCTTCAGGAGGACTTGAACATACAATGCTTAGAAATAAAGGTGCATGAGCCATAGAAAAGATATGGTGATATAAAAGGGATCGCGTAGATGGTGGGCCTTACACAGAGGCTCGCGTGGATGCAATAGGCAAAACCACTCAAGGAGCAGTAGACGTGCCGCAACATAAGGAATCGGTTTTGAAGGTGCGCATACAACCTTGGATCGATGAGGCATTCATCATTGCAGCCTTGATTGAAGCTAATCTTGCATATATGCAAGGAATGAAGGAGTACATGCAGGGAAGTAGTTCAGGTACCACAGTGTTTGAATAATGCATCCAAGAGGTACAGCAGGCAACCGCTCAATGCACTGTCAACCTTGCAACAGTTTAGGCAGAGTTGGGAGGTCTTCATGCGAATATCTCTACACCAATAGAGTGACTCAAGGGCGAGTCACGATGTTTGTGTTGGGGGCCTTTTGGGCAGGGGATCCCCTAAGGGAAATTTTGGGGCTTAAAGCCCAGATTTTGACTAAATCTAATGTAAAGACTACGTGTTTGGTGGGCATGGAGCACGAACTTATAAATCAGTCATAGGGTTTTCCTCCCTCATTTTTGTAATGTAATGTCAGCTTTGGAGATCTACCCATGGTCCACGAACCATGGGATTGTATAAATAGAGCGAGGACCTAAGTTGTAAATGGGAGAATCAATTGAGGAATGGAGATGCAGAATTGAGTCTTATCTAAGTGTAGAGTCAAGTCGTGGGGTCGTAGAGTAGGAGAAGGCTCTAAAGTTGAGTGCACATAGGCCTAGTAGTCCATAGCTAAGTGCACGAACCCCTAAAGCTAAGTGCGCAGGGCAGGTTGAGTCTGTAACAGATTGAAGCATTAATAAAGAAAAGTTTTATACCATGCCTGTGTATTTATTTACTATTTTCTACATTGAATGTATTGGTTATAAATTACATTTCTATTGTTTATATGATGCGCGAACTTATATGGTTTTGTTGATTAAGTGAATATAAGATAAAGTATCTATTTAAGCAAAGGTAACTAACATTTATAAGAACATAAGTAAGATATGTGGGATAACTTCAATAAATAGTGCAGATCGCTGCCTTAGCAGCGTGAAAGCACCTCAGCCCTTGGTTAGGGCTACGTGAGGGTGATTATAAAAGATCGTGAAGGACTTTCAAGTCAGTGTAGTGCGTGAAGTAACTTGCGTGAAGTTATTCACAGTTGGACTAAATCTACCCTTAAGACATCTCAAGGGTGCAGAAACTTGGTTCAAGCATCCCCCCATACTACTTCAGGTGAGACCTCTATCTGCACTCCGTGAGCTGTTGCTAAAAGGGCCAATAGTGTATGGATTTGTTTGGCTAATTAAATCTGAACTTGGGTCAGGTCCCCTCAAGCCAACGTGTCACAAGTGCCAAGTTTTCCAAGGTAAAGAAAACTTCTTCCTTTGCCGCTACAACCTATATCAGTTCATGCACCTTTTCAATAGTGGGGCCTAGATTTCATAGGCGAGATTAACCCATCATCATCGACTCAACATAAGTGGATATTGACATCTGATGACTATTTTACTAAGTGGATCGAAGTGATTCTAGCCAAACAAGCAATATATTTACTTATCATTAAGTTTTTAGAAACTAATATCTTGTCCCATTTTGGTTGTCCTAATAAGATCATCACAGACAACGCGACAACATTCAAGTCTAAAAATATCACTGCATTTTGTGACAAATATAACATCAAGTTGGGACATTCTACAGTATATTATCTGCAAGGAAATGGTTTGGCGGAGTCCTCCAATAAATCCTTAATCAAAATCATCAAGAAAATGTTGGAGGCCAACAAAAAGAATTGGCACAAAAAGTTGATCAATGCATTGTGGTTAGATAGTGTGAGTAGTAAGAAATCTCTTGGAGTTTCTCCTTTTGAAATAGTGTATGGAGTAGACATTGTTTTTCCTTCATCATTAGCAGTCTTGGTCATGAAATTGTTACAAGAAGAAGGAAGTGAAGAGAATGATATACGACGCTGGATCAATCAAATGATTCACCTACAACAAACACGAGATGAGGTATTTTATACCTCTAAGCTCCATGATAGGATAAAGAAAATCTATGATCAGAAAACAAAGGAGGATGATTTCAAAATTGGAGATGTGGTGCTCCGTTGGGATGCCAGGAATGAGGACAAGGGTAATCATGGTAAATTTGAAAATCTATGGAAAGCCCTTTATCAGATTTCATCTTTTTGAGGGAAAACTACTTTCTTTATGGATGAGATGAATGGAGAACCATGCTTAGGAGGACCAGTCAATGGTAGGCTCCTTAAGCACTATCTTTTTTGAAATATGCTTCTCAAAATTTCTTGGTTTCATTATACATAACAGTTTAATTTTCTGCAAGTGTGAAGTAGAGAATCGCTGTCATTTGGAGCCCAAAGTGAAGGCCATGGAGCTTCCCTGATTTTCTGCCATTTTCAAAGTTCAGTCGTGAGTTAAGTAACTTAGTTTTGAGTCATTTTTCAGTTGATTTCAAGATACTTTCGAGTTAGTTTGTGTTATTTGAGTTGCCAGTATTCATTCATGCATTTCAACTTATGTTTTTGACCGCATTGGCCCCCATGGTTAGGCACTTGGTCTATGGGGTTCTTGACACCTCCAAGGAGCTGCCATCCCCAAATCAGGCTGATGTTAGAGTTAGTATTTGCATACTACCACCAATGATCAAAACTCCTCTTTTTATATCATGTTAGGTTCCCATTCTGAAATTTTTGTCATTCCATCTAAGTCCTCATGCAAAAATTTATTCACTGATGGTGGCGCAAGTCAAAAGCCTCACTCTCCCTTAAAAAAATCACTACTTGCTAGCTGACCTTCATGTTATACTAAGCATACATCAATCATAAAATCTCATTTTATCATGTCTTTATGTTAGTCAAGTTAACATGGAGTCTAGTCATTCAAGGTCACATTAAGTCACTAGGTTTCATTTTCCAAGCTTCAATAACACACCATTTCACTGCATAAGGCCAAAAAAAAGGTATGAGAGTAAAGAAAATCATATCCCTTTTTCATTTAAAGAGGATTTGTAAACATGTAACTATGTTTGTCGAAGCTCTAATTTTTATTCCAAGTATGAGTTTTATTTCAGATTGTAATTTTATTCCAAAAACAAAGATGTAATATTATTTTTTAATTTATGTAATTTTATGTTCATTACATGTAATAAGTGTTATTCCTAAGTTGTTAACTCAAAATATATTTGCCAACTTCATCCAAGAAAATTCAAAAGTAAAGAGTGCCAAACTCCAGCATCATCAATCTGCAAAGAAGAAAATCAGAGTGTAAAGGGTAATTAGCAAAGTTTTCAAAAATGTGAATTGAAACATTAGAAAGTGGGTTTTAAAAGTTGAAAATTCAAATTCAGTAAAGTATAAAGGCCTTCTTAGCATCAAAATTAAATTCATTTTCCTCTTACCATCGATTGAGCAAACCCTAAGAGAGTGTTTATCACAATTTTGGGCAAAATTGAAAAAACAAAGCAGGCGTTGCACACTTCCTTCAGGCGCTACGCCCACCCTTTAGGCACTGTGCACTTTTGAGGTGCTTCTCACTTTCCAGGCACTACGCATACCCTTTAGGCACTGCGCACTTTCCAGGCGCTATGCACTTCCTTATGGCATTACGCGTTTGTCTAGGAAAGCTAGAATCGCCTCCTCCACGAAACTTGTATTCAACCTCCAAACAGGTAAGTAACAACTAAAGATAGCATGATTCTTCCTCCTAAAGTCACACTTATGGTGTTTTAAAGTTTATTGAATATTTCGTGTTTTTCTCACATCAAAACCCTAGTATCTCCCTCAAAACCACCCTTGAATTCTGAATTCCCAAATTTCAACTCCTATATACTTTCATACACTCTCCTACACTTTTATTCCCTTTCCCTAAACCCTATGTCCCAATACTCTCTAACCTTTATCCCAAAACCCTAATCCCTAGGTGTTATAACTACCTAGGTTCCCAAACCGCCAACATTGTAAACAATTTCCCCATTCTAAAAGTCCATCATATTAATACTACTTATACCCTCCTCCATTACATAAAATAATTTTACCCATCTCCTTCAATTTCCCTTCCCCATTCTTTACTCCTATAAAACCACATTCCAACAACCTAATACCTCCATAGGGTTTGATATTAAAGCACCATCGTAGAAGAGGAAAATAAACCATACAGTCAAGAAGAAGAAATAGAGGGAGAAGAAACATAGGTGAGGAAACCACACAAAGGGGGTAGAATACTCATATTTGAGCTAACAGATCTTAGGGAACTCTTGGCAGATCCTATGGTTGTGACATCTTTCGAATATCTTGGCTGTTATGATTTATGTGAGAAAATTCAAGTAGTGCAACACCATGCTATGTTGACTAGAGTCTTCATATCCAAACTCTATGACAACCAAGTTACTCTATCTGGTGTCACTTTCACTTTATCTACTACCGTTATATCAGCTTCCACCAGGATCGCAGATGTTGGGGAGAAATGGTTCAAACAAGGTGAGTTGGAGAAACATTACGATCAGCCTTTCATAAAACCAAGGTACCGAAATGAGATAAAGGGCTATTTTCCCTTTCCTCACCTCCTAGACAGATACGCTCCTATGATGAAGATTATCATGAAATATTTTTCATGTGAAGGTAGATTTTCTAGTCTTTATTCCTATCACATCTCGCTCTTAATGCATTTCACTAGGGTAAAACTACTCAACATACCCTACTACCTTTTTCGAAGCATTGATAAGATGGCCTACATTGTCTAGAAAAGGGAATATGAACATCAAATGAAGAGTCTTTTTCATCATTACCTCATCAAAATCATAGTCCTCTATCATCTCAAAGAGATAAACATTGTATGGAGTACCTTCATAGCCAATCCCATATTCACTGATCCATCTATTCAGAATGTTCAAAATGTCCCTTCATCATCTCATTCTTCCACCTCCATTCATCTATCTCAGTCTATGTATATTTCATCATCATCAGATCAGTCACATCCACCATCACCATTTCATGAGCATATTGAGTCACCTAGTAGAGAAGAGATCAATGTGCCAGAGCAGATTGAGCAGGTTGAGGTCATCAAGCTTAAAGGGGAAGATTTGGGCACTTTGGCACACACTTATTGGAGAGGCCATAGGTAGGTGTTTTCCCCACAGATTATGGGAGGGACCTTTCCTTCTTCATCAGCAAAGTAGGTACAGAAGGGCAAAGAAAAGATGGCAGAGACAAAATTTCAGCATGAGGAGGAAGATCTCCATGAGATAGAGCAAGATTTTGACTTGGTTGACCTAGGTGATCATGATTAAAATAAGGACACCAACATTGTCATCAAGGAAAAATATGCACTCGTGAGATTGCTGTAGATCAACCTAGAGAGGTCAAAATACATCATTTCATATTATGAGCAAGAGAATGAATAGTTTCAAGCCAAACATCATGTCATGGAGATTCAGCGTATCAAAGGAAAAAAGGGAAGCAATGAAAGCCAAGGCATTTCTTGATGAGGCATATGATAGGTATGGTGAACCTGAAGAAGATCAAGAACTAAGAATTAGACCTAGGACTACAGGGCTGAAAAGAGCTCTAGAACTAGAGAAACAAAAGGAGGTTGATCTTGCAAATGAACTCACATGGAGTGAGAAGTTTTCCATCTTAATCAATGAGAACTAGGAGAATTTACTTGGTAAGGTAAATAAAAATTTAGAGAAGCTCCTAGACAAGGATAATCAGCAAAATAATATTTAGAGGAAGATGGAAAAACACTATTCCAAGAAAAAAAAAATGCAAGGGGAAAGCTCAAGGTTGCAAAGGCAAAAATTGAAGCCCTAACTCACCAAGAGGAGAAGAAGAAGCTTGATATACTTGAATAGGCTTCACTATAGGTCTAGTCACACCACACATCATCTCCTTGACCAATTTTGAAACCTCTTTGCTCATTTTCATAAATATTGTCTTTTCTGTGTTTTTCTAAGCAATTTTATATCAGGAGCATGGTCAAACGCGCAATTCCCTAAGCGCTTCTCACTTTTTTGGGACAATTTTTGAAGAAATGAGACCACCAATAGATGTAGAATGGTAAATACGTCTAATAAAACCATGTTTCCCCCCTTAGTTTGCAAAATTGGCAAGTGAAAAGGGAAAAAAACTAGAAAAAAAAATTATATTTCTGCCTCATTTTTGGCCCTAGTGTTGTGCATAGACTAGTGAAGGAAGATTTGGAAACTAGACAAGACGAGATTTCCAATGATCTATCTTGGGGTCACTTTGGACACTAGGAAGGCAGTCAACCACAACATGAAAGATGGAGGATGCACTTGGCACTCTGAGGGTGTACTTGACCATTTGCCTGATTTTTCACAGTTCTTCTCTAGATTTCATTTTCATCTATGGAAATCATCTTTCTACTGATGTAATTGATATTTAAAATGTAATTTTGATATTTTACTATTACCTAGGGGTAAATACATTAGGTAAATAGACTTCATCAATTCAAATGAATCAGTTTCAATGTAATTAGGGATGAGTCACTTTGACCACCCTACATTATAGCTATCAGTTCAGATTTTGGTGGAATTGCTCCTCCTCTCATGGATTCGACCCCTGATGTTGGGAGGATTTTGTTTTGATGTCTATATCTTTCCTTTTTTCACTCTTTTTAGAGGTTGGAGTTATTGGGATGTTGTACTAGTGATTAGAGACACTATTATATCAGATTTTGGCTAGTATTAATAGATGAGTTGCAACTATTCCTTTGGGATACATGTGGTATGTATGTGTACCATTTTTTCTTCTTTTTTATCATTTGTATGAATGTTTTTTATGTTCATAAACCATTTCATGTCTGTTATATGCTAATTTTCAAGTTAAGAGGTAGAATACATGTTTTCTCATGCTCATTTCGGGAAAGTTATCATTATTTATCCATTTTTATTCAGTTTAGGAAAATTACATCTCATATTCTCTTCCTGACTCCTCAGTAGTCTAAACCATTCCATCAAGATACTACAAAGTGTTAAATTACTTGCCTACCTTGCTCCATCAAATCAAATCTAGAAAAACCTTTGCACTTTATACCTAGCCTAAAACCCTAATCCATCCAGCTCTCTTGGTTGTGATTCTTTGGAGAGATCCCTCTCCATCTTGGTAGGGCTATCTACCAAGTCAAAATATTGGTCTGTGGTTACCTCAGCTGGACTCTTCCTCAGCCTTGGAGATTCAGAGGAGTGATAACATACTGGTGCCGTTGCAAAGGAACGAAAGATTCATTTTCCCTGGGTGTCTGACAAGTTTTCATTGGAATTTGGTCCTCTAGATGATAGGATTGAGTTTCAAAAATGAAAATTCCGTAATTGCAGTGTCAAGATTGTAGAGATAGATTTGAGGAGACAAACAAAATCAAAATCTAGATCCTGATCCAGGTGATTGAGTCAAATATTTTCAGAGCTTGTTAGAAAAGTGAAGAAGTTTACAAATCATAAGTTCAATGAAACCTTATTCCTTTGGTAATATCTTGATCGTTACCTGTTTAAAATTTTCTCTTGAAGACATTCCTTTGTTGTGAAGTTTGAAGCTCTCTTTATTCCACTCAAGTCTGAAGTCTTTTACCTCACATAGTATTTTAACATGTTAATATTCTGGCTCCGAAAATATATACCAGGTCAAACCATAACCTAAACCATCCTTCTCCTATTGATGATCCTGAAAAATTGTTAAGAAAACCTAAAATCCATATCCCCGAGACTGGAAGAAAAAAAATGGAAAGGACCACTTCCCTACCAGATCAGATACTGAGTGTTGAGGATATTCCTTTTGATATTAAATTCGAGTTATCCCTATTTTGTTCGAAGTGCGAGTCTTGTCTTATAGAGATAGTGTTTGATCCCATAAATTTTGATTCGTACTTACCCGCCTCAAAATCCATGTTTAATCAACCTTCTGCAACATCTCAGTTTTCAAAACTTGAGCACGAGCTTTGGTCTAATTTTGATAAACTTCAAAGCCTAGCTAATCAATTACATCTTACTGTAGAAAAAACCTATATCCATTATTAGCTTGAAATCTTATCTTCTGCCATACCCTCTACTACACCTCAGAAAACATCTGTATTCATACCTCCATCTTCTTCCTAGCCAACAAAACCCATTGTAGTTCTCGTACATCCTCCCCCAATAGTCATGGCGAGATTTTCTCCCTTACAATTACCTAGTTAGTTGGCAGCTTTACCTCAGACCTAAGGCCAGAGACTTCCTATTTTGGATAGCAGCCCAGGAATCACATCACATCAACATATTGACAAAATGGTTGATTTCATTGATTTATAGGAGGTTGATGAATATGATTCCAAAATGAGACTAATGGTTCATAGTTTTTCTGGAGATGTGAAAAAATGGTTATGTGGTTTGGCAGCTCACTCCATTGATACTCCTCATAGGCTAAATGACTTATTCTTATCCAGGTGGCGGGAAAAGAAAAATCCATTACAGATTTTGGCAAAATACAATACATTGAAAAGGAATCCTAATGAGATGGTTCAGGAGTTCACTATAAGGTTCAATCAGATCTACAATTCCATTCCAGATAACATGAAACCTCTACCTGATTTGGAACTTCAACATTATTTGGATGCCTTTGATCCTGAGATGGCTTATCAACTAAGGGAAAGAGATTATACAACTCTATAAGAAATGCAGAATAATGTAGTGAGCATGGAATCAAATTTGATGATTAAAATGTCTCAATTAAAACATGAGAAAGCAAAGAAGAAAGTAACAATTAAAGAAGAACCCTCTTCTTCCACAAACTTAAACTAGACATACTACTCAGAACCATGGAGAGGATGAACGACCGAATAATAAATTCAAATAGATAGCAGGAGCCACAAGTCAGAAATTTGAATTTTAGAAACCAACAGCAACCTCAGTACAAGATAAAACAAAGAGAGCAGAAAGCTCCTGAGGCATCAACATCTCAGTAGAAAATTCAGACTCCCTTGTAGTAGAATTATGCTCAAGGAGAACCAGAGGATGAAACATACCCGATTGTCAAGGAAAACCACTTCTTCAGGGAAGATTACCATCTCATTTTCTTGACTGAAAATGAGAAGTATGTCGAGAAGACGGAAGAACCCAAAGATGAAGACTACATATTGGCGAATGACTATGCATTAGAAACTCAATCAGATGATTATCAAAGAGGATACTTGAATTCACTCAACTCTTAGGACAAGAAATATTCCTTGAGAAATAGGGATTTCTTGATCACTCCTATTCAGAAAAGGACATCGCAGCAGAAGGATACCCAACAAAAGACAAATCCTCAAGGTAATATAAGTAAAGATAAAGATCTAGCAGCAGCTAACCAAAACAAAGTAAATCATCCATATACAAGAAATCCAAACAAGGACCATGACAGTCAGAAGAAGGATCAGACATCAAAAGATATTCCCTAGAAGAGAGACATCATCCAAAGAGCGGTGGATAAATCTAGCTCGTTCAATGTAGAAATTGAAATTTCAAATATCAAAGTCTTAATCCCTCTTACTAAACTAGTCAAAAATAGCCATTACAAGTCTGATATAGTTAAAATGTTGAAAGTTAATCCCTTTTCTGACATGGTTAATGTTGAAGATGACCAGCCTGAATTAATTTTTGGTCTAGCCATAGATGGTCAGTCAGAAGATAGTGAGGTTCCTCCATTTTACCTGAGTTTAACAATCAACCAACACATTCTTCATAACTCCATGCTTGACTCCAGAGCCTCCCATAACTTAATGCCCAAGGACATCATGGAAAATTTGGGTTTAGATATAACTCATGAATACCATGACTTGTACTCTTTTGATTTGTAGGAGGGCTAAAAAAAGTGTTGCTTTTTGTATCCTCATAATGTGTTGTCAATTCCTCCATAAAAATTTCCCAAGTGATAATTTGTTTACGAGAGCAAATCCATTGATACCATACAAACTGATTTGGTTCCAAATATAACGTTGCAATACGTACCTTTTGTGTGTTTTGCACATTATTGAGATCAAAAAATTGCTCCATCTGTAATATCCATGTTGCGGGATCCTTGCCATCAAACTTCCTCATATCCATTTTTGGAATATGGTGGGTCTTCGATCCCACATTAGAGTCTATGAAATCATGATTAACATTTCTTTTGTTCACATCATGAGTTTCCTTTACTACCTTTTCACCATTGGTAAGTATTTCTTGTAGAAAATTTGTCAGATCTGTCTTCAAATATGTCATGTCTCTCTTCAAGTCTGTCTTCAAATCTATCTTCAAATCATCCATCTTAGCTTCCACGCCCTTTATCTTAGCTTCTATTAGCTTTTGTGAGAGTGACATTTGTTGCACTCGGTCTTGTAATTTTGATATATCATGTAGCATTTCTTTCTCTTCTTCATGAGTCATGCTAGAGCTTTTAGGTTTCTTACTAGGCGTTTGCATTTTCTTTCCTTGGGGCATCAGTTACTGATAATAATTCTCTACTATGCCCTTTGAATTCCTTCAAAATAAATTTTCAAACCAATCTTAAGCAAAAATTTAAAAAAATCTACACACCTTTTTTCACTTTGTAGGAGCTTGATATTTCCTCTGTACTTTCGAATCATCCAATTCTAAAATTGTGACCTATAGTAGCCCTCTGTGTCCTCTTTCCAATGCCACCAGTGTTATCCAAATTGGATTGTCCAAGGAAGAGTTATGTGAAATCTCCCACAGTGACCTGATTATAGACTAGTTCAGTAGAGTGAACTTGTACAACGTGCCACGAGTCACTGTTTTGACCTTTGGCTCTGAGAAATATATACAAGAAACTAGAGTTTGTCCTCTATCTATAGCTTCTTATGAAATTTCAATCTGATGCTTAGAGAGAAAGTTATGACGATTTTCCCCATGTCACATGTTTGGACTGTAATTCAAGAGTCTGCAAAAAGACCAACTTCCTCAAATCATATCTCCGCAAATATAGTGCAAAAATATTTGAAATTTAGATCCGAGATTCAGCGTGATTTCTTCTCAAATGGGTTTTTTTTTAACTTCTGAAACGTTGAAGAAAAAAAGTTATAGCGAAAATGCCATGATGACCTATTTGGAGCAGCAAAACCCTAGAATCCAAAGCTCCGATACCAAATGTTATGAAACCAGCTCAAGAAAAAGATAGAAAAGATAGATCAGCGCCTTAGAATTCAGCCTCTTCGAGGGGGCAACCTCCTTTAAATTACATAAATGAACAATTCTTGGATGATTCAAATGACAAAACCTCCTTTCTATATATAGGAGTCTAAGGAGTCACAATATAACCCAGCCAACCTAACAATAATAATATAAAGCCACAAAAATAACAATAGAGGGATTCTATGGGGCACAGTAATAACAATATGGGGACAATAGGGGCACAAATATTTTAATAAGGGATACCACTACAATAGTAATGGGGTAATCCCTAGTATTATAGGGACCCAACATCTGTTGTCTTGGTCTAATCAAGGATTTGGTAGTATCCCTGGACCAAATCCCAACAAATAATGTCTTAATGGCTGTGGTGGTAGCTGATATACCACCATGGCTTGGTATGTTATTGTCAAGATCCTGGGGAGTGAAACTAAGAGGCACACTGCAGTAAGACTTCTCCTATGCCACCATCTCGGTTTTTGGGAAATTGAGGAAATTGTACCGAGAAACCAAAATGAAATTCATGATAACTAGCAAGGAGAGGCCAAATAATCATCCTATAAATGTTGTACATACAGATTTAGATTTATTTATTTTCTATAATGATAGTGGATTGAATGATGTAGATAGTCAACTTGTGGAAATAAAATACGTGTCAGAGATTTCCGATTGTATAAGAACATTTTAGATCAGGGAAAAGAAAATCTACCAAGTTCATTAGAACAACCATTACACAAGGCAGAGAAAAACTTAAAACAACCATCAATAAAGGTAATGGAAAATTCAAAATAACATGCAGAGAAAGTTCGGAAAGTTGAGCCAAAACAAAAACCAGATTTACAGCCCTTGGAAGAGGAGCATGGTCTTTGGACCATCGACTTTGATGGTGCTCTTGGAAAAGATGGGGCATGCATTGGCATTTGGATCCGAATTCCACATCATCAGTGAGGTGAGGTCCCTTAGAATGTTAGATTATGCTCATACAAGTTAGCTTTTGATTTCACTAACAATGAGGTGGAGTACGAAGCGTTGATCATGGGTTTAAAGATCTTGAAAAGATTGGGTGCATGAAGAATTTTTGTGTATGGTGATTTAGAACTTGTGATCAAGAAAGTTAAAGGCGAATATCAAGCTCACCATATATGAATGAGACAATATAGAAATGTTGTTTTAGATATTTTGAGAATGTTTTTTAAATATACACTTTCAGTTGTACCAAGGAGTCAAAATCTTATGGCAGATTCATTGGCTACGGCTACAAGCAATTTCAAAATCCCCATATTTTCAAACAGGAAATTTGAGATTCATGTAAAGCATTGGCCCTCTGTTCCTAACAACTTGTGATATTGGCAAGTGTTCTGGTATGACAAGTAGGTAAATAAATTTCTTCAGAGTGAAGGAGAGTTTGAGAACTTTTCCATGGATGAAGTTTACGACAAGGATGATGAAGTCATTGAGGCAACCCAAGTTGATATACTACAACTGAAGGACAACAATATTCCGAAAGGTCTTGTACCTTTCGAAGACTTGTTTGATCAAGGTGATGTAGCGAGGAATCCCACATTGGCTCCTACGGAGAAACGTGTCAAAGACGTGAACAGCGGAACAACAGAGAAACCAAAAATGATCAAGTTGTCCAAATCATTATCTCCAGAGGTAAAAGAGAAATATATTCATTTATTGTCTGAATTTTTTGATGTTTTCACGTGGGATTATGCAGACTTAAGCCTAATCAAAATCCCTTTAGACAAAATCTAATAAGGATTAACCCAAGGTTACTACCATCCATAGAGAAAGAAATTAACAGAATTTTCAAGGCACGCATCATTGTTCCTATCAGATTTTCCGATTGGATATCAAATCTAGTTCTGAAGAGAAGGAAGACCGGGGAAATAAGGCTCTGCATATAGTTCAGAAACTTAAACAAAGTATCTCTAAAAGATAATTATCCACTTCCTAAAATGGACCATATCGTTCAGAGAGTTGTTGGCACTTCTGAGATGTCACTATTGGATGGCTATTCCAGTTACAATTAGATTTTAGTGCACGAAGATGATCAGCACAAGACAACATTTACCACACCTTGGGGCAAGTTCAAATATGCAAAAATGCCATTCAATCTCAAAAATGGAGGGATTGATTTTTAACGAGCCATGGACATAGCCTTTGTCAATGAAAATGATGTTTTCTTGGTTGTATATTTACATGATGTGACAGTATTTTTGCATTCAGATGATGAGAATTTGCATCATTTAAGAGTTATTTTCCAAAGATGTAGAAAGTTCGGCATCTCTCTAAACCTGAAGAAAAGTTTACTTTCTATGGAGGAAAGAAAACTTCTTGACCACATCATCTCAAAGGATGACATCTGATTTGACCCTTCATGGGTGTAAGCCATTCAACAAATTGATTTCCCTCGCAGGAAGAAAGAAATCCAGGCATTCAATGGTAAGATGAATTTCTTACACAGACTTATTCCTAATTTGGATGATCATCTTAGAGAGATGACAAATATGTTGAAAAAAGAGAATGATGTAAAGAGGTCTGAAGAAGCCTGCAAGTGCTTTCATGCGGTAAAAATTGCATTGACCACTGCCCCTATTTTAATCAGTCCCGATTACTCCATTGATTTCATAATATTTTCTTTTGCTTCTGAGCATACCGTGGCAGTAATATTTATGCAGAGAAGGGATAAAACCAAGTTGCCAATAGCATTTTTCATTCGCAATATCAGGGATGCAGCCCTCAAGTACAACCTCATAGAGAAACAGGCTTTGGCTTTGGTAAAGGTGGTGAAAGATTTTAGAGTTTACATTTTACATTCACATACTCTTGCTTATGTGCCTAATGCAGTGGTAAAATAAGCTCTTGTGCAGAATGACCTAGAAGGTAGGAGAGGTAGATGGATAGCAACATTATTAGAATATGATCTTGAGATCAAGCCTACCAAGGTGATCAAGGGTTAAGGCTTAGCCAAACTCATGGTTGAGTCAAATCTACATGCTCTAGATATCAACCCTGTAGTAGCATTGTCCGACAATCAAGAAGAAGTGGATCTCATTCAAGTATCTGATATATTTGTATCATCTCCACGATATTATGATATTATTTATGTTTTGCAATATCTAAATCCCCCTCCAGGCATGTCTAAGGCTAAGAGCAGGTCATTGAAGTTGAAGGCTTCTAAATATTGCATTATGGGCACTTTACTAGAAGGATCCTGGAGGTGTGTTGCTCAAATGTTTGACCAAAGATGAGTCTAAAGAGGTGAAAGATGTGATAAATGACTTCCACAAAGGAGATTGTGCTGGCCACTTGTACTGGAAGACCACGGCGAACAAAGTACTGAGAGTAGGTTACTATTGGCCTACACTTTTTTCATATATGTACAAGGTAGTGATGAGTTGTCATGAGTGCTAAGTTTTCCAAGGAAAAAGAAAACTTCTTCCTTTGCCTCTACAACCTATATCAGTTCATGCACCTTCTCAACAGTGGGGCCCAGATTTCATAGGTGAGATTAACCCATCATCATCCGCTCAACACAAGTGGATATCGACATCTACAGACTATTTTACTAAGTGGATTGAAGTGATTCCAACCAGACAAGCAACATATTCATTTATCATTCATTTTTTAGAAACTGATATCTTGTCCTGTTTTAGTTGTCCTAATAAGATCATCACAGAAAACACGACAACATTCAAGTCTAAAAATATCACTGAGTTTCGTGACAAATATAACATCAAGTTGGGACATTATACAACATATTATCCACAAGGAAATGGTTTGGTGGAGTCCTCCAATAAATCCTTAATTGACATCATCAAGGAAACGTTGGAGGCCAACAAAAAGAATTGGGACAAAAGGTTGATCAACGCATTGTGGGAAGATTGGGTGAGTAGTAATAGATATCTTGGACTTTCTCCTTTTCAAATAGTGTATGGAGTAGATATTATTTTTCCTTCATCATTAGTAGTTCAGGTCATGAAATTGTTACAAGAAGCATGAAGTGAAGAGAATGATATATAGTGTCAGATCAATCAAATGATTCACCTACAGCGGACATGAGATGAGGTATTTCAGAACACCTCTAAGCTCCATGTGTTATCGGGAAAACTAGTGTCCATTTAGAGCTGCTAGTCCCACTAAGATGGGTAGCTATCTTAGAAATAAACAAACTAAAGTCACTCATGTTTTCCTTTATGAGAGATAGATGAGAAAGAAGCAGAGAGTACCAACCTCAGTCTTTCGCTTGGCTCCTTGCTTGTTTCATTTTCCCTTTGATAGAACTTCACCACTCTTTCCTTACTTGTCCCGATTCAAAGAGCACCTGTAGAGTCAAAGCAGCATAATACCATCAAAGAATAGAGATCTATAACCATAAACAATATAGGATCAAATGTATATTAACCATACAAATGCATATATCAATACAAGATTCAGAGATACACAAGAATATGGAGGAAAACTCAAATAGATTTATTGATAGAAGTAGTAGAAGAGAGGATTACAACCCATTGATCTGACACAGCACCATCCTCCCAGCATGAAATCCCTCTTCAACTCATGAAAACCTTAGATCACCCAACAATACAATGTTGTACAGAGAAACCAACAGCACTTCCTTACAAAATACAAAATTCTAGCCTTTGGATCTCTAGGGTTAGGGATCCATATATAGATGTTTGCAGGTGGGTGAGTCAGCTTCTGGGATTTTGATTAGTGTCATCTCTCTGATAGTTCTTGGTTCCACTTGGAGATTTCATGATCTCTTACTCATCCCTGGGTGAATTCAGAGAGGCAAGTATCGAATGAGCAGCTTATAGAAGATTCTCTTGGTTTCCACCTAGCAAACTGCTTCTGCCATTTGTCTGCTCTCGCTCATCGCACCCTACAGAAGGGCTTTCTAGTATGCATCGCAATTTCTTCATGTGGCAGGTGAGATGCATCGCACCCTTAGCACTGAGCAGTCTATATGGTCCAATTTTGACCAGTTCTGAGTAGTTTTTCAGGGAAAACTTTAGGGAGATGATGTAATTAGCTGACCTTGCCCCTTTAGAGTATGAAACAACACTTTTAGGGACTTAGAAGCCCTTGGTTTATGGACATATGTGATTGGGGTTGTAGTGCCCAAATATGTCTATAATAGTTTCCCCCTAAAGTATGAGGCCGTAAATCTTTTTGATGTTGGGTGAAATACTTTACCATGAGGATCTGAGGTTTTTCGAACCAGAAGGTGACCTGTAATAAGATACAATACAATAAATTATCTTCATAATATTTTCATGATCTTGCTGAGGCGGGCATTCCCATGCTTAGCTTTATAAATTCATTTTCATGTTCATAGGATAGACATTGTCTGTGTGGCAGACTGATGACTCTAGTAGAGCCATCATCCTTTGGCTTGGATGATTATCTGTGCAGCAATGATGAACATTTGATGTTTTTATTTTCTTGAATATATCACGGCCCGGATGGATGAAACTAGATCCTGGGTCTTCAAAACTCGTTCAATCTTCACCCGAAGTACAAGCTGATCCATTTGAAAAGATGTTCTGGCATCGAACATGGAATGACATCGCCTGATTACCAGCCAATGATGTAAGTTGTTAACAAGTGCAAGAGGAATCACCGATAATGATAATGACCCTCAAGGTACTGTAGTACAATTCATATGGTGTGAATACATGAGTTGATGTCGAACACCACGCAAAATTTTTTGGTCGAAGGCCATTAATGTAAAACTATCGCTGGAAGTGAGAAACTTGCCATTGAGGCATGCAAGCTTCAAAGTACTGAAAGGGTTGTTCCTAGGTCAAATTCTTGGATAATGAGCTGATGTCGACAAGAAGTGACCCATTGTAGGAGGGCATTCATGAATCCCACATCTACGACACGGAACGGAGAAAATGATTTTGTGGAGGTGAAGATGATCTGATGATACAAGGTTTAGGGTGGTGGCCATGAAAGAATGAAGCGTGAAGGTATTGCAGCGGATGAGACACAAGCTGGGTTGGTGAATTCTCTGAGTGACTTCTCTTGAATATATCGGTGACACTGAAATGGATTGGTAGCATTAACCCTAAAAAATGGATGGTACGGTGGACCAAAGGTAATATGACCGGTGAACGGAATAACCCAACCCGACTTAATCATATGGTGATGGAATGAAAGTGTCATGTTCAAGAGTGACCTACTACCAATAAAGTTTCTTTAGGTTTTCTTCCCAAATTTTCCCCAGTCATTTCTGACCAGTACCTCTTTATTTTTGTCAAGCTTGAGGAGGATAACATATGCTTGTTCTATAATTTTCCCTTCGGGCAAACCTGTCGCTATGTTTTAACGAGCCTAGCGACAGTGAAACTCGCCCTTGCCTGCATGGACAAGTTTGTCGCTATTGTTTAATGAGTTTAATGACAAATATAACTCGGTCCTTTTGATTTTTAGAGAGTCTGAAAAAGGACGGAAAGGAAACTCCAATATTCCTTTTTCATAATGTAATCCCTTAAGTCTGAAAAAGTGTAAAATAACACAAAAGGGATGAATTTTCGATAGTTTTGACGAGCTGAACAAGACAAGCGCTTGATCTTTTTGTGTAATGATCCCTCAGGTCTAGAAAGATTAAAATTTAGAGGATGGATAGCACTTCTGATTGCTTTAACGAGCTGGAGAGGCTAATTGCTCAGCAATGTTTTCATATTTTACGAGTCAGATGAAAAGAGCTTAAAGGAGACTTGTTTTTTGAGGAACGAGTGATATTTTCGGACAGCAGCTGGTTCCAAGTAAGGTTTGGAACTTTTTCAATCACAACAGTGTAAAGAAGGTGGCTAATAGGATCACTCGTCGCAGCTGTTCCTCAAAAGGGGTAAACAATCAAATGGAGGTGTATGATCAGCTAAAAAAGAGTGGAGGTGTATGATTAGCTAAAAAAGAGTGGAGGTGATGGTAAGAACACGACCGAGGCTCAAAAGCTGATAATAATGTGATCGAAATGGTTATTTACTGGAGGTGGGTTCTTTTTTTAATGAGCTTAAACTCTGGTGGAACATATGCTCATTGCTAGGTTTATTTTTTAACGAGCTTGAACTTCACGTAAAACTGCTCGTGCCAGTCGTATAATAAGGATGTCTCATCGATAGGTTCATTTTTTAGGGAGCTTGCCCCATTCAAAACTTTGCTCTAGAGCCTTTTGTTATGCAAGCTAGGAATGACCAATCCTACGAGTTTAATGGGTTAAGAACCTACAAACTAAGAAAATAAATGGTCACTTTTCACTTGCATGCAAAAAGGTTTGCATGCCCCCAGGTATAACGAAGTAGAGTTTCCAGGTTACCATTCAATTTGTAGACAAAACACTTCCATGGCTCTATCAAGAAAGGCATACCTTCTCACGGAGGAATCTTATTCCAGTCTAATCCCATTTTCCTAAACGGACGGGTGTGTCAAACTAGTCATATTCTTACACAAAAACCTACCTTATAACTGGGGTTTTCCTGCTGAAGCAGACCAGGGCGCATGCCTCCTGGGTTTCAATCACAATCACCGAATCACTCGTGCTCATTAGGTGGACGGATTGGAGATTGATGAGACATTCCTTGCACAAAAAGACCAGTTAGGGATGGCATTTGACTATTAGCTATGTGTGAGCCGGGGAATGAAAGCTGGTCTACGAGCTGGACCACTCTACCTTCATGCGGAAAACACATCACTCGAAAGAGTGAGGAAAAAATAGCTCCCATGCTATAAATGTAGTCATGCCCTAGGAGTAGATTATAATCTAAAGGTCCTTGGAATACCATTACATTCAGGTAGACAGTTTTCCTTCTCAAAGTTATAGGCAAACTTGGAAGGATCCCTAACGGTCGACTGGTTCCTTTGTCGAAGCCTATCAGATTTTGCATCTCAAGCAGAAGCGATGGTGAACCAAGCGCTTTCCAAGTAGTTGAGGAAAGGATACTCACAGAAGGCCCTTCATTTATGATAGTACCAACCATGATCATTCTATAAGCTTGTACTATGATTCAGAATGGTACATTAGATGGTAGACGGGGTCTGCCTAGTAGATTCCAATCGAAGGAAATGACTAGATTGCTTGGAGGTGGGACCGAATGAATGGCCAGATAAATCTCCGACGAACTTCCTTCCTGTGGTAAAGGAATGGGTAGATTACCCCCATGTTCATCATAGTCTGTGTTTACGAAAAGAATTTGAACGGTTTTGTTCTCATTCTCTTGGGTGACGGTATCATCTGACGGTGGATCCTCTGAAGACAAGATTAGGTCAACAACCGTCTCGACCTATTGACTTTGGCCCAGGGTGGACTCAGAGGGTTAACCTTCAATGATAGGCGCTTCGACCGACAACAAAGGTGTGTCAGTCAGATTTTCAACTAGTGATGGACTTGGCAAGAGTTTCTTGTATCTAGGAGGAAGCTTGAGCAGTGAAGTAGGACAGTTATCCAAGACTCTTTTAGCTTCATCTAGGAAGGGACAACAGAGGATGGCATGATCACCTTTGCACAGTCTACAAGGAATTTTAGATCTTCCTTTTTCTCTAGTGACTTCATTTTCACTAGTTGACGATGTACTTTCAACATGATCGTCAGAGGTCGAGGAAATTGGATTGTGCAAGTAGGGAGACCAATCCCTTAAGATTCGTGGGATGCAAGGATAATCTCGATGATAGTGATCCCCTTTACAAATGACACATGGAGATTTATGTTTGATGGTGCAGTGTGTGGATTTTCGCTAGACGATGCTTGGTTGCCCCCTTTCGCCGTTGGCTTCTTCTTCTTCTTCTCCTTCTCTTTCTTCTTCTTCTTAGTTACTTGGTTTTTAGTTTACCCAGCTTCACCAAGCGAAGGAGAGGGAGAAACAAACGAAGTAGAAGGTTGGGGGGTAACTCTAGTATCATCCAGTTACTGATTTGATTACTTAAGAATCATGGTGCTTTGAATGACAGAGGTCGAGAAGAGCCATACTGGCAAGCCAATTGTTAGTCCTGGAAGGGACAATGTGGCCATATGTGGTGCACCAACATCTCCCCAAGAGGAGAAAGGACTAGGATTTCCCCCAAGGGTAAATCCTTGGTTGGTTTACTCCATTTTCTCAACCTAAGATCAATCAGGGAATAGGGATGTTATTCCAATTAAAATAAATTTTATTACGCTTTGACACAACTTGCTTTTTTAGTTTTTAAGAGTCGAGAAAGAGCTAAAGATGACTCTAGTCGCCTTCGATTTTTAATGAGCCTAAAGTGACAAGTGCTCAGATGGACCTTTTCATTTAAGGAGTCTGAAAAGGAATGAAAGAGACTACTCTGGAAATCTAGACAGAGGGATTACCAAACCAGTCGCAAAATTGCAGAATACATTTTACGGTATGGCAGTCAATCTTCCTTAATGTTGTGTTCAGTGCATTGCGATCGATAGGGTGGCAGACACGGCTTCCTAAGGATAAAGGATATAGCCTATTGTGGTCTCCCAATATATACTCGATGGTACGTGGGAGTACAAGTCTGTACTGGCACTTGTCGTCTCAAAGAGGAGGAATCACCCAACCTACAATGAAAGCGATAGTTACCAGGATTTACGACACTGGAATACGTCTCTAGCCTAGACTTCTAAATGTTGTGCGTGAGGTTCCAAAGCATTTTTTATGTTCATTGAATTTATTTTACAGTTGATCTTTCTTAAGAAGTTTTCCTTTAAGGTTCACCGCTTGATGTAGATATACAATTCCTAAATATGCAATCTAAGATGATAAACAATTGTTTACTCTTCTTTTCACAATGAAAATCCTAGCTACTAAGGAAAGAGAAGCGAAATTCTTTCAACATAGAATAGAGAGCACACACTAGATGCACTGTCCTAAATCAAAATCAACAAGTAGTCTAAATGCAAATGCACATGCATGTATTTGTTTTCTGCTTTCTTAATGTGTGAGTGACAAAAAGAATGCTAAATACAAATCTGAACTATCTTTTCTCTCAAAGCGACAGTACTAACAATTTTCTCTTCAAAAGACGAAAGGAAGACGAAGACAACACTTTGAAATTTCAAATTCAAAAAATGAAAGGAAGACCAAGACGATACTTTGCGATTTCGAATTCAAAAAACAAAAGGAAGACTACTTTGCAATTTCGAATTCAAAAAACGAAAGGAAGGCTAAGATGACACTTTGCGATTTTGAATTTAAAAAATGAAAGGAAGGCTAATACGACACTTTCATCTTCAATTTGAAAATTTCTTTTGACACTTGAAATACTATTAACTCAAATAAAATACAAGAGTAACAATGTAATCGACCATCAAAAAGAGTAGGATTCTTTTCTTTGACTGAAAACGACACTCGCGACACTTCCAAATCAAAAGACGATAATTCGATTAAGCTACTTTTTGTAAAGGAAAATTGTAAATGGCGAAAAATACATAAAAACATTCACAATTATTTGTACAATGGAGGTTGAATAATGCAAAGGAAGGGAGTTTCAATAGTGGTATACTGATCACAGCCAGCAAAACTCCTAAATAACGCTGAAGAGAATGAAGAAAAAAACCAAAATCTGGAGGTAGAAACAATCTTATCTGATCATCGCACCTATAACACAAGGAAACAAAGATGCATCTCACCTACTACACACGGGAGGTGCGATGCATCCAGACTGTCAAAATGAGATAGTGCGATGGTCCAAGGATGAGACTTTAACTTGGTTTTTGGTCACAGTTTGTAGCTTAGTTCAGGGATTTAGGCTGAGCTAATGATAGTCAGTAAACACAAAGTATAGGGGCTGATCTAATGAGGTTACTTGAGCTACCACCAGGGCACTTAGGATGTTTGCAAGTCAGTTGTTCAGTTTATAAACAAAACCTGGAGATAGACTAAAGCAGCGTTGATCTACTTTGCACTTGCATAGAAAATGCAGTTCAAAGGCTAGCTGGCTTAACTTCAGGCTCTGTCTATAGTTTATAAAGTAAACAAATATAAACAATCAAACAAGCTATTCGCTCCCCAGTGGAGTCACCATTTTGTTATTGGGAAAACTAGTGTCCATTCAGAGCTGCTAGTCCCACTAAGACATGTAGCTATCTTAGGAACAAACAAACTAAAGTCACTCATGTTTTCCTGTATGAGAGATAGATGAGAAAGAAGTAGAGAGTACCAACCTCAGTCTTTCACTTGGCTCCTTGCTTTTTTACTTTCCCCTTTGACAGAACTTCACCACTCTTTCCTTACTTGTCTCGCTTCAAAGAGCACCTGTAGTGTCAAAGCAGCATAATACCATCAAAGCATAGAGATCTATAACCATAAACAATATAGGATCAAATGTATATTAACCATACAAATGCATATATCAATACAAGATTCAGAGATACACAAGAATATGGAGGAAAACTCAAATAACTTTATTGATAGAAGTGGTATAAGAGAGGATTACAACCCAATGGTCTGACCTAGTGCCATCCTCCCAGCATGAGAGCCCTCTTCACCTAATGAAAATATTAGATCACCCAACAATACAATGTTGCACAGAGAAACCAATAGCACTTCCTTACAAAATACAAAATTCCAGCATTTGGATCTCTAGGATGAGGGATCCATATATAGATGTTTGCAGGTGGGTGAGTCAGTGTCTGGGATTTTGATTAGTGTCATCTCTCTGATAGTTCTTGGTTCCACTTGGAGATTTCATGATCTCTTACTCATCCCTGGGCGAATTCAGAGAGGCAAGTGTTGAATGAGCAGCTTCTAGAAGAGTCTCTGGGTTTCCACCTAGCAAACTGCTTCTACCATTTGTTTGCTCTTGCTCATCGCACCCTACAAAAGGGCTTTCCAGTATGAATCACACTTTTTGCATGTGGCAGGTGAGATGCATCGTACCCTTAGCATTGAGCAGTCTGTATGGTCCAGTTTTGACCAGTGCTGAGTAGTTTTTCAGGGAGAACTTCTGGGAGATGATGTAATCAACTGACCTTGCTCCTTTAGGGTATGAAACAACACTTTTAGGGACTTAGAAGCCCTTGGTTTATGGACATATTTGATTGGGGTTGCAGTGCCCAAATATGTCTATAACACCATGATAGGACAAAGAAAATCTATGAGCAGAAAACAAAGGAGGATGATTTCAAAATTGGAGATGTGGTGCTCCGTTGGGATGCTAGGAACAAGGACAACGGTAAGCATGGTAAATTTTGAAAATATGTGGAAAGGCCCTTATCAGATTTCAGCGTTCCCAGGGAAAAATTATTTCTTGCTAGATGATATGAAGGGAGAACCATGCTTAGGAGGACCAGTCAATGGTACGCTCCCTAAGAACTATCTTCTCTAAAATATTCTTCTCAGGAATTCTCTGGTTTCATTGTACATAATAGTTTAAATTTCTGCAAGTTTGAAGTAGAGAATCACTGGAGTTAAGAGCAAGAAGTGAAGGCCATGGAGCTTCACTGATTTTCTGTCATTTTAAAAGTTCAGTCATCAGTTAATTAAGTTAGTTTTGAGTCATTTTTTTAGTCGATTTCAATATAGTTTTGAGTCAGTAGGCACTTGGTCTACGGTGTTCTTGACACCTCCAAACCCTAGTATCTCCCTCAAAACCACCCTTAAACTCTCAATTCCAAAATTTCAACTCCCCTACACTTTCATACACTCCCCTACACTTTTATTCCCTCCAATACTCTCTAACCTTTATCGCAAAACCCTAATCCCTAGGTTCTATAACTACCTAGGCTCCCAAACCCCCAACATTGTAAACAATTTCCCCATCCTAAAAGTCCATCATATTAATACTCCTTATCCCCTCCTCCATTAAATAAATCCCTTTACCCATATCCTTCAATTTCCCTTCCCCATTCCTTACTCCTAAAAAACCACATTCCAACAACCTAATACTTCCCTAGGGTTTGATATTAAAACACCATGCCAAAAGAGGAAAATAAACCATACAGTGAGGAAGAAGAAACAGAGGGAGAAGAAACAAAGGTGAAGAAACCACACAAAGGGGGCATAATCCTCAGATTTGAGCCAAAATATCTCAGGGAACCCTTGGCATCTCCTATGGCTGTGACATCATTCAAATATCTTGGCTATTATGATTTCTATGAGAAAATTCAAGCAGTCCAACACCATGCTATGTTGACTAGACTCTTTATATCCAAACTCCATGACAACTAAGTTACTCTAGCTGGTGTAACTTTTACTTTATCTATTGTCATTATATCATCTACCACTAGGATCCCAGATGTTGGGGAGAAATGATTTAAACAAGGTGAGTTGGAGAAACATTACTATGAGCCTTTCATAAAACCAAGGTACTGAAACGAGAGAAAGGGATATTTTCCTTTTTCTCACCTCCTCGGCAGATATGCCCCTATGATGAAGATTATCATGAAATATTTTTCATGTGAAGGTAGATTTTAAAAGCTTTATTCCTATCACATCCGGCTCTTAATGCATTTCACTAGGGTAAAACTGCTCAACGTACCGTACTACCTTTTCTGGAGCATTAATAAGATGGTATATATTGTCCAGAAAAGGGAATATGAACATCAAATAAAGAGTCTTTTTCATCATTACCTCATCAAAGTCATAGTCCTCTATCATCTCAAAGAGCTGAACATTGCACGGAGTACCTTCATAGCCAATCCCATATTCACTGATCCATCTATTCACAATCTTCAAAATGTCCCTTCATCATCTCATCCTTCCACCTCCATTCCTCCATCTCAGCCTATAGATCATTCATCATCATTAGATCATTCACCTCCACCATCACCATTTCATTAGCATATTGAGTCACCTAGCAAAGAAGAGATCAGTGAGCCAGAGCAGATTGAGTAGGTTGAGGTCATCAAGCCTAAAAGGCCATATTTGGGCACTTTGGCACACACTTATCAGAGAGGCCATGGGTATGTGTTTAACCCAAAGATTGTGGGAGGGACCTTGCCTTCTTCATCAGCAAAGTAGGTACAAAAGGGAAAATAAAAGATGACAGAGACACAAATTCAGGATGAGGAGGAAGACCTCCATGAGATAGAGCGGGATTTTGACTTGGTTGACCTAGGTGAGCATGATGAAAATAAGAAAACCAACATTGTCATCAAGGAAAAAGATGCACTCATCAGGGAGCTCCAAATCAACCTAGAAAGGTAAAAATACATCATTTCATAGTATGAGCAAGAGAATGAGTAGCTTCAAGCCAAACATGATGTCATTAGGATTCAACTCATCAAGGAAAAAAGGGAAGCAATGAAAGCAAAGGAATTGCTTGATGAGGCTTATGACAGGTATGGTGAACCTGAAGAAGAGAAAGAAACAAGAAGCAGAGCTAGGACTAGAGGGATGAAAAAAGCTCTATAACTAGAGAAACAAAAGGAGGTTGAGCTTGCAAATGAGCTCACATGGAATGAGTAGTTTCCCATATTGATCAATGAGAACCAGGAGCATTGGCTTGATATGGTCAATCAGAATTTAGAGAAGCTCCTAGACAAGGCTAATCAACAAAATGACATTCAGAGGAAGATGGAGAAACACAATTCCAATAGAGAAATAAATGCAAGGGCAAAGCTCAAGGCTGCAAAGGCAAAAATTGAAGCAGTTGCTCACCAAGAAGAGAAGAATAAGCTTGATATACTTGCAGACACTTCACTCCAAGCCTATCCACACGAAGCATCATCTCCTTGACCAATTTTGAAACTTGTTGGATCATTTTTGTAAAGATTCTCTTTTCTCTGTTTTCTAAGCAATTTTATATGAGGAACACGTCAAACATACAGTGTTCTAGGCACTGTACACTTTTTTGGGACACTTTTTGAAGAAATCGAGACCACAACTAGATGCATAATGATCAATACATCTAAGAAAACCATATTTCCAGCCTTAGTTTTCAAAAATGGCAACTCAAAAGGGTAAAAAACTAGAAAAAAATCATATTTCTGCCTCATTTTTCGCCTAGGCGCTGCGCACAAATCAGTCTTGGGAGAATGAAGTTTGGAGGGTCAAGTTAAGTCTATTTTAGAAAATGAAGGCTGATTTGGAAACTAGATAGGAAGATCTTTCCAATGAGATATCATGGGCTCAATTTGGAAACTGGGAAGGCAGTCAAAAGCAGCCTGCAAGATGGAGGATTCACTTGACACTCTGAGGGTGCACTTGACAGAAAGATGGCACACTTAACCATTTGCATGATTTTCACTATTTTTCTCCAGATTTGATTTTCATCTATGGAATTCATCTTTTTACTAATGTAATTGATATTGCAAAATTAATTTTGGTCTTTTACTATTACCTAGGGGTAAATACATTAGGGCTATAGACTTCATCGAGTAAAATGAATCAATTTTAGTGTAATTATGGATGAGTCACTTTGACCACCCTACACTCTAGCTATCACTTTAGATTTTGGTAGAACTGCTCCTCCTCTAATGGATTTGACCCCTGAGATTGGGAGGAGTTTGTTTTGATGTCTATATCTTCCCCTTCTTCGCTCTTTTTAGAGGTTGGACTTAGTTGGATGTTGTACTAGTGATCAGAGACACTATTGTATCAGATTTTGGCCAGTAGTACTACATGAGTTGCAACTATTTCTTTGGGATACATGTGGTATGGATATTTAGTATTGTTTCTTGTTTTCTATCTCTTGTATGAATTTTTTGTATGTTCATAAACCATTTCATGTCTGTTATATGGTAATTTTCAAGTTTATAGGCAGAATACATGTTTTCTCATGCTCTATTTTGGGAAAGTTATCATAATTTGTCCATTTTTCTTTAGTTTAGGAAGAATACATTTCATATGATCTTCCTAACTCCTCATCAGTCTTAAACCATCTCACCAAATCATCTTTTAAGTGCTAAGCCTTCTGCCTACCTTTCCCCACTAGATGTTTGCAATCATATCTCATTTGCCTTGACCTAGCCTCTTTGACCTAATACCCTAATCAAGCAATAACCCAATCAAATCAAATAAAAAAAAGCCTCTGCACTTTATACCTAGCCTAAGACCCTAATCCATCCAACCCTCTTGGATGTGATTCTTTAGAGAGAGCCCTCTCCATCTTGGTAGGGCTAGTCGAAAGATTGGTCTGTGGTTACCTCTGCTAGACTCTTCCTCGGCCTTGAAGATCTGGAGGAGTGATAACATATACTAAAGATAATTATCATTTCCATCCATTATCAATAAGTATTGCTTCTAATAGAATTTCATTACACAATTAAATTCTACCAAAAGGACCCACCAAGGACATTTGTCATGGAATCTACCAACATTGTACCTCCTGCCAAGTGAGCATCATTGTGAACAAACTTATAGTTCCTAAAATATGGTAAGAGTGTTGGCATTATGGATAATATGTTTTCCTTGATGTCAACATGGATGTCAAATGTGTTGTGCTTGATGTCCACTTGTCATATTATGTCATACTCTTGTTATGATTGAATAAGCCCATGTAGTTTATGGATGGATGATGACTATAGAGATTGGTTGAAATATTATAGATGATATGAATGCTTGTATAGGTGTTGCATAGGATGAGGAAAAGTATTGGAAACTTAGTCACAAGTTTAGTTTGAAGAAGATTGAAGAGGGTGAAGTTTACAAAACCATACATGACTCCTGTGAAGCAAAGTCATGTACATACACAAACTTTATGAAGAAGAGTCGTGTACATGAACCTGTGCATGGAAAATTAAAAACCATGAGAATTTAGAATGGTAATCTCCCATGGTTTTTTGTCGCCAACATCTATTTGATCCCACCAATAATTATCAAAAAAAAAATCCAAAGGATTTTCCTATGGTATTGGGAAGGAAAAAGTCTATAAGAGGAGAAGGATATTGAGTAGTAGAGAGTGTGCATTGTTTTTTATTAGCTATTTAGTGTGATTCAGTTTGTAACAAGTGTGTAACAAGGCATGAGGAGGCTCATATCTAAGAGATATGAATATGTATTGGAAATATATGCTTATTTTATTTTCTTATTTTAGGCGTAATTGTTGGAAAATCAATCTACTATTCAATATTTTAAGTTGCCAACACATGAAAGGACAAATGTACAGAGTTTAGCATATTCTGAGTTGACTAAATATTATATGTAGAGATATGATTTGGGTGTGAATGCAGATATAGATTTCAAAGATAGTGTTTGTAGGTTAATGTTCTGATATATGTATGTTCATTGTATTCTTGATTATCACATACATACATGGATCTTCCCTATAACAGTCATGTATACATTCTGAGTTAACAATATTTTAGTATTGTTAATTGATTGGGGTTTTTGGATGTTGTCTTACTATTGATTGATGTATATCATGATGATAAATTAAGTTTTTCTATACCAACAAAATTTCTTGGCTCTGGTATTTAGTGATTTGAGATTTGTACATGGTTATTATGTATAAAAGGCTAGTATATACAAAAATATTTATAATCATAGTCACGTAGATAACCTAATTTAATCAAGGTTTGTAGTGTTGGTTGGTTATGATAGTAGAATAGTTCTGTATTTTTTTTTTATTATCATTGATGTATTAGTCAAGATATTTGGTATATGATAGTATTGGTTGATGACCTAAGATTTCTTATTTCTTTTGAGTTTGATTACTGATATGGTTGCAAAGGAGTGAATAATATCTCGATATTGAGTTATACATCTTTAACATATTTGGTTGATTAGTGTTTGGTTTCAAAGAGTTTATTGCTATTCACTTATTTAGATTGAACATATTGTTTGGTGTGCATCTAGTTTGAAAATTTGATTAAAGGTGGCCTATAGGTTTTGATGTGTATTTGAGATAGCTATATCCAATATGAAAAATCTAAAATGTGGTTGGAGCCTTTAGTGAGGGAGTAAGAGATTCCTTCTTGTAGGAAAAGGTAAAATTGATTAGGGAGTAGTAGCTTCCTTCCAGTGGGAGAGGGAGAAACCTGAGGTTGTAACCTCCCATAGGTAGGAGCCTATGTACTGGTAAGAGTCTATTAGAGTACAAGATGTAACAAATATTTTATTTATAATAAGAAATAAGACAAAGAGGACACCAACAGTGGTTTGCTCCCAAATTGGGTTCCACCTAAAAATCTTGGTGACCCTATGTGTTGATGTGTTGTGATTTATCTACTCTATATTGCTCATGGTTATTGGATGATGAATACTTAATGAAATAATGATTGAAGAAATTGATGAAATAAGTAAACTACATATACATGTTGTTAGTGTTTATTAATAGCACGTACAATTGCTAGTTGCTTGAAGTAAATTCACATATAAATTTCAAATTTGAAAGTGAAGAATAATGGGAATGAAATACAAATTCAAACCCTCCTCCTAGTATTATAACAATTTGTATTAGAGCTCAAGTCCTTCAAGAAGTTGTTGGATCACTAGAAGGAGATCCACAAAAAATGAGCAAGTAGGACAAAGATAGTTATGAATTCATTAAGTCAAAAAGTGAATCAAGTAATTATGATCTATTGGATGTTGAAATTAGTAGCTTAATTGCATAAATGAATCAACTAAAATGGTGTCTAGAGGATTCAAAGAGAATGAAGGAACATATATGGAATCAATTTCAAGTGAAAGAAAAACATTGTGAGAAAGTAGAATCCAAAATTGTGGAGCTAAGGAAAGAACTTGAGAAAACAAAAGCTTAGTTGAATCTAAATCTGAAGTTTAAAAGGGGGTCAAGAACATTATAATAGATTGTTAAGGTGCAGTGTTCGCCATCGATCAAGGCAGGACTTGGGTACAATGCAAATCAAGGTAACAAAACATCAAGATCCATGACATCTACTAGTATAGGTACAAAGAGATATGCTAATTCTGTGAAAAGTGGCATTGATCAAGGTATCACGATTCAAAAGTAGGAATGATATAGCCATGAAAATCTAAATAAATGGAAGAAACCAAGGAATTTCTCTCATAATCAAGAAAAAATTTATTCAAGAAATTTATTTGCTCCAAGGTATTGTTATTTTCATGGTTACTGATTTGCATCTCAGAATTTTGGTACAAGGAAATTCAATGTGTATCTTATGAAACCATAAAGACTAGAGAAGTAAGAGTCAAGAAGAATATAATCAAGTCAAGGAAATTCTAAAATAATGTCTTCACTCTTATGAATGAAATTGAGTGGAATATTTGCAATAACATTGGACATGAGGAAAGTCAATACATAAGCAAGAAGATCCCCTCTTATCAATATGAACAAAAGATAGAACCTCCCAAAATCTGGAAAGGAAAGGTCATTTCATCTTCTAGAAGATGTGGGTTAGCTATATGTGCAAGAGATCAAGACAAATAGTGGTATATTGATATCGTATGATAAGACACATGATGGATGATAGAGATAAGTTTGTTTTATGTTAATGAAATTAATAAAGAAAAAATGTCTCTTTTGATAATAATTCTCCTATCTGTTAAGGGAAAATGACTTTTGATGTTAATATATGAAGTCAAAGATTAGAATTTACTATTTGTAGATGGCTTGAAACATAACGCTGAGTGTCAGTCAAATGTGTGATCAAGGGAATGAAGTTATTTTTAGATCTCAAAGTTGTATAGTCAAATAATCGGGTACAAGAAAGACTATGATCAAGGCAACCAGAACTCTAGATAATGCATACACCGTAGAAGGTGATTATGAACACTGCTTCTTGAGAAAAATAGAAGAAATTTAGCTATGGCACAAAAGGTTTGGACATCTCAGTTTCAGTCAATTATATAAACTAAGTAAGAAGTGATATTTTTGAGACATGCCAGATATCGTAACTCCAGAAAATAACATCTGCAAATCTTGTCAATTTGGTAAGAAGTCAAGAGTTAAATTCAATGTAAAACAATGCTTCTCATAAAAACCTCTTGAATTAATTCATACAGATTTATTTCGACCAGTGAAAAACAAATATCCATAAGGTTAGCAGTATTTTATGTTGTTAATTTATGACTACACTAGGATGTGATGGGTTAGTTAGCTAAAATTTAAAGATCAGGATTTTGAAAAAATTAAGATATTCAAGTCTATGGTGGAAAATGAGATGGGCTTAAAAATAAAAATTTTTAGATTTGATAAAGAAGGAGAATTCATATCATATGAATTCTTTGATTTTTGCAATCAACATGGTATAAAATGATAGTTTTCTATATTCAAAAATCCTCAACAAAATTGGGTTGTAGAAAGAATGAACTGAATGATTCAACAAATGGCACATGAAATGCTTGATGAAACTTGAGTGTCTCATACCTTTCTAGGAGAAGTGGTACAAATAACAATTGATATCCTCAACAAATCCTGTGTAATAGTCCATAGTCACAAAACACCTCATGAACTATGGTACAGAAGACTCGCAACTATTAAGTGCTTTGAAATTTTCAAAAGAATTTTTTTACCAAAAGAAATGTAGTTTTTAACCCTATATAGAAATTACCTACAAACAAATTCTTAGAAAATTGAAAATATACAATGGCGAGAAACATAAAACAAATACCCATATATTTTCCCCTAGATACCAAAACTGGGACTACCAGATTGATTTTTCATTATGTTCCTTTCAATGTTAGAATACATATATATGCATGCCAAACAATTCATAAACCCAAACCCATTAACCCTCGATTAGAACATAACCATAGTTCCCTTGACTAGATCTACAAAATATCATGGGAAGAAAACCATCATGCCCAAAATCATGTGGGAAGCCCATGCACAAAACCATAGGTAGGTCCGCCCAGCTAATATAGGGTCCAATTTTTTTTCCTCGGGGCACATGCGACTAGTCATGGAAAGAATATAACACACACCCAACATTCTCCCACTTTCTGTTTCTTTTCCACACAGGGGGTCATAGGAGAGATTAGTCATTGGTTTAGCCCTACAGTGCCCGTTATTTCTCTACACTAAGAAAACTTCTCAGTGCTCACATACTTCGTCAATGCATCTGCAACATTCTTCAAAGTGTCCACCTTTACCAACAACACTTTTTTGTCCTCAACCATATCCCTCACAAAGTGATATTGAAGATCAATGTGCTTTGTCTTTGAATGATAACTAGGTTTCTTTGCCAAGAAAATTGCAGTTTGGCTTTCACAATCTATCCTTATTACTCGTTGTACTAACCCCATACTTGAACACAATATCTACAACCAAAATTGTTCCTTTCTTGCATGAGTGGCTGTCATGTATTCTACATTTATATATGAAAGTTCCACTATAGATTGTCTCTTGCTCATCCAACTAACTCCACATCCAAATATGTTAAACACATACCCACTTGTATATCTTCTCTGATCCATATCTCTCACCCGGTTTTCATAAAAAAAGCCATGGATGTCCTAAATTCTATCAAATCCCGATCTTCCTTGGTAGCACAGACCATAATCACTAGTGCCATGCAAATACCTAAAACCCCGCTTCACTGTTGTCCAATGCTCCTTCCCTGGTTTTGACATAAAGCTACTCAATACTTCCACTGCGTCTGTTATGTCTAGTCTAGTACATGCCATTGCATACATTAGGCTACTGAATGTACTTGTGTATGGAACACGTGACATTTCCTCTTCCTCTTCTTGTGTCTTGGGACATTGTTGAGAAGGTAACTTTACACCTACAAGAATAGGAACCTTCACCAGTTTACTATCCTTCATATGAAACCTCTGTAATATTGTCTCAATATACTTCCTCTGGTTTAACCAGATCTTCTTCTTTTCCCGATCTCATTTAATTTCGATACCCAAAATATAGTTTGCAGTGCCAAGATCATTCATTTAGAATTTGGAGGACAATTGGGTCTTCAAATACAGATAATTTCTTTTTCATTTCTAATCAACAATATATCATCCACATACAAGACCATATAAATAACACAGTCACCAATTAATTTAAAATACACATAGTGATCCGCTTTGCTTCTGATGAAGCCAAGTACCCATATAAATGTATCAAATTTCTGATACCACATCCTTGGTGACTATTTTAACCCATATAGAGACTTTTTTAAACTGCATACCAACTCTTTCTTTCCCTTCACCACAAATCCTTTAGGTTTCTTCATGTATATCTCTTCTTCCACATTCCCATGAAGAAATGTTTTCTTCTCATCCATCTGTTCTACCTCAAAATCAAAAGCAGCAAAAATAGATAAAAGTAATATAATAGAAGCTACCTTGGCAACAGGAGAAAAAAATATCACCAAAATCACTTCTTGGCACCTGGGAATAAACATTTTCTACCAACCGAAATTTCTATTTATGCACCTTGCCTTCTACATTCATCTTCTTCTTAAACACCCATTTGCTTCCAATGGCTTTCCTTCTAACTGGGAACTCCACCAGATATCAAGTGATATTTTTGTCCAAAGATGCATTTCATCAACCATGGCCTCTTTCCAGAGCTTTCCATCCTCTGAATCTACTTCCTCTTTGATAGTTCTGGGATCATCATTAGTAATATATAAAGAAAAATATGAACAGAAAGAAGATGTACTATACCTTTCTGGATGCCTTGTTATGAAACCAGCTCAAGAAAAGATGGAAAAGAAAGATCAACACCTTAGAATTCAGCCTCTTCGAGGGGGCAACCTCCTTTACATTACATAAATGAACAATTCTTGGATGATACAAATGACAAAACCTCCTTTCTATATATAGGAGTCTAAGGAGTCACAATATAATCCAGCCGACCTAACAATAATAATATAAAGCCACAAAAATAATAATAGAGGGATTCTATGGGGCACAGAAATAACAATATGTGGGTAATAGGGGCACAACAATATAAATAAGGGGTATAACTACAATAGTAATGGGGTAATCACTAGTATTATAGGGACCCAACATGCCCCTCTCCTTCAAAAAAGTGTTGTCCTCAACGCTTGAGTAGTTCTGGATACTTCTGCATAAAATTCTCATCCTCCCATGTGGAATCTTCAGCGGATAAGTTCTTCCACTTGATAAGATACTCTGAAATTGATCGATTTCGTAGCTGTCGAGTTCTTGTTTCTGTGACTGCTTCCGGTTCCAATATAATTTTTCCTTCCTCGTCAAGTTCTGGCAATATTGTTTGAACTGGGAGCTTGTCGCCTATAACCTTCTTTAAACATGAAACATGGAAAACTGGGTGCAATCGAGAAGCTGCAGGAAGCTCCAATTTGTATGCCATAGTACCAATCTTTTCCAACACCTTGTACGGACCATAATACTTTGGTGATAATTTATTATCCTTCTTAGCTTGCTTTAGGGACATTTGCTTATATGGTTGTAGCCGTAGGAATACCCAATCACCTACATCAAAACTTCTTTCACTGCGATGTTGATCTGCCTGTTGTTTCATTCTATTTTGTGCCAACACGAGGTTATCCTTTAAGAGTTGGAGGACTTGTTGTTGATGTTCGATGTGATGTTCCACTGCCTGAACCTTAGAATTTTCTCTTAAATATGATGTGATGGATGGTGGTTGATACCCATAAAGTGCCATAAATGGGGTCATTTTTGTTGCTGTATGGAAGGAAGTGTTATACCACCATTCAGCCAGAGGCAACCATTTGACCCATTGTGTCTGTTTATCAGATACAAAGCAACGAAGATATCCTTCCAAACATTTGTTTACTATCTCAGTTTGCCCATCAGATTGAGGATGATAAGATGAGCTATGAGCTAACTGAGTACCAAGACAAGAAAATAATTATGTCCAAAAATTTCCAGTGAAAATGGGATCTCTGTCACTTACAATAATCTTTGGGTTTCCATGTAGCTTTTGAACTGTTTCCATAAATGCAGTAGAAACTGTACTGGCTTTAAATGGATGTGATAATGCACAAAAGTGTGCATACTTGGTAAGTCTGTCAACTACCACCATGATGACACTCTTTCCCTCAGACTTGGGTAAACCTGTGATAAAATCCATTGAAACCTCCTCCCAACGTTGGCTTGGAATGGATAAAGGTTGTAATAGACCCGGTGTCTTAATTGTTTCAACTTTATTTTTTTGGCAAACCAAACATTCCGCCACAAACTTTTGAATATCTGATTTAAGGCCATCCCAAAAAAATTCCTTCTTAACCCTGTGGTAAGTTTTTAAAAATCCTGAGTGCCCTCCTAAGGGAGAAGTGTGCAATTCCATAAGAATCTTTTGTTTTAGCTGGGAATTCTTACAGAGGTATAAGCGATCTTTGTACCATAACGAATCATTTTGCCAGCTAAATGTATCAGAAGTACTGGAATCTTGTTGTAGCTTTCGAATAAGTGCCCACACTTCTTCGTCATTCTTCCATTCCTCCTTGCTTCATTTATCCAATCTGGTTGGATAATAGAAATGGCACACAACAATGCTTCCACATCCTCATCCTTTCTTGAGAGTGCATCTGCCACCACATTTTGCTTCCCTTTTTTGTAGATGATTTCAAAGTCATAACCCAACATCTTTGTGACCCACTTTTGTTGCTCTTCAGAGGATAATCTTTGTTCTAAAAAGTATTTAAGGCTATCATGATCCGTTTTTACCTTGAAGTGTCTTCCATTAGGTAGGGTCGCCATTTCTTAAGTGCATGGAGTATTGCCAACATTTCCTTCTCATAAATAGCTTTGCTTAAAAACTTTCCCTTGATTGGACGACTTTCAAAAGCAATGGGTCTTTCATCTTGCATTAGAACAGCACCAATTCCATTTCCTGAAGCATCACATTCCACAATAAAGGTTTTTGTGAAGTCCGGTGTAGCTAAGACCGGTGCTTGGCACATTGCCTCTTTAAGATGTTCAAAGGCCTTTGTTGCTTCCGGAGTCCATGAAAATGAATCTTTCTTCAATAATGTTGTTAGAGGTGCTGCTATTCTCCCATAATTCTTAACAAACTTGCGATAATACCCTGTCAACCCAAGAAATCCTCGCAGATGCTTTATGGATGTGGGGATTTTCCATTCCTTAATGGCTTTAATTTTGCTAGGGTCTACCTTAACTCCTTCATGAGATACAATATGACCCAAATATTCCACCTCCTGGACTCCAAAGAAACATTTGGATCTTTTTGCATATAATTGTTTCTCCTCCAATAGTTGTAGCACCTTGTCAACATGTTCAACATGATCCTTCCAAGACTTGTTGTAGATTAGTATATCATCAAAAAATACTAACACAAATTTTCTAAGGAATGGTTTGAAAATTGAATTCATCAAACCTTGAAATGTTGAAGGTGCATTGGTAAGGCCAAAAGGCATGACCAAAAATTCATAATGACCCTCATGAGTTCTAAATTCTGTTTTCGGAATGTCTTCAATCTTCATTCTGATTTGATGATATCCCGAACGAAGATCCAACTTGGTGAAGTAAATTGATCCATGCAATTCATCCAGTAATTCATCAATGACAGGAATGGGGAACTTATCTTTAATAGTGAGCTTGTTGAGCTCCCTATAATCTGGACACATGCGCCATGATCCATCCTTCTTGTGCACCAATACTACTGGAGCTGAGAAAGAACTTTGACTCGGTTGAATTATACCAGCCTCTAGCATTTCTGCAACCATACGTTCAATTTCACTTTTTTGGACATATGGATATCTGTACGGCCTGATGTTTGGAGGAACACTTCCTGGAATCAGATGAATAGCATGATCATGATCACGCATAGGTGGGAGACCTTTGGGAGTCTCAAATACCTTGGAATGATTGTCCAGGACTTTTTGGAGATCTGGAGAAATAGATGATTCCAATGTGGAAACATCTAGCGAACATAATTGTGCAATTACACCTCTTTGCTCCTTTTTTAGAAGCTTTGTCATGCCATTAGAGCTGATTATCTTTCCTGGTTTCCCTGCAATACCCCTTAATTCAACTTCCTTTCCTTCCACAGAAAATTTCATGAAAAGTTCTTGAAAATTAAAAGCTATTGTACCCAAGGATTGTAGCCATTGGACTCCTAGTACAACATCAGCACCTCCCATTGGAATGGAAAGCATTGGGCTAGTCAATACATATTCTCCCATGGATAGCTTGATATTATGGCACTTTCCAGAACAATTTATTGTTCCTCCATTTGCAATCATCACTTGACACTCTGGTGCTGGATATAGGAAGCAATTCAATTCTTTTGCTACCCTACAATGAATAAAATTGTGGGTGCTTCCTGAATCAATCAACACTATTACCTTTTTCTTCTTGATTTGTCCTTCTATCTTGATGGTTTGAGGAGTGGTAATTCCCGCCAATGCATTACAAGATATGGTCGGTTTATTTGTTCTTCATCTAGGCTTTGTTCCTGGAATATATCCTCTTCTTTTGACCTTTCTTGCTCCTTTTCTTCTTCCTCTTCACAATCTATGTAGAATAATTTCTTCTCAGCACACTTATGACCTTTTGTGTATTTGCTATCACAATTGTAACAAAGCCCTTTTGCTCTTTTTTCTTCCAATTGTTGTGGTGTCAACCTTGTAGGTTGTGGAAGACTATGGGCAACAACACTTCCATCTTTATAGTTGTGAATGGTATGCTTCCTAGTTGCCATAATTTTGCTTTCCATTTTTCTTGCTAACCTGAATGCCTTCTCTAATGAATCAGGTTCCCAAAGGCGCACATCATGTTGGATATTATCCTTTAAAGACCCTATGAACACATCAATCCTATGCTCCTCTGGAATATCTTTTACCCTTATGTTCAATTTTTGGAACTCCTCAATGTGCTCCATTATTGAACCCTTTTGTTTGAGACTTATCAATTGGCTAAAAAAAGTGTTGCTTTTTGTATCCTCATAATGTGCTATCAATTCTTCCGTAAAAATTGCCCAAGTGATAAATTGTTTACGAGAACAAAGCCATTGATACCATACAAACTGATTTGGTTCCAAATATAAAGTTGCCATACGTACCTTTTGTGTGTTTTGCACATTATTGAGATCGAAGAATTGCTCCATCTGTAATATCCATGTGGCGGGATCCTTGCCATCAAACTTCCTCATATCGATTTTTGGAACATGGTGAGTCTTCGATCCAACATTAGAGTCTATGGAATCATGATTAACATTTCTTTTGTTCTCATCATGAGTTTCCTTTAGTACTCTTTCACCCTTAGTGACTATTTCTTGTAGCAACTTATCCATCTTATCATCCATGCCATCAATTTTAGCGTCCATGCCATTCAACTTAGCTTCCATGCCATCCATCTTAGCTTCTACACCTTTCTTTAAACCATCCATCTTAGCTTCTACATCTTTCCTTAAACCATCCTTTTTAGATTCTATTGCTTTTTGTGCAAGTGACACTCGTTGCACTTGTTCTTGTAATTTTGATATATCATATAGCATTTCTTCTTCTTCTTCATGAGTCATGCTAGAGATTTCAGGTTCCTTACTAGGTGTTTGCATTTTCTTTCCTCGGGGCATCAGTTACCGATAATAATTATCTAATATTCCCTTTGAATTCCTTCAAAATAAATTTTCAAACCAAGCTTAAGCAAAAATTAAAGAAAATCTACACACCTTTTTTCACTTTGTAGGAGCTCGATATTGCCTCCGATGTATCTCTGTACTTTTTGATTATCTAGTTCTGAATTTGTGACCTGTAGTAGCCCTCTATGTCCTCTTTCCAATGCCACAATTCTGACCCAAATTGGATTCTCCAAGGAAGAGTTATGCGAAATCTCCCACAGTGACTTGATTATAGACTAGTTCAGTAGAGTTAACTTGTACGACATGCCACGTGTCACTGTTTCAACCTTTGACTCTGAAACATATATAAAAGAAAACTAAACTCCGTCCTCGTTCTGTACCTTCTTACGAAATTTCAATCCGATTCTCAGAAAGAAAGTTATGACGATTTGCCCCAGGTCACCTGTTTTGAGTGTAATTCAGGAGTCTGCAAAAAGACCAACTTCCTCAGATCATATCTACGAAAATATCACGCGAAAAACCCTGAAATTTGGACCCAAGGTTCAGCCCGATTTCTTCTCAAATGGGTTTTTCTTGCGACTTCTGAAACGTCACAGAAAACAAGTTATAGCAAAACTGCCACGATGACCTGTTTGGAGCAGCGAAACCCTAGAATCCAAAGCTCTGATACCAAATGTTAAGAAACCGGCGCAAGAAAAGATGGAAAAGAAAGATCAGCGCCTTAGAATTCAGCCTCTTCGAGGGGGAAACCTCCTTTACATTACATAAATGAACAATTCTTGGATGATACAAATGACAAAACCTCCTTTCTATATATAGGAGTCTAAGGAGTCACAATATAATCCAGCTGACCTAACAATAATAATATAAAGCCACAAAAATAATAATAGAGGGATTCTATGGGGCACAGAAATAACAATATGTGGGTAATAGGGGCACAACAATATAAATAAGGGGTATAACTACAATAGTAATGGGGTAATCACTAGTATTATAGGGACCCAACATGCCTTCTTTCTTGAAATGATCTTCTCACAACTTGAGTTTGTGGCTCTTCATCTTCTGATTTATGTTCTTTTGTAGAGTCTGGTTCTTCCTCCTTTAGCTGAAACTCTATTTTATCAGGTTTCTTTGGTAGGGGTTCATGTTTAATAACATCTTTCAACTCTTTAAACACCACATCTTAGTTGTACACAACCTTGCTTATTTCTGGGTTCCAAATCTTATAACCCTTTAAACCATCCTTATACCCAATAAAGATGCACCTTTTAGATTTACCATCCAACTTGATTCTTTTCTCCATTGGAACATGTACATATGCATCACATCTAAATATCCTCAGATGTGGAAGAGAGGGTTTCTTACCAGTCCATACCTCATGGGGAGGCTTGTCCTCCAACACTGATGAAGGTGATCTATTAACCAGGTAACATGCATTATCCACTGCCTCTGCCCAGAATTCCTGTCCTAACCCAACACCACTGAGCATGCTTCTTACCTTTTCATCAACGTCCTGTTAATTCTTTTTGAAACTCCATTTTTCTAAGGTGTGTAAGGAGTAGTATTTTGTCCAGATATACCACACTTCTTACAAAACTCTTCAAATTCCTTCTTGTAGAACTCTCCACCATTATCTGCCCTCTACACCTTTATCTTCTTCTCTGTCTAGTTTTCCACTAAAGCCTTAAATTCTTTAAATTTGTCAAAGACTTTAGATTTCTTCCTCAGGAAATATATCCATGTATTCCTTGATAATTCATCTATAAATGATACATTGTACATAGACTTACCCTGTGATCGAACTAACACAAGTCCAAATACATCACTATGCACAAGCTCTAATATCCCTTTCACCCTCTTAGCACCAGAGGGGAATCTCACCCGATTTTTTCTTCCCATATATACAATGTTCAGAGGAATTGAAATCTAGAGAGAAATTAGACATATCGTCTACCATACCATTAAGATGAAGTATTTGAAGGCCATTCTCTCCAATATGTCCAAACCTTTGATGCCATAACATGGTCTTTTCTCCAGAAGCCACTAGATTTTCTGCTCCAGTTTCAGGAACCACAAATTGTTGCAGCCATCAATAACAATATTACACAAAATATTGTAGAGAGTTCCAATCTGAACTCCCCGCATCAATAATAGTGCTCCCTGAACCATATTGCAAGTATCTTTCTCGAACAATGTTTTTATACCTACATCATTCATCTTTCTTACAAAAATTAGATTTCTGGACAATACAGGAATATGAAGAACACTGAAAACAGTTATAATCCTTCCACCTTGCAACTTCAGCTTGAATTTTCTGCATTTGATGATTCTAGCTTCCTGTTATCCCTTAAGAAGACATCACCAGCATCATATTTATCATAATCGCAAAACCATGCCCTATGGGGAGTGAAGTGAAAGGATGCACCTGAGTCAATCCACCATGCCTCATGATCTACATGTGTACTTGAAAAAGAATCCAACTACACATTCTGCCTTCATTTGAGGTGGTTTTTGCCTCTCCAGAAGGAGCATCATCAAATCCATTTCGTTTCTCAAGAGCTTTAGATCTACATTATTTTTTGTAGTGCCCTTCCTTTCCACATTTCCAACATACCTTTACAGGTTTTCCTGGAGATTTAGATCTCCCTCTATATTTAGATCTCCCATTTGAGGACTTATTTTTGTTTCTGTTCTCCTCGTACCAACAAGTAATATCCATTCTGTCTCTCCATATTTTTTCATCTCATCTCCTCCGACATCAAGGATGAGACTATTTCATCAAAATTCAAGGTAGTTATATTTCTACCTATTGTAACAATTAGACTATCCCACAAATTTGGTAGAGAACATAGAAAAAATATGAAGTTATCTTCATCTAAATTTTTTATATCAATAGATAAAAGTTGGCCTACGATAGTATTAAAGGTGTTTATATGCTATGTCACTGATTCTCCATGCTTCATCCTCAATTTATATTCACCAGAGACATAGATTAGTACAAAGTCCCTAAATTGACCCCCACAAATCCTTTGTCATAGTTTCCCCTGATGCATTCAACAATACTAAATCTGAGATACACAAACTTATTATGCTCTTTACCTTCCTATTTAACTTCGCTCAGTCTTCTGCTGACATTGTCGTTGGTTTTGTACATGGATCTACTATGATCCATTGATCTTGATCCACCCACAGATCTTCCATCTTGAGCTTCCACAACTCAAAACTTTGACCATTAAATTTCTCGATCTCTATCTTTCCACCACTCACCATCCTCTTTCATCGCAAGAATCGATCCCACAAATTTCCCATTGAACACGGTCTACCATAGGTCTGAGCAAAACCCATTAGCAGCAAAGGCGTCCCCTTGAAGCCGAAACAACCATGATACTAAATGTAGGTTTTAACCTTGTATAGAAAATACCTAAAAACGAATTCCTAAAAAATAGAAAATATACAATGGTGAGAAACACAAAACAAACACATAGAGATTTTCCCTTAGATCCCAAAATTAGGACTACCAGATTTATTTTTCATTACGTTCCTTTCAATGTTACAATACATATATACACACCAAAGCATTCTTAAATCCCAGTCCATTAACCCTAGATTAGAACATAATCATAGTTCCCTTGATCGAATCTACAAAATACCATGGGCAGAAAACCATCATGCCCAAAACCATGTGTAAAACCCATGCACAAAACCATGCATAGGTCCACCCACCCAATATAGGGTCCAAAATATTTTTCCTAAGGCACTACCCCAGACCCTGTATAGGGGGTTGGCTGCCTCCCTGCCACACCCAGCACAACAAATAGGGAGGGCTATCACCCCCCCTGCGTGTGCGAATAGTCATGGAAAGAATATCACATATACCCAACAAGAAATAATGATAATCTTAGCAAATTTGAATGTGGAGCTGATGAAGGAATTGTCCTTGGATATTCCTCCATAAGTAAAGGGTACAAATGTTACAATGGGAGAATTCAAAAGATTTTTGAATGTATAAATGTAGTATTCAATGAAGGATTTGTGTACCCCAAAAGAAAAATATAATATGATGATTATGAACAATTATCCACTGAAATCAAATAAATTATGGGTGAAGAAGAAGCTGAGGCATCAAAGGAATAAAATCAAGAAGTAAGGGCATTAGAAAAGACTCATCCAGGTATGTGCAGAAACATCATCCTAAAACCAAAATTCTTGGTGTTAAAGAGGCTGGAATACAAACTAGACGAACTTTTTTTGGGCCCTCTAGTCACTTATATTTATTTTCTATAATTGAACATCAAAATTTAAACCAAGCAAGCAGAGATGAAATTTGTATTAAGGCTATGAATGAAGAACTTGATCAAATTAAAAGGAATCATACATAGGAACTAGCTCGAAGGCCACAAAATAAAAATGTAATTCAAACCAAATGGATCTTTAAGAACAAATCAAATAAATATGGAGAAGTCACAAATAAAGAAAGATTTGTCTGAAAAGGATATTCTCAATGAGAAGGAATAGAATTTGAAGAAACTTTTGCACTTGTGGCTTGTCCTGAAGCCATTAGAATGTTCCTAGCATTTACATGCTTTTGTCATTTTAAATTATATGAGATGGATGTTAATTCTACATTTTTAAATGGGAATCTAGAAGAAGAAGTTGATATTGAACAACCAAAGGGTTTTATACTTGAAATTTATAAGAATCGTATTTGAAAACTCAAAAAGGCCTTATATGGGTTAAAACAAGCTCCCTGAGCTTGGTATTATTGTCTTGGAAATTATATTTGACAACATGGGTTCAAGAAAGGTTCTCCAGATAGTAATATATATATATGAAAATAGAAAAATCAAAACCCTTGGTAGTACTTGTTTATGTTGATGATATCATATTTGGGAGAAATATTGACTCAATAAGCCAAGGGTTTGTTTCAGCCATGCAACAAGAATTTGAAATGTATTACATGGTGAGCTAACATTCTCTCTTGGTCTACAGGTACATAAAAGTAAGTATGTTATTTTCCTTTCTCAAACTAAATATCTCAAGAAGATCATGAAGAAATATGGATTGGAATATTGTAAATATGTCTGCACACCTATGGTAGTAGGTTATAGTCTCTGTCAAGATGATGATTCTCCAACTATTAATAAATATGAATATATATATCTATGATTGGGAGTTTACTCTATATTACAGCTAGTAGAGTAGATATTATGCATGCAGTTCGCATCATCAGACGATTCCAAGAAAATCCTAAAAAAACTCATCTCAAAGTTGAAAAAAGAATATTCAAGTATTTGCCGAGAACTCAAGATCTTCAACTATGGTAACCCAAGAGCACAAATTTACACTACAAACCTATATTGATGTAGATTAGGTTGGTAACATCAGTGATTGTAAAAGCACCAGTGGAGGAACCTTCTTCTTGGAACAATTATTAGTCTCTTCGTTTAGTAGAAAAAAAGGTTCTATGGCCTTATAAATTGCTGAAAAAGAATATGTTCCAACTATATATTGTTGTACTCAACTAATATGGATGATTCAAACATTACAAGATATACAAGTCCATTTTCCACAACCTGTGCCTATTATTTATGACAACACTAGTGCCATTAGTATTTCAACAAACCCAGTTATGCATTCAAATAATAAGCACATTCCAATAAAGTATCATTTTCTTTGAGAGAAAGTCTTTGAGTATAAAACAAGGTTGGAATATAATCCTTCAAGAGAAAAAATTATAGATCTCTTCATGAAACCCCTTCCTCATGATTCGTTTAAGTATCCTTGATAGTAATTGGGAACGATATTTGCTTCTTCCCTTTTCTAATTAATCTAGCATATCTAGGAAATATGAACTCAAGAGGACCAGTGGTTGGGAAAAAGGTAGAATTTTACATGTGTTTCTTATAAAGTATGGTCATGTATATATGTTCTTCTTAAGTCAAATAGTCGTGTATGTTTCTCTGTGCTGATAAAGGAGTGATACATATTCAGGGGAGCTTCTCATATGCTTCCACAAGTTCATTATTAACATTATGATTATGACAGAAGTTTGTTGCAATCTATTTATGATGCCCATATGTTGCTTAGGAGTGTATGAAAGAGTGTTGTTTCATGATGAGGTTATGAGTAGTTGCAAAATATAATTACTATTGTTGATCTGTCTCTTTTCTATAGTTTTTGTTGGCATATTCATTGATAAGGAGGATATAATATCAAGATTAGGAGTTGACATAGGTTCAAGATGAGGATTTTCTATGCTCCAAATGATTTCATTATTATGGCTTATGATGAGTTCATGGTTATTACTTTTGTGATCAGACTTATTGAATTTTTTCTTCAATGCATTTCTTACTATTAAAACACACACACACACACAGATATATATATTGCAATCACTATGTCATGTTTGATGTAGGTCGATATTCAATATTCTACTAGAGGTCTTCTTTGAATTCCCATATCTTGATGATGAATCTTTTCGAGAGTAGTCAATGTGATATCATATGTTATTATTGATGGATGAATTCATGGTCATAGTTATTTATTTCATATCAATAGATCAAACCTATGGTGTGTGCATTTTAGGGGTAGTACTTCTCTCAGCTGGGGTCTACCCCTTTCTCTTGATGTCAAAAGGGGAGAGACAGGCTTAGTTTTTTCAAGAGGTTGACATCAAGTGCAAAGGGGGAGATTGCTGGAATTATGGCTAATCTGTTGTCCTTGATGTCAACCTGGATGTCAAATATGTTGTCCTTGATGTCAACTTGGCATAGTATGTCAGACTCTTGTCATGATTGAATGAGCCCAGCTAGCCTATGGATGGATGATGACTATAGAGATTTGTTGAACTATTGCATATGATATGAATGCATGTCCATGTGTTGTAGAGGATTAGGAAGAGTATTGGAAACTTAGTCACACATTTAATTTGACGAAGGTTGAAGAGGGTGAAGTTTACAAAACCATATGCGAATAATGGGAAGAAAAGTTGTGTACATACACAAATTTCATGAAAAAGAGTGTCATACAAGACCTTGCACATGGAAAATTAAAAACTGTGATCATTTCCCATGCTAATCTCCCACTTTTTTATGTCATCAAAATCTATTTGATACTGTCAACAATTATCGATAAAAAATTCCAAAGGAGTTTCCTATGGTATTGGAAATACAAAATGATATAAAATAAGAAGGAGATTGAACAGTAGAGAGTGTGCATTTTTTTTATGAGCTATTCAGTGTGATTTGGTTTGGACTAGGTGTGTACCATAGCATAAGGAGGAGGCTCAAATATGAGATGTATGAATATGTATTGGAAATATGTGTTTGTTTTATTTGCGTATTGCAGGTGTAATTGTCGACAAATGAATCTATTATTTAATATTTTAAGTTGCTAACAAATGAAATGATGAATGTACAGATTTTAGTATATTGTGGGTTAACTAAATATTATATGGAGGGATATGGTTTGGGTGTGGATGCATATGTAGAGGTCAAAGACTGTGTCTATAGTTTACTGTTTTGATATATGTATGTTGGTTGTATTCCTAATTATCATGTTCATACTTGGATCTTCCCTATAATAGTCACATATACATTATGAGTTAAAAATATTTTAATATTGTTACTTGATCTAGGTTGTTGGATTTCGTCTTTCTACTGATTGATGTATATGATGATGATACAGGAAGTTTTACTTGAACTGATAGATTGACATGGATATGGTATTCAGTGATCTAAAATTCGTATGTGGGTATTATGTATAAAATGCATGTATATACACAAATCTTCTTAATTACAATTGTGTATATAATCTTATTTGATTAGGGTTTGCAGTGTTGGTTGGTTATGAGAGTACATGAGTTTTGTATGTTTTTTTGTTGATTGTCAAGGATGTCTTAATGAGGATTTTTGGTATATGATAGTATTGGTTGATGATGTGAGATTGCTTATTGCTTTTGAGTTTGATCACTAATTTGGTGGTAGAGGAGTGATTGGTATCTTGATAATTAGTTATACATTTTGAACATATTTGGTTGATTAGTGTTTGGTTTCAAAGACTTTATTAGCATTTAGTTATTCAAGTTGAGAATATTGTTGGGTGTGGGTCCGTTTTGAAAATTTGATCAAAGGTGGCCTATAGATTTTGATGTGTATTTGAGATAGGTGGATCCAGTATGAAAATTCTTAAACATGGCCACATAAGTGTTGAGGGTTGGATCCTTTAGTGGGGGTGTAGGAGCTTCATTTCAGTAGGAGCTAGTAAACTTGATAAGGGAGTAGCAGCTTCCTTCCAGTCGGACCTGGAGAAACTAGAGGTTGTATCCTTCCATAGGTAGGAGCTTCTATACTAGTAAGATTCTACGCAAATACAAGATGTAATCAGTATTTTATTTATAACAAGAAAGAAGATAGAGATAATAACAGTGGTAGTTTTCTCCTAAATTGGTTTTCTAGTTAAAAATATCAGTGTCCCTATTTGTTGATGTGTTATTATTTATCTACTCTTTATTGCTCATGGTTAATTCATAATGAATAAGTAATGGAATAATGATTAATGAAATTAAGTAAGCTGCATATATGTTGTTTGTGTTTATTTATAGCATATACATACACGAGTTGTTTGAAGTAAAGTAGTATATAAATTTCAAAATGTGAAATTGAAAATTATTGGGAATGAAATATTGATTCAAACCACCCCACTCAGTATTTATAACAATTGGTATTGGAGTGCAGGTCCTTCAAGAAGTAGCTTGATTGTTGCTGGGTCATTAATATACCATTATTATTGTCACTTTTGAATGCTTATTCCACCCGTTTCTACCATTCTTCATCACGTCATTTATCATAATTTATCATATAATTCTATTTTACAATGATTTATGCTCTTACGTAAAAATATTATTTATTCTCCTTTATTTCTAATAAATTGATGATTATGCATGATTTTATCAATGAAAGTTTAATAAATTGGTTATAACATTATTCACCATTTTTAGCCTTCAAGATAATTTCCAGATTGAACATTTGATCATTAAAAGTGCCAACTCAGAAATGCGCTGGAATAAGAAGTGACCGTTTTGTGGTTGAGATTCTGAGCAAATGAAGCAGAATATGGAAAATCCAGAACATGGGTTTTGTCCAGAACGGACCCAATTAACTTTAACATAGAACGGCTTGCCCAAATTCGGCTTGTACTGAGAGAAATGCAGGGTTCTTTGAGCACGATTTTCTCAAATTTGTTGTTGTGGCCGTCCTCCAAATCTCAACTGCAAAGCCAATTTCGTCTTGCTTTTGTTGAAAGATGGATGGAAATATATCTTCTTGTTGATCAATTGGTTGGAAACAATCTAATTTTGTAATAGAAATTATATTGTACTTATCTTTATTGTAACTTCTCTCTGATCTCTCTCTATTTAAATGAAAACAGAGATCAGAGATGGGGATGATTTGGGGATGGAAAAATGATGGAATTGAGGATTTAGAATTAGAGATTTAGAATTGAGAATTCATGATAGGAATGATTTTACCATTTAATGATTAATACCTGATTTGGGAGGAGTTGTTCATTCTTTTCATCTGAAGTAGCCCAGCAGCATCCGCTGGCGACTAAGGGCCCAGCCTCTGCTGGAGTATGCTGCTGCTTTATTTTATCTTTCTGATTTCTGCCGTGTGATGGTTTGATTTCCTTCTCGTTTCTTCAAATTTTGTTATTCAACAATCTTTTGTTTATGAACATTTTGCAGAATTGTGAAATCATAATTGGATTGCGTAGTGACAAAATTATTAATTATAACTTGAATTGTCCTGCTCTTAATTCTAATCTAATACTGCGCTGTCTGATTAAGACTGTGATTCATTTAATTGCTATTCATTTGTAATTGCAATTGTTGTTCAATTATGTTACTATTCAATTATAACTGCAATTGTTGTTGCTTCAATAACTGCGATTAATGTTCATGCTGCTGGGTTAAGGTTGCTGATTCAATTACATCTGTAGTTGTTGCGTATTTTTATTTCATTAGCTTTGTTGTTCAGTTTTCCAATAGATTTAGTTGTTGTTCCTTTTCCGCAAGGATTTGTTTTTGCCTTTTAAATGTTATTACAGCAAGTGTGTTTATTCCATTTCTGTTAGCAGCATTATTGATTTATCATTTTCAATTTATTGCTTTAGTATGGTGTGAGAGATCAACAACTGTAAAGGACATTGGCTATCACTGCCTAAGTTCTCAGATTGTGGATATTATTTATGCTTGATTTAATTTATATCAGTAAAACAAGGATAGAGTTTTGTTGTTCAATCATATTTATAGAAGTAGACGATATTCCATTTCTTGTTATTCGCATTACCTTTGCTTTGGTGTGCAGAAGGTCTGAGACAGTAGTGAACATTGACATATGTTGTCTAGTTCCCAGTTTGATGATCTTTCTTTTGAGTGCCTTTTCAATTGCATCAATCTCTAGAGGAATGAGTTATTGCTACTGTATCCTCAATTGATGTTTGCTGAGTGAATAGTTGGATTTCAAAGCATTTGAGTTTATGTTATTGTTAGATTTCTTTTTCAAGCATTCATTTACTTTTGTATTTTGAGCACTCTACTACATATTTCATAACATTACTCTTGAGAAAATAGCCACCTCAGACTGAGTACACTCTTGAAATAAAAAGTCGTCCCTGGGTTGACAATTAATGTGAGGTAATTAGGAGTTAAAAAGACACCTTTTTATCGCTCGACAATTGCTAGAAGGATATCCAGCAAAAATGAGCAAGCAAGACAAAGATAGTTATGAATTCTTTGAGTCAGCAAGTGAATCAGGGAATTATCATTTATTCGATGTTGAAATTAGTATCTTAGTTGAAGAAATGAATCAGCTAAAATTTTATCTAGAGGAGTCTAAAATAATAGAGGAAGTTCTAAGTAATCAATTTCATGAGAAAGAAAAACATTGTGAGGAACTAGAATTTGAAATTGTTGAACTAATGAGAGAAATTGAGAAAAAAAAATATATTAGTTGAATATAAATATAAAGTTTAAAAGGGGATCATAAAATTAGAAGAGATTATTAAGATGTGGTGTTGGCCATCAATCAAGACAAGCCTTGGATACAATTCAAATCATGGTAAAAAAACGTCATCATCCATGACATCTACTAGGGAATGTATAAAGAGTTATGCTAATGTTGTGAAAAGTGGCAGTGATTGAGGTATCAAGACTCACAAGCTTAAAGGAACAAGTGATGCAACTCTAAAGCAATGGAAGTAACCAAGGTATTTCTCTCATAATCAAGAACAAAATTATTCAATAAATTTCTTTGCTCCAAGGTAATCTTATTTTTATGGTTACTTTTTGTTGAGAAATATAAGGCATCAATAGTTAAGTAATTTCTCTACTTATGATAATTTCTTGTGATAGTATTTTTCTTCTTGATTTCGATCTTTTCTTCTTGAGTTATGATTGCATTATTTTCATCAAGACAACTACCAAATCATGAACAATAAAGAAATAAGAGACAGAGTACATAGGCTTGTTAGCTAGGGACAAAACCTCTCACTCTTTGAGAGGAAAACCCAAATGAAATTCTTCTTATAGATATTCAATTGATGAATACCAATACCAAGACAAATACCCTTGACACTTGAGCCCTCCCAAGACCAAGACACTAGTCTCCTCTTCAATGTTTCTCTTCCTCTTCTTCTTCTCAACTTCTTTTAGAATTTGGACCTCTCCTTGTCATTGTGCAACTCCTTTCTTGATAGCAGAAACCCTATATCAAGTTCGTTCCTTGAATAGTCTCTTCAAAAGAGAGAGACTCCTTTTTTATCTTACTGGGCTTCCTTCATCAAAATTTTCCACCCAAACAAGTGTGCGTAGGTATGATCTCAATCTTCGACCTCTTCTTGCCAACTTCATACCTGCAACCTTCAAACGTGGGAGAATATATTATTCCTAGAATAGTTCTTAATGATGCTTCTCTCCTTATCTAACCTTTATTCATTCTTTTCTGGACTAGAGGCTTCTTCTAAGACATATTTATCACTTATTATTGAACACTTGGTTCACTAAATTTCTTGTCTCCAAATGAGGCTAATTATGGGTATATATAGTCTTTGGTCCATATCTATTAGGCTGGCATGATCCCTAGAGTAGGCCGAAATTAGCTTCTATAATTATTCCTTTGTTATAGACCAACTTGATGAGGGCTAGTGACAAGGTCTTGGAGGGTGACTTTACATAGAAAAATATGACTCTTTTACAATGTGTAATATGCCTTCAATACATGACAAAGAATATTTAGACTTTTATGACTAGATGAAAAAATTCCTAAGAGCTCACAATGGGAGCCTTTACTAAAATAAAATACCTTGATCATGAAACCCATGATGCAAGCATTATAATAATTTTATTTTTCTACTTTCCATCTCTTTACATAAAATCACAATTACATGACATTATGAAGACCAAACCTAGTTACACTTTTCAACACTCCCTTTTAACTAGGGAGCTATTCATAATGGTACTTAGTCATTCTCAATATGAAGAATTTTTCATAAGAAGAATCAGATTGGTCACCCATTTGTTTAGCATCATATCAACCAACATTTTTATATAGCAAGGCCTTGACTAATAGCTCTATCTGTTCACAAGATGTGAGCTCAATGCTAGCAAGACCAATTATTAATAGACACTCTCATTTTTGTCTCTCTTGGAACATACCCCACCCAGGTTCTCTTAGGGTGTGTTCCATCATGAATATTCTTATATTGGACTCCCCAATCCTAAAATAATATCAATCCTCTATGACTACTCTTTATCTTGGATGCCCTATCTCATCCTCAAAGAGCATCGGATGCCAAATGGTTACCGAAGCTTCAGTTCTATCTTTCGAGGTAAAGACCACAGTCATGTGTCTATCTGTCCCTCTTAATTAGGGATGGCATATATATTCCAATAAAGGAATGTACTCGTTCCTACAGAAGGAATGTACTTAAGATTCCTCTTATCTTAGGAATTTTCAAGTTTCTTCCAAGTAAGAAACTAGTTTTCAAGCTCCCTCTTGATTATGGACCTATAGCAGCTCCTCAGTTGCTTGAATAACTCCTTCCTATGATGTCATGAATTCCTTTTGTCATAGATTATTCATCTTTTGGGACTTATACATAACACACAGACCATCCATCACTTTCATCCATAAGTCAGTAATGTCATTACTCCTTTCGTCAAAAAGTGATCCATTTGTCTACATATAGCCCTGCTTCATGTTATGTTGTCTGTTGATGGGTAGCGAAAGCCCCGCGGAATGAGTATATAGTGCGAATCTGGGAATTTTGGGTAGTATTAGGGAAAAATACTCTACAGAAAGAGTGGAGCGCAAGCTATAGGAGGTTCAGTCAAAGGGTAGTCCGCTCGAAAATATTGTAAACAAATAGTAATAGAGTCGGCCCACAGTAGGATCACGAGCCAAGGGAAAGTATAAATAGAGCGAGGCTCTATGAGGGAAAGGAAATTCAGTTTTTGGATTTTTGATTCTATGATGTAATGGGTGAATAGTCTAAGAGCAGTTGTAAGTCTGAATTGAGGGAGTAGGGTAGAAGGTAGAGGCTCTGCAGCTGTGTGTGCAGACCCCTGCAACTGAGTGCATAGGGTGGATCTCGATGTATTGTTGAAGATTAATAATAAAGATAAGTTTCTTCTGAATTCTATGTTGATTGCGACTATACTCTTTTATGATAAATTAACTGTTATGATTTCTGCATCTACTATGGTTGAATTCATGTGAACTGGATTAATCTTAATGTGTAAAGTAACCAAAAGTAATAAATGTTTGCTTAAAGACCATTTTAACTAGATCGAATCAGTAATAAGTGATTCCATCTGTAATAAGCATGATAAGGTTATTCCGATCTGTGCAGATCTAGCGTGGCGCGAGACTCCAGAATAGTGCATGAGCTCCAAACCACATCCAAGACATCCCCAGGGTGCAAAAACCTAGTTCCAGCACCCTCCCTTGCTACCTCGGGTGAGACCTCAGTCCGCGCTTCGCAGGTTGTTGCCGAAAGGGCCGATAGCTATGAAATTTGTTGGCTAAATAATTCTTTTGAACCTGGTTCAAGCCCATATAAGCCAACAAATGGTTTCGTTGCCAGGAACTGGGATCTGCCTAAGGGGTGTCTAATGTGGGAACACTGGAATCCTACAAAGAAAGAGCTCAAATATTGGTGGGATCTGAAGTTCCACGAGTTCACGGTTCAGGAAAACAGGCACTCGTAGATATCAGAGGAATAGTGGTTGGATTGCTATATCCTCACGGACATACATGACATCTTCTTCGTAACATTCCCGATAGAATTGTATGAGTGGATCGCAAAGTTAGCTGATAGTTTGGGAAGGTGCAGATTAGATCAGCCGATAGTGTGGACCCTAGAATTGGTACGTAGACTAGAATCTACTGAAGACAAACTCTTACGCGCAATCGATCACTGGGTAGATCGAATCATTGGAGGATTTATCACTCAATTCACAATAGATACCACTGTAAGCTACAGCGAAGCAGAAAAACAATTTCTCCAAGGACCACGGGGTCAGTACATCAAGTCATTAAACACTTGGATTAAGATGTTATTGTGCGAAAAACAGATTATGCGCATACATTAATGTCTAGGATAACACGGAGTGGAAGAGGTTACCGAGGAATGGGAGGAGTAGGGAACAGTCCTCTGATTCCTATCTCATGGGAAAGTGAGGAAGATCTCACTTGGTTCTAGTTTGTGATAAGCTCCGCATGGGACGCGCAAGGTATAATGGATGAAAACATCAAAAAGGCTACGTTGGTTAGTGCACTCCAGGACTGCGTGCTGATGTGGTACATAATACACTCAACCGACCATCTGAATGAAGGACTAGTAGCTATACAGGATGTGCTTAATAAGGAGTTTGGCCGACCAAAGTCTGAGAACCAATTGATCATTGGGTTCAAGGAAATAGCAATGCTGCCTGGTGAAACCCCGTGGGTTCTGGACCAAAGATTAAAGAGTACTATTCACGAAGCTAATATGATGTTGACTGATGGACAACATTGCACGTGGTTTGTGGCATCATTAAAACCACATATAAGGATGGGTCTGTCACAACAGAAGATCTCAACTCAGGCCGAGGCACTAGAGACATCTATGAGGTTATACGTGACCCCGATTCTGGACCCAGGTTTGGGAGTTCAGCAACTCCATGCGCAACTTCAAAACTTAAGTTTAGAAGTACAAAGCTTGAAGCATGGAAGAATGCCTCAATCAGGGGTACAACCAAAGGCACGATGTATTAAATGTAAAATCCATGCACACGACAAAGACCATTGTCCAGTCTTCGCGAACTATCTGGCAGGAGGAGGCCTGATGCCATTAAAAGTGGAAGTCCAAACTGGACAAAATGCCATGCCTATGCTCTGGTGCGTGATTTTCCAAGTGGGAGGGAAACATGCAATAGATAACTGCCATCTATTATAGAAGTATACCCAGACCTCACAACAGTTATATTGCAATTTTTGTCGATCAGTAGGACACGATGAGCAAACGTGTTGAAGTTACGACTTAATGATGGAATGGACCCTAGCCTATAGAGTACAGGCCAAAACATGGGGAGGATTTCAAGGACGAGGTCAAGGAAGAGGATGGGGACCCGGCTGAGGTCGCAAACAGATAACTTGTTATAATTGTGGTGAATAAGGACACTATGCTCGTGAGTGCACGGACCCAACTAGGATCTCATGTCCTTATTGCGAGCAGTTCGATCATGAATTGATAGATTTTCCAACATTGCTTGCCTAATTAAATGAGAAAGGGGTGCTTCAACCTCCACCAATGCAGAATGTCCAGATAATGCGTGCAAAACCCCGCGAAGAGAACACTAGTATAAATATAGTGCGAAGGAATGGTGTAACAGAAGGCGGGAACACAGGAGGGGTGTGAGGCAACTTGCCTATGGGAAACTGTACTGTTGAACTAAAAAAAGGAAGGGCAGGGCCAAATGAAGATCAGTTGAGCTTCGCGAAAGCTGCTACATTAGGTGAGAAGGACCAAACCAAAACCAAAATGGACCCCTATATGATCACCTCCATTCTTGACGCTTGCATGAAATTACTGCGGAATCAAAAGGTTGTCCAAGGGCTATAGTAGTTGATTAAGAAGAGTGCCGAATTTAGTGAACCCAAGGTAGTCCGAAGGATAGGACAACATGCTCTACCACTGGATGAGAAATGAGAATGACGGTGCAAATAGGAGATTATGAGATGGATCAATTCATCCTGGATTCAGCCTCGGATGAAAATATACTACCTAAGCAAACTTGGGAGCGTATGGGCAAGCCCGTACTGCAATGCTACCCAATTCAACTAAAAATGGCTAACCAGAAAAATATCTTACCAATGGGCTGATTGCAAGGGGTGACGGTGGATATCGATGGTGTAGCAACACAGACCGACTTCGAAGTCATAGAGCTTATCGATGATAGAAATCCTTACCTTGCTTTTCTCGGGATTGATTGGGCCATTGACATGAAAGGAATCATCAACTTGAAAAGGTGCATGATGACCTTCGAAATGAAGTCACTTCACACAGTAGTTCCGCTGGACCCAGCGGAAGGGGAGCACTACACAAAACCCGTCCATGATGAGGAAAGTAATGATGACCTGGATTGCATTTATTAGATAACGGCTTAGAACCCTGGTCAAATACATTACAATGACAATAGGAGAACCTCATGGGAATGTGAGAGTATCTACACTATCAATTCTAAGGAAGAGACAGAGTGCTGGCAGAATTGATTGCAGGGGGTTACAACACTCAACTGTAATAGGGTGACTCAATCGGCACGATTTGAAGAAAGACACCACCTAAAAGAGCAGGACGTGACCACTGAAGACCAACTCACATGTGTAGTGCAAGAACCACCCAGTTCGTCGGTAGACAGGGCACACGCATCGATAGAAAGGATCAGGGAAGCTCAGATCCACGAGAAATTTTTGACTCAATATTGGAAGATATGGGCAGCGGTTAAGTTGGCACAAAACAGTAGCATAAATAATATGGGTGTATGGTGGACGATCGACACCTAAAATTGACCAGAGTGGACCACAAGATCATCAGGCTAGAGGGAACCTCCCCCATATGGCCCAATCAACCACTATAGGCATAGCTTCTCCCACCAGATATGACGTCCGCAACACGGTTTAGCAATTGTGGGCTGCCATTCGGCGTGCAAAATGACGACTTGATGAGTTGGAACAAACTGAGGCTCGAATTTATGACCATAGTATGAAGTTGGACAAAGCCATCAAGAAAATTCAATTAGAAGTTGCTGCTCTAGATGACAAAAAGGGATGGCCCAAGGAAACCAACATGGCTAGCTTTCCTACCTTGATATGGCTACACCAGAAGCCCCAGGGGTGCACACACCATAATTTCGTGATAGAAATAGGAGGACATCTAGGATGCGCATGACCCGGGTCAGCGAGAAACTAGGGGATCTGCAAGAAGGGTTTTCCCTTTTGACGATCTATCGAGGGTTCAGTCCCAACACCCGAAGCAGTTGGAAGAGGTTTCCAACTATAAAACAAGCTGTTGTACAATGCCTTGATAAGACCACTGGCCCCCTGCAGAAACCACATTTGCGACCTTGGGGATTCGTTGCTGCAAAGGAAAGATGGAAAGTGACCGTTAAAGATACTACTCATGGTATGATGGCACATTTAAAGAACCTTGAAGCAAGTGGCGGGGCATTAAGACAAAATCATAACTGTCTAAATCACATTTATGAGGTATCACAAGAACAAGCTGCCAGTTTTTGGGTTCAATCTATATATAAATAGTGCAAAGGTCACCACCACATCGTACTATCCGGTAAGAAAATTGACCCGTATTACCTACGTCATGAGCAACGAGGAAGTTGAAAACAGTCCATGGTTTTTGGCATTGCCACAACAATACAAAGATGTCATCTTGAAAGCTCAAAGGCCTACCACTGATAATCCACAACCAAAGTCGCCACAGGAAGCAGAACACTCTAAATCCCCACAGACATTGAAGACCAAGAAGAAACCTCCACTCCCAGAATCAGTTCAGCGGTCGCCACGACACCTGCAGGTTGGCAAGTCCATAATGAAGGAAAAAGGTAAAACTGTTATCATTGATAGTGAGGAAGAAATAGAAGAGTCTCCCACGACAATCGAAGAGGACATCTCTGAGGAAGACCTTGTACAACCGGTGCGATGACCCAAGTATACGCCCCCAAGTAAGGGGATGAGCAAGGTACCCACAAACCTGGACGACTTCAACAGTATAATCACTACCCCCTCTCTCCCAAAAGATGTCCCAGTAGAAAATTCAGTGGTTGGCCGTGTCACCATGATGAAATTTGATGATTGTGACCTTGCAGATCGAACAAAATTTCCCCATCTAGTGACGAATGCCTTAATGGACCATATGATAGAAGGCATGGTGACCGCTCTACAGCCAAAGGAGTGGTTGCGAAAGGTGGACGAAGCTGGATTATTTTATCTCTTGGCAATTCCATACTTTCTCTGGCCCCCTATTACCATGATAGTCATCAAGCAGTTTCTCTATCTAGTACATGAAGATAACTATGGGTTGGTAAACTCGTCTGTATCACAACAGAACTTGTTCACCGGGTCTCGCATCTACCCTGCACCAGAGGGAACCCTCGCGAAATTACAGCCAAAAGTAACAATGTGGGAATGATAGATTGACTAAAGAAGACATATAAGCTCGCCAAAGGAACGCGAGGGTACGTCATTGACAGTATCTCCGACAACACAATTTGGGTGGCCACTGAGTTGCTGGCAGGAAAAGTAATGAGGAAATGTCGAAGCTCTGAGGTCTCTGCTGTAGTTATTGCATTGGCTAAAGAATGTGCCACTGGTGTCCGATTAAATTGGTTATAGTTTCTTTGTGAAGAATTTCTAGCCAATTGTCGCGAAGTCGAGGAGGAAGGCAAACCATTCTATTATGCGTGGCTACTACTGTCCCTCATGTTGGTCACTACTGAGTTTCCTGACGACAACCAGTTTCCTGTTTTAACCCCAAAATGGCTAGAAGCCACGCAGTATGCATCCCTCTGCGTGACTAAGGACGCAAGTAGAATTCAGGGAGTTAAGATCTTTTGGGTATTAATGGACATGACTATGCGTCAGTGGATCAATGTGTTACCACGCTTAACAAGTGAAGTTTATGAGAGTATGAAGCACATTGCGGAATTTAAAGTAGATATGCATCACATCTACATCCAGGCATGGAAGGACCCAGCTCATACATGGACCCCTCTCCGGTTCATTGTCACTAATGACATTGTTCACAAGATTGTCGAGGCTTGGCCCGTGGCTTAGCGAGGACCTGCGGCAACGGAACGAGACGAGGCTGCTATTCAGAAGAAAAATTAGGCAGCCAAGCGCGCCGTGCAACAAAAGAGGAGTGAACAGTATGCTACAGAGGTTAAGGCAGCGCGAGAGGCGAAACTCGCAGCAACGAGAAAACCAGTACCAGATGCACAGACATCCATAGCAGACAAAGGCACTTAGAAGGAAACTGCTCAGCCAGCCGCAATGGATATGCCGTCCACTACTATGGGTACCCCACTAAAGCGCTCAACCACACTAGAGCAATCGAAGGCATGAAAGAAAGCAAAAGCATCTAAGACGAATAGTGAAGTTACCACCCTAAAGGAGGGCAATCTAAATGACATCGAAAAAATCGTTCGTGAAGCTACTCGGGAGGCAGTCAATAAGGCTATGTCGGAGCAACACAATATGTTGGGTGAGCTCCAGGCACAGTTACGCGAATTGGGATCAAGAATTGCGTAGGTAGGGCCTAGCATTTCTACAGAAGCCTCTGGTATGACAGCTAGGGAACCATTGCTTACAGCCCAGGTTGCTCAGTGTACTCCGATCCTGGCAAGCATGTTGGTCACCAACCAACTGGAAGAATGAGAAATACTAGAACGTCTTACTGGATTGGGACTCAACGTGGCTGCACTCCAACATGATAGTTTGCAACAACTCCACGAGAAGAAAATTAATATTGAATACTCCAAGAGCAAAAAATTAATATTGAATAACTACAGCTCCAACGCGATGAAGCAGTCACACAAAAACAGTAAATGGAAAAGGTAGTAGTCAACGCCTGTTTGAGTTCTCAGGCACTAGATATTATAGGGGACTTTCCTGTTGAACCACAGATTCGTACGTTGGCTACGTAGTTCCGAAGGGTCACATAGTTGTAGCTCGAACTCACCGCGCAGATCGCCGAGTTTAAATTGTAGGTCCCACCGCCAACGCCCCGAGAGGTCATAGTACAGCGCAAGAACATTATTGATATGGAGCGCGCAATTCTTGCATGGTCACTTGATGAATGTACCGAGTTGTTAACTAAGTCGATTGATATGCTCACTGTCCTTCAGGAAGATCCCACACTCCCCAACCTAGAAGCAGAGACCCAGGAACTTCAGCACGCCTACAATCAACTCTGGGGAACCATGTAGACCATTTCTATCCCGCAACAGTTTGCTAAGATGAGGGAGGTGTAGGACATGAAAATCCAAGCAGAAGCCGCGAGACAGAAGGAAGTTGTGGTGAAAGCTCGTATCCAGCCATGGTTAGATGAGGCATTTGCGGCTTCAACCATCATAAAGCATAAGGTAGCACACATGAAGGCTGAATGTGCTATGATGGAGACAGCCGAGGTAGGGGCAGAAATATCGGTATCACAGGTGGAACGGATGCAGCGCATGACGGATGAATTTGCAGCCAGTACCAGCGACGCATGAAATTTGTTGACTGATCTCTGCGTAAATATGGACACACCAACTCAACGACTAAGGACGAGTCACGATGACTGTGTTAAGGGACTGTTGGGTAGTGAAAGCCCCGTGGAATGAGTATGGGTGTGAAGCCCAGAATTTTGGGTAATATTAGGGAAAAAGACTCCATGGAAACCGCGGAGCGCAAGCTATAGGAGGTTGAGTCAAAGGGTAGTCCGCTCGAAAGCAAGGATAATTTTAGGGGCGAATGTTCGCCCTTTGGCGAAATTAAGGGGTTTTAAATTTTTAGTGGGCGAATATTCTGTATCATAGTACGTTTTTACAAATCACCTCAAATAGCCCACCTTATTTTAAGGGAGAGAGTAAAAAAGGTAAATTTAGCCCTTGAAATTAGGACTTACAACCTTCCATTTGCCCATTTTCAAGAATAGGTTTTATTTAAGTGAATCCATTCACCCATTTTCAAGAATAGGTTTTATTTAAGTGAATCCTATGAGCCAAATACCATATTTATAAAAGAGGTATGGTAAATTAATAAAAATATAAATAAATGAGAGGTATGGTAAATAAATAAAACATTTTTTATATTTACTCCATAAGTCACCTTATATACATGTAAGGGTGTAAACAAATAAAAATATAAGTAAAGTGGAGGTATGCTAAATAAATAAAACGTCTTTTTATACTTACTCAAAAGGTATGGTAAATAAATAAAAATATAAATAAATTAGACGTATCGTAAATAAATAAAACCTCTTTCTTGAGCCTTCATAAATAGAACGAGGGTCCTATGGGCCAAATACCATATTTGTAAAAGAGGTATGGTAAATTAATAAAAATATAAATAAACGAGAGGTATGGTAAACAAATAAAACATTTTTTTATATTTACTCCATAAGTCACCTTATATTTACGAACACTCAAAAAATGGGTTATATTTAGGTGAATCCTATGGGCAAAATACTATGGGACAAATACCATGGACTAGATTGTTATTAATACCATGCAAAAAACCATTACTAACCATAATATTAGAATTAATAAAAATAAAAATGGCACATGGTATTGACCCATGGTATTCACCAAAATGGCACATGGTATTGACCCATGGTATTCACCTGGAATGTAGCCTATTTAAATGCGGGAATTAAACCAGCATGTAGCCTATGCTAAGATTCACTAGGACTTTACAAAGTTTTATTATTTAGTGAAAGACTCGCCAAGATCTTACAAGATTTTATAATTGAGTAAAATGTTCACCATGCCTGGTGAGAGATTCGCCAAAAAATTATATATACATATTATATTATTGATAAAATCGCCTTCCATTTTTCCTATATACCATGGAGATTTGCCCATTTATTATATTTATAAATTTAGGGGGGTTCTTAAAATTTTCCCTGCTTGAAAGTATTGTAAAGAAATAGTAATATATTCGACCTACGGTGGGATCGCAGGCCAAGGGAAAGTATAAATAGAGCGAGGCTCTATGAGGGAAAGGTAGTTCAGTTTTTGGATTTTTGATTCTATGATGTAACGGGTGAATAGTCTAAGAGCAGTTGCAAGTCTGAGTCGAGGGAGTAGGGTAGAAGGTAGAGGCTCTGCAGCTGTGTGCGTAAAGCCCTGGAAAGTCCACAGTTGTGTACGCAGACCCCTACAACTGAGTGCGCAGGGTGGATCTTGATGTATTGTTGAAGATTGATAATAAAGATAAGTTTCTTCTGAATTTTTTGTTGATTTCTACTGTACTCTTTTATGATAAATAAATTGCTATGATTTTTGCATCTACTACGGTTGAATTCATGTGAACTGGATTAATCTTGACGCGCGAAGTAACCAAAAGTAATAAATGTTTACTTAAAGACCGTTTTAACTAGATCAAACCAGTAATAAGTGATTCCATCTGTAATAAGCATGATAAGGGTATTCTGATCTACGTGGATTTGGCGTGGCACGAGACTGTAGAATAGTGCACGAGCTCCAAACCACATCTAAGACATCGCCAAAGTGCAGAAACCTGGTTCCAGCACCCTCCCCTACTAACTCGGGTGAGACCTTAGTCCGTGCTTTGTGGGCTATTGCCGAAAGGGCCGGTAGCTACGAGATTTGTTTGGCTAAATAATTCTTTCGAACCTGGGTCAAGCCCATATAAGCCAACATCTTCATCGTTCTTTCTTCTTTGGAAGTATCTTAGATCCTTCTACAAGTTCTCTTGGAAGAAATCCATAGTTATTCTCCTTTGGTAGCCTTACATAAGCCCATCTAGATACTAGTTCATAAATAAGAAATGAACACTTAAATCATAATTACATTTTTGATGGTATTTCATCATGACATCTTCTAGTAGGAATCAACATCTAGTGTACATGTTGACACATATCCTAAAGATACGTAATGTCAAGGGTCTCCATTTTTCTAGATTTCCATTAGAGTCTACATATCTTTCTGGGAGATATCATAGTCAAATCTTCTTGGTATTTCAAATGTTCAATTTTTTTAGCATTGTTGCATATTCCAAAATATCTTACTCTCTTTCTTCACATATTTCATTCTGAGAAACTTCCAAATAGAGTTCCTTAATTGTAGTCAATCATCTCATACTCCATATGAGGACATATTATCTTGATTTCATCTAATAAATATGTGACCCATGAATTCCTACATGCTTCCAGGGAGGAAATCCTTTCTTTTATCATGCTTTTCAATATATAACATTGATCTATGTTTCCCGCAACCATATGACATGACTCCCATTAAATGTAAGAATGCATACCTCATCTTTCCCTTAGGTCATCTAGACTTCCTGCAATAACTTCCTCTGAGTGAAGGAGCTTTATTTCATAGGTCATCATACCATCATATCATGAATTCCACAAGTTTGGAATTCTTAATGAAACCTTTGCTTCTCTTCATGATCGATGAACCTTACAATGAAGATTTCATCAGATAATATTGAGGATATAAATTATCCCCATAAATAGATGTTTCCTTTAGATGGATATATATGATGACCTTTTCCCTATATTACTTCTTCCTTTTTCCCTGAGTATCACTTGATATTTTAATTAGGTTTCCACGAGCTATATTCTACATAGTTTACTGCCATAGGTTTTGTTCCATACATCCTTCATGGTTCCTATGACACGAGCTCTTATAATGCTTCTACCATGATGCCATACTCTAATATGATGCATCCTATATTATTTTTCAATCCTTCCTATATGTAAGTGACACAATAGAAGAGTAGCTTTTATTGAAGGAGGTTATCTCAGTCATTGTAGTGATTTCTCACTTCATCCTTCTTAGGCTTCTTCATCTTAGGTTCTTTCACTTCTTCGGTAATATGGGATTCTTCCTTGTTTCTCTTTGTTGGGCATGGAATGCCCCCCCACAGCATGTTTTAGGCTCAAAGCCCAAGTTCTGGTCAAAGGTTGTTGTAATACTTCGCGAATTATAGGCATAGAGTGCGAAGTATAGATGAGTCATAGGGTTGTCCACCCAAAAATATTGTAATGTAATGTGAAGTTATGTCGGCCTACCCATGGCCCACGAACCATGGGATTTTATAAATAGAGTGAGGCTCTAAGTGTAAAGGGAGTTGGAGAAGAATAGGAATGGTTCAAGCTTAGAAGAAGAGTCTAAGTGTACTAGGTTGTAGTGGTAGGAAGAGGCTCTGCAGCTGAGTATGCAGAGTCCTAGTAGAGTTCACAGCTGAGTTCATAGCTGAGTGCGATGTCGAGTCTTTAAGCGGGATTGAAGATTAATAAGGAGAAGTTGATTCTTATTTATGTGTATTTGTTGTGCATTATCTTCTTTATGTTTATATTAGTTTATGTATCGTGCGCACTAATATGATTGCTGAATATGTTGTAATAACCATTAATCTTACACACACAAGTTAAGTAATCGGTTAATTAGCAAGGAACTTGGGTATTATACAGGTCGCACCCCGAATAGGGCTGAGCGGAAAAAGTAGCACAAGTTGTGAAGGAACAACAAGTGCACGTAGTGACGGGTCAGACCACAAGCCTCCAAAAGCCCATCAGACATCCCCAAGGTGCGGAAACCTGGTTCTAGCACCCTCCCCTACTACTTCGGGTGAGACCTCAGTCCGCGCCGCGTGGACTGTTTCCAAAAGGGTAAATAGTACTGGGATTTTCTTGGCTAAATCACATCTAAACCTGGATCAGGCCCATACAAGCCAACACTCTTGTTATTGTTCCTTTTAGGAAAATCTCTTATATAGTGCCCATATTCTTGACATATATAGCACTGAACCTTAACCATTTTCTTCTTTATCTTATGATGACCAAATTCACCAAACTTTCCTTTGATTTTAGTAACTATTTGACCCTTTTTACTTTGTCCTTCATTACATTCTCCCTTCAAACTGTTTTCTAATGTCTTGCATAGAGACCACAAGTTATTGAATGGGATAGCTTCATCTTCCTTATTCGACAGGATGTTACCTTGTTCATCAGTCAATGCATTTAGAATAATGGAGATCATTTATTTATCATATTTCTTCTCTCCTCACTTGTACAAAATGGCTAATTAGTTACTAAAAAAACGACTAAAATTTGCATATAAACAACTATTTTTCAGTTGGTGACCAATAGTGGCTCATTTACAACATCTTATAACATGACCAAACTTTATTCATATTTAGGTTAGTCGTTAATTGGCTGTCTCTATTTTTTCATCTAGTAGTATATTTAATCACAAATTTAATCATTAATTTAGTCATTGATTTAGTCATTAATTACCACAATTAATAACCAAATACACAACATGATATGCTACTACATAATCACTTGAGAAAACCAGTTAATGGCCAAAGAAATATGACCAAACTGTTGGTTGCGTTATAAGATACTATAAATTAGCTACTAATAGCCATATATATCCAATTTTTAGTCATCATTTAAAACCAATTAATAGCCAAAGAAATATGACTCAATTTTGGTCATGTTATAAGATACTATAAATTAGCTACTAATAATCATATATATGGAAAATTTGGTCATCATTTGTAATCACAAATTTATCATTTATAATAGTCATTTAGCTTTTTTTAGTAGTTGATATTCATTTCATTTATTTTCATGAATAATCATTATAAACGACTAATTTAGTCATTGTATATTCAATTTATTTGTATTCATTATTAATCAATATAAATTACTAATTTAGTAGTTTTATATTCATTTTATTTGTGTTCATTATTAATCAACATAAATTAATTAGTATTCCTTTGCGACTATATTTAAAAATATCATATATATTCATGTTCATCTAATATCAAAACACACAACACAAATGTTCACAGTAAATTTTAATTTTATTCAATTAAAATGGCCACGACCAATTAAAAAATGTCAAATAGTACAAGAGGTGAAAAGAAAGTAACTAAGTGTGATTTTAAGTTTTCGAAATCTATAACTTTACAATTTGAAAGCATCATAGTGATGCACTTGGCCTGTCACTCAATTTCCTACTTAACCCATCAAATGGATGGGATATATATAACTTAAAAATGTCAAACATCTATGTATCAAATCTAATAGTAAAACATAACACTTTTTAAATTTCTTTTCAGATCCAGTGATGGCTGAAAACTTGTTCTTTTAGGTACATGAGTTCTCTAAGAACCTGAACTAGTTGTAGTCATGCAACTACCAAGAACACCACTAGATAAGGAAGCGCTCTTTCATGTTTCTACCTCCATATAAAATTGAACCCGAAATGTAGCCAGATGGGCATAATATGTTGGGGGTAATGTACATAATAATAAATAAAATATATGTCAAGGATAGTCTCCAAATACATGAACCAATTATATATTCATGATTTAACATTGGAGACCTACCTATAGAAATTGAACATGTACACCTCACATATTTGCCGCAAATCAACTGATACAAGCCAATAGGAACCCAAAAGAATATAAAAAAATATTAATTCTTTTTTAAATTTGTTTCAGTTTAATGACAAAAACCAACTACCATTTTTCAACTAAATGAGCACAAACATCATTTTTTCGAAATTGAAAAGCAATCATTGATCAAGAACTAACATAATTTCAAACATTAATAAAAAGTTACCTTAAAATCAAATACAACTATATATCTATTTATATTTTCCATCTATAAATTCCAACTCTTATCCTACTACTTCAAAATGAATTTTGCAACCTGAAGCTATAAAAATTCTATAAACAACTCAAAAAGAAATAACGAGATTAAAATTCCAAACTAATAAGAAACATACTAAAAATGAATTATAAGATTTTGAAAATAATTTATCTAATATGCATAATGCATTAGGGGTAAACCGAATGAGGTAGAGATATATGTGTAACAAATATTGTTGGTTAAGGACTAAAGTCCATCAGTTATCAATTTGATTTCATCCCAATGGACATGATAATGGGCATGTCTACTAATTCCCTGTAAGCATCATAAATAGAGATCCATTAATCTTCCTATCAACATGTTCATTTCTGCTAAGTTAGACAACATAATAACATCTTACTATCATAATATATCAACCTGTTATCCAACCCAATGGAAAAATTTATATCAACGGTACCTAAATACCACCATGGCTATAGAGGTAAGAGTCAAATTTTGTTGGATGGAAATTTTTGGAATCAACTACAATGCCTAGAAAATCATCAAAAAGGACCATAATCACTAACTCTTCTATAAAAATAAAAGGAATCTTACAGTATAATTATGATCAATGGAGGAATAGCATACAAAGTATACGACAACTAATATTTTTGTATTACATAACAGTTATCTTCTTACCTAGAAATATGTTTGTACTCTTGTTTGTAGAATCTTGATTTGGATGGTTGTTTGTACAAATTATGGTATGGTGATGTTTTGCAACCACCATAAAAGTAACTCGAGGTTGATAATTTGGTGCAAGAGATGCACAAGACTGAAATTACCACCACAAAAATTCAACTAATTGCATGGAGATAGTAATTTCTAGGTGGATAAGATGGATACAGGGATTTTCCCATAAATTTCCCACAATTAGAAAAAAAATTGATTTTGAACAAGGAATTTTGAATGTAACATTACAAGGGTTCTCTGATAGTTATAGATAAATAATGAATTTGTACAAAAGAAGGCATAACAAAAAATTTAAGAGGGTCCTCCTCAAAGGAGAAACAACGAAATTTTATAAATTGCAAAAAGTAACCTTAAAAGTGTAATTCTCTTCATGCACATCCCAAACCTTATGGGGACAGTTATTTCTTTCTAGGTACTAAATCTAATGAATACTCTTATTGATCCTACAGTGAAAACTCTTATTTGGGGGTTTTTTTCCTACCATATTTTTGCATTTTATAATGCATTGTTCTTGTTCATTACTTTGGATGGTGCATGAACATGTAATCATCTAGACCCTGCGTAAACAAAGATTTCGTTGGGATGGGAAAGTTTGTTGGCATTATGGTATAGGTGTTGTCCTTGATGGAAACTCACATATATGATACCATAAATGATTCAATGATGTATGATGGTAGTTCATAGTGCAAAAAGTCAATTCAGAGGTAACAACAAACGATTACAGATCAAACTCCAGAAACTGAGGAAAGAGAATGGTTTAGGTTGTATACATTGTTTACCCTAGTCCAAGTAGCATATACAAACGGGTACATAGAACAAAAAGAGCATATATGTATGCACACACTTTCACAAGAGAAAACGCATGTATGGGATGGAAAATTAAGGTTAAATAATACCAAGGGTCCATACCATGGTAATAACCCACAATATTGAGCGGAATAATGGTCACTTGATCCCATCCATGAATACCAAGGTTCTAAGTGTTGTTTTGGTATGAGGTATTGAGAAAGGCTAAAACTATATAAGGAGGAGAATATCAAAGGGCTAAGCAGGCAAGTGAAAGGTTTTTCATGAATACTTCTATCTGAAGTATATTTTATGTTGTAAGGGATATGGTTATGATATGATCTGAAATATCTTGTGCACCTTTGCTACAATGTTGGATCAGGATCATGAGACCTCAAATGACTTATCATTGTATGATCTGATAATGGATAGTCTAAATCTGAATGCTAATGAATGTTTTATCCTTTAAATGGTATGATCTGGGTATCTCTGAAGTATGAAATAGTTGTGAAGTTATATGTTATTATTTTTAGATCTATACATTGGTTCGCATTGGTGAAGGTGTGTATACACATTGGTTCTATACTTTCAAGTAGCTTATTCAAAAGAAAAGCTTCTTGTTCAGAGATGAATGATCTATCTTATTAGTGTTGTTTTTTTACTAATGTTTGTCAATGATGTCTTCATTAGAGCTGAAAGTAAAACTGATTGTACAAGGAGATTGAGTCTGGTTGACTGACTTATTGAGAGAGAAGGGTGATATTTTCTATTATATGTTTAGGACTTTGTAATTTGACAGTAGATCTTTAGAATGTCACTTATTGGTACAATATTTGGTTCACAGGTTTTATGATTCAGTATCTTTAGAGGTATATGCAAGTTGTGTTACAGAAAGTACCATATACATGCAGGTTGGCTTCATTCAAGTAGCGTATACATTCTAACATATGATTTTTGAGGTTGCAGTTAGTTCTCATTGTTGATGCAGTGTTATGGGTTAAGCCCTATGTTCTCGTGATAGTGATATGGTTGTTTATATTGACTGATTGTTGATACATGCAGTTGTATTTGATGATTGTATTGTAGTGGTGATTGATTTTGAGCCTCAATGTTACTGATGGGTCCAATATGAAAATTTGATGAAGCATGGCCTTCATATTGTGTCATTGTGTACCAGGAGTATCCAGTTTGAAAATTTATGAAATGCGGTGTCTCGAGGAAGAGTGAAGGTAGTATCCTTCTGTAGGCTGGCATATATGTACTAGTATACATATCAGCCAATACAAGAGCTAGGGGGTTGGAGCTCCCTTCAAATAGAAGCTAGAAAATGGGTGAAGGTTGTAGCCTTGAACAGGTAGATTCCTACGTACTAGAAAAACTCTGCACCAGTAAAAAACTTGTAAACACTTTTTATTATAAGAAGATTGAAGACTGAGATGACAGCAGCGATGGTTTTTTCCCACATTAGGTTTCCACTTGAAAAATCTTGGTGTTCATGTGTGTTGCTTATGTGTTTTGATTTGTTTCTTTCTTACTGCATTTGGTTATTGATTATTAAATGCATCACACTCTGATTTAAGATAATGAATTAGTTTTTTATCAAGTTTATTATATGTACGTTGGTTTCATTCTTTATATGCGTGGACATACGCTGGTTGGTTTTAGTAAAATAGCATATAAAATTTTAAAAGGAAGATCATTATTGTGAAAGTTAAAATACCGATTCACACCCCCCCAAGCATTTTTCCCAACAATTGGTATCATAGCAGGTCCTTCAGAAGAAGCTTGATCGCTTGAAGGGAGATCTCTTAAGATGAGCAATGACGAAGGTATGGGATCTATCAGACCACTAATCTTCAACGGAAATAACTTATCATATTGGAAGATAAGAACCAAATCCTATCTTCAGTCACTTGGAGCTGATGTTTAGGTAATTGTAGAAGGAGGATACCAAATCCAGTAGCAGTCCCCACATATCTAGCTAAAAGGAAAGCATATGAAAGAATCCCAAATCTGTCAATGCATTATTAGGAAGTCTATCATGATCAGAATTTGTCAAAGTCATGCAACTCAACAAAACCAAAGCAATATGGGAAAAATCATTCAGAGCTACGAATGAAACTCCCATGTAAAATGTGCTAAGCTCCAAACTCTCAGAATTCAATATGAAACTATGAAGATGCATAGTGATGAAATACTGCTAGTTACTTTTTACGAGTAGACGAGATTAAAAATTGTATGAAGAATTTGGGTGAAGAAATAAATGAGTCTATCTTCTAAATTTGAGTCAAAATTATCTGCCATTGAAGAGAAGCAGGATCTACAATCTATTATTGTTTTTCAACTTCATTGAGTTCTAACTACATTTGAAATGAGGAAAGGAGGTCCATCAGATATCAAAGAAGCCACTGTCAAAGCCTCGAAAAAGGGAAAAGAAAAGGAAGATCTCAAGGAATCAGCATTTATTTTAGAAGAAGATGAGGTAAACTTTGTAGAGAAACTTCAATGGGGTTCTAGAAGATTCAAAGGTAAGATTCCCTTCAATTGTTTTGATTGTGGTAGAGTTGGTCATTATGCTGCTAAATGTCTTCATAAAGATAATCATGACAAAGGAAAGGATTTTGCAAAAGGTAATAGGAAACAGTTTGTTAATAGAAGAAGTTATTATACTCATGAAGATAGTGATGGCTTGTCTAATAGTGATGAATATGAATTTGAACAAGATATTAAACTACTCATGGCTTATGAAAATGATGATTTTACGAATGCCTTAGAAGAAGAAGATTTTATTGAAGAAATCACTCAACTTAAAATCTAGTTGGAAGAAAACAATATGGTCACAGACACTTTGACACATCAACTCACTGAAATGGAAAAGCACAATGAAAAATTAGAATGTGAGGTATTGGGTCTAAGAAAAGAACTTGAGAAGACAAAACATATTAACCTTAGATTTGCTAAGTGATTATAAACCTTAGATGAAATCATCAAGGTTCAGTGTTCTCCGCCTATAAAGACTGGTCTTGGATACAATGGAGAAACATCCCAACCAGAAAAGCCTTCATCCATCACCAGAATCTATCTTGATGCAGCAAAAACCAATGAACAATGCGTCAATCCTCATCAAAATCCTAAAGGTACTCCCAAAGTAAATCATGCTCATTTTACTCCAGTATGAACATCAATAGAGGCACCAACCAAAAGGTGAACAATACCTAAATATTTTATGATCACATAAACTTCTTCTTTAATGGACAATGTTTTTCATGCCATAACTTTGGTCATAAGGTTGCTCAATTTGTTGCTTACAAGACTATCATGACTAGAGAAGCAAGAAAACAAAGGAGGGTGACAGGAATCAAGAAAATCTCTTATAATAAATTTTCTCCTCTTGAAAATGAAAAGGAATGTTCATTTTGCAAAAATTTTGGTCATGAAGAATCTAAATGCAGGAGAAACTTTTGGCCAAAAATTCAAAAGGAGAAAACATCATCAAATTCCAAGGTATGGAAAAGGAAGGAAGTGCAGTCAGAAAGATGTGGCATAGCTCTATTTGTAGAAGGACAATAAAATCAGGGGTACATTAATAACGGATGCTCTAAACACATGACAGGTGATAAAGATAAACTCCTTTCATACAAAGCTTTTAGAAGAGGAAAAGAATGTCTCTTTTGGAAATGACACACTAGCTATCATTAAGGGTAAAGATTCTATTTATTTAAAAGAAAAGTTTAAAGCTAGAAATGTTATGTATGTTGATGGTTTAAAGAATAACCTGTTGAGTGTTATTCAAATGTGTGATGAAGGAAATGAAGTTGTGTTTCAATGAAAAGAATGTGTGCTTCATAAGCTTGACACAAGGAAGACCATAATCAAAGGTACAAGAACTCCAAGCAATTTATATATACTAAAAAGAGGTGAAGAATAATGTTATCTAAGCAAAACAAAAGAGAACTTGTTATGGCACAAAAGGTTGGGGCATCAAAGCTTTTCTCAAATAAGAAAATCATGCAGGCTCAAGGTTGTTCGAGATCTTCCAGATATCATCATCCCAGAAAATACCATCTACAAACCATGTCAATTCGGTAAGAAAACTAGATTTCAATTCAATGCCAAAGAAGGATCAACATGTAAGCCTCTTCAACTCATTCATACTGATTTTTGTGGACCAACAAGGAAAAATTCACCTCATGGAGAAGAATACTACATTTTATTCATTGATGGTTTTTCTAGAATGTGCTGGATTGTTTTACTATAACATAAATACGAAGCATTTGAAAAGTTCAAAGTCTTCAAAGCTTTAGTTGAAAATGAATTAGATCTAAAAATCAAATGTCTCAGATCTGATCGGGGAGCAGAATTCATATCATATGAATTCTTTGAATTTTGTGAAAAACATGGAATAAAGAGACAATTATATGTTGCTATAACTCCTCAACAAAATGGCGTAGCAGAAGAATGAATAGAACAGTTCAACAAATGGCTCAAGCTATGCTGGATGAGTCTCGTACTCTTGACAAATTATGGGGTGAAGCTACACATACTGCAATAAATATTCTCAATAAAGCTCATGTATGTGTAAATAGTGATCAAACTCCACATGAACTTTGGTATGGTAAGCCTCCCACTATAAAACATTTCAAATCTTTTAGAAGCAAATGTTTCATCAAAAAGACTGATGAAAAACTTGGTAAGTTTGAACCTAGAGCAGATGAAGGAAAATTTCTTGGTTATTCATCTAGAAGTAAAGGATATAAATGTTATAATAAGAGACTTCAAAATATTGTTGAATGCATTGATGTTGTAATCGATGAAGCATGCAGAAATCTGAAACAGGAAACATTAACAAAGGAATATGATTATAATGAAGATGGTGAATGCTTTCTCGTATCAAATCGAAATGATATAGAGGAAGAAACCAATGAAGCATCAAAAGAAGATACACCTGACAGGGAAAAAAGGCTCATCCAGGTATGTTCAAAAGAATCATCTAGAACCTCAAATTCTAGGAGAAAAAGGGTCTGGAATAGAGACAAGAAGAACTCTTTTAGGAGCTTCTAGTTATCTAGCATTATTATCATCCATAGAGCCAAAAAATGTGAATGAAGCTAGTAGAGATGAATGTTGGGTTAAGGCCATGGATGAAGAACTTGACCAAGTTGAAAAGAATGATACTTTGGAATTAGTTCCTAGACCTCACGATAAAAATGTTATAGGAAAAAAATGGATATTCAAGAATAGGTTGAATGAAAATGGAGAGGTAATTAGTAATAAAGCAAGACTTGTTTGTAAAGGGTATGCTCAACAATAAGGGATAGACTTTGAAGAAACATTTTCACCTGTTGCTAGACTTGACGCCATAAGAATGTTTCTTTCTCTTTCATGTTTTTGAAAATTCAAAGTTTATGAAATGGATGTAAAATCTTCATTTCTTAATGGAGATTTAGGAGAAGAAGTACATGTTGAACAACTAGAAGGATTCATTCTGGGAAATGATGCAAAGATTGTATGCAAACTCAAAAAGGATTTATATGCACTAAAACAAGCTCTAAGGGCATGGTATTATCATCTTGACAAATATCTTTGGCAATAAGGTTTCACAAAAGGATCTGCAGATAGCAACTTATATACAAAAATTGAGAATGATAAACTGCTAACTATTTTTGTTTATGTTGATGATATCATCTTTCGCAGTAATGAAGAATCTATGAGTCAAAACTTTTCTTTTGTTATGTAGAAAGAATTTGAAATGTCTTTACTTGGAGAACTAACTTATTTTCTTGGTTTACAAGTACAACAAACAAAAGATGGCATCTTTCTTTCACAAAATAAATACCTCAACCAGATTCTGAAGAAGTATAGAATGGAAGATTCTAGAAGAGTATGTACTCCAATGGTAACATGATGTAGTCTCAGATCTAATGATGAATCTCCTACAATGAATCAACCGGCATACAGATCTATGATTGGAACTCTACTTTATCTAACATGTACCAAACCAAATATCATGCATGCAGTAGGAATTGTTGGAAGGTTCCAAGCCAATCCAAAGGAATCACATCTTCAGGCTGTAAAAAGAATATCCAGATATCTCCAAGAAACTCAAGACTTTGGTCTATGGTATCCTACTGATACAGATCTCACTCTTCATGCATATACAGATGTGGATTGGGCTGGAAATTTTGATGGCCAAAAAAGCACTAGTGAAGGTGCACTCTATATGGAATCACGATTTCGGCAAGAAACAAAGTTAGATTTCCTTATCTACAGCTGAAGAAGAATATGTGGTTGTTGCATCTTGCTACACGCAACTACTCTGGATGAGGCAAACAATTCAAGGTATTCAAATCACATGTTCTCCACCCATCTCCATTCCATGTGATAATACAAGTGTTATTAGTATTTCGAAAAATCCAATCATGCACTCCAATACCAAGAACATACCCATTAAGTACCACTTTCTACAAAAACAAGTAATTGAACAAAAGGTTAAATTGGAGTATGTTCCCTCCAAAGAACATGTTCATGATATATTTACCAAAACTCTTTCCAGAGAAGCATTTGAATATCTCAAACAAAGTCTGGGAGTTGTTTCTGCCTCATCCTACTGTTAAAATCAGTTTTAGAGGAATGTTTCCTATAAGTGGATTTCATGAAGCAGAGTCGTGTATATACGTGAGTTTCTGTGCCTACAATAGCATATGTGTTTTTCTGATAAAAAACAGTGGGTCAGACTCAAAATTGATTTCTGACATGGGTGCTTAGTCTGATATTGATGTTTACAGTCTGCTGATATGATTTTTTCATTATTGTTTATTTGATTGATGAAGATACCTTGATGAGTGAATTGTTGAAAATGCACAGTTAGCATAGGTTCAGGTTGAGCATTAGCCTTCAAAAACATTATGCATTGTTGGCATCATGGTTGTTGAATTCAACTATGGTCTCAGATATTCATATCATTTGTTGTAAATGTCATGTAAATACCTATGGTGTAATAATATGTCTCTTTCTGTCATAGTCTATTAATGAGTCCTTTTGGACATATGATGTAATTTGTACCCCCACTATGCATGGGAAGCATGATGTAATAATTCCAATTTTTCAGTCATGTAAGAACATTTGGTATATCCCCACTTGGTTGGGTGATTGATGTGTGTATGAGTCATGGTGATAGGAAGGTCATACTCACAGAGTTGAGTTATAGAGTCATGTTATTATTTTGAAAAATATTTCTGTAGACTCAGCATGTGCTCAGGGGGAGCATGGGCAATATAGTGCATCTCAACATGTACTAAGGGGGAGAATATCTTGGTCCATCCTTTGCCCTTTATGTCAAAGGGGGAGAGTATCTTGGTGTTGCTTGATATATCTAACTGGTTCTACAGCTGGAAGTGATCAACACCAATATGGTTGTTTCCATCATGTCCAAAGGGGGAGATTGTTGGAATTATGGTACAGGTGTTGTAATTGATGGAAACTCACATATATGATACCCAGAAATGATTCAGTGATGTATGATGAAAGTTCACAGTGAAACAGGTCAATTCAAAGCTAACAACAAAGGATTATAGATCTGACTCCAGAAAATGAGGAAAGAGAATTGGTTAAGTTATATACGTTGTTTACCTTAATCCAAGTAGCGTATACATGTGGGTATACAAAACACAAAGATCATATACATATGCACGCACTTTCACAAGAGGAAAAGTGAATATGGGATGGAAAATTAAGGTTAAAGAATACCAAGGGCCCATACCATGGTAATAGCTCACAATATTGAGCAAAATAATGGTTACTTGATCCCATCCACGAATACCACAAGTTCTAAGTATTTTTTTGGTTTGAGGTATTGAGAAAGGCTGAAACTATATAAGGAGGAGAAGATTAAAGGGCTAAGTGTGCAAGTGAAAGGGTTTTTCATGAATACTTCTATCTGAAGTATATTTTATGTTGTAAGGGTTATGGTTATGATATGATCTAAAATATCATGTGCACCTTTGGTATAATGTTGGATCAGGATCATGAGACCTGAAATGACTTATCATTGTATGATTTGATAGTGGATAGTCTAGATCTAAATGCTAACACATGTTTTATCCTTTAAATGTTATGATCTGGGTATGTATAAAGTATAAAATAGTTGTGAAGTTATAAGTTATTATTTCGAGATCTATACACTGGTTTGTCTTAGTGAAGGCACGTATACACGCTAGTTCGATACTTCCAAGTAGCATATTCAGAAGAAAAGCTTGTTGCTCAGAGATGACTGATCTATCTTATCTGAGTTGTTTTTTTACTATTGTTTGTCAATGATGTATTCATTAGAGCTTAAAGTAAAACTCATTGTATAAGGAGATTGAGTTTGGTTGATTGATTGATTGAGTGAGAAGGGTGAACTTTGCTGCTACCTATTTAGAACTCTATAATTTGACAGTAGATCTTCGAAATGTCACTGGTTGGTACAGTTTTTGGTTTAGAGGTTTTATGATTCCGTATCTTTAGAGGTATACGTAGGTTGGGTTACAGAAAGTAGTGTATACATGCAATTTTGCTTCATTGAAGTACCGTATACATTTTGACATATGATTTTTGAGGTTGTAGTTTGTTCTAATTATTGATGCAGTGTTCTATGTTCAGCTCTGTGTTCTGGTGATAGAGATATGATTGTTCATATTAACTGATTGTTGATACATGCAGTTGTATTTGATTATTCTATTATAGTGGTGATTGATTTTGAACCTCAATGTTACTAATGGGTCCAGTATGAAAATTTGATGAAACATGGCCTTCATGTTATGTTGTTGTGTACCAGGAGTATCCATTCTGAAAATTTATGAAACATGGTCTATGGAGGAAGAGTAAAAGTAGTATCCCTCTGTAGGTCAGTTCCTACATACTGGTATACATATCAGCCAGTACATGAGCTAGGGGGTTGGAGCTCCCTTCCAGTAAAAGCTGGAAAACGAGTGGAGGTTGTAGCCTTCAGCAGGTAGATGCCTACGTACTAGAAAACGTTTAGACCAGTACAAAACTTGTAAACACTTTTTATTATAAGAAGATTGAAGGTTGAGATGACAACAACAATGGGTTTTTCCCACATTGGCTTTCCACCTAAAAAATATTGGTGTTCATGTGTGTTGTTTATGTGTGTTGATTTATTTTGTTCTTATTGCATCTGTTTAATGCTTAGTAAATGCATCACACTCTGATGTAAGATAATGAATTAGTTGTTTATCAAGTTTATTATACATACGCTAGTTTCATTCTTTATGGGCACAGACATAAGCTGGTTGGTTTCAGTAAAATAGCATATACAGTTTGAAAAGGAAAATCTTTATTATGAAAGTTAAAATATTGATTCACCCTCCCCCCCCCCCTCTCAACATTTTTCCCAACAATGTAAGAGACGTGGTTTGGGAAGACACTACTATTTTTTTCCATGGCATCTTAATGACTAACAGTTAATTCTGATCATGGAAGTTGACAAATTTATATTCTCCCAACTTTCCCTATCTTGTCTCATACCTTTATCTCCACTAAATTTATCCTTTATGACTTCACCTCTACACAAGAAAACCAAATTGCAAGCTATTATACCTTGTCTGGGTACAAATTATAGACCAGTTATGTCACAAATTGCACGATTATGTCCTCACTTGTATGGAGTATTATATAATTCTTAGATTTATAATACAAACTATGAACTTCTCTTGGAAAATTTTAATAAAATAATAAGTTATACATATCTGATATGCCATGAAGACTTACATGTATTTTCGTAGGGTGGACTCATAAAAGTGTCCATACTTGATGAAAACAAAGCATGACCATAAAAGCTTCCTGGAAGAGAAATTGATACCTCAACCAAGTTAGTTTTTTCTATAAAAATTATCTTTTGAATATCCACATAAATCGAATTTCAACTTCCAAATAAATTAAAATGTTAAGAAAAGATGTCATACCTTGGTTATTGGGAAACTTTGTATTTGACTCTATTGTCATCCTAGTCAAGAGAAACTACTCAATATATCCTAGAAACCCTTCTAAACTTCCCATGTGTAAAAATCCATTCCCATCAACCAAACCACCTCCCTTATAGGTACTGAAAGGTGCATATAGTGACATTGGTGGGATAGAGGAAAACTCGTCAATACTAGGCACTACAAAATCCTGATTGAACGCATATTTATCATGGATGAGGCAACCAATGAAGATGGTTGCATAAATACAGGCACTTCCATGACCCTTTCAACTTGACTGATGTAAACAATTAGGTTAGTTTTCAATTGGTTTCTTCAAATGTCGGGCATAAAAAGCAATGGATCACAAAAACAAGTACATAATAACAATGAGAATGTAAGGTATCTTTGAAATATTACTTTCCAAAACTGTCAAGTGAAAAATGTGTGATCTGGTGTGTAAGTTGAGTAAAGAACCTTCTAAATACAACATAATCTTGCTTGCTTGTTTGAAGCTGTGGTTTTTGAATATATAGCAAGTATGAGTACATGATATTTCAATAAGATTCTCAACACATTAGTTTCTATATCATTAAAATTTTGTGAAAAATAAAGTAAATGCAGTAGCTAAACAATTATGAAAATCTAGTTCTATTTGAAATCCTGCTTTCATGCATCAAATTATTTACAAAATTCATCTGTTCAAGTATGGAAAAATTGAACATAATTATGGATTGTTAATCACTTATTAAGCTCAAGTATTGGTGCCTCTACTTTGTAGACAAGTAGAGGTAGGAGGTTACCTAGTTCACTTTCCATCATTATGAGGTGGTGTTGTTTCTCAAGTAAACAGTTGAATAAAAAGATTCGATCTTTTCCTTTCTACCATATGTATTAATTTATGAAAAGTTCATGATTCCCCCTCTCAAGCCTTTGGCACACTATAAAATTCAGTAACAATTTTCATGTCAAGTTCAATGACATCGGCAACACATTTAGGTTTTTTATAGGCCTGGAAATTTTATCGATCATGCCTTAGATTCTTTGAACTTCCTTGCTACTCATACTATTAATCCACATTAAATGCCTTTCACCATGTTAATCAATAACAAATATATCAATTCCTCAACTTAAATCATGTTGGCCAAATTTTGCACTTTCATTACCTATTCTACTAGCCTTCTAATTTGTGTTTGTGTTTGCGGAAATAATGCACTTCTAGCAAGTTGGTCCTTGTGATTCCTGACCGCGTATGAGGTTATGGGAAAAGGAATGTCATATGTGACAAATTAAAATGGAGTAGAGGTGTTAGAAATAATACTGAGAGGGGGGGTGAATCAGTATTATCAAGTCAATTATTTTTCAATTCAATCACAGATTTGTATACGCTACTTTAGTTAGAGAAACCAGCGTATATACGCAACTTTAGTTAAGGAAAACAACATATAACTCACAGAATTGTAATTTAATTATTCTTCAGATGTTAATCTTAAATCTGTGTGTCAGAACGATATAGATATCAACCAGGAACAGAAAAATAGTGCAGATAGTCACACATAAGAACCCAAGATATAAGGTGGAAACCTAATGTGGGTGAAAACCACCTGCTGCAATATGATCTGTCATCTGAGTGAGTTAACACCTGTATCATACCTGTGAGTGAGTTGCTATCAAGGACAACACTTGTATCATAATGCCAACAATCTCCCCCTTTGGACTTGATGGCAACCACCACACCAAGTCACTCTCCCCCTTTGACATCAAGGGCAAAGGGCGGACCAAGATATTCTCTTCTTGATATACTCTCTGTTGTCCATGCTCCCCTGAGTATCTACTGAAATCTCTGATTGAGCTCCCCCTTTGTATATGCCGAGATGTACCAATCTGTCCATGCTCCCCCTAAGCACATGCAAGGTCTGCAAAAGCATAACATGACTCTATACATACATCAATCTCCCAACCAAGTGGGAATACACCATTTTAAACTCATCCACCCAACCAAGTGGGGATATACCAATTGTTTACACATGACAACCAAGTACATATACATGACTCAACAACAAGAACCATTACATCATCCATCCCATGCATAGTGGGGTAACAAAACAAAGACCAACAATCTAATCAAGATCATGATCAGCAACTATCATACACCATGTATGATCTGCACCAGACCTGTAACCTACAATACCATTCTTTTGACCGACCAACAATAAGTAGCAAGATGTATCATTTAGCTACATAAGCATCATCACCAAAGACTTCTCATCAAAATGCCAACAATGCATTATTTAAGTATATGCTCCCCCTGAGCCTGTGCCATGCCATCATTAAACAGTGACTGAACCATTATCAGACTTCTGTACTGCTACTTTTCTTCAGAACATCATATACGCGACTGTGCAGTGTCTAACTCGCGTATATACGCGACTTGTCTTCATGAAACATGCGTATGAGATTTAGAACACAGAGGTTCCACATTTTCAGCTTCCTCTGAGTCTGTCATGTCTGTGTACTCTGCTATGCCACCTCTTTCTAGTTGTACTTCCTTTTTCTTCCATATCTTCAACTGTAATGATGTTTTCTCCTTTTGGTATGGTGCCCAAAATCTTCTCCTACATTCCTTTGCTATGTGACCAAGCTTGATACATGCATAACATCTTACATGTTTCATATTTCTTCTATAGCAATCAACAGCTTTGTGACCAAACATATTGCAAGCAAAACAATATCCCTTAAAGTACCCTGTTATGAAACCAGCTCAAGAAAAGATAGAAAAGAAAGATCAACGCCTTAGAATTCAGCCTCTTCGAGGGGGCAACCTCCTTTACATTACATAAATGAACAATTCTTCGATGATACAAATGAAAAGACTTCCTTTCTATATATAGGAGTCTAAGGGGTTATAACATAATCAGAGCCGACATAACAATAATAATGTAAGGGCATAATAATAACAATAGTGGGCTTCTATGGGGCACAATAGTAACAATATGGGCACTACATGGGTACATCAATATAATAAGTGGGTTATACTAATAACAATAAGGGGTTACACTAGTAGTATAGGGGCCTAACATTCCCCTCTCCTTCAAAAAGCGTTGTCCTCAACGCTTGAGTAGTTCTTGATGCTTCTATATAAAATTCTTGTCCTCCCATGTGGAATATTCAGCGGGTAAGTTCTTCCACTTGATGAGATACTCTGAAATTGATCGATTTCGTAGCTATCGGGTTCTTGTTTCTGTGACTGCTCCAGGTTCCAATGTGATTTTTCCTTCCTCTTCAATTTCTGGCAATATTGCTTGAATTGGGATCTTTTGCAACTTTTGAATAAGTGGCCATACTTCTTCGTTCTTCTTCCATTCATTCATTGCTTCATTTATCCAATTTGGTTGGATAATATAAATAGCACAAAACAATGCTTCCACATCCTCATCCTTGAAGCGTCTTCCCATTCGGTAAGGTCACCATTTTTTAAGTGCATGTAGTATTGCCAACATTTCCTTCTCATAAATAGCTTGCTTGAGATGTAGCAGTAAAAATACCCAATCACTTACATCAAAACATTTTTCACTACGATGTTGATCTACCTGTTGTTTCATTTGATTTTGCACCGAAGTGGCGTTATCCTTTAAAAGTTGGAGAATTTGTTGTTGATGCTCGATATGATCTTTCTCTGCTTGAACCTTTTTCTTCTTGATATGTCCTTCTATCTTTTGAGGAGTGGTAATTTCTTCCAGTCCTTTACAAGATATGGTCGGATTCATTTCTTGATGCTCGATGTGATCTTTCACTTCTTGAACATTTTTCTTCTTGATGTGTCCTTCTATCTTGATAGTTTGAGGAGTGGTAATTTCATCCATTGAATTACAAGATATGGTTGGATTCATTTCTTCTTTCTCGATGTGATCTTTCACTTCTTGCACCTTTTTCTTCTTGATATGTCCTTCTATCTTGAGAGTTTGAGGAGTGGTAATTCTTGCCAATGCTTTACAAGATATGGTCTGATTCATTTCTTCTTTCTCTGGGGTGGTGTCCTGACGTATATCCTCTTCTTTTGATGTTTCTTGATCCTTTTCTTCCTCCTCTTCATATTCTATGTAAAATAATTTCTTCTCAGCACACCTATGACCTTTAGTGCATTTGCTATCACAATTGTAACAAAGCCCTTTTTCTCTTTTTTCTTCCAATTGTTGTGGTGTAACCCTTGTAGGTTGTGGAAGGCTGGGAGAAACAACACTTCCATCTTTATAGTTGTGAGGGGTATGCTTGCTGGTTTCCATAATTTTGCTTTCCATTATGTCACAAAGCCCTTTTACTCTTTCCAATTGTTGTGGTGTTGCTCTAAAGAAGGTGTTGCTCTTTGTATCCTCATAATGTGCTATCATTTCCTCCGTGAAAATTGACCATGTAACAAGTTTTTTACGAGAACAAAGCCCTTTGTACCATAAAAATTGATCTGGTTCTAAATATGAAGATGCAATACATACCTTTTGTAACAGTTGTACACCATGTTTATCAAAATATTGCTCCATCTGAAGTATCCAATTTACCGGATCCTTGCCATCAAACTTCCTCATCTTGCTTTTTCTTGATTTTAGGAGCTCTACCTTGAAACTACTGTAACTCTGTACTTTCGGATCTTTAAGTTCTGAAATTGTGACCTATAGTAGCCCTCTGTGTCCTCTTTCCAATGCCACAATTCTGATCCAAATTGGATTCTCCAAGAAAGAGTTATGCAGAATCTCCCGCAGTGACCTGATTATAGACTAGTTCAGTAGAGCGAACTTGTATGAAGTGCCACGTGTCACTGTTTCAACCTTTGACTCTGAAAAATATATAAACAGAAACTAAAGTCCATCCTCTTTTTGTACCTTCTTACAAACTTTCAATCCGATGCTCAGAAAGAAAGTTATGATGATTTTCCCCAGGTCACCTGTTTTGAATGTAATTCAGGAGTCTGCAAAAATACCAACTTCCTCAGATCATATCTCCGAAAATGTCACATAAAAATATATGAAATTCGGACCCAAGGTTCAGCGTCAATTCTTCTCAAATGGGTTTCTTTTGCGACTTCTGAAACGTCACAGAAAAAAAGTTATAGTGAAAATGCCACGATGACTTGTTTGGAGCAGCGAAACCCTAGAATCCAAAGCTCTGATACCAAATGTTATGAAACCAGCTCAAGAAAAGATAGAAAAGAAAGATCAACGCCTTAGAATTCAGCCTCTTCGAGGGGCAACCTCCTTTACATTACATAAATGAACAATTCTTCGATGATACAAATGAAAAGACCTCCTTTCTATATATAGGAGTCTAAGGGGTTATAACATAATCAGAGCCGACATAACAATAATAATGTAAGGGCATAATAATAACAATAGTGGGCTTCTATGGGGCACAATAGTAACAATATGGGCACTACATGGGTACATCAATATAATAAGTGGGTTATGCTAATAACAATAAGGTGTTACACTAGTAGTATAGGGGCCTAACATACCTGGAACGTGATGATCTTTCTATGTGATGGTCTTGAACCATTCTACTTCTGCATCTGGCTGCGACATGTCCAAGATTATGACATACATAACATTCAACATTATTCATCGGAGGAAATAATCGTCTATTACTTCTATAGTTAGGAGCTAAAGATTTTCTTTGAGGAATTTCTTTCCTTTGATGGGGTTTTCTTCTCATCTCCTTATTGATCATTTTAGATTTCTCATTAGAATTCCTTGTCTTACTTTGTAAACTAGATTCACCTTCAACAGATTCATGAAAACCAAGACCAGTTTTGATAGTAGGGGATCTTTGACTACCAAGAATTTCATCCAAAATCTTAGTACTATCTTGAAATCGTAACAGTTTATCCTTTTCTTCTAATTTACTTTTCAAGATATTTACCTCAACCTGATGTTGTTCTTCCTTTTCCAGACATTTCTTCTTCAAAATTTCCTCAGACTTTCTTCCTTCTTCCATTTGTTGCCTTAGTTTCAGAATCTCCTTTTCTTGTTCTCCATTTAGCTCCTGCAGCATTTGACGAACTCTGAAGGCACATTCTAGTTGAGCTTTTAAGATGATAATTTCTTCTTTAAGGTCACTCTCCCTTTTGCTAGGTAGATCTTGTTGACCTATGATTTTATCTGATGCTTTCTTTGCTTGTCCATCTTCAATTTGAGGTGATTCAGGATCTGAATACTTGCTTCCACTCAACGGCAGGCTGTCATTGTTCCTTTGAGCTATCTTCTTCTTTTGACGCACTTTCTTTCCCATTGTTCTACGGATCTCCTTCAAGCAATCAAGCTTCTACCAAAGGACCTCGCTTTGATACCAATTGTTGGAAATAATAGTGAGAGGGGGGGTGAATCAGTATTATCAAGTCAATTATTTTTCAATTCAACCACATATTTGTATACGCTACTTTAGTTAGAGAAACCAGCGTATATATGCAACTTCAGTTAAGGAAAACAACGTATAACTCACAGACTTGTAATTTAATTATTCTTTAGATGTTAATCTTAAATCTGTGTGTCAGAACCATATAGATATCAACCAATAATAGAAAAATAGTGTAGACAGTCACACATAAGAACACAAGATATAAGGTGGAAACCCAATGTGGGTGAAAACCACCTGCTGCGATATGATCTGTCATCTGAGTGAGTTAACACCTGTATCATACCTCTGAGTGAGTTGCCATCAAGGACAACAGTTGTATCATAATTCCAACAAGAGGTAGAATAGTTAAATGACTATTAGCTAGACGAAAAAAATAGGCAAGAGCTCAAGTTGTAGATAATTAGTTGTATAGGTTAAAAGTGTCTTTATACAGAACTTGAAAAGCATATCATGTATGAGTGCACGTGTGTAAGCCTAAAAATTACAAAATTTATTTTCTTGAAAAAAATGAGATGCTTGATAGTTATTATACATACCGCTTAACTATGATTGAGAACTCCAAAATAATCCAGGGGTAGGGGGATTACATTTCCTAAAAGGAAATTAGCTGCATTAGTTCCTCGGTCCATATCAAAAAATACATTAAAATGCCATCATTTTCACAACTCCATAGAAATAATTACAATACTAGTATATCTTCAGCTAATTTTTGTAATAATTTTACCTTTGTAAAGACAACTATAGTTCAATGCTCTGCCATGAAGAATCATGTTAAAAAATTAGAATATCCCAATTTACTAAAAATATAATAATTGATCTTTTTCCAAGAAACCTATAAAACATTCCTCAAATCATAATGTTAAAATGGAAACAACTAAACTCAGATCTCTTTTTTCATCTCATACACCCTACAAATGTAATTACCATCAGGATCAACAATTCTTGCCATATGAAGTGCAACAAAATTTGACAAATTTTCATTTGCAAGTGAAACTACTAGGATTATGCATGTTTCATGCTTGATGTATGAAAAAATCATTGCTCTAATCTGGGCTTCAATATCATAAGGTTTATCACCCACTGGAACCTTTGTTATACTAAGAAAGTCCACAAGAGTTATATTGAGAACATTTGGAGAAAATATTTTCAACCGAATTTGCTTCACCATTAGGTCATCCATCATGCCCATGAGTGGAATACCCATTGCAGCCAAAGCTGAGAACCCCATATTTGATCACCTCCTCCATGAACTAAAAATGACAAGTACCCTCACTTGGATTTCGAAATATTGATGGAGAAGCACCTGGAGCAACGAACAATAGATGACACATTTCCTATCAAACTCATAATCCACCTGTCATTAGGTGCATCCCAATCCCAATGTTAACAGACCCTCTACCTCACTAGGATCCATTGCAATTGCTTAGTTTTTATGTCTATACTGAATGTGATTATTTTAATTGGTTTAGTCATGGACTTTGGCCATATTATTTATTTATGCACTTAGTAAGTTATTTTTTCATAAGCCCTTGGGGCCTAGACTGTCCTAATTTTGACTAGCCTATGAGGCACTAAATTATTTTTGGCTTGTGGACACTACTTTGTGGCCCACCCCTTTTTGTATGAAATGTTCTACATTTTTTTATAAAGTTTTAAGGAAGCATTTTATCCTAGAAAAAAGGGATATTGTGGTATGTAAATAACAATCCCTCTAATATTAGGCTCAACTGACTTCTCAACTTCCATTGGGACTACTACATGTAGATGCATGTCCTACTAGCACAACATCAAAATGCTTTATTGATCATTAACATATTTGTATTTGTCCTATTCAATTTTCACCCATTCCTTCATATAATTTGTGCTCCATGCAACACTCTGGAGAAACATATGTATTTTGCATGCAAAAGCACAAATATCCTCAAGGTGTTTTCCAATTTCTCCATAGAATGACAATGAAATTCACAAAAATAAAATAAATGGCACAATCGGTCTGATTCTAATATTGGTTCATTAGACACTAGAAAAGAAGTGAAAAATGGACAAGATTTCCTATATCAAATGTTAATTTAGTAATGTTTCATCCACTATATTCTAATGTTTGTAAAAACTGCAGTACGGAAATGCAGGGATTATATAGCAAAATATATGGGAAAATTCTAACATGCTTATTTCCATTATGACTATCATATGACCCCACATCAAAGACCAATCAAATTTAAACTGATATTGAGAAATGTTATATAAGAAAGATACAACCATCTTTGAGTAATATATTCTTTGAAAAATGCCACCAATCAGATTTAGGAAAACACTTTCTTTTATATTAAAAAAGGAGCCAGGAGAGTTTCTATAGAACCTGGCAAGCCTGTGGAATAGTTTCAAGGGTGCATATCACCACTAAACCACAACTACCTAATTTTGAGAATAGACAAAATGATACTAGCAATGTAACCTGGGTAAAAAGCTTATTATATAAATGTACTTCCAAACAACATCCTTAAAACTTAAAAGGTGGAGAATTGATATGGAGTCAAAGGTTGCAAAATTTTTCTAAAAATTCCCAGTAAAATTGGTCAAGTAGCATGTGGATATTATTACTTCTTCTCTTCAACCATAGAATATCCTAGAAATGCCTGAAAGGACAAAAATAGTCTACACCATAACAATGTCCTCAAAGTTCAAACTTCAAACAAAGATCTCTCCATAATCTCAAGTTAAAATTGATGCACAATACCCATACATATGGCCATTTAGAAGTTGGGCAAAGAACAATTATTTTATATTCTCTATACATAATATTGACCTATAGTATCGACATTTTGACATCTTATTTCCCACCTACTCGATCTGTCACAACTCATAAACTCATTTGAAAAAATATGGTCCTGCTTAGCAAAAACAATGATATTATTCTTGATTTTGAGCTTGCTATTAGCAACAAAGCTAAGAACCTTAGGGACCATATCATATATTAGGACTACAAACACCATTGACATAAATAGTATTCATGGCCATAAGAAACTCATAATCTTCATGCAGGAAGTGCCAAGTCTAACAATATCATGTCTTTGGCTTTTTCAAAGGATCCATCATCCTAGCTTCAGATTTATGATTGATTCCTAAGAAATTCTTAACCTACAATGAGAACAATCATGTAACATATTTTCAAAAGTACAAGACACAACATATAATGTACTACACAATTGTGCTGAATAAATTTCATTTAAAGAAAGACAAGAAGAAAATTATATTCAGTTCAATGCTACCAACATTCCTGTCACCAAGCATTGGAGTCAGGCTTCCTGAAACCTCCTTTTCAACAGTAGCAAAACCACTTTGTGGATCACTTGTTTTCCTACAACATGAAAATACATGGACAAGGTAATAGATTAATTGAAGCCAATATCAGAGAGATAATGCTCAAATTAAAAGTACTCATGCTTGAACTACAAAGAATATAAGCACACCCTAGTTTAATTTGACCATTGAGAACAATATAAGGAGTATGTAATTTGGCCTAGATGTCACACATTTTTTCCATGGACATCAGAGTGGTGTCCCCATTATTCATTTTCTTAAGCTTCAATTCCTCCTGACACCATTTCATATGTTTTTATTTTTTTCTTATTTCATTTTTCTAGGGCCTTTTCCATGGAACTTATGTGACAACTTCCAAAAAGATTCTTTAGGTGTCATCTGTATATATATATGGAAAGGAAATGAATTTCTTGTTTCTATGAACATATATTAAGGAATTAAACTAGGAGATCAGCATGCCTAAAGCACAAGACAATTGTAATTTTCAAACAAAGAAACTTACAATACGACCAAACTCATATAAATAGTCTAACATATCTCTTTTGGTCCATCAATATCTCGTACTCCAACAAGTTTTCTCTTTTTCATATCCATATTCCTTCCACCCCATTCCACAAACTCTTTCAATGAACCCATTTCCTTCAACAGTTGCAAGGCCCCAGCCAAACCTTTTCCTACAGAAGCTTCTTTAATTATGTCATCTGTCACCACTTCTTCCTCTTCTTCTGCTTTTTTTTATAACTGACATCTATATCCATTTCCTTCACCTCAGTCCAACCACTTATGGATTTAGCAACATCATCTTGTTTGATAGTACCCGTACCCTTGTCGTCCTCTTTAAATACTGTTAGGTCCCTATAATACTAGTGATTCCCCAATTACTATTGTCATTGTAGCCCTTGTTCTTATTATTGTGCCCCAATTTTCCCCATATTTTTATCAGTGTGCCCATACAAACCCACTATTGTTATTGTTGTGCCCTTATGTTATTACTGTTATGTCGACTTCATTATATTGTGACCCCTTAGACTCCTATTTATAAGAAGGGAGGTTTAGTCATTTGTGTCATCCAAGAATTTTTCATTTGTGTAATGTAAAGGAGGTTTCCCCGTCGAAGAGGCTGAATTCTAAGGTGTTGATCTATCTTTTCTATCTTTTTGTGAGCTGGTTTCATAACATTTGGTATCAGAGCTTTGGATTCTAGGGTTTCGCTGCTCCAGATAGGTTATCGTGGAATTTTCACTAGAACTTTTTTCTGTGATGTTTCTGTAGTGAAAAAAAACCCGTTTGCTCTGAAAGCGTTCTGAACTTTGGATCCAAATTTCAGAGCTTGTATCACTACATTGTCGGAGATATGATCTCAGGAAGGTAGGGTTTCTTCAGACTCCCGAATTACATTCCAAACAGGTGACCTAGGGAAAATCATTATAACTTTTGTTTTGAGCATTGGATTGGAATTTCGTAAGAAGTTTCAGAAAGAGGATGGCCTTTAGTTTTCTGTATAGTAGTTTCAGGTACTAAGGTCGAAACGGTGACACATGGCACTTCGTACAAGTTCGCTCTACTGAACTAGTCTATAATCAGGTCACCGTGGAAGATTTGGCATAACTCTTCCTTGGAGAATCCAATCTTGATCATACCTGCTAGGTTAGAAAGAGGAATCAAAGGGATACTATAGGATGTGATTTTAGATATTCGAGATCCACAGTTACAGAGGTACAACAGATTCAATATCGAGCTATTACAAAGTGAAAAAAAGGTGTGTATTTTTTAAAAATTTTGCATAAGATTGGTTTGAAAAATTACTTTGAAGGAATTCAAAGGGAATAGTGAAGAATTATTAGCATTAATTGATGCCCCAAAGAAAGAAAATGGAAACACCTAGTAAGGAACCTGAAATATCTAGCACGACTCATGAAGAAGAGGAAGAAATGCAACATGATATATAAAAATTACAAGACCAAGTACAACAAATTTCACTCTCACAAAAGGTAACTGAATCCAACATGAATGGCATGGAAGCTAATATGAATGGCGTGCAAGTTAAGATGGATGGTGTGGAAGCTAAGATCAATGGCATGGAAGCTAAGATGAATGGAATGGATGCTAAGATGGAAGAATTGAAGATAAATTTGAATAATTTGCTACAAGAAATGGTTAATAATGGTGAAAGGATCGTAAAGGAAACTTATTATGAGAAAAAATTAAATGTTAATCATGATTTCATAGACTCTAATGTTGTATTGAAGACCCACCATGTTCCAAAAATCGATATGAGGAAGTTTTATGGCAAGGATACTGGAACATGGATACTACAGATGGAGTAATTTTTCGATCTCCATAATGTGCAAAACACACAAGGATACATATTACAACTTTATATTTGGAACCAAATCAGTTTGTATGGTATTAATGGCTTTTCTCTCATAAACAAATTGTCACTTGGGCAATTTTTACGGAAAAAATGATAGCACATTATGAGGATACAAAGAGAAACACCTTTTTTAGCCAATTGATAAATCTCAAACAAAAGGGTTCAATGATGGAGCACATTGAGGACTTCCAAAAAATGAACTTAAGGGTAAAAGATATTCCAGAGGATCGTAGGATTGATGTGTTCCTAGGGAATTTAAAGGATAATATCCAACATGAGGTTCACCTTTGGGAACCTGATTCATTGGATAAGGAACTCAGGTTAGCAAGAGAAATGGAAAGCAAAATTATGGAAACCAAGAAGCCTATCACTGACAACTATAAAGATGGAAGTGTTGTTGCCCCTAGCCTTCCACAAGCTACAAGGTTGACGCCACAACAATTGGAAGAAAAAAGAGCAAAAGGGCTTTGTTATAGTTGTGATAGCAAATACACTAAAGGTCATAAGTGTGCTGAGAAGAAATTATTCTACATAGATTGTGAAGAGGAGGAAGAAAAGGAAGAAGAAATGTAAAAAGAAGAGGATATACTCCAGGAAGAAACCCTAGATAAACAAGAAACGAATCTGACCATATCTTGTAATGCATTGGCTGAAATTACCACTCCTCAAACTATCAATATAGAAGGACATATCAAGAAGAAAAAGGTAATAATGTTGATTGATTCGGGAAGTACCCATAATTTTATTCATTGTAAGATAGCCAAGGAATTGAATTGCTTCCTATATCTAGCACTAGAGTGTCAAGTGATTGTTACAAGTGGAGGAACCATAAATTGCTCTAGAAAGTGCCATAATATCAATCTATCCATGTGAGAATATGTATTGAGTAGCCCAATGCTTTCCATTCCAATGGGTGGTACTGATGTTTTACTAGGAGTCCAATGGCTACAATCCTTAGGTACAATAGCTTTTAATTTTCAAGAACTTTTCATGAAATTTTGTGCAAAAGGAAAGGAAGTTGAATTAAGGGGTATTGCAGGGGAACCAGGAAAGATAATCAGCTCTAACAGTATGACAAAGCTTCTATAGAAGGAATAATGAGGCGTAATTGCACAATTATATTCACTAGAGGTTATCGCATCGAAATCATCTATTTCTCTAGATCTCCAAAAAGTCTTGGACAATCATTCCAAGGTTTTTTAGACTCCCAAAGGCCTCCCACCTATTCATGATCATGATCATGCTATTCATTTGATTCCAGGAAGTGTTCCTCCAAACATCAGGCCGTACAGATATCCCTAGCCCAAAAGAGTGAAATTGAACATATGGTTGGAGAAATGCTAGAGGCTGGTATAATTCAACCTAGTCAAAGTTTTTTTCTGCTCCAGTAGTATTGGTGCACAAGAAGGATGGAAAATGGCTCATGCGTCTGGATTATAAGGAGCTCAACAAGCTCACTATCAAAGATAAATTTCCCATTCTTGTCATCAATGAATTATTTGATCAATTGCATGGATCAATTTACTTCACCAAGTTGGATCTTCATTTAAGATATCATCAAATTAGAATGAAGACTGAAGACATTCCAAAAACAACATTTAGAAATCATGAGGGTCATCAGGAATTTTTGGTCATGCCTTTTGGCCTTACCAATGCACCTTCTACATTTCAAGGTTTGATGAATTCCATTTTCAAACCGTTCCTTAGAAAATTTGTTTTACTATTTTTTGATGATATACTAATCTACAACAAGTCTTCGAAGGATCATATTCAACATGTTGACAGGGTGCTCAAACTATTGGAGTAGAAACAATTATATGAAAAAAGCTCCAAATGTTTCTTTGGAGTACAACATGTGGAATATCTAGGTCATATTGTATCTCATGAAGGTGTTAAGGTAGACCCTAGCAAAATTAAAGCCATTAAGGAATGGAAAATCCCTACATCCATAAAGCATACGTGAGGATTTCTCAGGTTGACGGGGTATTATCACAAGTTTATTAAAAATTATGGGAGAATTGAAGAACCTCTAACAACATTATTGAAGAAACATGCATTTTCATGGACACTAGAAGCAACAAAGGCCTTCGAACATCTTAAAGAGGTAATATGCCAAGCACAATCTTAGCTACATCAGAATTCACAAAAACCTTAATTGTAGAATGTGATGCTTTAGGAAATGGAATTGGTGTTTTTTTAATGCCAAATGAAAGACCCATTTCTTTCATAAGTCATCCAATCAAAGGAAAGTATTTACACAAAACTGTTTATGACAAGGAAATGTTGGAAATACTACATGCACTTAAGAAATGGTGACCCTACCTAATGGGAAGACACTTCAAGGTAAAAACGGATCACGATAGTCTTAAATACTTTTTTAACAAAGATCATCCTCTGAGGAGCAAAAGAAATGGGTCACAAAGATGTTGGTTTATGACTTTGAAATCATCTACAAGAAATGGAAGCAAAATGTTGTGGCAGATGCACTCTCAAGAAATGATGAGGATGTGGAAGCATTTTTGTGCACCATTTCTATTATCCAACCATATTGGATAAATGAAGCAAGGGATGAATGGAAGAATGAAGAAGAAGTGTGGGCACTCATTCAAAAGTTACAACAAGATTCCAGTTATACATTTAGCTGGAAAAATGATTCGTTATGGTACAAATATCACTTATATCTATGTAAGAATTCCCACCTCAAACAAAAGATTCTTATGGAATTGCACACTTCTCCCTTAGGAGGGCACTCAGGATTTTTAAAAACTTACCACAGGGTTAAGAAGGAATTTTTTGCGATGGCCTTAAATTGGATATTTAAAAGATTGTGGCCGAATGTTTGGTTTGCCAACAAAATAAAGTTGAAACAATTAAGACCCTTGGTCTATTACAACCTTTATCCATTCCAAGCCAATGCTGGGAGGAGGTTTCAATGGATTTTATCACAGGTTTACCCAAGTTTGAAGGAAAGAGTGACATCATGGTGGTAATTGACAGACTTACCAAGTATGCACACTTTTGTGCATTATCGCATCCATTTAAAGCTAGTACAGTTTCTACTGAATTTATAGAAACAATTCAAAAGCTATATGGAAACCCAAAGATTATTGTAAGCGACACAGATCCCATTTTCACTAGAAATTTTTGGACAAAATTATTTTCTTGTCTCGGTACTCAGTTAGCTCATAGGTCATATTATCATCCTCAATACAATGGGCAAACTGAGATAGTAAACAAATGTTTGGAAGGATATATTCGTCACTTTGTATCTGATAAACAGACACAATGGATCAAATGGTTGCCTCTGCTGTTTTCTTATATGCATTTTTATATGTGCTTATCCTAAGTTCGGCTTCTCTCTTTTCTGCATTTTCCCTGAAAAAATTTCGTTTTGTATCAACCCTAAAACCAAGGGGGCTTCACTGACGTAGCAATACCATACCACATGGGTTCATATTGGGGAATATATATTGAGGAAAAAATGACATAATATATTGGGGGATATATAGGGGTAAAGGGTTTTTATATTAGCAGGTATAAAAAAATGGAGCTCAAATTTAATGAAAAAATATAAAGGGGTATAAAAAATGTTAATGAAAAAATGGATACCTACAATATCTAGTGAAAGTAGGGGTTCTTTTTATTGGGAAATTGTATCGGGTTCATATTAGTAGAGGGTTAAATAATGTGATTTTTAGAGGTTTGTTCCAATATGTAGTCAAATTAGGAGTATCGTTTAGTATGCCACAAATGCACATGATATGTTAGAGGTTCATTGAGTGAAGCCCCCATGCCAAGAACCAAGATCCCCAACAACAATTGCTTCTTCCAGTGCATCAATGTCTAGCTTATGCTTCTTCTGAAATTTTTCTTCTTCTTAGGTTTCTTGAATTGAAGCATTTTCTCTTGACTAAAATTAAAAAAAAAAAAAAAAAATTCTTGGTTGGGCGAGTGACTCTTAAGCTCGACTAGTCATAGTTTCACCTTACAGCCTCTTGTGTATCTAGAGAGACAATATTACATGAACATAAAATATAATATCAGCATTCGACATTTCTAAACAGAAAATATTTACACAAACATAATAGGTGATATCAACATTCAACCACACTTTAATCCTCCTTAAACTAGTGTGCTAGCATTCTTCAAAATAACATGAAATCTAAAACATGATTAACAAATATCTCATTAGTAGATAAACACCAAATAAAAATCAGGATGATTAGGCTGCAAAATCTTCAACCAGCCATGAATCCAACATATGTTTACAATTAGGTGTCCACCTAGTGTCCCTCAAGTCTCTTTCAGTAGGTCTAATGTTCATAGATAGCTCTTCCTTAGAGGTTCAAGGATGTTTTAAGGAGAAAACATCTATTCCCAACTTCACTCATCTCTCATTGTTCTTTAGGATAGTTGAAAAGAGGAAAGGAATCCATAATCAAGTTGGATTAGATGTTGCTTGAGTAAGTTTGGAGCATTTCTCACAATTTGTGCCAGTTTGAAGATTTCATAGGATTGTTTCCAAAGGAACCCTCCAATGGATTGTAAAGGAATGGGGCAACTTGAATCTTAAGACTTTTTCCCTCTTTTCCTATGGAAAATGTTTTTTTGTTTGAAAACAAGGAATATCAGATGATAGTCATGGATAAGGGCCCATGACTTTGAGATCGTGTCGAGTTATCAAACAAGATATAGCCAAAAGGAAGAAAGCTTACATGGAGAAAAGAAGCAATGACCCTCGTTTGGGATCCTCTTCCAAAACGATGGACAAGGGGAGAAAAGATAGGTCAAAAACAAAAGAAATCAAATGAAACATGTAAAATATGAAGAAACTTGACAATAAAAAAGGAAGAAGAGGATGAAAAAAATATGGACTACTCTAGAGGCAGAGCTTCCAGAGTACTTCTAGGACATCACATCTAAAATGCACCTCTTGGATATGATCATCAGAACCATAGTCCTCTATTGGTTTAAGGTCTCGAAAAAAACATGATTCAAGTTCAATAGGCTTGAATGGAATGAGTACAAATTCTTATGTTATATTGCTTTCATTTCAAAAGATCACCATTCCATCACCCAAGCATATTTCAAAGCAAATTATATGCACCCAGAGACCATTTTCAGATTGGTCTCTTCCTTGAGTGTGCAAACCCTTGCGGATATTACTTCCAGGAAACCATGGCACCCCTATCTTTCTCTTTCTTTCTTGTAGTTCTTTGCTTCTGCAAGCCCCACTATGTGGGTTCAATGTTGATTTTATAGGGCCTCCAAGTTACTTCAATCTATGGCAAACTCTTTAATTTTCCTCCCCACTTTCAAGTTCTTTCTAGACACTCTAGGCCACCTCCTGTTGTCTAAGAAAGACCTTGACAGGGTAATGAAAGAGCACATTCATAGACAATGCATCCAAATCACTCATATTACACCTCTTTGGGGCCTCAACCCTAAGATAGATTTCTACTTTGAGCACTTCCTAGAGTTGACAGATCATGCCTGTTGTGATGGCTAAGGTAGGTTTCCTCCATGTTAATAGTATGGTTCTTGGATTCTCCTCTCATTGCTCGACACTCTTGCAGATCCATTGTTCAAGGATCATGATCTCCACTCCCTCATGGCAGTAATAAGTCATGGTAGGAAAAGAAAAGGAAGCTAGTTAAGGCCTCCCTCGAATGCCATTTTAATATATCTCAATAGACTATAGGTAGGATGTTGTATGGCAAACAGTTTATGCATGTGAAAAGGAGCATTGGAATGGTATCAAATCCCAGGTGTTTGGATGGTCGAGGGGAAGTGGGAAATTGAAGAATGTCAGAAGATGAGTGGGTTCATATCCATTTTCTTTAGGTATCTAGATCAGAGGTGTCCATATTCTTCATCTTCTTTTACCTACATATTTCTATGATTGCAATCTCTATGTCATCCTCCTTGTCCAAATTCTTCCAAGTCACCTCTTTCTTCCATGTTATGCAACCAATATGTGCAACAAGTGACAACGATTGCAATCTCCGTCATATATCAAATCCATTTTACCTTGAAACTCTTCCCCCCAGATAGTTATTTCCCTTCTTCTGATAAATTTTGTAAATCTCGCATCATAGACCCTGAAATAAACCTCATAGTACCAGTAGGAAGAATAATTCTAAGAGGTCTAGTGCTAAAGACACAGTTCCTTAGATTAAATCCATGATCCACCAAGTGAATAGTCATCATTTTAGAGAATATTTTCCTTGTAGGAGTAGCGTAGATCCTCGATCTAAGGCTCATCCCAAGATCCCTTCCAGGATTACACAACCAAGCCCCCCTCAATCTCTGGTACTCTCAACACGATCTCCTCAAATAGTGCATTAGCCCCTTCAAGGTGATTGAAGACTTGGATGAGGAGACTTATAATTCTCTCACTTCTCTCAGCCTCAACTTATAATTCTAGACCACATGACACACCCATATTGATATGGAGATTTCACTTATGTATTCAATTCATTTCAAAGTTTCATGTATGTGTCCTTTTCTTTCTTTCTTTATGACTCGATTCTTAGGTATTGGATCTTTTCTTTTTTATGGTATTTGAGAGATTGAATTTGTTTTGCATTCCCACTTTAAATTACACAAATTGTACTTTATTTTAGCCCCATTTAACCACTCTTGTGATCATTTATTGGACATTAATAAAATTATCTTATATTATTTTTAATTGTCTAGAATATTTTAAAGATTATGTAGGTGAAAAACCTAGAATTTTTTTTTTACAATGAAAGAAGGAAAAATGACCAGGGATAAGGAATCCTATAGAGGACCCTCTGAGTTAGCTAGAAATGAAACAATCCTTTAACTCTTCTGTTGTCCGAAAGTAAAAAGCTTTTGTTCATAAAAGTGTAGGGTCCTGTGAATTTTGTTATATTTTATTGCAAATTCTGAACACAAGCCTTTCCTAATAAGTAGGAAGCAGGAAGTCTCAATAATCATGGTCAGCTAGTCACTAAGTAGTTTTTTAGTATTAAAGCAGCTAACTATAGAAGTACCAGTTCTATTTCCAGATTCCTTAGTTGATAGAAGTAGTTCCATTTAAAAAACACACACACCTGCCTAAAATAAAATGCCTATGAAAAATATGAATCCAACTTACCTCATCTAGTTTGTTGTGGACTTCTTCATTTATACCTCCCAATTGATCTATAGTTACCCCTTGAAAACAAAATTGCAAAATTTTCATATAAACTTGGTACAAAACGAATGCTAAAGCCTTGAGTATCTTAGAAAAATTGTGAATATATTAAATATCTCAATAGTACTACATCATAACATCAAGGGAAAAACTTACCTCCTCCTTAAAAGGGTCATCATATTGAGGAAGAATTGATTTCATAGTATTCATATCAATTTGAAATCTGTCACAACAAAAATAGTAAAAAATTTGTAAGCTAAAAAGTAAAAACATTTAAAAAATTGATTATCCAATAAATATCTAGCTTACTTGTCTTCATAGATCACAATTTTTTTCTTTGATGCTTTGTAGGCTTCATTTCTTGCATTTTTCTCTCCAATTTCAATGTTTTCAAGCATATCAATTGTTGTAGTAGCATGACAACATAATTAGTGAATCTTCAATCAACAAACATAACTAAAAACAAGGGATACAAAGATCATATTAGGTAAATTAAAAATTTAGGACTTGGCATAAAAACTCAACATACCATCATTAACATCATCACCAGCAAGAACATTTTGATCCTTGAGTGACAATATAGTTGACCACATAACATGGATATGCAATAGATTGATATCATAGCAAGTATGCTACACACCCATCTGCCAATTTTGGAGGTTTTAACATCCAGAAAATGCATCCACTTTTCTCTTATTTCAACACATGGCATATATTTCCTATAAATGTAAGATTCAAAATAGAGTGAAGTAGTAAGAAAACATCAGAAAACTATTTACAACAGTTAAGCAGAGAAGACTATAGAAAAAGTGTTTCAGAAAGAAATTATTACTTCCACTGTGCACTGTCCTTTCTTCATCGTCACTTTGTGTATCTTCCACATTATCCTGAGTAAACGAGGCACCCATATCAAATACAATTTTACATTCAAATTTATAAGTTGAATAATGATTATTATACAAGAAATTGCAAAATAAGATATAAGATCATTATAATATAAAAAAAGGACACTCATTGTGCCTCAAGAGGTTACAAAACTGTTGTTCAAAAATCTTGGCAAGACATGCAGCTTTTTCCCTCACAACATTTTTATGCTCCTCAATTTTTATACTCTTATTTACCCACAATAAAAATTTTGACCCACCTTCCATCTTTGTCTTTGCCTTTTCCTCCCTGATTATGCAAAACATTAAAATGTCATTAATGAAAATGTTAAACAAAAAAATTATATAGGATCATAATCCCAAAACATGAAATTGATCAAAATAACGAAAACCTATTAGATGATTGAGATGAATTTTCTTTGTAATAAGGTAATATCCAATTATCCATCACCGTGTTTCCTCCATGATAATCAATACACAAACTAAATTGGTGGTGAGCAATTTTTCAGATTCATACTTGACATTGGAAAAGTCCACTCACTATAATGGATATTAAGGATGGTACACATGTCACAAACATTAATAAGTAATTAGGTGCAATTAAAATAAGCATAAATATATGATTTGCTCAACTATAAATCATGAAATGGCCTAATAAATATCAACATTAAAAAATAATGTTTGAAATAGGCACTTAACATAAATGCATTGTGAGTTAGGAAAGTGGGTTATGGAGTGCCCACCAAGGTTCTTTCTAATCCAACTTCACCATTTTATCTTAGGATGGGTTTTTCTCAAGAAGTTAAAAGTAGGAAAAAATCCTAGATGGCCAAGGAATCAACCAAAGAAATATGGCTCAGTCATTAGTAGAGAACTGGAAAAAAACCTACCTGATAAGATAGCATATATGAAAGGAAAGAAGGCACTTCAAGAGGATAGGAAATTAAGATGATCATGATCTGACATTTTCATAACATTCTACACAAAGTAGAGGCACCATGCCCCCTTCTCCTTCGCTATGCTTTGCAATCACAAAAGGTAGTGGTGTCAAAAACATTAATCATAAAGCAAGGAAAACCAAGATATCAAGACACTCACATATAGGCTTGGTTGGGAGGGTCCTCTTTAATTGGTATGGTTTTGACCAGTTAATTTTCTTGTAATATCTACATGATCCTAGTCAAGGGTGTAGATTTTATTATGTATTTGGATTACCTCTTCCTACATATATAGGTTATAGCAAGGGACCTACAGATATAGATAGGGAAGAAATGATTGTGTATGTTTATTTTTTTGATTCTGTATTTTAATATATTCATTTTTCTTACAAATTCCAAAGATGACAATACATCTCATTTCCTCATGTCCCATCCATTATGAGATCAAGACAGATACCATTGTTTATTTTGAGATTCAAGAGGCTCCATTTCCTCTTCTACTACCCAAATCAACAATGCCTTACTCTCTTCATGAGAAGTTTGCAAATATAGATACCAATCATTACAAGTCACACACCCTAAAGAGCATCACCTCATATTTCTTAGTTGCACCCTCTATGAGGAGCAACAAACAACAATTAGATACCCAAGGTACCTGAAACCTAGATCAATTATACCTCTTGTATCCGCTTGACCCCCCTCTTGCAAGGGACAACCTACTTCTGATCACAGGCCATACACCACCATTCAAATAGACAAACCACCTCCAAGTGGCCCCAAAATCAAGTTCCTCACCTACCAACATACTACTCACTAGGTTCAACACAATAGTTATGAATCTGATTTCTATCAGCGTATTCTTCCCCTTGACCTTAGATGTGAGGAGCATAAGATCCCATATTATTTGTAACCCACCCCCTTACAATTCTAGATAATTCTGGATCCATCCTTTTTCTTGTAGTGTGTCAATTCTAGACAACACCAGCATGTAGGTAAGATTTATTTCGTATGAAAAAACAAGCACAACTGATATGTGGAACATACAAGGGCATCAAAGGTTGGCTAAGCCATGGTTCCTTCTAGGAAAACTAGTCATATATAAAGCATAATTATATATGTGTAGAACATATCGGTCACACTCCAAAACTTAACAATGACATCAGGGAATAGGTTTTGTGATTTCTTTCAAAATATGCCATGAATCTAAACCTGGTAAGATTGTAGCCTAGTAGCTAGAAAGGCCTCACACTAATATGTTTGTCCTGATCTCTGTTACATAATCTTTTGGTCATGTAAAATGCTCAACTCATCTACATAAAATGGTTGAAATCCTATCATGGCAATGCAATTATTTTTGAAACCGGTGTATTCTACAGGTTAACTTACCATGTATTTTTGAAATAAATAACCAATTGCATAGATAGTAGGCTTGTGGCCTACCCCTAGATCCTTAATGAATCCAATTTGTGTCTCTTTATTAGCTGATAAATCTGAAATTGTAACTGTGTACATAACATTGTGGTACTGAATTGTGTTTCTCTACTTATTCTGCTAAGAGTGATTTATGTCATTGTTTAATTCTAGGCATACTAATTATTTTTTCTCTAGTTTCCAACCATTAATGAAGGTCGTTTCACACCATAATTCTCCTTTCATATCAATTTGAATGAACAACTATTTAATTAAACAACAAGACTCTCAACCCTTGCTCTAATTTGTTGGAAACAATATTGAGAGGGGGGTGAATCAGTATTATCAGATCTATAATTTTATTTCCCAAACAAATTTATATACGCTACTTCAGTGAAGTGAACTAGTGTGTACACGCGACTGTACTTAGAGAAACTAGTGTATATGTAGAGAACTTTTGATTTAGACAATTTATCATGTATTGAGCTTAAACCAGTATATTAGAGATTTATTAGACATTGCAATAAAAGAAGAATAAAGCATCACACATAAGCAACACACATGGACTACTGGTTTGACATGGACTTGGCTAAAATTTCTAGGCACCAAGATGTAAGGTGGAAACCCAATGTGGGTAAAAACCACATGTTGTTTTCGTCTCTGTCTTCTTTTTAATAAAAACAAAATAATTTTACAATCTTGTACTGGTGCAGATTCATACCAGTATACAAGCACCCACATGTAGAAGGCTACAACCTTCTCTCATTCTCCAGCTACTACCGGAAGGGAGCTACAACCCCCTAGCTCTTGTACTAGCCAATATGTTTACTAGTACGTAGATGTCAGCCTACAGAAAACTCCACTCTTCCACCAGGGACCACATTTCATGAAATTTTAGACTTGATACTCCTGGAACACAACACCATAATCTGAAGGCCACGTTTCATCCAATTTTCATACTAGACCCATCAACAACATTGAAACTCAGAAAATCATAACTGCAATACAACCATCAAATACATCTGCATCAACCAATCACTGAAACTCAATCCGCAACTGAATCAATCAATCACTTGACAACCCATCATCATTGAAGCAAATCACAATCAATCAATCTGATCATTCAAAACACCGTTACCAGAATACAGTCACCAGAACACAAAGCAGAACCCAGAACTCTACAACACCAAACAGAAACAACTGAAACTTTAAACATCATACTTCATAAGGTATACACTACTTCCATGTGTCAAACCATCGTGTATATGCACTTTTACCAAAGGGAACAGGCGTAGAGATTTGCAAATTCAAATTTATGATGTATACGATACTTTGAAATGTTGAACCAACGTGTATACGCTCTTTTACTAAAGCAAACCTACGTACAAATCTGTAAATGCCAACTTAAAACATCACAGCTATTCCAAACTTCATTCATAACCAGATCATCACATTTACAGAATAAAACATGCGTCAGTACTCAGATCTAGATTGTTCAAGATCAAACCACATAAGGATAATACTCTTAAGCCGTTATGATCCCGGTCCATCAACCTTCATCAACCATAGAGGTGGATCGTTAGATCAAATCAAGCAAACCATCAGAAGCTCATTAACATGTGTATATGATCCAACACTTAATAAGATATTCAAATCCTTGCACACCATTGGCCTAATGGTATTCTCCTCCTTATATAGTTTTAGGCCTTTCTCAATACCATGGACCAAAACTACTTAGGATCAATACCTTAGACGAAATACATTGGACCAAGAAATACCATGGATCAAAAACTTTTGGTTTTCCAAGATAGACGCACTTTTCCTTTTATGAAAGTTCATGTGTACATATACGCTCCTTTTGTTTAGTAAACCTGCGTGTATATGTAGCTTGGACAAGGTGAAGCTATGTATACCTCTCTTTCTTCATTCTTTGGAGTGTAGTCTGTAATTCTTTGATGTTAACCTACTGCACTGTGATCTTTCATCTGAGTGAGTTGCCATCAAGGACAACACCTGTATCATAATGCCAACAATCTCCCCCTTTGGACTTGATGGCAACAACAACACCAAGTCACTCTCCCCCTTTGACATCAAGGGCAAAGGGTGGACCAAGATATTTACTCCCTTTGACATACATTATGTTGTTCCTGCTTCCCCTGAGTACAATCCAAATTCTCTGATTGAGCTCCCCTTTTGTACATGTTGAGATGCAGTGAACCATCCATTCTCCCCTTGAGCATAAACAGAGACTACAAAAAAATTATTTTCTAAAAGAATAACATGACTCTATAACTCGACTTGTGAGGATGACCTTCCTATCACCAATGACTCATACATACATCCATCTCCCAACCAAGTGGGCATATACCGATTGTTTATACATGATAGAAACAATAAATACTACATCATCCATCCCATGTAAAGTGGGGATACAAATTACATCATTTGTCCAAGAGGACTCATTCAAATGTATGAGAAGACATATCACACCCTAGACTTTTACATGACTTAAGCAAGAAATGGTATAAATATCTGAAGCCATAGCTGGACTCAGCTACCATAATGCCAACAATGCTGAAAGTACGTGAAGGCTAATTCTCCCACTCAACCTGTGCTAATTGTGCATTATTAACAGGTCAATGATCAAGTCATCTTTGTCAGTCAGGTAAAAAAAATTAATGATCAAAGCATATCGATAGACATTAATCATCAATATTAGTCAGAGCACCCATATCAGATCCTATCCCACTATTTTTCTTATCTAAAAAACATATACACTCCTTGACCCACAAAAACCCCCATGTGTGCATGACTATACTCCATGAAACACGCGTATAATAACCTTTCTCTGAAAAATTGGATTTAACAGCAGGATGATGCAGCAACTGCGCCCAGCTTTTGTCTAAGATATTCAAATGTCTCTTTGGGCAATGGTTTAGTGAATATATCATCAACTTGTTCTCTAGAGGGAACATACTCCAATTTGACCTTTTGTTCAAGCACTTGTTCACGTAGAAAATGGTATTTGATGGGTATGTGCTTGGTCTTCGATTACATGACTGGATTCTTTGAAACACTGATGGCACTTGTATTATCACATAGAATGGAGGTGGGTGGAGTACATGTGATCTGAATGTCTTGCAAGGTTTTCATCATCCAAATTAGTTGTGTGCAGCAAGATGCAGTAGCCACATATTCTACTTCAGCTGTAGATAAAGAAATTGAACTTTGTTTCTTGTTGAACCAAGGCACTAACCTGGAACCCATATAGAATGCACCACCACTAGTGTTTTTTCTGTCATCAACACTCCCTACCCAATCTACATCTATGTATGCATGAAGAGTAAGATCTGTATCTCTAGGATACTATAAACCAAAGTTCTGAGTTCCTTGAAGATATTCGAAAATTCTTTTGACTTCCTGAAGGCGTGATTCCTTTGGATTTGCTTGGAATCTTCCAACTATTCCTACTACATGGATGATGTCATGTCAGGTACCTATTAGATAAAGCAGATTGCCAATCATGGATCTATAAGTTGGTTGATGTACTACTGCTAATTCATCATTTGAGTTGAGACTTCATCCTGTTACCATTGGGGTACATAAAGGTTTAGAATCTTCCATGTCGTTCCTTTTCAATATCTGTTTGAGATATTTGGTTTGTGAAAGAAAAATACCATCTTTATTTTGTTGAACTTGTAGACAAAGAAAATAGGTAAGTTAACCAAGCAAGGACATTTCAAATTCTTGCTGCATTACTGAAGCAAAATTCTGACTCATGGATTCTTCATTGCTTCCAAAAGTGATATCATCAACATAAACAACAATAATTAGCAATTTATCAGTTTCAATCTTTATATATAGATTGCTATCTGCAGAACCTTTTGTAAAACCTTTTTGGTGTAGATATTTGTCAAGGTGGTAATACCAAGCCCTTAGAGCCTGTTTCAGACCATAGAGAGCCTTTTTGAGCCTCCATACAAGTTTTGCATCATTTCCAAGAATGAATCCTACTAGTTGTTCAATATAAACTTATTCTTCTAAATCTCCATTAAGGAAAGCAGATTTTACATCCATTTGGTATACTTTGAATTTTTGAAAGCTAGAAAGAGAAAGAAATGTCCTTATGGCTTCAAGTCTAGCAACAGGTGAAAAATTTTCTTCAAAATCTATACCTTATTGTTGATCATACCCTTTACAAACAAGTATGGCCTTGTTTCTAATGACTTCTATATTTTCATTCAGCTTGTTTTTGAATATCCATTTAGTTCCTATAATATTTGTATCATGAGGTTTAGGAACTAATTCCTAAGTATTATTCTTTTCAATTTTCTCAAGTTCTTCATTCATGGCCTTGACCCAACATTCATCTTTACATGCTTCATTTACATTTTGAGGTTTGATAGAGGATAGTAATGCTAGATAGCTTGAGGTTTCTGTAATAGTTCTTCTTGTATGTACACCTGCCTCTTTTTCCCCTAAAATTTGAGTTTCTGGATGATTTTTTCTTAAAATACTTGGACGAAGTCTTTTCTTCTACCGTTATCTCTTCTTCTAGTGCTTCATTGGTTTCTTATTCAATATCATTGTGATTTGATGTGGGAAAATAATTCCCATCTTCTTCATTGTTATAATCTTTTGTGTTTATCTGTTTTGGATTTTTTTATGCTTCATCAACCACAACATCAATACTTTCAACAATTTTCCCAAGTCTTTTATTATAACATTTATATCCTTTACTTTGGGAAGAGTAACCAAGAAAAATACATTCATCTGCTATGGGCTCAAACTTACCAATATTTTCATCAGTATTTTTGATATAACATTTGCTTCCAAAAACTTTAAAGTATTTTACAGTAGGAGTCTTACCATACCAAAGTTCATGTGGAGTTTGAGTGCTATTTACCCAAACATTTTCTTAGTTGAGAATAGTTACAGCGGTGAATGCAGCTTCACACTAGAAGGTTGCAGGAGTTCCAGATTCATCTAGCATAGCTCGAGCCATTTGTTGAACAGTTCTTTTCATTCTTTCTACCACTCCATTTTGCTGAGGAGTCCTTGTGTGGAGAATTGCCTTTTTATTCCATGTTGTTCACAAAAGTCAAAGATTTCATCCGAGGTAAATTCCCCTCCTCAATCAGATCTTAGGCATTTGATTTTTCGATCTAATTCATTTTCAACCAAAGCTTTGAAGGCTTGGAAATTTTCAAATGCTTCATCTTTATGCTTTAGAAGACCTATCCAACACATTCTAGAAAAATAATCAATGAACAAAATTAAGTATTCTTCTCCATGAGGTGACTTTTTCCTTGATGGTCCACATAAATCAGTATGGAAAAGTTCAAGAGGCTTACTAGCTGATCCTTTCTTTTCAATGAAGTGAGCTCTAGTTTGCTTACCGATTTGACATGGTTTGCATATTGTATTTTCAAGGATGCTGATATCTGAAAGATCACAAACAACCTTGAATCTGCATACTTTTCTTATTTGAGAAAAGCTTAGATGTCCCAATCTTCTATGCCACAACCAATTTTCATCATTTTTTCGTAGATAGCATTGTTGTTGTCCTCCCTTGAGTATGTATAAATTGTTTGGAGTTCTTATACCTTTGATCACAGTCTCTCCTATATCAAGTTCGTGAACAACACATCCATTTGATCGAAACACCACTTCATTTCCTTGATCACACATTTGACTGGCACTCAACAGGTTGTGCTTTAAACCATCTACATACATAATATTTCTAGCTTTAACCTTTTCTTTCAATAAAACAAAACCTTTACCTTTTATGATAGTAGGAGAGTCATTTCCAAATGAGACATTCTTTTCTTTTTCTAAGGCATTATATGAGTGAAGTTTTTCTTTGTCACATGTCATTTGTATGGAGCATCCACTATCGATATACCACTGATTTTCTTGTCCTTCTGCATACAAGGCTATACCACATCTTTGTATTTGAGATTCTTTCCTTCTCCGTATCTTGGGATTTAATGGCGTTTTCTTCTTTTGAGATGTTTGTTGTATTTTTCTCCTGTATTCAAATTCTTCATGACCAAAGTTGTTACAGATTAAGCATTATATTACTTTTTCAAGAGGAGAAAAGTTATTATAGGAACTTCCCTTGGTCCCTGTTACATTCCTGTGATTTCCTGCTTCTCTAGTCATGATGGCTTTGTAAGAAACGCATTGACTAGCTTTGTGCCCAAAATTATGACATGAAAAACATTTCCCATTAAAGAAGTTCCTACGACTATCAAATCTATTGACCTGGTGATTGTAGTTTCTATTGATATTCATCTTTGGACCAAATTGAGTATGATTTTCCTGCAGTTGGTTGTGGCTTCCATTCATCCTTGGAGTAAAGTGAGTATGATTTACCTATAGATCAACTTTATGGCTTTGCTGACAATTGTCATACTGTTCACTGGTCTTTGCTGCATCAAGATAGCTTTTAGTGCAGGTTGACGACTTCTATGATTGAGTTGCTTCTTCAGTATATCCAAGACCTATCTTTATCAAAGGAGAACACTGCACATTGATAATTCATTTAAAGTTTCTAATCCTTTAGCAAATATAATATTGAGAGATTTTGTTTTCTCAAAATCCTTTCTTAGACCCACAATTTCACATTCTAGTTTTTCATTGTGTTTTTCCTTTTCAGCAAGTTGGTATGTCAAGGTATCTATAATCATATTCTTTTCTTCTAAACAGATTTTGAGTTTAGAGATTTCTTCATGAAGGTCATCCTCTTCTAAAGCATCCCAAAAATTATCATCAACATAAGCTATTAGAAGTCTATAATCATTTCTATTTTCATCTTCATCACTATTTGATAAACCATCGCTATCTTCATGAGTATAGTAACTCCTTTTATTTACAACTTGTTTTCTATTCCATTTTGCATATTCCTTCCCTTTTTCATATTTATCTTTATGAGGACATTTGGTAGCATAATGACCGACTCTGCCACAGGCAAAGCATTTGAAGGCTAGCTTACCTCTAAATCTTTTGAAACTACGTTGAAGGTTCTTGACAAAGTTTACCTCATCTTCTTCTTCTAAAATATGACATGATTCATTGTGGTATTCCTTTCCTTTTGTTGAAGCTTTAAATCTAGATCATCTCATATCTGATGGTCCTCCTTTTCTCATCTCAAAGGTAGTTAAGATTCCGTGAAGCTGTGTCATAATGATAGTCTGCAGATCCCGTTTTTCTTCTATGGTAAACACTTTTGATTCAAATTTAGCAGACAAGGATCTCAAAACTTTCTCAACTAAGGTAACTTCCTTTATTTCTTCACCCAGATTCCTCATACAATTAACAACCTCATCTATACGTAAGAAGTAACTAGCTATACTTTCATCACTATGCATCTTAAGAGTTTCATACTGAATTCTGAGAGTTTGAAGCTTAGCATGTTTTACCTGAGAATCTCCTTCGTAGCTCAGAACGATTTTATCCCATATTTCTTTGGCTGATTTGAGTTGGATGACTTTGACAAATTCTAATTGTGACAGACCTCCCATTAAAGTATTGACAGCTCTGGCATTGGTTTCATATTGCTCTTTACCTGCCGTATCTGTAGGAAACACTGTTGGAAATGCATATCCTCCTTCCACAATTTCCCAGACATGCATTCCAAGTGATTGTAGATAGGCTATGGTTCTTATTTTACAATAAACAAAATTGCTCCCATCAAAGATTGGCGGTCTGATGGATCCCACGCTTTCTTGATTACTCATGATGATGGATCTCCCTTCAAGCGATCAAGCTTCTTCTGAAGGACCTGCTCTGATACCAATTGTTGGAAATAATACTAAGAGGGGGGTGAATCAATATTATCAAATCTATAATTTTATTTCCCAAATAGATTTATATCCGCTACTTCAGTAAAGTGAACTAGCATGTACACGCGACTGGACTTAAAGAAACCAGCGTATATGCAAAGAACTTTTGATTTAGACAATTTATCATGTATTGAGCTTAAACCAGTCTATCAGAGATTTATTAGACAATGTAGTAAAAGCATAATAAAGCATCACACATAATAAACACACATGAACACCAAGATATAAGGTGGAAACCCAATGTGGGTAAAAACCGCCTGCTGCTATCATCTCTGTCTTCTTTTTAATAATAAGAAAATCTATTTACAATCTTGTAGTGGTGCAGACTCATACCAGTACACAGGCACCCACCTGCAGAAGGCCACAACCTTCTCTCATTCTCTAGTTACTAATGGAAGGGAGCTACAACCCCCTAGCTCTTGTACTAGCCAATATTTTTAATAGTACGTAGGTGCCAGCCTACAGAAAACTCCACTCTTCCACCAGGGACCATTTTTCATGAATTTTCAGACTGGATACTCTTGGAACACAACACCACAATCTGAAGGCCACGTTTCATCCAATTTTCATACTAGACCCATCAACAACATTGAAACTTAGAAAATCAGAACTGCAATACAACCATCAAATACATCTGCATCAACCAATCACTGAAACTCAATCCACAACTAAATCAATCAATCACTTGAAAACCCATCATCAGTGAAGCAAATCACAATCAATCAATCTGATCATTCAGAACACTGTCACCAGAACACAAAGCAGAACCCAGAACTCTACAACAGCAAACAAAAACTGCTAAAACTTTAAATATCATACTTCATAAGGTATACACTGCTTCCATGTGTCAGACCAGTGTGTATATGCACTTTTACCAAAGGGAACCAACGTACAGATCTGAAAATTCAAATTTATGATGTATACGCTACTTTGATATGATGAACCAGCATGTATACACTCTTTTACTAAAGTGAACTTGCGTATAGTTCTGTAAATGCTAACTTAAAACATCACAACTATTTCAAACTTTGGCCATACCCAGATCGTTACATTTACAGAATAAAGAATGCATCAGTATTCAGATCTAGATTGTTCAAGATCAAACCACATAATGATAATACTCTTAAGCCTTTATGATCCCAGTCAATCAACCTTCATCAGCCATATATGTGCATCCTTAGATCAAATCAAGCAAACCATTAGAAGCTCATTAACCTGCATATATGATCCAACACTTCATAAGATATTCATATCCTTGCACACCCTTGGCCTAATGATCTTCTCCTCCTTATATATTTTTAGGCCTTTCTCAATACCATGGACCAAAACTACTTAGGATCAATACCTTGGACAATTTAAATACCTCGGACCAATCAAATACCTTGGACCAAGAAATATCTTGGACCAAAAAAATTTGGTTTTCCAAGATATACATGCCTTTCCTTCTGTGAAAATGCATGTGTATGTATACACTCCTTTTGTTCAGTAAACCTACGTGTATATGCAACATGGACAAGGTGAACCTGCGTATACCTCTCTATCTTCATTCTTTGGAGTGTGGTCTGTAATTATTTATTGTTAACCTACTGCACTATGATTTTTCATCTAAGTGAGCTGCCATCAAGGACAACACCTTTATCATAATGCCAACATAATTTACATTCGTCAACCCTCAAAACCACTAGTATAGTCCAGTAGTTTTCCTTGTGAAAAAAAATCTAGTCCTGTGTTGGAGTCTCAAGGAATACACCATGCTACAAATTTGTGTTTCTTTGAGATGGAAAGTGATACATACATCTAGTCACCATTAGTGAATTTGAAAAAATGAAAATATGTGAAATCATTGATATTAGATTAATCAACAAAGAAACAAATGTTGTCCAAACTATTCTTCAGAAAACTTATACTATTGTCAATGCTAGAATCTACGATTAAGGACATTCTCAAATTGACCAAAAAGAAGAATATCCCCTATATGGTTCCCATTTCAAATTTTTTTTGTGTGACAATTTTGATTTCATGTATATTTCTATAATTCAATCTATTAAATATGGGAGCATTCAATTAAGTGCAGGTGAACAAAATGTTATATGTGAATGTCAAATAGTTTCTATGCAAGAATTATGTGGCCATATATTTCATTATGAACTTCCTACCTATCTCTATAATCTATTTCCACTATCAATTATTTCCATATGTCCTGAGAAAATAAATCATTGTAGAGTTTTACAAATATCCCTTCCTATATTTCTTTTCATGAATTAAATTATTTCAGATAATAATTCGGAATTAATGTTATCTTCTTATGTAACCATTGTGTTAATTTTCATTTCACAATGATCCCACTAGTTTCAACAATTTGAAGAGATCTAGTGTAAGCACCATTTGGCCAAACAAATTCTTGGCATAAAGAAAAAAATTATGCATGAAAAAATTGGAGAAAACAAGGAAATCGATAATCCCAACAAATATACTTGATACTATAATTTCTTGAAACATAGTCAAGGACATAATATAATGATATGGCCAAAATAAGAAAACAATCCACAATGTTGTCATACAATCGTTTACCTAATTGAATTGGGGTGTGAGGTGAGAAGGGAATCTACAGAATATGTAGGCATGGGGCACATTCATCAACTGAATTTATGCATATAAAAAGTCAATAACAAAGGAGTAATAAACTTAAATCATTATATCAGGTGGCATGGGAAATGACCACAGGGTTATCAAAACTCCAATTACTTATTGTATCAATGAAAATTCTACTCATGATGTATAGAAAAATATCATGTGAATGTCATGTTTTGTTATGCACCAATCCTTTAAAGTATTAGATCATTACTGCAACATCTATAATCCATGTTTTAGGGAAACCATTGTTTCATGATTACTGCACAGGAACTCTATATGTCATATGGTTATTCTTCTTGACCTCTGCACTGACACACACAATAATCTAACTTTCAATCCACACATAACACTATAATGATAAACATATTTCCAACTCATTATGTCATGCATTATAGAAAGTTACACAATACTGAGATTTAATGCTCATACAAATAGTCTGGGCATAATTGTATATCACAATGTGTAAGGTACTCAATAATGTGGGAATTAGGATGGGCATTGGGACATAGTTACTAAGTTTCCTCCCAACCATTGACAAACTACCAATGCAGTTGTCACCCCCTAGCTTATGAATATTTTCCCAATGCACATACCTCCATGGATTCCAGAGGCAATATTTCTCCATCCTACAGCTTATGTGGGACTCAAAATATATGTATCTTCACCCACCAGTCAATAAGATATTCCAGAGGTGTATATCTCCACCTACTAGCCATTTTAGGGATTCCAAAGATGTATATACCCACCCATTGATCAGTAATGGAATCTAGAGATCAATGAATCCACCCTTTAGACAATAGAGATTCCAATGATATTTTCTCCACCCTAACTTTTCTCGGGGTTTCTATCCCCACCTTGAAACTGTTCCGTCAACTTCTGTCAGTACTCGTTTACATCCCAGTCTATTTATTGTCCCTTTAACTCAACCCAATTAAGAATATGTGTTCCTTTACAATATCTGTTACAAGAAAACCCTTAGTGGGGTTTCCACAAAGACCTCAGTGCACATCTTGGCATACAAATACAACCATCAAAGATAGCACCAAATCCATTCAAAAATGCACCTTATGGGGTTTGTTACACTAAAATTTGTCACCATGACTATCTGCAGTTAGTATGGCTCCATTAACTATCATACTATCCTCCTTGGCAAGTCTTATACCTCTGCTTCTCATGTCAAACTCCAAGAAAGAGAGAAAGCCCTTAAAAAGTCAATTAACTCTGGTTACGCAGTTTCTCTTAACCTTACTTGCTTGTACGTACTCCAAAGTTCACAATACCTGCGTACTTGTACGCTCTGTCTATAAAGGGGTGGGTGTGTACTCCTGTAAAGGTCAAAAGGCATGAGTTTTACTTCAAAAAAGTTACTTGTGGTCGATTCTAGAGCATTCTAGAAGTTTGCTTGACGTGTATTGATCACCTCTAGATGGTTCATGTATCCCTATGAAAGAGGAACTTATCCCATCAAGAGGGGAGCTATCCCATTCAAAGAGGGGCTTATCCCATTGATGGTGGACCTGATTAACTTCCTCCAAAGCATTATAAATACAGGCATTGGGCCAGAGGAAGGGGAGGTTGAAAGCTGAACATTCCTAAGGGTAGATGCTACTAAAATTAGGACTCCCTTATAGAGCTTGAGAGGAGAGATTCCCATCCTTTCTTAGCTTCATTTGGAAGTGGGTGAGCTGATCAAAGTAAAGGAGAACTCTTGCTGGACCCCGGGAGGGACCTGCACAACACCAAGGCACTGGTTGTAATGGTTTCTTTTGTTTCCACTTAATACAATTAAGTTCCTTTTTCTCAACAAGTTGTTATATATAATTTGTTTCATATACTCCTTAGCCTTTATGATGAATATGTTTTATTTTATGAGTTATTCAGGTGTTATGTAACCGTTTGCTTGTTAGTGAATGTAGGTTTCGAAGAGAAGGAGGAGCTCATCTGGATCGGAGAGGCTGGATTGCTGCAAACAGGTGTGGGACTAAAGGTATGTTTTAAACACCTGATTACTTGTATTCTAAATGCATATTTAGGGAAAGATAGTGTTTAATTGTCTTGTTTGTCACTAGAAAGCCTTAGCTTCTAGGGAGGTCGGTTTTGTCCGCAAAATTGACTCTTTCTGCATGACAAAATGGCGACTCCACTAGGGAATCCATGGATTTAATTGATTTCTTTTTTGATTGATACTTTGATTTGAGAAAAGTCGATTTGTTTCTGGTTTTTGACTGATTGACTGTGAATTTGGGTGGAATAGCTTAGGGTTAAGTTAGATTTTATTTTTCTTGGTTTTGCTAGCAGTATGCACCCTCTGCGTTAAGCACAGTGCGTACTTTTACGCACTGCAGCTTTGTACACAGAGCGTACACGCACCTGTGCAAACAGGTTGCCTGCGTACCCTATCAAAAGTTGAGAAAATTTCAATTTTTTCCTTTTTGCCTCTTAGATTTTGTTTATAATTTGTTTTTGCTGCCCAGATCCACTAGTTACCTGTCAGAAGTATTCATCTAAGCTTGTTTCATTAGTATCAAGGGTTTTAGTGAAATTCATAGAAGTTCTAGCCCTAGGGTTTGATTTTTGCATTGGTCCTGTAGTGACTTTGTCTTTAGAAGTTGTAAAACCTTGGATCTCCTTGGTCTTTTCAGTCTTCTTAGGAGTCGGACCTTTCATAAAATCCACCTGTGTGAGAAACCTACCTTTGTGTTGCCTCTTTGCGGAATTTCGATAAAGCTTGTTTGTTAAAGCTGTGAATTTCATTCTTAAGAAAAAGAACAAAATATTTTGATTTTTGTTTTTGACTAGTTTATGATTCTGCATGAACTAGTCCTTGGTTGAATTGTAACTGAGTAAAACATCATGGAATTATATTTTGTAGGCTTTTGCCTCATTAGATTTGCTTTTCGGTAAATTTCTCTTAGATTTTCTTTTAGGCGAAATTGATTTGATTGTCATAGATTTTTTAAACTTGATTTTTGTTAAGTAGTTTTACATGCTTTGTTAATATAGGAAAAGATACAAAAAATCTCTTTTGAAGAAAAGTTTGTTTTAGTGGCGTTTGAAGTATTTGAAAAGAGAAAGGAATTTTCGTGAAATAATTAGTGGTCATGTGTTGTATGCTTGGGAAAAGATAAAGAGATTGTTTCTTTGATTTTCATTGCCAAGAAAGTTGTCTTTATATCAATTTTGCATTCTCCAACTCTCTTAGCTAGGGAATTCATTGAAAAAGGAAAAATAGTTTAAATCATCCTAGGTGCATCTTTTTAGTGGATTTGAGTCGAGTCTACACACCATCAGTTTCAGCTCCACTACCTTTCGTCCTAAAGAAAAGCCATAAAAATTAACGCTTAAAGTAAAATTAACTTAGTAACTTTTTATTTACTAGGGCTCTGAAACACCAAGATAGATCAGGCTAGTGCCTTGGAGTAGGAGAGTAATTAACTCTCCAAGACAGCAAAACCAAACAAGTAGCTCATCTTGTGGTAGGATAAATCCAACTGTTTCATTTATGCTCTAGGAAAGCTCCTCTTAAAGGAGAAGCAAGAGATCGTGTCCGAACCAGTGAAGGGATCAATCCTCCTTCATTGGGAACGATGCTAGATACGCATGTACTACAAATGGTAAACCCCGGATTATTGTCGAGGAGCCTGGGGTCACTTGTTGGTAAACCTTGGATTATTGTCAAGGAGCCGACAAGCGGATTGAGCTTGATACTCTGCTCTTGCGTGCTATCGGATCGTAGACTGTTCCCCCAGGTGTATTTGTTGCTGTTGGTGACCTTAGTGACCATTACCTTTAGGGTTCTACCCAAGGTGACGGTGGAGGGAAGATCCCACTGTACCTGGAGCAGACGTCGGCTAGACTCACTTGGATTTTCCGGGGGGTTCACTTCACTCGAGACGGTTAAAGTGGAGGAACTTGTGCCGGTCTATTCATTAAGTAGGTTACCGGGGTAACTGTTCCACCCGCCACTTCTGTACTGAATTCAGCGATGTTGGGCTTCATCACCAACTAGTTTTTTCGGTTCGGAAGGCTACTGTTTGTGTATGGTTTGACGCCCTAGATTATTTAGGCGTGTGATTCGAATTTCTTTGGTTCTTTAGAGACTTTAGGCGGTTTGCTTTGAGATTTTACTTTGTTTGCGTGTGCAGTAGTTAAAAGTTTTTAACTATGGCTGAATTACCGAGACAGTCCCGTAGACTTTGGGGCCAGTCTCCTGAGATTGTAATCGTGGCTGATTTGTTGAGGAAGTCCCGTAGACTTCGGGGCCAACCTCCTGAAGACGTATCGAGTCATTACGAAGGTTTGAAAGTCCTTGTAACTCCTAGTGGCAGTAAAGTAGGTTCACCTGAAGAAGGAGAGCCTTCGTTGGTAGTTCATCCTGATTACCAAAGTCTAGAAACATGTTATAATCCCAAAGCTATTGCAGTTTCCAAGCTTGCTGGTAGTTTTTCATCTACTAGTGATATAGGCGAAGAACCTGAAATATCTGAACCTGTTACTCCAACTTCTAGTGCTCCTGATTCACCTAGGGTAGAAAGAGTCATCACCGAAAATCTTCCTTCTGGTTTGATAGCTATTGAAGAAATTGATCCAGAAGAAGAAATAGGCGTCCCTATCCCTGAAGATCAACCTACTATTGATCTAAGGGAGCGTGAATCCATTTTTTACAGTCCACCTAGAAGTACTACTTGGTATCTTTCATTAACTAATTATTTGGACAACTCAGGGTCAAGTTTTTCTCCACCTTGTACTCCTTATCCACCCGGAGGTATTTATACTCCTGTAAATATGTATGCTGAGTCGTCCATGTTTACTCAATCGCCTAAATCTTTTTTGTACGGCGGTCCTTTTGTTCCCTCTGGGTATCAGTCACTTTCTGGTACTTTTGCAGGAGCATCTCCTCAACCCATTGAACATGGGTTATTAACTGGAAACAATGGTAATAAACCGTTGGGTGTAGGAGACATTTACATGATGTCAGGTTCAATTCCCAGTTCTCAACCGCAAGGTGGCCAGTTACCACCTGGGGTGCAGCCTCAATTAACGCCTGGGGGACAACCTCAAGGTACACAAATTGCGTTTGGGGGGCAAACTCAAGGACAGTATGTACCCGTGGTGCAGTACATTCCTCAAAATCAATCCCAGCCTCAATATGTACCCCAAGGTCAACCTCAGTATCAATTTATACCTCAAGGTCAACCCCAGTATCAGTACTTACCTCAAGGGTATCTACCCCAAGGTCAATACTCGAGTCAAGGTTATCAACCACCCCAAGGTCAATCTTATATTCAAGGTACGGGAAATGTACCTTTCAATTATCAATCCTACCCTCAATCCAGTTATGGATCTCAATATCCTCAACCTGTTATGGGTCAATACCCCGGAATGAACATAGTGTGGGATCCATCGCAAGTTCAACAGGTATTGCAGCCAAGTGTACAGTTGTCATCTCAAGCTGGACAACCCTTAGTTTCTGGTTCACCCCAGCAACCAGTCCAGTCTAATGTTCAAACTTCTATACCTTCAGTAGTTTCTCAGTCTGGGCCTATTACGCCTAGTACTCCATCTCAAAAGACTGCTGCAACTACCGCAACATTTGTTCGGCCTACCACACTTACTTCTGGAGTATTGACAGCTCCGGTTTCTACTGTCTCTGTAACTACTCCTCAGACATATTTACCATTGTTTGGATCCACGATTCAAACTACGGTTCAGATGCCTGTAGGACAACCTGGTTTAAGTACGGTTGTCACTAGTCAACCACAATTCGCTTATCAACCGTACCAGGGACAGTACCAATACGAGCCTGCTGTCCAGTAGCCAGTTTACCAGTATCAACCGTATCCTGGGTACACTTATCAACAACCACAACAACCCCAGTACGGTCCGGTTAATCCTGGTTTTCCGGGAGGATACAATATCCCGAACGCGATTCTCATTCCAAGTTATCCTGGATATCCTCCTCCTAGGACTGGTCTCGTGACCCTGAGTTTTAGGGATCCTAATCGGCAATTACCGTTTATCGAAACTTTGGATTTACCAGACTTGTCACGCCTAACGAACAATCCAATAAATTATCTTTCGTTTTGGCCGCCAATGCCAAATAAGTTGCCCAGTGACATAACCAAGTTCGAAGGTAAGTCTGGAGAGGACTCGTCGAATCATGTGATGACTTACCATCTCTGCCTCTAATTCCATCTCGGATGATTCGATCCACTTAAGTCTTTTCCAGCGTACTCTCATTGGTCTCGCGGCCAAGTGGTACATTGAGTTACCACAGGCCTCTTTTTATAATTTTAGCCAGTTAGCTACCTCGTTCTTAACTCATTTTTAGTTGCCGATCAGATATGATAATGGCACGGAGTTACTAACTTCATTAAAACAATCGACGTCCACTTATATTTCCGATCATATTCATGAATGGAGACGTCGAAGGCAGTTAGTGAAAGTTTTTATCCCGGACCAAATCTTAGCTGAATGGTTTGTTAAATCATTGTTACCGAAGATTACTGAAGACGTAGCTAAGGCCGAAGTAGTTACTGAGGAGCAAGTGATTGCTCAAGCGCAGTACCTTGACTTAGTTTACACTCAGTCAGGTACGTTACATGAAAATATCCCAGATCTTCCTAAGTCAAATCAAATCACTGCTGCTCCTTCGGGGTCTCATGCCGCTGATGGCATGATTGGTACGGTGAATACTAAAAGCAAGAAGAAATCCTCAAAGAATTCTTCTCCTATTATAACCTTACCAGACTCCCTGACAGGAGAATCTTCTGCTGAAGTTTCCGCTGATATTCACGCCGTAGAGTCATCTACAGCTAAATCTAAATCCGGTGGGAAAAAGAAAGGTAAGAAGAAGAATAAGGCAGAAAAAACTCCAAAGGAGAAAACAGAAAAGTCGGAAACCAATGATGAAAAGCGCAAACCTCGATATCCTTGTCTTATTTGTGAAGAGGATCATTTTACAAGAGATTGCCCTCATCGGGCCGAGGTTGTGAAAATCGTCAAGGGTTCCCCTACTCCTGCTGTTTTGAAAGATCCATTTCCAAAGCAGGAGAGTAAGGTGATAGGTTCTTCCTCGAGTGCCAGTGAAGAACCCATATTGATGATGTCTCATGTAAGGATTGCGACTCGATCGCAAGATTATGGTAGTAAGAGTCCTATTGATGGCAAAGAAGCAGAATCTTCTCATTCTAATCCATCAACCTCAGCTCCCGGTTCTGATCCACTATAGATCGAGAAGCCTAACCCGGACTTAGTAATCAAACCGCCCGCCAAGGGTGTACTTCGAAGGTCTGCTTTCAATCCACATGCGAGAGCGGCCCAGAATTACAATATTGTTGAGGATTTAGTTGTTTCACCCTCAGCAATGTTGGCTTTGGAAGTGTTGCAATCATGCCCAGCACAACGCAAATTACTTTTGTCGACTATAGGAGTTGTTGATGTTCAGGACCCGAACCTAATAATCTTTGATCTCGAAAATAGTACACCGCATTTATCTCATCAAATGGCTTTCCAAATCCCAGTGATAGTCAAAAACATGCCTATTCATCGGACTGTAATTGATGAGGGAGCTTCCACATGTATTATGTCAATACAGTGTTGGAGATCGCTTGGTTCTCCTTCACTAAATCAATCCCCGACAATTCTTAAGGCCTTTGATGGCCGTGGGTTCCATCCGTTTGGCATTCTACTGGATTTGCCTATAGGGGTTGAAGGAAAAACCATTAGTCTAGATGTGGAGGTGGTTGATGCCCCTCTAGACTACAACCTTCTCTTGGGTCGAAGTTGGTCTTACGCTATGACAGCGGTTGTTTCATCGGTCTTCAGGGTAATAAAGTTTCCATATAATGGCAAGATCGTAACAATAGACCAGCTGGCTTACTTTTCATCTGACCCAGCCTCTTCAGAGAGTATCCAGCATGTCGGTAAAACGACTATCCCTTATAAGGATGTTCGAGTAGGATTAGTTAAAGATGCCGATTTACTGGGAACTTTTCCTTTTCCTCCAATCAACGCCTCGTCTTCATTTGCATCCATTCATATGATTACATCAGATACCAATGTTTATGACGATCCTTGGATCGTTCCTTCTGAATCTGAGACAGACTCATTTGGTGATGCCATGCCTTTGAGTCCATATGAAATTGCTTATGAAGCCGTGCAGTCTTTTACCGACCCGCGTTCAACCAAAATCGACCAAATGAATGTGGTCCGTGAGGAATCACTTTTCACGTCAACCTCGGAGTTAATAGCGTTTCCCGAAGTTGTGTCATTTGACGAACAACTTTGTGAAGTCCCGTGTGTAGACCATTTACCATGGGAAGATCTCCATCATAGATCTTCGTTTTTACCTGAGAATGATCGTTTTGAAAACGATTTCTCATCAATTTTTACAGCTGAATATGTCAAAGAAGCTCAGAATCCAATGAAATATCCTGATTCAGAGCTGAATTTGGGAAACATTTCTCGCACTATTCCGATTGACATTTCAGTCAAGCCCAGAATTGTTGAGCACATTCATATAGGTGCCTCGTGTTTAGATGACGAAATTCAGACATACAAGGCCCTATTTCAAGAATTCTGCGACGTGTTTGCCTGGTCCTATGAAGAAATGCCAGGAATTGATCCCGCAATTGTTGTCCATGAGATCAAGACTTACCCAGACGCTAAACCCGTCCGGTAACGTTTGCATCAGATCCACCCACGAAATGCGGCTGCAATTAAAGCAGAAGTTGAGAAGCTGTTGAAAGCAGGTTTCATTTATCCGATCCCGTTAACGGATTGGGTATCGAATATTGTTCCAGTTAACAAAAAACAGGGAACAATAAGAATATGCATCGACTATAGGGATATCAATCGAGATTGTCCCAAGGACAACTACCCAACACCCTATATCGATCAAATAATTGATGATTGTGCCGGCAGTGAAATATTTTCCTTTATGGACGGTTTTTCCGGTTACAACCAAATCAATATTCTACCTGCCGACCAAACAAAAATGGCTTTCATTTGTCCATGGGGGACATTTTCTTATTGCAAATTACCTTTTGGGCTTAAGAATGCCGGAGCCACTTTTCAAAGGGCGATGTCTTATGCGTTTCATGATATCAAACACATTGTGCAACCGTATCTCGATGATTTTCCCGCTCATTCATTACATCGAGCTAATCACCTTGTCCATTTACGAGCAATCTTCATGAGGTGTAGGCATTATCGTACTCGGTTGAACCCACACAAATGTGTCTTCTGTATAGAAGTGGGACGATTGCTGGGATTTGTCGTTTCAAAAGCTGGCATTCGCATCGATCCCTCGAAGGTAGAAGCTATCATCAAATTGCCTCCTCCTTCAAGTCTTCGCTAACTCCAAAGTTTGCAGGGGAAAGCAAATTTTTTACGCCGATTCATTCCTAACTACGCCGAGATTACAAAGGGTTTTACCCGGTTGTTGAAATAGAATGCTCAATTCTCTTGGGATGAGATAGCTCAGAAATCTTTTGATGCACTTAAGCACGCGTTGACCCATGCACTGTTGCTGCATCCTCCCAACTACAACCAGGATTACTTTTTGTATCTCGCCGCTGCTCATTCCACCATTGGAATGGTCTTAGTACAGGAAGATGAATTCGGAATAGAACATGTGATATATTACCTTAGTCGGATGTTAAATCCAACTGAGCTCAAATATTCACATGTGGAGAAATTGACATTGGCAGTCGTTCAAGCTGTCCAACGTTTTCGTCACTACATTCTACTCTGTAAAACTACAGTCATTTCGGATTGCAACCCTATGATCTACATTTTGACTAAACAATTGCTAGGGGGCAAGTACTCTAAATGGATCGTTATCCTGCAAGATTTCGACTTGGAGTTTGAGAAATCTAAGTCTAAGAAATCTTTAATTTTTGCAGAGTTAATGTGTGACTTCCCGCGTGCTGACACAAAAACTGTGGCAGAGGAGCCCATTGCGGACGAATCTTTGTTTCTCATCAGCACTTTAGATCCGTGGTATGGAGATATCATCTTCTATCTCTAGACCCAATCCTTTTGACCCGAAGTTTCAAAGTTGGAACGTCGGAAAATTCGGTTCCAGTCCCAACACTACAAAATTATTGGAGATACTCTTTATCGCCTGGGGCGGACTTGGTTTTTCGCCGTTGTTTAACTCACGAGGAAGCTGAAAGGGTTTTGAATGACTGTCACTCTGGAACGTGTGGCGGTCATATGTCTGGGTATGCCACAGCCCAAAAGATATTGCGCACTGGCTACGTCTGGCCATCCTTGTTTAAAGACTGTATTACTGCGGTCCGGAAATGCCATAACTGTCAAGTGTTTGATCACAAGATGCGCGCTTGCTCCTCTCCACCCTATAATTTCCGTTGGTACTTTTTCCAAATGGGGTATCGATTTTATTACATGTAACCCTCACTCGGCCGGGGGGCATGCGTATATCATCCTTGCGGTTGATTATTTTACTAAGTGGGCCGAGGCGATGCCTACATTCGAGGCAGACGGCAAGACAGCTGCAATTTTCGTATTCAATCACATTATTGCTAGGTTTGGTGTCCCACAAGAGATCATCACTGACCATGGGCGCCATTTTCGAAACGTTATGATGATAGAATTTACAGGCCAGCTTAGTTTGCGTCATGATAGCTCAACTCCTTATTATCCACAAGCAAATGGTCTGGTTGAGTCCATCAACAAATTTTTAGTTATCATGATCCGACGAATCATTAGTATTCATCGGTCAAATTGGCACAACATGTTATTTTCCGCCCTTTGGGCATACCGAACCTCAGTGAAAACATCAACAGGGTTCACTCCTTTCCAACTAGTTTATGGTTTGGAAGCTGTGCTGCCCCCATTGAATGCAAAATCCTGTCACTTCCAATGGCCGTCGAATTACTTCCAGCTACTTCCGAAAAGGAGAAGCGTTTATTATACTTAGCTCAATTAGATGAGACTCGACGTGATGCTGCATTGGCAATCGAGACTCACGCAAAACGTATGAAAGCTCAGTATGATCGAAATGTGACTCCTCGAAATTTCTCGGAAGGAGACCTAGTGCTATTATATGATCAAGCTAACGATAAATTAGGTGCTGGAAAATTCGTTCCTATGTGGCATGGGCCCTACATTGTCAAGCGAAAGCCAGCAAAAGGGGCCTATGAGCTGGTAGACTTTGACGGGGACTCTTTGGGTAAACCCAGAAATGGACTTTACCTAAAGAGGTATTATGCTTAAATGATGGGTATGGAGATTTTAGTTAGGTTAGCATTTTCTTTGTAGCTAGTGTATTTGTTAGTTTAGACAGTGTGCTTAGCTTAGAAAGTGTGTTTTTCGTCGTTATTTTGCTTATCTTGGTTTTACGCTTGATGTTTGTAGATGTCGATGCCTCTCCAAACATACATTGGATTTGCTGATGGTGCTTGTCGTAGTACACGAAATATCTCTTCCGCAGCTTGGGTTATCTATTCGCCCTCTGACGAGTTAGTTTCTATGCATGGGGTAAGCCTTGGTCAAACAACAAACAACATTGCAGAGTACAGTGCAGTGATTGAGTTATTGTCTGAATCTCTTTCATTTGGGATTTGGAGTTTGATAGTGAGGTTAGATTCTGAACTCGTTGTATTACAGCTTAATAGAGTGTATGCCATTAGAAATCCAGTGTTATTAAGGTTATTTTTGAGAGTGTGTCTCTTGGAACGTGAATTTGATTACATTGAATATCAGCATATTTCGAGGTCTTTAAATACATTAGCAGATGCAATTGCTTCTCGAATGTTAAATAGACATTTGCGATAATCATACATGTAAATTTAAAAACATTTCATCACACATGTTTAACAATATAAGCCGGTAATAATGATATATATAGATAGGAGTGTGTCAAAAATACATCGTCTTCGATCATAGGTTGAAAAACACCTTATGATCGGCAAAAATGATAAGTACAAAAAACCAAAATGTCACATGTATCTACAAAAACGACCATCCAATCACTGGTGATGCTCTCTATACGACACCACTACACGAGCCACCCTACACAAGAACCTCCTAAAAGGTCCTGGGACTGCGACTACATAGCACTGAAGCCTGATAGGAATATCATCTATAGTAGTCTCTGGTATGTCTGCCATAAGATGCTCTAGGTCTTGTTCCAACTCAGCTAGGGTCTCTGTGGCCTCGTCCCGTGGGGCCGGTGCCGCTGCAACTAGTAGTCTCCTCTCGAAAGGCTGGAGATTGGCTGGACAGCGTGGGCCTACATCTGCATTTTGAAGATTGTTACTGTCAGTTTTGAGACGATATAAAAAAAAAAAAAAAAGTAGATAATTTAAAAACTTGTGAAAAATGAAGTACCTGTGTCATCCCATTGTTCTCCCGGTGGAAGAACCATGTCCGGATCTCCACGAAAATCAACTCCGGCATAAGGAAAATCCTGTATAGAAAAGATCTCATCCTCCAACCAGTGAAAATACTCCGGAGTAAATCGGACAACCTCCATGCCCTCATCAGGATGACGGGCCATCACCGTAACCCATCGCATCAACTTAGGCTCTCGGGGAGGCCCAACCTCAATAGTGAGCTGCTGCGGGATCAACATCAGAACCCTATCTAGGGCAAAACTCACAACTAAAGGCCCATAACCAAAAGTCTTCAGCTGTCCGTTTTTGGTTCTAGTCAGTTGGCCCTTTAAGTTGGCCAACACAGCATCACACCAGTTGAAAATGGTGCCCCGATAGCAATCAATCGCCATCCGCATCTGGGATCCAGTGGCGATGTGCAAAGCGGCAGCCCCGCAAAGTCTGGTAACCGTAAAAGCAATCACCATAAGTTCAGGTCGGGATACATTTTTGATCTCTATCCCCTTCTCTTGAGACTGAGTGTTACACCACTTTTGTCGGAGACTAGTGATGGACTAGCCACCCGGCCTAGGGTGGCCAGTCCCAAACAGAGTTAATTATTCGCCTCTCTTGGGAAAACCAGTGAGGAAATAAATATCTGAGGGCTCTATCTCGAGCTAGTGCCCTCCAATGTAAAAGCACTGGCCCTGGACGTTCCATCTCTCTACTAGCCACTCTAGAAAGCGCACCTGGGCCCTCATGCCAGGTATGGCCCAGTATTTGTAAAGGCCACATGCCTTCAAAGTATCAATGGACGGTTGATGATTAATGGCGGCCAAATCAACATCTTCGTGTTCTCTCTCGCGCCAATCAAGAATGGTGGGCAATCTACACACCAAAAAACATCTGTTAGATTCAATGAAATCAAAAAAATTTGGTCCTTTTTGAAGAAATTGGGGTTTGAAAACTCGTTTTGCGGGGTACGCACCCCGCCTTTAGCAACAGGGCGTGGGTACGCGGGTTCCCTTAAGGCAAGGTGCATATGCCCGGCATTTTCCCAACTGAGAAAATGTCGGGGTACGCAGGTCACCAGTGGAGCACCTGCGTACCCCGAAAGGCGGACCTTGAAACCCCAAAGATTCCAAAAATGAAACTAGGGCCTAAAATCAACTTCTAAACGGATGAAAACGAAGAGGAGGATGTTGTAGAATACCTGATGAGACGGCGTTCAATTTCGACGGTCGGATTCTCTGCAATGTCCACGGGAAGTTTCTTTCCAAAAGCCCTTTTTCTCTCCTCAACAGTAAAATGGTAAAAATGAATTGGTAAAAGCCCTTTTTATAGGTTTTTTGGGTAAATAAATGGTAAATTTGTTTATTTTTCACCATGAAAAGGTATTTTTCAAAGTATTTTTATCTATCTTTAAACATGTATGAGTAATGTGTTGGTTTTTGTGCAGGATAAAAGGATTTTCAGGGAAAATTGTCATTTTTCACAAACAAAAACATCAGAGTCATCTTTAAGCCCTTTTCTGACTCCTAAAACATGAAAAGATTGCAGAGCGTTTCTTTTACACTCGTTAAAATGGAATTAAAAGACGGTCCCCTTATAGCCCTTTTCTGACCGTAAAAACAGGAAAATATTGCTGGATTTTTCTCGTTTCAAATTCGATACTGGTAATAAAACGACGTGTCCTTGATCGCTTTTTACTTTTCAGGTCAAAGACACTAATTATGAAAGTACTCCTTGGTCGTAAAAGATCAAGCGGTTCTCTCAAGTATTATTTTATACTTTTTTGGGCTTGGGAGACACAAATTTACGAAAAAGTTCAACCCTGGAGTCTTCTTAAGTTTTTTCAGACTCTCTAAAATTGAAAAACGCCGAGTTTCTCCTATACTGGACTCGTTAAAATTTCACAGTAAAGGACCTGTTCGATTACAAACAGGAACGGACCACTCCTTCTTAGGGTTCGCATCTAAACTAAGTTGGACTCATCCGAAGGATGAGCTTATAATCAAGCATATGTTATCCTCCTCAAGCTTGTTAAAAAATAAAGAGGTACTTGCCAGAAACGGTGGGGGAAAATCTTCAACCGGTTCCGGGTATTAATCAAGACACATTGAAAATCTTCAACCGGTTCCGGGTATTAACTTTGGGTCAATTGTCACCAAGCCATATGTCGTGTCGTTATGTGTTCAAGAGGTCACTGCAAATAAACCATTCATCTGCAAAATACCTGTCATTCATCTCGACCATCCCTGAGTCAGTCCTTACAGCTACATTTCTTCAACTTGATCTATGATTTCGTGTTGTGGGCTTTCCTGCAACGGGTCGCTTTCTATCGACATCAACACATTATCTAGAAAGATGACCTAGAAATTGTTAGTACCTTGAGATCTGCATGCATCAATGGCAGGTTTCTCGCCTTTGACGACGGTTTACATCATTGACTTTCGATCGAAGGATTCCGTGACATGTTCGACATCAACTCATTCATTCACATCTCATGGATTGTAATGGGTACTTTGAGAACCATTGAAATCACTCGTGGTCTCTCTCACACTTGTTAACAGTTTACATCATTGACTGGTAATCAAGTGGTTTCTTCCATGTTCGACATCAACTCATTTATTCGCATGGATAGAATCGTACCATTTCGGGAAGTAGAAATGAAGACCCTGGATCTAGTTTCAACCATGCAGGCTGCGAGGAGTTTTGTATTCATTATACAGTAGACTAATCATAAAAAGATGGCTGTGTCCATACTGTGTCTACATGAGTCTATGATTATGATGTACTGCGAAATCATTCCTATATCATAGCATTAGTTAGTTTGTTAGTTAAAGTTTTCAATCTGAGTATGGGAATGCCTACCTCAATGATGATATGATCTTACATATGTATTTTGTGTTGAATATTTGCAGGTTCCGACTGGGCTCTCCACAAGATAATCCGTGAAATGATAAAGTACTTCACCCTTCCTATATGATATGAAACCCTAATCTACTACAGGCTTCGCACTTTAGGGGGCAATCTGTTACACTAAAATTTGTCACCATGACTATCTACAGTTAGTATGGCTCCATTAACTGTAATACTATCCTCCTTGGAAAGTCTTATACCTCTACTCCTCATGTCAAACTCCAAGAAAGAGAGAAAGTCCTTAAAAAGTCAATTAACTCTGGTTACGCAGTTTCTCTTAACCTTACCTGCGTGTACGCACTCAAAAGTTCACAATACCTGCGTACTTGTACGCTCCGTCTGTAAAGGGGTGGGTGTGTACTCCTGTAAAGTTCAAAAGGCACGAGTTTTACTTCAAAAAAGTTACTTGTGGTCGATTCTAGAGCATTCTAGAAGTTTGCTTGACGTGTATTGAGCGCCTCCAGATGGTTCATGTATCCCTATGAAAGAGGAACTTATCCCATCAAGAGGGGAGCTATCCCATTCAAAGAGGGGCTTATCCCATTGATGGTGGACCTGATTAACTTCCTCCAAAGCATTATAAATACAGGCATTGGGCTAGAGGGAGGGGAGGTTGAAAGCTGAACATTTCTAAGGGTAGATGCTGCTAAAATTAGGACTCCCTTATAGAGCTTGAGAGAAGAGATTCCCATCCTTTCTTAGCTTCATTTGGAAGTGGGTGAGCTGATCAAAGTAAAGGAGAACTCTTGCTGGACCCCGGGAGGGACCTGCACAACACCAAGGCACTGGTTGTAATGGTTTCTTTTGTTTCCACTTAATACAATTAAGTTCATTTTTCTCAACAAGTTGTTATATATAATTTTTTTCATATACTCCTTGGTCTTTATGATGAATATGTTTTATTTTATGAGTTATTCAGGTGTTAGGTAATCTTTTGCTTGTTAGTGAATGCAGGTTTCGAAGAGAAGGACGAGCTCATCTGGATCGGAGAGGCTGGATTGCTACAAACAGGCATGGGACTAAAGGTATGTTTTAAACACCTGATTACTTGTATTCTAAATGCATATTTAGGGAAATATAGTGTTTAATTGTCTTGTTTGTCACTAGAAAGCCCTAGCTTCTAGGGAGGTTGGTTTTGTCCGCAAAATTGACTCTTTCCGCATGACAGGGTTGGTTCAAGATTTATTTGAGATGGATTAGGAGCATACGGGGAAATAATTTTGCGTAAGTGGCACATAATATGAGCAAAGGATTGAGGCACTGGACAAAGATAATTGAGCAGATTCCAGGTGTTCTCACACACGATCCACTTATCTATGATATAAATGCTTTGGAGTTATATATTCCCTTTATGGAATTTGTAACTTATGTAGTCCTCTATGGCCTCACAATAGTTCTACTTGGGAATTTCAGTCCTGAGGCATTGAGTATTCAATTATCAAAGGGTCTCCTATTATAGACATTTTTGTGCCTTACAGCATGGAGCATGAAATGTCAATAAACTGAGGGATCCAAAGTCCCTAAACATGTTGTTCTTACCCTTAGAGGAACAAGGTTAGCAAACCACAGCACTGCAAATCAGTTCTCCACTGAAAAACACTCAAAAACAGGTCAATTTTGGATCAAAGCAGCTGCTCCAAAGGCTACCTGCACTGCATAGCAAGTGCAACAAAGGCTACCTGCGCTGCATCGCAAGTGCAACAAAGGCTACCTGCGCTGGGCGTACTCTGACATGTGGAGGAATCTTTCTCTCAATGTGCCAGTGCCCAGGAAGCTTCCAAAAAGACACTTGATCATAAGATTCGCCTAATGATGAGTTAAGAGCTTCTAAAACTCCAAGTGGAAGGTAGAAACTCCGAGTGAAGAACTGAAGAACAACTGGAGTTGAAGAGGACAACAAGTCACACATCAAGCTGACTTATCTTCACTCCAAAACTCTATATAAGGATCTCATCCCATGGGATCTAAAGAGGCCGAAATTTTGTGCAAAGAATTGCTGTTGGTTTACAGTTGTGAGCATTGGGTGATTGCTTGAGGGAGGTGAAGAAGAGATTTCTCTCCGTCGGGAAGGTGATGCTGGATTGGACCTCTCATGGTTGTATCACCGCCTGAAACTTACTTCCATATATTAATAAAGCATTTGAGGTTCTTCTATTCGCATGTGTTTCAATGATGTATTGTCTTACTTGCGTATTTGATTTATGCTAATCCTTGAATCAGTTATGAATGCATGCCCCTTGTAGTTTCCTTTCTTTGTCTTGTTTGCAGGATCTCGTGTAGTTGGGCCCATGAAAAGACTTGGAGCTGGGAGCAAGCGGCAATCAAAGGAGATTGGATCGACCATTTGCGCAAGACATAGGTAAGTGGATCTCTTCCTTTTATCTCTTGCATGTCATAAAGAAGAAACTTTAGATAGCTTTGCTTTCAACTGTTGCTAAGGAACTGTCACCCTTAGAGTGGGTTAGGGTCATTCCGAGTTGGATACTTTCCCCCACAACAGACTGGCGACTCCGATGGGGATCGTGTCTTGTTGGTAGCTTGTGTTTCTTGCTATTCATTTCTTAAACAAAGGAGTACCGAATCGAACTGCATTCGGGTCCTTTGAATGCAAAGTAGAGGGCAGCTACTCTAGCCCAGTGCTGGGCATGTTTATGATTTGAAGAGCTGATCCACAAGGACTCTTTTTAGCTCTTTGTGATAGTGTTCATCTTCCCTCAATCATCCTCTAGTGTATACTTGACTGATAGCCTCTGATTTGGCCAAAAACCGTTGATTTTTGAGCAAACTGTGACCCGGAATCTGAGAGAGACGAGAGTTGTCTCATCAGTGTAGCTGCAACAAAGGCTACCTGCACTGCAACGCAGGTCCTGAAGGGGCTACCTGCGCTGCATCGCAGTTTGACAGTGCAGCACCTGCGTTGATCCAGTTTTGCCTTGTGCAACTGGGATTCCCCACTGTCTGTTGCCCAGTTTTCAGTATTGTTTTTGCAGCCTGTTGTCAACCTGTATACCCAGCTGAAACCACTTCTATTTGCCTTCATTCCCCCTCGGTTGTATGAAGAAACCGTGATTGTTCTTATTGTATTTCTTGCTGTCATTCACAGTTTCCCATAGCGAAAGTGAACTAGTCTTGCTATGACCTCTTGGATCTAGACCTATGAGAAAGTGTCGTTGTGATTCTAAGAGCTAGTTTATTGTTGTTCATAGCTGCTTGAGCATTTGCTTTCGTTATATGGTTCGAATTTCAGTATTTCTTGTGTTGAAACGAGTGAATCTTAAGGTGTTCTTTTGATAATTGGACAAACACTTGTTGCTTTCGCTTGAAATTGAATTCGAAATCATACAACAGCTTTCTTTTTGTAATACATCAACATTAAGGAAGAAGAAAAGAAATACTTGCATTGTGCATGTGCATTTTGACAGTTTGCATGCCGATTTAGGAAAAGTGCATCAGTGTGTGCTCTATGATCTGTTTGAAAAGATGATGTCTTTCTTTTCCTTCAGTAGTTAAGATTTTCATAAGTTGAAAGAATCGAAAAAAGCTTGCTTATCATTCTTCGACTGCATTTAGGAGTTGTATCATACATCACGTGGTGATCCATAAAGGCAAACTGCTAAGCAAGATCAACCTAAAAAGAACTGAATTTATCTAACAACGCTTTGAAACATAACGAAACACAGTAGAGGTCTAGGTAGAGACATGAACCGGCGTCGTTAAACATAGTGACTGTCGATCTCTACGAAGGTGGGTGATTCCTCCTGAGAGACGATAGCACTAATACGGACTTGTGCCCCCGCGTACCGTCGCGTATATTGGGGGACCCCTATAGGAACAAAGCCTTTATCCATAGGAAGCCGTGTCGGCCGCCCTACTGATCGCGATGCAGTGAACACAGCATTCACGAAGATCGACCACTCATACCGTAAAACGTATTCTGTGGTTTCGCGAAAGGTTTGGCACACCCTCTGCCTAGAACTCCAGAGTAGTTTCTTTTGGCCTTTTTCAAACTCTATAACTGAAAAAGTCCATCCGAGCATTTGTCACTTCGGGCTCGTTAATACATCGAAGGAGACTAGAGTCATCTTTAGCTTTTTCTCGACTCTTAAAAAGTGAAAAAGCAAGTTGTGTCTAAAGCATCGTCATAATAAGATTCATTTTAAACGGAACATAATCACCTCCTATTCCTACGTTGATCTTCGAAGTTAGTCTTTTGGCATCGTAAGTTCTTGTAGAATCGCTAAAATCTTTTGGATAGACTCAAAATGTCTGAACAACCGTCAACATCTAGGACTGTGTCGTCCGACACAGCAACAGCAGAGCCTCCTGCTGCCACTCCAACGATGTTTGCTGGTATACCATCTGTCCCGGCAAATTGCCAACAACAAGCCAGAGTCCCATCAGGGACAACAATATGGTTAGTTCCTATTTCTTCATCCGGATTATCATCTGGTACTTCTTATGTTGAAACTCAACAAATTGATCCAATGTGTCTTCAAAGGCCAATTTACCCTTTAAGTACTGGATTTCCACCATGTGGAGGGCAGTATGCTCTTTCATTGTTCCCTCCCGGAGAACAACCATGTGGGAGTTTACAACAAAGTTCAGGTCAAACTGGAATCACATCTAGCGGTTGGGTACCAATACTGCCTCAACAATCAGGAGTTGCATATTCAATGCAACCAGTACACCCTGTGTCGAATATTCCCACCACACCTGCTACGGCGAATGCGTCGCAAGTACAAGCGCTACCTGTTGTAATACAACAACCTCTTGTCTCGGCGGCTCAATCACAATCTCAGGGTAGTGCCTCCTTATCTGGAGCGACTCAGGCTCGAACAAGTACTGTGACTCCTCATCTTGGTCAATCATCCAGTATTGGTCAACAGCAAATGGTCCAACAACCAGAGCTGGTTCAATCTCAACAACCGCCATTCCAACAATCATATCAAGGACCTGAGCAACAAGTCTTTGTAAGTAATGGGCAACCATGCTATAATGGTTATGCCCATCAACTTTGTCAAAGTTGTCAGCACTATGCTGGTCTGCAAAGACCCATTGCTCAGGCGATACCATCTTATCCTGGATATGCTTCGCCTAACCTGAACCAACAGTTGCCCTTTGTAGCAACTCTAGAATTGCCAGATCTAAACCGGCTGACGAATGATCCAATTGCTTATGCCCCTTGGTGGCCAGCAATTCCGCATAAACTTCCATTGGACATTCCTAAATTCAATGGAAATCCAGGTGAAGACCCGTCGAATCACGTCATGACTTTTCATCTGTGGTGTTCATCGAACACTCTAAACGATGATTCGATAAGACTTTGCCTCTTCCAGAGGACATTGACAGGTCCAACGGCTAAATGGTACATTGAATTGCCAACAGCCTCTTTCGAATATTTCAGCTCCTTAGCCACGACTTTCTTAACCCATTTTCAATTACCGATAAGGTATGAAACGGGAACAGAACTCCTTACCAACTTCAAACAGACAACGGCCACTCACATATCTGATCATATACATGAGTGGCGACGTCGTCGTAGGATGGTGAAAACTTACGTTCCCGATCAGCTGTTAGCTGAATGGTTTATAAAGTCGTTACTTCTGGCTATAACAGAAGATGTGGCCAAGGGGGGAGTCGTAACAGAGGAGCAGGTCATTTCTCGTGCTCAATATCTGGACTTAGTATATACTCAATCTGGCACGCTCTACGACAAAATACCTGACGCCCCCAGACCTGAATTTTCAATTCCTCCCCCTCCTAAATTGAATACTGACTCTCACGCCAGCAATGGCGTGACTGGCAAACGCAAAATTTCTAGTCAAAATGCAAATGAGGAACTTCTTGCCTCAGAAGTAAATGCCATGTCGACCGACAAGGGAAAACGACTGAAGCAACCAAGGGGCAAGAAGAAAAAGAAAAGGAAAGGGAAGCCCCCGACAGGGTGTCATATATGCGATGAGGATCATTGGACGAAAGATTGTCCACATATAGCTGAAGTTAAGAAACTCTTCAAGAGTTCAAAAACCCCAGCAGTATTGACTGATCCGTTTCCTAATCCAAGACAAAATCTAGTTGCTAATCAAAATGCTTCCCGATCCCAAGTGCTTATGTTGTCCACCTCAAAGCAGCAGAATAATGCTTTGACAAGGAATAAAGATTACAGGAATCCAAAGCATTTGAACAACAAGGCAAATAAACAACCTAGTAGTTCAACAACAACTTTGACCAAAGTCGTGCCACCCATCATTCCTGAACCAATGATAAAGTCGCCAAAGGGAGTAGTACACAAATCTACATTTAATCCTCGTGAAAAAATAACACAGGATTATAATATAATAGAGGACCTGGCTCAATCGTCGTCCACTATGTCGACGCCTGAGGTAGCGCAAAATTGCACCTCCCAAGAGCAAGCTTTATTATCAGCTATAGGTCGGATTGGCCCAATGGATTCCAATCTTGTGGCCTTTGATCATAAAGGATATGACCCTCAGTTACCAGCTCAACAAGCTTTCCTTATTCAAGTGAAAGCCCTCAACAAAACTGTTCATCGAACAATTATTGATGAGGGGGCATCTACATGTCTTATGTCGATGAGTTGCTGGAAAAATTTAGGCTCACCACCCTTGTCGAAATCGTCAACGACGTTAAAAGCATTTGATGGACGATCATACACTCCATATGGGATTTTAAATAACTTGCAAGTTGAACTAGGGGGCAAAACAGTAGAAGTTGATGTTGAAGTAATCGACAGAAACCTCGATTACAACATCCTACTGGGAAGGCCTTGGATATATGCCATGGCTGCAGTTGTGTCGACCTACTTCAGGAGGATTGTATTTCCTTCTCAAGGAAAAATTACAATCGTCGACCAACAAACATTTCTCCCCAACAGTTCTCAAGTTACGGGAAGCAGCACAATGATTCATGAAAGTAATCAATCGCTACCAAATATTGGAGTAGGTCTCCTAAAAGACCCTGCCTTAATGGGTACTTTTGCCCTACCGCCGGTGGGTAATCTGGCGGAAGTAGCCACAGTGGAAACCTACAATATGAAATCTTCTATATCCAACGGATTCGGAAGATTCCTAAATATTTTGTCAGCATGGATCATCGCCCTAATGGAAATACTGTAAATACAGTGGGCTCCGAGGACGGTTCTTATCTCATGTCAACCTCGTTAAAAAATGAAACAAGGAGTCACGAGGATAGTTCTTTTACTATGTCAACCTCATTAAAAAATGAAACAAATCCCCTTTTCAAAATTCAAAGGTAAACCTTCATTCCAACCACCAAGTTGAATGCAATGAAGCTTGGGGGGCACCCTCCTTTGACATGCGTTATTATGATGCTGGGGGCATGCAAAAGAACGAGCAGTTTTGGCAAAGTTCATGCTCGTTAAAAAATAAACGCAAGAACCGAGCAGTTTTAATGCGGAAATTCATGCTCGTTAAAAAATAAACATAAGCTTGTGAGTAGGCTTTCCCCCAGAGTTCAAGCTCATTCAGAAAAAATGAACCGGTAAATAACCATTTGAGACCGTAAATTCATCAGCCATAAAAGCCTTGGTCGTGTTTGTGCACCGTCACCTCCACTTTTCATTTGGCCGATCATTCACATCCACTTGATTGTTTACCTATTTTGAGGAACAGCTGCGAAGAGTGATCCCACCTAGCCATCCTTGTAATACTGTCGTTATTGGAAAATTCCAACCTGTACCTGGAATTTGCTGCTATCCCTGTTTATCACTCGTTCCTCAAAAGACGAGTCTCCTTTGAGCTCTTTTCACTGACTCGTAAAAAATGAAAAGTTTGCCGAGTTTTGGCCTTCCAGCTCGTTAAAAGGACCGGAAGAGCTATCCCTCCTCTAGATTTTAATCTTTTTGGACCTGAGGGATTATTGCACAAAAGGATCGAGCGCTTGTCTAGTTCGGCTCGATAAAGATATCGAACATTCATCCCTTCTGTATTGTTTTATACTTTTTCAGACTTAAGGGATTAGATGACGAAAAAGGACCCCTGGAGTCCACTTTATGTACCATTTTCAGACTCTCTAAAAATGAAAAGGACCGAGTTGTCTTTGTCGCTGGGCTCGTTAAAAATATTAGATAGCGACAAACTTGTCTATAGACGAGAACAAGTTTCCCTATCGCTAGGCTCGTTAAAACATAGAGATGGGCTTGCCCGAAGGGCAGGTTATAGAACAAGCATATGTTATCCTCCTCAAGCTTGACAAAAATAAAGAGGTACTGGTCAGAAATGACTGGGGAAAAATTGGGAAGAACCTCAAAGCTTAATGGTAGCAAGTCGCTCTTGAACATGACACTTTTGCCTCCGTAAATATCGGGTTGGGTTATTATCATTCACCGGTCCCTTCACCATGGTCTCGCCATACCATCCATACATGGGGTAATGCTACCGATCCATCACATCAATGTCGTTATATGTTCAAGAGATGTCATTCAGAAAGTGTCAACCGGGTCCCATCCACTACCGTACATCATCTTTCATCCTTCCATGACCGCCACCCTGAATCATATTTCACAGATCGTTTTCACCATCATCACTAGCTCCGTTCCGTGTCACTGATGTGGGATTCATTAAGGCCCTCCTTTGACGAATCACTTCTTGTCGACATCAGCTCACTATCCAAGAAGTTGATCTAGGAACACCCCCTCATTACTTTGAAGCTTGCATGCCTCAATGGCAAGTTTCTCACTCCCGGCGATAGGTATACATTAATGACCTTCGACCAAGAGACTTTGCGTGGTGTTCGACGTCAGATCCTATATTCACACCACGTGAATTGTGCTGCAGTACCTTGAGGGTCATCATCATTATCGGTGATTCCTCTCGCGCTTGTTAACAGTTTACGTTATTGACTGGTAATCAAGCGATGTCTTTCCATGTTCGACTTCAAGAAATTGTCACATGGATCGACTTGTACTAGAGTGAAGATCAGACAAGTTTGAAGACCCCGGATCTAGTTTCATCCATCAGGGCTGCGATATATATTCAGGAGATAAAAACATAGACATGTGCAGCAGATGATCATCCTACTAAAAGGATGATAATTAAAAGCAGAGAATTATCAGTCTATTATCAGACGATCGTCTGTTTATGTACAGCAAATGTATTTATAAAGCTGAGCATGGGAAATGCCCGCCTCAGCTAGATCATGAAAAGAAAGTATGAAAAGATAATGTATTGTATTGTATTTTGTTACAGGTCACCTCCCGACGATTTGAATGAACTTCGGATCCTCCTAATAAAGCATTTCACCCGATAAACGACCTCATACTTTAGGGGGCAACTGTTATAGACATTTTTGTGCCTTACAACATGGAGCATGAAATGTCAATAAACTGAGGGATCCAAAGTCCCTAAACATGTTTTTCTTACCCTTAGAGGAACAAGGTCAGCAAACCACAGCACTGCAAATCAGTTCTCCACTGAAAACACTCAAAAACAGGTCAATTTTGGATCAAAGCAGCTGCTCCAAAGGCTACCTGCACTGCATAGCAAGTGCAACAAAGGCTACCTGCGCTGCATCGCAAGTGCAACAAAGGCTACCTGCGCTGGGCGTACTCTGACATGTGGAGGAATCTTTCTCTCAATGTGCCAGTGCCCAGGAAGCTTCCAAAAAGACACTTGATCATAAGATTCGCCTAATGATGAGTTAAGAGCTTCTAAAACTCCAAGTGGAAGGTAGAAACTCCGAGTGAAGAACTGAAGAACAACTGGAGTTGAAGAGGACAACAAGTCACACATCAAACTGACTTATCTTCACTCCAAAACTCTATATAAGGATCTCATCCCATGGGATCTAAAGAGGCCGGAATTTTGTGCAAAGAATTGTTGTTGGTTTACAGTTGTGAGCATTGGGTGATTGCTTGAGGGAGGTGAAGAAGAGATTTCTCTCCGTCGGGAAGGTGATGCTGGATTGGACCTCTCATGGTTGTATCACCGCCTGAACCTTACTTCCATATTTTAATAAAGCATTTGAGGTTCTTCTATTCGCATGTGTTTCAATGATGTATTGTCTTACTTGCGTATTTGATTTATGCTAATCCTTGAATCAGTTATGAATGCATGCCCCTTGTAGTTTCCTTTCTTTGTCTTGTTTGCAGGATCTCTTGTAGCGGGGCCCGTGAAAAGACTTGGAGCTGGGAGCAAGCGGCAATCAAAGGAGATTGGATTGACCATTTGCGCAAGACATCGGTAAGTGGATCTCTTCCTTTTATCTCTTGCATGTCATAAAGAAGAAACTTTAGATAGCTTTGCTTTCAGATGTTGCTAAGGAACTGTCACCCTTAGAGTGGGTTAGGGTCATTCCAAGTTGGATACTTTCCCCCACAACATCTCCTTCATTGGTTGTTATGTTTTTCATTATATGAACTTAGTGGCGAAGAAGCTCCAATTTTAGAGCTCCTTACTTACGAGGGATATGTTTTTGTGGACATAGATCTTTTTGTTTTGACATGGATTGTTTGGAGTTTTTCTTAATATGTTGTGATTCTTTTGACATACATGTGCATGGGAATTTTCTTGATTGAGACCATGAAGATAATCTTATTTGTTGCGGCTAGGATTTATTTAGTGAAGTGAAAAAAAGCAAAATATTGTAGGAATAGTGTTATTTAACCCCGCAAAATCTAGTATGAAAAGCAAAAAAATATATGTGACAAAAAGGTAGTTCTATATGCAAAAAATACAAGTCACACACCAACAAGTGATCCGGTAGAACAATAAGAAAATTTGAGGTGCAAACAACACAAGATATGCAACAACAAGGGACACAGATACCGACTCATTTCCCAACATCCTTGCATACAACATCACGCAAAGAAGACAATAACAGAGAGAGTTTATTGCTATAAAATTTTCTATAGGTTTACTAACATGTGCACTATATAGCTCTGTTGTATCCCTCATGACATTCTCTCAACAGAGATAGGCTCCCCCTCTTGTGTAACCGATTTCACAGCTTCATCCCTCAACTGCTAACTTTCTCCTTCCATTTCCTTGGTTTTTCCTCCCTTCTTTCACGCCGTGTCCTCCTCATCCTCACTTCCCCCCCCACCCCATTTTCTACTAGCATCTCCCTTCTATAGTTAATTAGGTAAATCCCCTATGTCCTAGATATTTCTGCCATTTGGCCCCTCTACATTCCTAGTTTTTTTGTTATTCGCCACCTTTACAGGCCTCCTTCTAGAATCTACCAGGCATGCCTATTCTCCCCTTCTCCATGCGCTCTAAAATCTGCAAAATATCTCCCTTTCTCTTTGATCTCCCTCTCTCGAAGTCTCCCCTCTCATTTCCCAACCCCCCAGCCACAGACAGTTCCATATCCTCCCTTATTTCCTCTAGGTTTCCTTCTTTTCCACTATCCATATATGAGTGGCACCCCTTTTTCTTAAGTCTACTCTTTAAACCTTTACCCTATAGTAATTATAACTAAAACACTTTAAAACTTAATCACTTGAAACATAATATTCCCAATTATAAGAATGCCAACGTTTACAATCATAGGAATCTACTATTTCCTGATATTTCAAGTAGTGTAGTGCCTGACATATACACCTCTGTAACCAATCCTAAGAATTAATACTAGAATTGACTTGTGGATCTTAGGCATATATATCAAACATATAAAATTACTAAGGTAAATATTTACATTGACCATATAGTGTAAGGTGTTATTTACATTACATACATGACTATACTCTAACTAAGTCAACATAAATATGCCTTCTAGATGACTGTGATCACTAGAATATCCACATATGTTGTGAGAAGACTGCAGTTATTACATTCTTGTGCCCCCAAATACATACAACCAAACCCATCAAACATAGCCACTCCTCTAATGATCTCATCTACCAATGCAATAGTTGTTTCACAGTGCTTGAAAACTCTAATAACAAACCCAACTCTTAATCTCATCACTCATCCTTGGCCACCATCCCCATCAAGGCTTAACATCCTCTCTATTTCCAATGAAAGAGCCAATTCAATGGCCCTTTCACACTACTTGGTGACTCCAACAACAAGCTCACCTCTTGATCTTCTCATTCATTCTTGTCCACCACTTCCAATAGGGCTTGACATCCTCAATTTAGCTTAGTATCATAGCTTTTGATCCTTTAATCTATATAATTTCTATTGCACCAACGCCTTATGTACATTATCTTTTATCCTTTTTATATTTCTTTAGCTAGACATATAGTATCTAGTCTCTTCCCAACTCTTAGAACTTGTATCTTTCTACTTTTGGTAGAATATTCCTGTTATAGACATATTTAGGCACTGAAACCGCAATCTTATATGTCAATAAACCAAGGGCTCTTTAACCCCTAAAAGTTTTGTTTCATACCCTAAAGGATCATGGTCAACTGATTACATCATTCCCCAAAATTTCCACCTTAAAAACCACTCAAAACTAGCCAAAACTGGACCATACTGACTACTCCATTGTTAGGGTGCGATGCATACTGACTTCTACACTAGCCAAGTGCTATGCATATTGAAGAGGCTTTCTGTGGGGTGTGATGAGTGAGGATGGACAAATGTCTAATACAATTTGCTAAGTGGATGATCATGGAATCTTCTAGAAACTTCTCCTATGACATCTACCTTTCTGAATTCACCCAGGGATGAGTAAGAGATCCAAGAAATCTCCAAGTGGAACCAAGAACAACAAGTGGAATGACACTAATCAAAAACCCAGAGATGACTCACACCCTTGCAGACATCTATAAATGGATCCCTCATCTGAGAGATCTGGAGGCTAGAATTTTGTAATTTGTAAAGAAGTGCTAATAGTTTGTCTTTGAGAAAGAGAATTGTATTGTTGGGTGATTTTGCTTTTCATGAGGTGAAGAGGGCTTTGATGCTGGGAGGATGATGCTGGATCAGACAGCTGGGTTGTAATTCTCCTTTATATTTTAATAAAGTTCTTTGATTTTTTCTCCATACAATCGTGTATTTGTGAATGCTATTGTATGTTCAATGTATTTCTGATTCTGCATTGTTTATGATATAATAGATCAAGATGCTTTGATGGTGTTTTGTTACTTTGTTTCTACATATATTTTCTAAGCAGGACAAGTAGGAGAGGAGTTACAAGCTCTATCAAGGGGGAGAGAAATCAAGCAAGGAGTCAAGCGGAAGATCCAGGTTGGTCCCTTTTCTTCTCTCTTATCTATCATACATAGAGGAAATCACAAATTACTTTGATTGTTTGTTTCTAGGATAGCTTCCAATCCTAGTGGGACTAGCAGATCGAAAAGATACTAGTTTTCCTGGAAACAAAATGGCAACTCCACTGGGGAGTGAATAGTTTGTTTGTTTATTGTTGATTGTCTATTTTATAAACTATAGACGGGGCCTGAAGTTAGCCAGATAGCCTTTGAACTGCTCTTGCTTTGCAATTGCAAAGTAGATGCATTCTGCTTCAGTCAATCTCCGGTTTAGTTTATGATTTGAACATCTGACTTACAAGCATTCTAGATGCCGTGTTGGTAGCTCAATAACCTCCCAAGGTCATACCCCTGTACTTTTTTCTTTGTTGTCCATAATAGCTCAGCTTAACTCACTGAAATCAGCTGCAAATTTGAGCCAGAACCCATCTCAATTTCGCTCCCTGGCCCATCGCGCTGTCTGTTACTGGAAGCCAGTATGCATCGCACTTCCCAAGTGAAGCAGGTGAGATGAATCCCTATTTATATGAAGCACAGGTGCGATGACTGAGTAATCCTATTTCTTTCCTTGAAATTCTGGTTTTTTTCCTTGCTTTCAGCTCTCTTTAGTTGTTTTGTTGCTTATGAACAGTATCTCATTGTTGTAGCCTCCTTGCCTTACATATACTAGCCTCCATTGATTAGGATTAGTAAAAAAATTTATGTATTTTTCCATCATTTACAATTCTTTGTCAAAAATTTATTTAAATTGATCTATTGTCTTGGTGCAAAAAGTGTTGTAACTGTCGTTTTGTGTCAAAAAGAGGAGTTTCGTAAAATCTTCCTTCTCTAGATAGTCGATTGAACTTTTTGTCATGTATTTTATTTGATTTGTTGATATTTGAAGTGTCAAACGCATCCTCTGTTAGGCCCCTATACTACTAGTGTAACCCCTTATTGTTATTAGTATAACCCACTTATTATATTTATGTACCCATGTAGTGCCCATATTGTCACTATTGTGCCCCATAGAAGCCCACTATTGTTATTATTGTGCCCTTACATTATTATTGTTATGTCGGCTTTGATTATGTTATAACCCCTTAGACTCCTATATATAGAAAGGAGGTCCTTTCATTTGTATCATCCAAGAATTGTTCATTTATGTAGTGTGAAGGAGGTTGTCCCCTCGAAGAGGCTGAATTATAAGGCGTTGATCTATCTTTTCTATCTTTTCTTGAGCTGGTTTCATAACATTTGGTATCAGAGCTTTGGATTTTAGGGTTTCGCTGCTCCAAACAGGTCATCGTGGAATTTTCGCTATAACTTTTTTTCTGTGATGTTTCAGAAGTCACAAAAAAAACCCATTTGAGAAGAAATCGCTCTGAAACTTGGGTCCAAATTTCATAGCTTTGCGTGTGATATTTTCAAAGATATGATCTGAGGAAGTTGGTCTTTTGGAAAACTCCTGAATTACATTCAAAACAGGTGACCTGGGGAAAATCGTCATAACTTTCGTTCTGAGCATCAGATTGAAATTTCACAAGAAGGTACAAAAAGAGGACCAACTATAGTTTTCTTTTATATATGTTTTAGAGTCAAATCTTGAAACAGTGACACGTGGAACTTCATACAAGTTCGCTCTACTGAACTAGTCCACAATCAGGTCACTATGGGAGATTGTGCATAACTCTTTCTTGGAGAATCCAATTTGGATCAGACTAGTGGCATTAGAAAGAGGACACAGAAGGCTACTATAGGTTAAAATTTCAGAACTTAAAGATCCAAAAGTACAGAGTTACAGTCGTTTCAAGGTCGATCTCCTAAAATCAAGAAAAAGCAAGATGAGGAAGTTTGATGGCAAGGATCCGGTAAATTGGATACTCCAGATGGAGCAATATTTTGATCTACATGGTGTACAATGCTACAAAAGGTATGTATTTCATCTTCATATTTAGAACCAAATCAATTTTTATGGTACAAAGGGCTTTGTTCTCGTAAACAACTTATTACGTGGTCAATTTTCACGGAGGAAATGATAGCACATTATGAGGATACAAAGAGCAACACCTTCTTTAGAGCAACACCACAACAATTGGAAAGAGTAAAAGGTCTTTGTGACATAGTGGAAAGAAAAATTATGGAAACCAGGAAGCGTACCCTCACAACTATAAAGATGGAAGTGTTGTTTCTCCTAGCCTTCCACAACCTACAAGGGTTACACCACAACAATTGGAAGAAAAAAGAGAAAAAGGGCTTTGTAACAATTGTGATAACAAATGCACTAAAGGTCATAAATGTGCTAAGAAGAAATTATTTTACATAGAATATGAAGAGGAGGAAGAAAAGGATCAAGAAACATCAAAAGAACAAGATATACGCCAGGACCCCACCTTAGATAAAGAAGAAACGAATCAGACCATATCTTGTAAAGCATTGGCAAGAATTACCACTCCTCAAACTCTCAAGATAGAAGGACATATCAAGAAAAAAAAGGTGCAAGAAGTGAAATATCACATCGAGAAAGAAGAAATGAATCCAACCATATCTTGTAATTCATTGTTCGAAATTACCACTCCTCAAACTATCAAGATAGAAGGACATATCAAGAAGAAAAATGTTCAAGAAGTGAAAGATCACATCGAGCATCAAGAAATAAATCCGACCATATCTTGTAAAGGATTGGAAGAAATTACCACTCCTCAACCTCTAGAGATAGAAGGATATATCAAGAAGAAAAAGGTTCAAGCAGTGAAAGATCGCATCGAGCATCAACAACAAGTTCTCCAACTTTTAAAGGATAACGCCACTTCAGTGCAAAATCAAACGAAACAACAGGTAGATCAACATCGTAGTGAAAAATGTTTTGATGTAGGTGATTGGTTATTTTTACCGCTACATCTCAAGCGAGCTATTTATGAGAAGGAAATGTTGGCAATACTACATGCACCTAAAAAATGGCAACCTTACCGAATGGGAAGACTCTTCAAGGATGAGGATGTGGAAGCATTGTTTTGTGCTATTTATATTATCCAACCAGATTGGATAAACGAAGCAAGGGATGAATGGAAGAAGCACGAATAAGTATGGCCACTTATTCAAAAGTTGCAAAAGATCCCAATTCAAACAATATTGCCAGAAATTGAAGAGGAAGGAAAAATCATATTGGAACCTGGAGCAGTCATAGAAACAAGAACCCGACAACTACGAAATCGATCAATTTTAGAGTATCTCATCAAGTGGAAGAACTTACCCGTTGAATATTCCACATGGGAGAACAAGAATTTTATACAGAAGCATCAAGAACTACTCAAGCGTTGAGGACAACACCTTTTGAAGGAGAGGGGCATGTTAGGCCCCTATACTACTAGTGTAACCCCTTATTGTTACTAGTATAACCCACTTATTATATTTATGTACCCATGTAGTGCCCATATTGTTACTATTGTGCCCCATAGAAGCCCACTATTGTTATTATTGTGCCCTTACATTATTATTGTTATGTCGGCTCTGATTATGTTATGACCCCTTAGACTCCTATATATAGAATTGAGATCTTTTCATTTGTATCATCCAAGAATTGTTCATTTATGTAATGTAAAGGAGGTTGCCCCCTCGAAGAGGCTGAATTCTAAGGCGTTGATCTATCTTTTCTATCTTTTCTTGAGCTGGTTTCATAACATCTTCTATTCGAAATTGAAAAGTGTCGTTTAAGTCTTCCTTTCATTTTGAAAAATAAATTGTCGAAATGTCGCTTTGAAGAAATTATTTCAGATCGATACTTAGTTTTCCTTTTTTGTATTTCTCACATTAAGGGAATGAAAAACAAATACATGCATTTGCATTTGCATTTAGACTATGTGTGGAAAATGATTTAGGAAAAGTGCATTTAGTGTGTGATGTTTTCTCTTTGTTTGAAAGAATCGTAATCTTCTTTCCTTAGTAGCTAGGATTTTCATTACTAAAAATAAACAACGATTGTTTATCATTTTAGATTGCATTTTTAGGAATTTTACATATACATCACGCGGTGAACCATTGAAAGGAAAAATTCTAAGCAAGATCAACTCTAAAATAAATTTCAATGAACTTAACAACGCTTTGGAACCTAACGCAACACATCTAGAGGTCTAGGCTAGAGACGTGTTCCGGTGTCGTAAAATCTAGTAACTATCGTTTTCATCGAAGGTTGGGTGATTCCTCCTCTTTGATATGACAAGTGCTAGCACAGACTTGTGCTCCCCGTACCGTTGAGTATATATTGGGAGACCACAATAGGCTTATATCCTTTATCCATAGGAATTCGTGTCTACCGCCCTATCAATCGCAATGCACTGAACACAACATTTGGGAAGAATGACTGCCTTACATAAGTCCTTAGTAATTTCTCTTTAATTTATCACCAAGGTGTATTTTGCAGTTTTACGATTGGTTTGGTAATCCCTCTGTATAGATTTCCAGAGAAGTCACTTTCGTTCCTTTTTGACTCCTTAAAAGAAAAGGTCCATCTGAGCACTTGTCACTTCAGGCTCATTAAAAATCGAAGGGGACTAGAGTCATCTTTAGCTTTTTCTCAACTCTTAAAAATTGAAAAAGCAAAGTTGTGTCAAAGCGTCATTAAAATTTATTAATTCGAAATAACATACCTATTCCTTCGTTGATCTTAGGTTGAGATAATGGAGTCCACCATTCATGGAATCCCTCTTGAGGGGAATCCTAGTCCCTTTACTTCTTAGGGAAATATTGGTGCTCCGCATATGCCCACATTGTCTCTTCTAGGTCTGACTATTGGCCTGCCAGTATGGCTGTTCTCAACCTCTATGGTTCAAAATAACATGATTCCTCTTCAATAAAAATCAACCTCCAGATGATCCTGAAGTTGACCCTTTGCCTTCTTCCTCCCCCTCTTCCTCTTCGCTTGGTGAAAGTATTGGTACTAGTAACCAGGTGGCTAAGAAGAAGAAGAAAGGGAAGAAGAAGAAGAAGAAGCCAACTCAGCAAGGGGGAATGTTGGACACATATTGTCATTGATGTCAATATGGAAATATTCGAGGAGAAAATAGAGACAAGAGAAGTGGACAGAGCTGAAGAAGAGGAGCACACATAGCATAGGAAATTCAAGAGAGATTTGTTTTACACATGCAGTGAAATTATTTTGATTCTAGATCTATGAAATAGTTGAACTGATAATCAAGAATGCCAAGGATTCTGTCACGGACAAGACACAGGAAGTCAAGGATAGCACTGTGGACAAACCACGAGAGACTAAATATTATGTAGCAGACAAGACAAGAGAAACTATAGATACAACTGTGAATAAAGCGCGCAAGTATAAGGATTCTGCTGTGTAGAAAGCTGACGAAACCAAAGATGCAGCTATGGAGAAAGCATGTGCAGCTAAGGATACTGTAGCAGAGAAAGCATGGGCAGCTAAGGATAGTGTTGCGGGAAAAAAGCAGGAAGCCAATGATTCTTCAATTGAGAAAGCCAAGGAGACTAAGGACCGCACCGGTCAGAAGGCCCAAGAGACTTCAGAGGGAACCAAGGGTAAGCTGGGAGAAACAAATGAAGGTGAGCCATCGGATCAGAGAGCAGCAGATCCAACGGTCGTTGCATGCGAAAGATGCGTGGGAGATGTACAAGTAGGCGGTAAGTGGTATTCCCTGCACCGCCCATCGGGGTTCGGTGGTATACGTATAAGGGCTAGCGATCCAATCAAAATACGACGTGTGGTAGATGAAAACTTCCGCCCCTGCAGATTAACGCGTATGCAGGTTTCGGTGAGGAGAGGTGCGACTGTCGTTCGATCGCGGCGGGGTTTAATCAGATGGTGAGGAGATGCACGAGGTTTAATGTGCAAGCAAAAGTCCGTAGCGACACAGGAACCATTGGATGAGGGTGATCAACGACTGCGATTTTGAATACGGCAGAGGCTAATATGGGCACGATTACGTGGGTTTTTTGAAATAAAAGAGAAACGACGGAGCAAAAGGGTGTTTCTAGACTTTTATATCAGTTTTCTTAGATTTTGTTCCTTTGGTTTTTCTACTGCAATGGCAATGGCGGCTTCCACCATGATGATATCATCTATTACGGCGGGATCGTTTCGTGAAAATCATTTTCCTTCTATGGCGGTTGATGCACAGATCCGATTGAAGATAACCAGCACCGATGGCACGATCAGATTGCCTTTCGGAAGCTTTGGAAGCAATTTCTTCAGATCCACTGCAGAGTTTGGCCAAGGTTCAACCTTACAATGGTAGAGTGTTAAGACCTTGCAACCAGTTAGAGCTACTGCAACAGAGGCCCCTCCTAGAGTTCAAAGATCTTCGGGAAAGGAGAGGACCAAGATAGGAATAAATGGATTTGGTCGTATTGGGAAGCTGAAAGATCAAGCGAGTCAGAGGAAACGACAGCGACTGAGGAGGAAGCCTAAGAGTCGGTGTAAGCAGAAACGAATGGACAAAGGCATGGGAATGTATAAAATAGTAGAAACAAAGAACTGTTGGTGCGGTTATGGTGGTGAAGAACCCGAGGGTGAGATAGTAGAAGTAGCAGAGGCAAAAGAGGTAGAAAAAGCAGTGGGTTGTAGAGGCAGTAGAAGCAGCAAAGGTAGGAGAGCAGGAGTGAGACAACCTCAGCTAAATAGATGCAGCAGCATACCTGTTTATACCAAGGTTGGGTTGGAGCCCAAGAGGTTGGAGCCTCAGAACTAAACAGGACTGAAGTCATTGGGGTAGGTGCTCCTAAGTGTAGAACCACTGCAAAACAGAGTTGGTGCTCTAGAGGTTGGAGCCTCACTAAAGTCCAAGTTGGAGCTTGGCAACTATTCACAATCAGATTTATACTTATATTGTATTTATTTCTTTGCACTGTCTTGAGTTTTAATAAAAGCATTAAATTCAGCTGTTGATTTCTGTGTTCTGTGTATACATATACATATCTATATAGGTTGTTGGCAATCACTAGAACAATTAAAAAATAAATAGTAAGAAATATTGATTCACCCCCCCCCCCCCCTCAGTATTTCCAACAATTGGTATCAGAGCAGGCTTCTTCATACTAGCCTAACAGCTTGAAGAAGGATCCGCAGCCATGATGAGAAACCACGAAGCATCAGGAAGACCTCCTTTGTTCGATGGCACTAACTTTGGTTTCTGGAAGAAAAGAATGACTTACTACTTAATGTCCCTTGGACCTGAAGTCTGGAATTTTGTTCAAAATGAATACAAAACTACTTCCACTCTTCCAACAGACCAAGATGAGAGGAAAGCCTACATCACAAATGTAAATGCCATGAACTCCATCACTAGTGGAATCACTGATTCCGAGTTTACAAAAATCATGCATTGTACCTCGGCCAAAGAAATGTGGGAGAAGCTAGTTGGCTTGTACGATGGAGACTCAAAAGTCAAAAAGCCAAAGCTTCAAACTCACAGAAGACAATTTGAAAGTTTGAGGATGGAAGATGAAGAAGATATTGTAGCATACCTCCTCCAAGTAGCTGAAGTGGTAAATTCCCTTAAAGGATTGGACGAAAAAGTTGAAGAAAGTACCATTGTTCAAAAGGTATTAAGGTCTCTTCCAGACAGGTTTGACTCCAAAATAAGCACTATAGAAGAAGCAAAGGATCTAAATACCCTCAAAATGGATGAACTCCATGGAATTCTCACTACCTATGAAATGAGGAAAGGTGGCCCAAGCTCCAAAGATGCAACATTCAAGGCCTCAAGATCAAAGAAGGGGAAAGAAAGGAATGACTGTAGTGATGAGTCAGATGTGGAATCCGAATTGGCTCAATTTGTACAAAATCTGAAGAAAGGATCTAAGCTTAAAGGCAAGTATCCTCTTATCTGTTTTAAATGTCGTAAAATAGGTCATTATGTAGCAAAATGTCCTCATAAACATGACAATGATGATGAAGGAAATTCTAAAAGAATGGCACATGAAAAGAAAGGGTTCAATAAGAAAAACTTCTTCTCCAAGCAAGATGAGTCCGATGAGGATGAGTTTATGGTAATCAAAGGGAAATCAGATGAGGAAAGAAATCATGATGAAAGCCAAGAAGCATTATTCATGGCACTCGCAGATGATGATGACTCGGGGCTGGAAGGAAATGTAGATGAACTGTTAATAAGTGCCATTAAAGAAAATGAGAAACTACGAAACAAAATCATTTCTCTCAAAGTGGAAAACGAGGAAATAAGAAGGAGAGAAGATCTCTTGGAAGAAAAGCTTAAAGAAAAGGAAGAGACTTGTGAAGAACGCGAGACTGAAATAGTGTCTCTGAGAAAGGAGTTGAAGAAAATTAAAAAGGGTTGTAAAAGCTCTCAAATACTTCAGACTATTCTGAAAAATCAAAAACCTCAACATGAAAAGTCTGGAATAGGTTTCAAAGGAGAATCCTCAAGCACTAAGAATAATGCGAAAAGCTATGCCGATGCACTTTCATGCAATCCAAAAGATGAAAAGTGCACCCCAGATCCCAAGAATGAAAAGAGAATTACTCCAAAGAAGAATGTGGAGTCAAATCATGGACACCGCAGCAAATACAAACCTGTACTCCATCAAGGGCCCATCGCAAATCCAAAGAACGAGGGAGGAGTAATTCCCAGGAAGGAAATCAACTCAAACCGTGGTTGCTTCAAAAAGTACAAAACCATCTTTCTTGGACACTTCTTTCACTGTAAAAACTTCGGTCATCAAGCCAGACATTGTATGGCTCGCAGAAGTGAAAAGACAAAGCTAAAGGATAGAATAATCAACTCATATGCCCCCAAAAGGCAGGGAAAAATCAAAACCTTTAATACATTTGATCCCTTGACCAAATTTGATCTCATTTTCTCTTTCTACTACAATAATGGACACTATGAACAAGACTACCCACTCAAAGGAAGAAAGACGAGTAGCAAGGACTCCAGCATGGACAAATGCGGCCTGGCTCTATATGCTCAAAATAATGGAAACCAGTGGTTTATAGATAGTGGGTGCTCCATACACATGATAGGAGACAGAAGCAAGTTTGTCTCACTGAGAGAGAAGGAAGGGAATGTGTCCTTTAGAAGCAGATCTGGCAGAATTGCAGGAAAAGTAACAATTACTCTGATCAATGGAAAAGGAAAAGCTCAAGATGCTCTGCTCGTTGATGGACTCAAACACAACCTCTTGAGTGTCAGCCAAATCTGTGATCAAGGACATAAGATTGTTTTCAGCACCAAAGACTGTGAAATAAGGAACTCTACCTCAGGGAAACTTGTGGAAAAAGGGGTGAGGACACCAGACAACATTTATGTTCTGAATAAGATTCAAGAAAATAAATTCTACCTGAGTGAGATAGATAAGAGTTGGCTGTGGCACAAGCGACTTGGACATACAAGCTTCGAAAATATGATCAATATTAGCAAGATAAAAGTTGTATGAGACATCCCAAGGCTGTTCAAACCAAATCAAGCAGTATGTATTCCATGTCAACATGGAAAGTAGACCAGAATCAGCCACAAGACAAAGGAACACTCTACATCGAAGCCCTTAGAGATCATCCATGCTGATGTATGTGGGCCAACTAGAAATCAAGCACTCCAAGGAGAAAGGTACTTTGTGTTATTTGTTGATGATTATACTAGAATGATGTGGATATATTTCATAAAGTATAAACCTAAAACTTTTGAGTGTTTCAAGAATCTAAAATCCCTTGTAGAAAATGAAAAAGAATAAAAAATTAAGTGCCTCAAAACAGACAAAGGAGGAGAATTCACATCAAACGAGTTTAGTGAGTTATGTAATATTCATGGAATTAAAAGGGAATTCTCGGCTGCTAGAACACCTCAGCAAAATGGGGTAGTTGAAAGAAGAAACTGAACAGTCCAAGAAATGGCAAGAACTGTGCTATTAGCAGCAGACTTACAGCCTAGATTCTAGAGAGAAGTAGTAGGGACAGCTGTCTACACACTAAATCGAACTCAATTAAGACCAAATTGTGATAAAACTCCTTATGAGCTATGAAAAGGAAGACCTGATTTGGTGAATTACTTCAAGATCTTTGGAATCAAATGCTTCATAAAAATAAATGATGGTTCACCAAGAAAGTTTGATTCTCGGTTTGATGAAGGGATATTTCTTGGATACTCTACATGGAGCAAGGCTTACAAGTGCTACAATTATGGACTGAAGAAAATAGTGGAAAGCATTGATGTAAAGGTTGATGAAGATATTCCAGTAAAGGAAATTGAAGAACATGAAGATGACTCTCTCATTGAAGAAGAAGAACCTAAATAAGAAGAAATATATGAGGAAGAAGAATAGGAAAGAGAACCACCAAATACCCCTTCTAAGACGAAGTATGTCCAAAGACACCATCCATAAGAGAAGATCATTGGCAATAAAGATGAAGGTGTGCAAACCCAAAGAAGGATAACAATTACACCCAAGAGAAAAGTCATTGCCCTCCTATCTATGATAGAACCAGAAACATTTGCAAAAGCAAGTAAGGATCCTCATTGGGTAAAAGCCATGGAAGAAGAAATGACCTAAATTGAGAAGAACAAGACATGGGAGCTGGTACCTCGTCCAAAGGACAAAAACATAATAGGAACCAAATGGGTGTTATCAATAAAATGAATGAGGAAGGACAGGTTATCAGAAACAAGGCAAGACTTGTCTGCAAAGGCTATTCACAAATTGAAGGAATTGACTTTGAAGAGACATTTGCACCAGTGGCCCATATGGAAGCTATCAGGATGTTCTTGGCATTTTCTTGCTCAAAAGGATTCAAAATCGATCAAATGGATGTGAAATCAACCTTTCTAAGTGGGGAACTCAAGGAGGAAGTCTACATGGAGCAACCAGAAGGTTTTGATCTAACAGCAGGAAAGGACTTAGTTTGTAAGTTGAAAGAGGCTTTATATGGGTTGAAACAAGCTCCTAGAGCTTGGTATGCAAGACTGGATCACTATCTACAACAACAAGGATTCAAAAAGGGAGTGGCTGGAAGTAATATATACATAAAGATAGATCAAGGTAAGTTAGTAGTTGCTCTTGTTTATGTTGATGATCTGATTTTTGCTAGTAATAATGATGAAATGAGCCATGAATTTTCTCAAAACATGTCAAAAGAGTTTGATATGTCAATGATAGGAGAGCTGTCCCACTTCCTTGGACTTCAAATATCTCAAACTAGAGCAGTATTGTGTATATCTCAAACCAAATATCTAAAAGACATGCTCAAAAAATATGGAATGGAGGATTGTGCACCCATGAGCACACCTATGACCACAAACTGCAAACTAAGCAAAGATGATGACTTCCCTTTAGTAGATGCAACTCATTATAGGTCAATGATTGGAGCCCTTATATACTTAACAGGTACATGCCCAGACATAATGCAAGCAGTAGGAATGGTGGGAAGATTTCAATCTACTCCCAAACAATCCCATTTATTAGCTGTCAAAAGAATTCTCAGATATCTGAAGGGAACTTATGATTTCGGTCTTTGGTACCTAGAGGACTCAACACTGACTGTAAATGCATACACCGATGCTGATTGGGCTGGAAGTATAGATGATCGGAAAAGCACTAGTGGAAATGCATTCTTCCTAGGAGACTGTTTGGTATCCTGGCTTAGCAAAAAACAGTCATCCATATCATTATCCACAGCCGAAGCTGAGTATATTGTTGTAGCAGACTATTTTTCTCAGATACTATCGATCAAGGAAGCTATAAAAGATCTCGACATATGTATAGATCAACCAATTTCCGTCTATTGTGACAACACAAGTGCTATCAGTCTCAGCAAAATTCTTATGATGCACTCAAGAACCAAGCACATACCAATCAAGTATCATTTCCTCCGTGAACAAGTAGTTGAACAAAACATCGTCCTAGGATATATTAGTACTAAGGAGCAGATAGCTAATATTTTCACAAAACCTCTTCCTCGAGAAGCATTCAAACATCTACGTCAAAAGATGGGGGTTATTTCTTTATCATCACTCAAGTTCATTCATAAAGATGTAGCAGGACATGGGGAGAAGTTTGACAGGGGGAGTCGATATGCATCCCTTTGCCATTGATGTCAAAGGGGGAGAAAGCAGAAGAATATAGCCATCAATAACAAAGGGGGAGATTGTTGGACACAGATTATCATTGATGTCAATATGGCAAGATTTGAGGAGCAGATAGAGACGAGAGAAGCAAACAGAGCCGAAGAAGAGGAGCACACAGAACATAGGAAATTCATGAGAGATTTGTTTTACACATGTAGTGAAATTATTTTGATTCTAGAGCTGTGAAATAGTTGAACTGATAATCGAGAATGCTAAGGATTCTATCATGGACAAGACACAGGAAAGTCAAGGACACCACTGTGGACAAAACACGAGAGACTAAAGATTCTGTAGCAGACAAGATGAGAGAAACTATAGATACAGTTGTGAATAAAGTGCACAAGTATAAGGATTATGCTGCACAAAAAGCTGAGGAAACCAAAGATGCAGCTATGGAGAAAGCACGGGCAGCTAAGGATACTGCAGCAGAGAAAGCACGGGCAGCTAAGGATAGTGTTGCAGGAAAAACGCAGGAAGCCAAGGATTCTTCAATTGAGAAAGCTGAGGAGACTAAGGACCGCACCGGTCAGAAGGCCCAGGAGACTTCAGAGGGAACCAAGGGTAAGCTGGGAGAAACAAATGAATGTGAGCCGTCGGATCAAAGAGCAGTGAATCCAATGGTCGTCGCACGCGAAAGATGCCTGGACGATAATGTGCAGGAGACGTACAGGTAGGTGGTAAGCGATATTCCCCGCACCGCGCACCGGGGTTTGGTGGTATACGTACAAGGGCCAGCGATCCAATCAAAATACGATGTGTGGCAGATGAAAACTGTCTGCCACCCCCGCAGGTTAACGCGTATGCAGGTTTCGGTGAGGAGAGGTGCGATTGCTATCTGATCGCGGCGGGGTTTAATCAAACGGTGAGGAGATGCATGAGGTTTAATGTGCAAGCAAAAGTCCGTAGCGACACGAGAGCCGTTGGATGAGGGTGATCAACGGCTACAATTTCGAATACGACAGAGGCTAATATGGGCGCGATTACGTGGGTTTTTGGAATAAAAGAGAAACGACGGGGCAAAAGGGTGTTTCTAGACTTTTATATCAGTTTTCTTAGATTTCGTTCCTTTGGTTTTCGGATCGCAATGGAAATGGTAGCTTCCACCATGATGAGATCGTCTGTTACGGTAGGATCGTTTCATGAAAATCATCGTCCTTCTGTGGCGGTTGATGCACAGATCCGATCGAAGATAACCAGCACCGATGGCACAGTTAGATTGCCTTTCGGAAGCTTTGGAAGCAATTTCTTCGGATCCACTGCAGAGTTTGGCCAGGGTTCAGCCTTACAATGTCAGAGTGCTAGGACTTTGCAACCAGTTAGAGCTACTGCAATAGAGGCCCCTCCTAGAGTTCAAAGATCTTCGGGAAAGGAGAGGACCAAGATAGGAATAAATGGATTTGGTCGTATTGGGAAGCTGAAAGATCAAGCGAGTCAGAGGAAACGACAACGATTGAGGAGGAAGCCTAAGAGTCAGTGTAAGCATAAACGAATGGACAAAGGCATGGGAATGTATAAAATAGTAGGAACAGAGAACTGTTGGTGTGGTTATGGTGGTGAAGAAACCGAGGGTGAGATAGTAGAAGCAGCAGAGGCAAAAGAGGCAGAAAAAGTAGCGGAGGCTATAGAGGCAGCAGAAACAGTAGAGGCAGGAGAGCAGGAGTGAGACAACCTCAGCTGAATAGAGTGCAGCAACATACCTGTTTATACCAAGGTTGGGTTGGAGCCCAAGAGGTTGGAGCCTCAGAACTGAATAGGACTGAAGTCATTGGGTTAGGTGCTCCTAAGTGCAGAACCACTGCAAAACAGAGTTGGTGCTCTGAAGGTTGGAGCCTCACTGAAGTCCAAGTTGGAGCTTGGCAACTATTCACAATCAGATTTATACTTATATTGTATTTATTTCTTTGCACTGTTTTGAGTTTTAATAAAAGCATTAAATTCAGTTGTTGATTTCTGTGTTCTGTGTATACATATACATATCTATATAGGTTGTTGGCAATTACTAGAACAATTAAAAAATAAATAGTAATAAATATTGATTCACCCCCCTCTCAGTATTTCCAACAGGGAAACCAAGCAACCATTGCTTCATATGCAACATCTAATGAAAATCCATCCATTAAGCCACACAAAGTCAAATATCCATGCATAATCTGTGCGGAAGACCATTTTCATTGAAATTGTCCTTATTTTCCTCAGATCTTGAAAGAATGATCTTCCAGTTTGCACCGTCCAGTGTCATCAACCTCTAGAGATCATGTTGGTAACACACCATCAACTAGTGACAAAGTTCATGGACAGAAGCGAAAAGTCAAGCTTCCATGTAGGTTATGTGAAGGGACACACCCCTTTCACCTTTGTCCCTATTTTGATGAAGCCAAAAGAGTGTTGGATGACCATCCTGCTTCACTAGGTGATGAACCAACTAACTTAAATCAACCATTGGTCCAAACCACTCTCTTTGAAAGTGAATCCTATG